>JAZDUH010000098.1:41517500-42117500 GCA_036419115.1 Scarus forsteni
CTTCCTGAAAAAGTTTCTGCTTTGCACATGCATGCCATGGTCAGATGCAAAACAAACTTGCCATGAGCAGCCAAAAAGAAACTATATGGCATTTAACAATACAATAAAATAAATAAAATAGTGAGTGGTGGTAGCCATGCTGTTGGAAGTTTGTGTAGCAGTAGGTCAATATAAAGGGTAGCAAAGCTGGCAGGGGAGCATTTGTGCTTGCCTTGATGGCTGATGACTGGCTGACTGACTGACTGATGACTGATATGTGGGTGGGACGGAACCTCAGATTCCCCGAAAGCCGCGCAGTTCGGTTTTGTACCGACAGACCCGCCGAAGGCGCCGAAGGCGCCGAGCAGCGCCGCGGCATGCAGCCACGTAGGGCGAGGGCTGATCCCCAGAGAGCCACAGGCTCTCATGAGGATAGCGACGTCACATGCTCATAAAACATGTTATAGACTGAGAAAAGAAAAAAACAACACCTCACTTTGCTTCTCTAAGGTCCCTTTGCTGGTCACAACCACACAGCTTCGTGATTTATTCAACTTCTATCCACCTATAGCCGTGCAGAAAAGTTGTTTCGTGCATGAAGTGTTATATATTTCTGTACCTCTACGGTTCACTTTTCTTTGTCCATGGTGTCGTGCTGTCTCCGGGATCCTCTGACCGACTGCTGACCTTCCGCTTTTGACGTAATGACAAACAACTGAGGAAATTTACATTCGAGAGTCCGTGAATCGTATTTTATTTTGAAACTTCCGGATTCCCCACACGGTGACTTCCTGTCTGGTGCTTCCTTAACGACAGCAAATTTACGAGGTTTGGAAGCGGCCGCGAAGAGGGAGAAAAGCGAGGCGAGGTAAGAGAGAGGAACAAACGCTCCCAGCACACTCAAAAAAACCTCCATGAAATTAAGATTGCCCACGAGTCTTTGATCTCGAGTCGAGTCAATTCCCGAGTCTTTCAGGGTCGAGCCAAGTCAAGTCTGGAGTCTCCAAAAATGCGACTCGAGTGCCACTCAAGTATGAGTCTTTAACTCGAGTGTCCATCTCTGGAACTGAGCCACTAAGCATGCCTCTTGCAATGTGCTATCACTGCTGAGGCTAGATGCAATAAGACAGTCATTTTTGATTTCTTAAGAAGTCCTGAAATTTACAAACAAAAAAGTCAAGGGGTAGACCCAGAAAATTTCACTGGGCACTGAGCTGGAGGATCCGATTGACTGTTAAGACATGGGACAATCCTCGACTAAAGTTAAGACTGTTACTGGTGCTGACTGCAGCCCAATAACCATCAGGTTATCTGGCTTCAAAGTCCACAACTTGATGACATTGATGGTCCTGATGGACCATCAATGTCATTTGATGGCACTGATCGTCAAAATACTGGCATGACAAGGAGATCCCAATTGAGATGCTTTCTTTGCGGCACAGTGGAGGGGGTACCACCATGATCGAGGGTGCTTTTTCCTTCAGTGGATCTATGAAGCTTCAGGTTGTACAGGGACACCAAACAGCGGTTGGCTATGTGGAGATGCTGCAGTGGGCATCCCCCATGACTGAGGGGCCTCGTCACAGCAAATGATGTGGGCTTCATTGACAATTGGTCAACCTTCTGGAGAAAACCTGGCCTGATAGGCAGAGATGGCATCCATCCTACTCTGGCTGGTGCATCTCTCCTATCAAAAAACATGGCAGAGTCACACTTATGACCTCTCAGAGATGAGACCATGTTGCAGAGCTGCAGTCCTCCACGCTCCTCTGCGCTTGCTCTAAGACAGTTTCCCTGCCATTACTGTTATGACAGTTGTGTTCATCCCTTAGATAGCTGCTATGGCTTTTGTAATAGTGATAAACATTATTCCATAGAGACTGTGTCAGTACCCGACCCAAAGCTCACCTAGATATTAACACAAAAACAAATAAAAAAGGTGTCAACCACAGAAATCTGATAAAAATAAAACCTTCAAATGTAGTGGCTTTAAAACATCAGAGAATTAGATGTGGTCTCTTAAATATTAGATCTCTCAGGTCCAAATCTTTACTGGTGAACGACCTTATAACAGAAAATCAGATTGATTTATTCTGTCTAACTGAGACATGGCTACGAGAAGAGGAATATGTCAGTTTAAATGAGTCCACTCCCCCCAGTCATTCAAATATTCATATACCACGTGACACAGGCCGTGGTGGTGGTGTAGCAGCTATTTATCATTCCTGTCTCCAAATCAATCACAGACCAAAGGCTAAATATACTTCTTTTGAAAGCCTTACTCTAAATTTATCTCATACTGATTCAAAAACTGGCCAGACAGTCCTATTTGTGATAATTTACCGTCCTCCAGGCCCATACTCTGAATTCTTATCAGAATTCTCTGAGTACATATCAAACTTGGTCCTAAGCTCTGATAAAATAGTCATTGTAGGTGATTTTAATATCCATGTGGACAAAGAGAGTGATAGTCTTAGCTCAGCTTTTATGTCATTAATAGACTCAGTTGGCTTTTATTCAGTCTGTTAATGAAGCTACCCATCATTTTAATCACACTCTTGGTTTGGTTTTAGCATATGGCCTCAATATCAATGGAGTGAGAGTTTTTCCAGAGAATGAATTTTTATCCGACCACTTCTTAGTGACTTTTAGCATCCTCCTGAATATTTCTGTGTTTTGCAGCAAAACTGTGAGCAGTAGAAATCTGTCCAGTGGTGCAGTGGCTAAATTCACAGAGGCCATTCCTACTGCCCTAAGCTCAATAAATTGGCCAACTGATAACTGTGATATTAGCTTTAGCTCAACTCAGCTGGATCAGCTTGTTGATGACTCAGCCAGTCTACTAAGATCCACTTTGGACTCAATTGCCCCACTGAGACAAAAACGTATTAAACGTCAGAGGACAGCTCTTTGATCCAACTCAGAAACTCTGACACTTAACAACTTGACCCGTAAATTAGAGAGAATGTGGCGTTCTGATAAAAGGGAAGAGTCACGTATACTTTGGCGAGAGAGTCATATTAACTACATGAGAGCCTTAAAACATGCTCGAGCTGCCTACTACTCTTCACTAATTGAAGAAAATAGAAACAACCCTAGATATCTCTTCAGCACTGTAGCCAGGCTGACACAGAGTCAGAGCTCTATTGAGCCTGTGATTCCTCTAGCCCTGGGCTGTGAGGACTTTATGAACTTTTTCAATGATAAAATTCTGAAAATTAGAGATAAAATTAGCAACTCTTTATCTCCAGCCGAACCTGCCCTACCTTTTAAATGTAGTAGAAGTCAGACCTGAGTTAGACAGTCTCTCTACGATCAGCCTTCAGGAGCTAAATTCTCTGCCTCTTCCTCTAAATCATCAACCTGCCTTTTAGACCCAATCCCAACTAAGTTGTTTAAGGAGGTCTTTCCTCTAGTTTGTCCATTGTTGCTGGAGACAGTAAATATATCTCTATCAACAGGCTACGTACATCACAGTCTTTTAAAACAGCAGTAATCAAACCCATCCTTAAAAAACCTAACCTTGATTCAGGAACATTAGCTAACTATAGGCCTATTTCTAACCTTCCATTTGCCTCAAAGATCCTGGAGAAAGTGGTAGCTGATCAGCTAGGTGACTTCCTTCAAGACAATAGCCTGCTTGAGGACTTTCAGTCAGGATTTAGAGCTCATCACAGCACAGAGACTGCTCTAGTTAAAGTAACCAATGATCTACTTTCAGCTTCAGATGAAGGACTGCTCTCTGTTCTTGTTTTGTTAGATCTTAGTGCAGCTTTCGACACCATTGATCATGATGTTCTTATACAGAGATTGGAGATGTTACTTGGGATTACAGGGACTGCCTTAAACTGGTTTAAGTCCTACTTATCTAATAGATATCAGTTTGTACACGTGAACAACAAATCTTCTGTGTACAATAAAGTAAGTTACGGGTTCCTCAAGGTTCAGTGCTAGGTCCAATTCTCTTCTCTATATATATGCTTCCTTGGTAATATCATGAGGAAATACTCTGTTAATTTTCACTGTTACGCTTGATGACACACAGCTCTATGTATCTTTAAAGCCAGGTGAGACAAACCACTTAGATAAACTAGATGCCTGTTTAAAGGACATCAGAACCTGGATGGCCAGAAATTTTCTTCTTCTTAACTCAGACAAGACAGAGATTATTGTGCTGGGCCCTCGACACCTTAGAGAATCCTTTTCTAGTGATTTAACTGCCATAGATGGCATTACCCTGGCACCAAGCACAACTGTTAGAAATCTAGGAGTGCTATTTGATCAGGATTTATCCTTTAACTCTCACATAAAGCAAATTTCAAAACAGCCTTTTTTCATCTACGCAACATCGCTAAAATCAGGCCTATCCTGTCCCAGAGCGATGCTGAAAAGCTAGTCCATGCTTTTGTTACCTCCAGATTGGACTATTGTAATTCTCTGCTTTCAGGCTGTCCCAGCAAGTCGCTTAAGACGCTCAGCTGGTCCAAAATGCTGCAGCACGGTACTGACTAGAACTAGGAGAAGAGACCACATTACTCCTGTATTAGCTTCTCTGCATTGGCCCCCATTAAATATAGAATAGAATTCAAGATTCTTCTCCTCACCTATAAAGCTCTCAGTGGACAGGCACAAGTCTACCTTGAAGAGCTTGTAGTGCCGCATAACCCCTCTAGAACATTACGCCCCCAAGATGCTGGCCTACTTGTGGTGCCATCAATCTCCAAAAGTAGTATGGGAGGTAGAGCCTTCAGTTATCAGGCTCCTCTTCTCTGGAACAATTTACCAACCACAGTTCGGGAGTCTGACACTCTCTACCTTTAAGGTTAGACTTAAAACATTCCTCTTTGATAAAGCTTTCAGTTAGGGACCAGCTTATAGGTTATAAATAAATAAATAAATAAATTAGTTCATAAACTAGACTCATAGTTTAGATGTAATAGGCCTAGACTGCCGGGGGAGGGTCTGGCACAATGGGCTCTATCACTCTCTCTCCACATCTGCTTTTGCCCCTTTTTGTTTGCTCCTGTACTGCCTCTGGCTCTTGTCTTGTAGGTGGCCTGGGATCCTTGGTGGAGACTGCCTGCTGCTGTGGAGTCATGAAACCTCAAAACTACAGCTATAAACATGACACACATAGTTGGCCATTCTATTAGGAACACTCCATTCTCATTATCATTATAGCTGTTCATGTAGTTATTAGCATGATCTCCATATCCATGATCGTTCTACACCTACAGTATCTATTTCTTATTACCACATAGTCATGAAGTCCCTCTTGAAAATGGGATGTCACATCTCAAGAGGCCTTTAACACATTTATACTTAACGGAGACAAATATGGTTGGGATGCACTTGTGGTCTGGGCACCCATGAGTTCCACTACCATAAGTTCTTATTTTCAGTTTGAATATCTAAGATTATACTTCTAGAAAATGATCACCACAACCATTCAGACATGAGGACCTCCAGAAATGAGATGTAGCATCTCAAGAGGCTAACCTCTATGGAATCAGACGACAGGCCAATGATACATGGACCTGTCCCTAACTTTAGTTCTTACTTCGGCCCACTTGTCTCCTCTTACTTCCTTCCTTTGCTCCTCACACCCATCACAGCATCGTGTGGATTTGCTGTTCATCATGAGACTGGGATCCACATTCAAGATTTCCTGCTGCTTAACAGAAGGTTTTTTCTTGCCGCCATGATGGAGGGATTCATGATTGGCTATATGGATTCATGTTGGGTGTTGGATGTATATATTTGTATATATATGTATATGTGTATTTTATATGTATATATGTATCTATGCATATATGTGTATCCATAAAATGAAGAGCTTTATGCTCTATTGTAAAGTGTCTTGAGATAACACTTGTTATGAATTGGCGCTATACAAATAAAGATTGATTGATTGATTGATTGATTGATTGATTGATCGTCTGTGTCGCAATGGCTGGGCTTTTCAACAGAAAAAGGCTCCACTTCAGATGGTGGAGCTACTTATTCCTGAGTCAGTTTTTTGACACTTTTATGTTTTGGGGGGTTGTCAGGGTATTTTAAGCTTTGGTACTAAACTTTTTAGCAGCTGATGATCAGCCAAATTCATTGTTCATTTAACTGTTGTTTGCAATAAATTGCTTGCTCAAAATGCTTTGTTGAAAATATAAAGTTTATCTGGACCTAACCGACTCACGTCATGTATTCCCCCAAGCAGAGCTGCTGTGAGCCGCTGTGGGCCACTGAATCACTCCACCACCCTCTCAGCTGCTGTTAATATAACGAGCTAGCGGCTTCAGGCTGCATTTACACAGCACCGAAAACAGTCAAATCCTTTAAGTTTTTGTTGCATTTTGGCCTTGTGTATAGATGGAAACGCGTTGCGTTTTTTCTTAAAACGGAAACTATTGAAAACGGGCTCCAGAGTGGAAAGCTTTGAATACGCTCTCCATTCAGCTCCATGTAAAACCGTATAAGAGCGTTTCAGGGTGAAACGCTGACGTCACAGCATGCGCAGTACTCTTTCACATGAAGGCTGCGTGCGCATACCAGGAACAACAACAGCTTCGGCCGTCTACTGACTAATGTGTGAGCCTCTTACCGTGCTCAGTTTGTTATCCAGACAAAACTATCCACACAGATTTGTTGTCCGAACTGATTTGTTGTCCAGAAAAGAAACTCCTGCGTCTCTTGTATATTCGTCATTGTTGTTTGTGAAAAGTTTTTCTTCTTCGTACGTGTATTGTAGCAGCGCTGCCTCTCTCAGACCTACACTGCCATCTACTGAACTGGCACAACACCAGGATGCACACTACAGTGGATTTACTCGTGTCCAGCTTCATCGTCTGAATGCAGAAGAATTTGAAAACGCAAAGGAAAAAATCTTTGCATCTTTAAGTCAGGAGCTGCCATGTAAATGTAGCCTCAAATGCCGGTTGTAGCCTGGTGTAACTTTTATAAAGTATAGTAATTCTTTTGTTCTGACTCTTCACAGTTAGAAAAAGAGACAGCGAAGGGAATTAAACATTTACTTTGGAGCCAAGAGGATACCTATGTGAAAATGTTTTAATGGAGTGCTGTCCCAGCATACATACAATAAAGGACAGTCAACTTAGTGATAGAGGCCTGTCTGTCTCCATGTCAACAGGTGGCACTTGCTTGAGTTAAGGTACTGGTAAGACTTTTATCAGTTGATCTTGATTTCTTATAGCTTGTGTGTTAAACAATTTTGACCAACTTTACAACTTGATCTATTTAAACACAGTAAGATTTATCGTTTAACAAATGAGATGAAAGTTATCTCTCTAAACTTTGGTGCTATTAGAAAAAAAAAATCAATGTGACTTCTTTCAACACAAAGCTTGTATGCACCGAAATGCTGCTTGCTGCTTGGCATTCAGGAAAGTGCAGAATGTCTAATCCAGTCTGTTCTAATTAAGGTGTTTACATGTCATAGGAAACGGATCTCTGAATTTATTTTGTTGTATGTGTGTATTCCAACTTTGATACAATTAGTTTGGCACAGTATAAGTCAGGTTAATGTGTTAACATGTGTTTTAGAAGTCTAGTCCGAATTGGACAACCACAATAACAGTCTTACAAATTGCATGTAAATGGAAAACCCAGTTACTTCAGCAACTTAATGATTAACTTAGGAAACTGTTATAATACACCATTAACTACTGTAAATCAGCACTGCAAAGTGTAACTGTTGTACCTGCTGTATGTAGGCTATTTAGTGTAAATAAACTGCAAAAATAGCTGGAATAGAGATAAACAACATTTTGCATGATATTGGCTTCTGCCATCTGTTCGTGGGTAACATGTATGATGATCGACACTGGAGTCACATACAAGTGCAGAGTTAAGGATCCAACAGTAAAACATGTGGATTTCACAAGTTTCACACTTGTATTTGACACCAAGTATTTTTCAACTAACAGAAAATTTTGAGAGATTTGACCCCATCTAGAGTATAATCAACTCTGTAGTTGCTGAAACTTTGCCGACACTAAATTTTAACTCTTCTCAGTTTGCTTTGTGGGATGAATTACTTGTCCTTGAACATTTTGTGGTTTTAAGGAAAAGCCTGGGAGTCTACCATTAAGATGACATGATTAAAATTTTCAAGTCCAACAAAAAAGCATGATGTAGTACTGCAATGAATTAAAAACATCTTTGTTTGTGAAACTGACTTAACTTTAAATAGTCAAAGTTTATTTACGTTAAATGTGCACTATAATGAGTACAGCACAGTTGCAGAGTTTTTTTTCCCTGTCTTGACATTTTACAGTTACATGTTTTGGGTGTGACAGTTGAGGTGTTTTGTTAGGTACCATCAGTCACTCTCTGACAAGAACAGACAGCTTAGAGTGAAAAGAAAAGGGGTGAGGGGAGAAAACCCCCTTCACACCCTTCACCACCCTCCCCCTTTCATCCCCTTCTTTTGTTTTCTTCACTCTTTTATTATTCTAACTTCATGAACTTCAGTTCATTAGTCCACCCATTCTTCTGTCTTTTAAGGCACCACTTCCAGAGTCTCAGTAATTGGAACTAACTGTACTTTAGTGTATGGGAAACACACACACACACACACACACAGTTTTCACGACCCACTACCTTTGAATCAGACAGTACAGTCAGATGTATGGTGGTATTGTTGAGGAGAAACAAAAGACGGACCTGTTTGTGGGCAGGTCAGTCAACTGAAACACAGAGAGCACAGAGGCACATGGGTCACTGCTCACGAGTCTGTCGTAAACACATTTATACACACACACACGCACATTCAATGGCAGGAAACAGGGCATCTCCACATTCTTCTCCGTCTAATGACTGTATCAATAACATCAGCCTGAGGGATATGTGTTTGAGAGTGTGTTTGGGGAGTGGACCTTCAGTGTGCTATAAGAACTTAATCAGTGTTTTTCTTTGCGGGAGGGGATCCCATGTCGTCTTAGATGACACAAACTGATAGGATTATCAGTAATGGCTTAATCACACAAACGACACCAGCACTAACACAAAGACACACACACATGCATGCGGAGACGGGTTGATGTCTGATCACTGATAAGACTCTGGGTCACAAACCTCACACTGATAAAGAGGCCTCGGACCCCCTCAGAGGGATGATAACAGACATGGCTGCAGACTGAGTGTGTGTTTGTTTGTGCGTCTATGTGGGAGTGACTATGCCTTTTGTGATGCAACAGAGAATTTTAAATCTTTCACTTTTTCTCACTTCACTTGTCTTCAGTTTTTTTCCATTTGAGATGCAAAAAAAAGATGCATCTACAAACCCCTGTTCCACTTTATCTCACCCTCTCCCTATGAGACACATGGGACCATTTCACATATGTACTCGGGATGGGAGCCAGTAGCCAAATCAGTATTAAAGTACTCCCACTATCATGAAGCAGTACTTAAGAGTTTATTATCTCTGCATTTTTTACATGGACCTGTTAACGACTCACTTTGTCGACAGTCAGTGTCTAATCATCACCTTGGAAAGGCTTTTCCAAAATATCAGCTTCAGTGTCCTAAAACTCTACCTATATGTGGGCAGAAGGCTAAAAAACACAAAGGGCCGTAATTTTGTGGCGCAATGCAGGGTGGCGGGGCGTGGTGCACCCTGCACAGTGTTAATTTCATCTGGCGCAACGCCATGCACAGCCAATTTGACAATGTGGAAGACCCGCTGCGCCGAGATGGGCACATCAGGGAAAGGTGCAGACAGATTCAGGTTGGCGCAGTGACAGTGTGCTGAAAATTCACCTGCTCCAACCTGGTCTATTCTCAGTGCAGGCAAAGTGCATCCTCTGCAACTGAAATTTGGTGACAGTAACCCACTGCGCGTACATCACCATAAACTCACAGGCACATCTCCTGAGTGTCAGTGCATTTTTTGTTGCAGGTTGCATGCCACACAACACAGCCTTACACCACGGATGCCACTTTGACCTCACTGAGGAGGCATGTGCCGTATCAGCAGGGAGAGCATTTTTTTTGCCACAATTTATTCGGTCACATTAAACATACACAAAATCATTCATGAGAAAAATAAATTGTATTTCAGAGCGTCTCCTACCTTTTCCTCCTTAGAAGAGAAAGCAAGTATTATTATATCAGCGCTTGGACTGCTGGTTGGAGCTGGAGGAAAGCAGCCCTCCCCTAAAGATATTTTTGCCTTAACCGTAATTCCGCCTTCAATCCCATCAAAGCCCTCAATGCTTAGCATGGAGAGGGTATTGAGGACAAGATGTCCTCCGCTGAGCTCGTTGCTAAGCCGGTGGAGGGGCCGCCTCCGTTGGCCACTGTGTGCTTTCCTTGATCTGACAGCTTTCTTTTGGCTCTTCTCTTTGCATTATTACAACTCTTTTTTACATTGGACAGCGGTGCTCAAATATTTGGGCAAACTTGATTGGCAATGTTTGTAACTTCTTCTTAGGCTGTTTTTGTATCACATGCATGCAGTGCACAAAATTATTCATGGGAAAAATAAATTTTATCTAAACGTGTCTCCCTCCTCTTGGACTTCTGGTTGGAGAAGTAAGGAGGGAGCCTGAGGAGAGCCCTACTTCCCCTGGTCTGGGGATTCAGACCAGGTAGGGGGATGCAGATTGTGCAAAGCGCCTTGTTGCGCAATGCACAAAATTAGCAACGTTGGACACACCCCGTTGTTGCGGTGCAGGTGCAGCACGGTGCAGGTGTGCACCTGCACCTGGTCTACGAAATTAGAGCCCAAAGACTCACTTTAAAACACCCACCTTTCTGTGGACTTAGCCAAAGATGCACTCCTGCAACTCTAAATACTCAGAATGCTGAGGGTCAGGGGGTTTCTGTAGGCATATAGGTGTCATGACATTGTCACATTTTGTTCCTCTGCGTAGTCAGACAAATCTTAGTCCAAACCGATGGGGTTCTTGCAGAAGTACCAACTGTCTAAATCTACAGTTTAGGGTTCAATTAACTAGGATTCGTAAGGAGATTGGCTATGACGACTCTATTTAGAGGACAATTGAACCCTCTGACCATAGTAAGAGACACTGACAAAAATTCAGTGGAAAAGCATTGAGTGTATTGTCAAGATTTTAACCCTTCCTACTAAATGACTTGACCCATAAAGTTATCTCACAACATGAACATGAACGTGAAAAAAAAAAAAAATCAGTGCAGCCAGTTACATCAACCTCTGTTGCTTATCAGTCATTAGTCTCAATACTGTTCAGTTTGAGGTTTAAGGGCACTTCTTCAGTCTTTCTTCAAAGTCAGTTTTTTTTTAAGCATCAGGCCTGACCCAAAAGTAAAAGTAAATAAAAAAAAGTCTGAGGTCTCAGATCAAATCAAAACATGTGAAAATCCTCCAGGGAAAAGGAGAAATCAGTTTTGTTGTCCTACCACCCTCCTGGGAAATAGGTGGCCATCAGATCCAAGGAGCATCCTTTGCAAACCCCTCAGGTGGCATCCAGTTGTGGACCATACAGCTTTGTCCTTTAAATGATTCTATCAACAAAAAAACAGCCAGGATATTCTTCAACAGTGTTCCACTCTCTTTGGCTTAAAACATCACAGGACTCGACCACATCACTTTTCAGTTTACAAAAAACAGTATTTTCAGCAATAAACCAGTATTTCTTAAGAGCCATTGTCTCTTTCGATTTTTATGGAAGGTGAAAGAAAGTCCTCCCCCTCTAACGTGAGCTGCTGCGGTGGATTTAAGGTACATAGGAAAAATAAAAACTTAGCGAGAAACTACCACGTGCAGCACTGTGGTGCGTTCATTGTACATGGGAAAAAAAACAGCACTGGACAGAAAAACTCACATTGCCTAGAAAAAAAAAATACAATGGTAGTTTAACAATAAAATAACCCTGGGTTACAACAACATGTTAATGGACCTTTCTGCAAGACAACCACATAGCAACAGTGCAGTGACAACTTAGTTGCCAGTTAAGTCTGAAAAGTAGCGAAACTTGGCTCAGCAACCTCAGTGCAGGTTCTTCTCAAACAGGGACTGCAGTGATAGCCATCTCAGTGGCTAATGTGTTAATAGACACGTGCCTCAAACAAACCAACTTCAAAAATACATCATTTTAAAACAGAACTGTCAGGATTTACACCTTCACAAAACAGAAGATTCAAGTAAGTGT
The DNA here is from genome assembly GCA_036419115.1 of Scarus forsteni. Lineage (NCBI taxonomy): Eukaryota > Metazoa > Chordata > Actinopteri > Labriformes > Labridae > Scarus > Scarus forsteni. The sequence continues at coordinate 41,529,629 of JAZDUH010000098.1, forward strand.
CATTACAATATGTGTTTGGACCTTTCTGCAAGGCAAACCAAAGAACAGCAATGATGCACTGAACTTATTTCTCAATGAAGTCCTCTAATAGTTGTGAAACTCTGCTTAACATTATTAATTGTATTACAGGATGTCCACACTATAACACACCCGCTTCACACACACTTTTTAGATGAGGCAGGTAAAGTAAAACCTGCATCAAGTCATGACTAAGGCACAAATACTCACAAACGATCATTCCCCTACACCTTCCCTTCTCTTCATCCCTTTATTATTTCCTGCATTCACTCAGCTGTTTTTGTTTACATGGAAACAAGATGCATACTGTGTACCCTCAATACTCTTACACCCCCTGTATGCTAATGTTGACTGTAAACACCTTGAAGTGATCTGGCTGTTGTCTTAGCTTGTAATTAAGGGAAACAATAGTCAATTACAAACAAGCAAACATGTTGAAACACATTCTCACAGAGAAACAGCATCGGGTCTACACAGGAGGGCTCCTATAAGGAAATACAACATGGATTTTCTGATATTGTGTCAGCTTATTCTATGAGTCTGAACATGTGTTGTTAAGGGGATCATGTTTGATTAAGCTTTGAAAACCCTTGAACATAAGAGTGTGAAAGAAGAGAGGCCTTAGATACACATACAGACACTCAGATGACTTCATTGAGCCTGCGCTGTGCACACAGCTCATTTTCAAGCTCTTCTAAAGCTCATAAGCAGTATGGGTGACATTTTCGTCTCCTATAGGGGACTGAAATGGAAAATATTTTGACCTTTATGCAACCATACTTACAGGATCGGAGAAGAGGATTGGAGAGGAGGATTGACAGGAGGAGTGGTGGGACGTTATGGAAGGCTGAAAGAACAGAGCGATGGAGAAATAACTCAGGAGTGAAGGAGATGGAGAGAAATATTGGACTAGGGCATGTTACAAATGAAAGTATAACAATAGAAGCTGCTTTGGTTAGGGATTGTTGCGAAAGGTACTATGGGTGTACTTTAAAGTGAAATGAGAAAGTCCAGTTTGCTAGAACACCCATGAGGTTAAGGGTTTATCAGAAGGTGGAAACACAGCACAGCAGTTTATAATATAGAGAGGTTCAATATTAGAGTTCAGGCAGTTTTCACAGAGAACATTTATGCCTTCATCTCACATTTTGCAAAGTTACATTAAATGACTTATTACAAGGAATGTGTGCTTACTGTTTGCTTTTGTAAGAGCAAAAGTTCAGCAAGTGTTTTTTTTTTTTTTTTATGATGGAATTGCAGCACATCTATCATAAAGTTCTTTTCTTACTCACAACAAGATTAAGGTTGGTCTTCTACACAGGTTGTTGTTTGGTCAGAGAAAACAACCATGATCTTGAGAGTCTAGAACTGCCAAGGCTTCCGGGGCCAAGAGAGTTCTCAAGATATCTTCCATTTTCAAACAACAAGACAGGTTTCAACCTTAATGAATTCTCAAGATATCTTCCATTTTTAAACAACAAGACAGGTTTCAACCCTAATGAATGGCAGAATACAGATGTAACTAGACCAAACTACTTGTCTTAAACCAGCGCAAAATCATTTGTAACTTGCCATACATGATAATCTTAGTACAGCTTAGATGAGCGGGACATGGCACAAACCCCCACATACTCACTCAGGCTATGTTTACACAGAGACTCTGTGACGTAAAACGCAAAGATTTTTCCTTTGCGTATTTAAAGTCGATTCGCGTTTTGACGGAGATGATGAAAACGAAAGAAACCGTTGTAGCTTGCATGCGGTTCAGTAGATCGTGATGTAGGTCTGCAGAGAGGCAGTGCTGTTACAATACACGTACACATGCAAAGAAGAAAAACGTTTCACTAACAACAATAGCAAGTGGATGCACAAAGATGCAGGAGTTTCTTTTCTGGACCATAAGCTGTTGTTGCTCCTGGCATGCACGCGCAGCCTTCACGTGAAAGAGTACTGCGCATCCGGTGACATCAGCGTTTCACCCTGAAATGCTCTGATTTTGGTTTACACAGAGCTGCATGGAGGAGTGTATTGAAAACTCTCCACTCTGGACACTGGTTTCAAAAGTTTCCGGATTAGGGCACCCCGTATAGTGTTCCCATGTAAACAATGAAAATGAAACAATGAAAACTTACCAGATTTGACTGTTTTTGACCTCATGTAAACAGCTCCTTATAGTGCTCCTGCAACAGCGTGTCTCCCTCCCTACAAATTTAGAGTAATTTGCAACAGAAATTGAACACAACCGAGACACTGCAAAAGATGTGGAGCTATAAACCACACGCAAAAAACTGCCACACAAAGAGGCCTGAACATGTGTTTTCATGTGCAGGTAAAATCAAACTGACACCATTTAACACAGAAATATTTGATTGTCATGACATTACTGGTTTTGATGGCTCCTACATAGAACTGATGAATCTGTTAGACAGCTAAACTCTCAATTACACTATTTTATAAGACCCCTGCCTTGTATCTGTGTGGCTGTATGATTGTAGTACCTCCAACATACATGCCTACAGCTCCCGAGAGCTCTCCTTCTTTACTCATGATTTTGGAATGCAATTTGTATTCTCTATCTATCTATCTATCTATCTATCTATCTATCTATCTATCTATCTATCTATCTATCTATCTATCTATCTATCTATCTATCTATCTATCTATCTATCTATCTATCTATCTATCTATCTATCTATCTTTGTAAAATGTTTAATTGGATATTTTTTATTTGCTCTGGTGGTACTTCAAATCCAGTGGCGGCTGCTGGTCAGTCAGGGAGGGGAAGCTCATTTTTCTTCTGGCCTACATCATAAATTTATTTATTTATGTATGTAAATGATCTGTGACCCTGTTGTACCAACTTGGTGTCTTTTCCAGGTATTTTATTCCCCAAAAACCCACTTTTGACCAGACAACACATTTTATTTGTGACAGCACTTCCAATGAGCCATCTCACCTTGTCATACCAGGAATGCTTAAAAGATCTGATACTTTTCCCCACCTTTTGCACTAAATCAATCTAGGAGTTGATCTGCCCTGCTGTTTAACTCTAGTTTTCTCTTCGTAAGGAAGACAATCAAATGGCCTCGCCAAAATCTGGTCTACAACATTCATACTATCTGCCATGACGTGCAGCTTGCTAGCAGCTGGAGCAGCTATGTGAAACTACTGTTTGACAGGCTGTGAGTGTGAGAGAGAGAGAGAGAAGCTCCCCAGCCACAGCTGCTCGTTTGTGAAAAGAAAAATTGACAGGAGAGAATCTTCAAACACAACGCTAGACATTTTTAAGAAAGATAAAGTCGCTGGTGACCGATAAAGCCCCCGGATCAGTCCAGAACAACTGAATGTAAAACTTAGAAGATACCCCGGTGAAGGGTGAGCCTTCAAGATCGCTGATTGGCTCATTTTACTGTCAATCAAAAAAGGATTCGGCCTCAGACAGATCATCCAATCATCATGCAGAAGCTCAGCGTCCAGGCCAGCCCACTGCCTCATAGACCCCCAGAGACGCTGAGCGTCCGATGGGCGGGACAAAGCCCAGCGTTTATCCAATGACCGTCCAGTTTCCACAGTGGAACAACCCACTCTATATTTAAGCGCTGAAGTCTGAAGACGCTCAGCGTCCGGCTGTGTTGAAGCACTAAGATGCAGCGGGGATGAATGAGAAGGAAGTCCCGCCAGTTACCTGTGATAAGTAGCTGATTCTGAACAAAAGATGAAGGTATTCTAGCGCATATTTAGTCAATGAAATGTACACACAGCAGGACATATCACCACTTTTTTGGGGGACATTTTAGGGGAAGCTGAGCTTCCCTTGCAGTCTTAGAGCAATCGCCACTGTTCAAATCCATATTTTAATGGTTTGACTAAAACTTTGACCAATAAATGCAATGCCACCAGAGATCTTGCGCATGATTGAATGCAACCACACTTTTAATGATGATAGTCATTAACATCATCCATGAGCAAATGAGCTAATGATATGATATGATACATGATATTATCTTTAAGCTAATATATATAATGTAGCTGTATGTGAATGTAACCTCTCATATCTCATTAGCTTTCCTGCTTCAACAACATGTTTCCTGTGATTATCCTTCTACATCTTAATGAGAAACATGTAAACCAGCACACATGACTGTAAAATCAGCATTCTCCAGGAGGATATAACTTCAGACATCAAGTTTCCTGTTATTGGAACCTGACTTCTAGGTGATATTACATTTAGAATTGAACTGTGGAAGAAGATTTGGTAACTATTAATGAACTACACAAGACTCTCAATACAATGCTCCCATAAACAGGGCCTGTAAGGAATTCTGCTTGGAGAAAATGGAAAGGAAATGGGTGAAGGAAGGAAGCCAACTATCCTGAATGGTTGGATGTATTCCTTTGTTGACTTCATCATTGACTATTTACATGACTAAAGGTCAATATAACTTGATTCATTGTGGTATAAAACAATGGTGGTTTATACTGTGGCATACAGGAAGTGATGTGTTTATTTGGAATAAATACAAGCAGAGGAGGGAGGCAGGCCTGGGCTGTAATTGCAGGCGTTGAAATTACTCCACCTACGGAAAGCAGAATTTAAAATTGACAAACTTGGGGATTACCACTTTGATGACGTGAATTAAGAGAGGAGTTACAGGGAAACAAATTTAGGGTTTACACGTCTATTTATAGGAAACAGGAGAGAGGAGGGAGCCAGGGCCAGAAGGAGGAGAGTGATATAATAATTGGAGTTACTTCCAAGGAAAATCCTATTTTTGCTGTCTGGCAGAGATAAAGGAACATGTGAATGGTTGGAGGATTGAGGGGAAGGGAGGAGTACACAGTTCCTTACTGGAGAAAATCCTATTTTCTCAATCTGGCCATGAGGAAAGGATAGACAGATTTTTTTTTGCTGGGTTGGAAGATGGATAGATGGATGATGGATAGATGGATGGATGAGTGGATGAATATATAGATGGAAATGTGAATATTGTTTTATTGATAAATAGATACAGCAGATGCATAATGGATGGATGGACCGACAGATGGATGGATGAATGAATTAATAAATGAATGGCAAAATCTGTGATTATTTTAAAGTACAAGTTTAGAGCATTTCAAATGTCAGAGCCACAGTTGGGGTCTGTGTCCACATATAGCACTTCTTGCAGTGGCAGCACTTTGTTTCAATTCAAAACCAAAGTATTACAGTGTTCTTGGCACTCAGTGGTCATGGTGGACAAGTATGTCAAGAGTCAACGGATATTTGTCACCACACACCCGCCCTCTTGGTGTCACTTCTCCCTCACTGCCAAATTAAAATCAAGAAGGGCATGACTTATGATCTTATGTTTGTAAACTACAGTGGTGAGGGTGAAAAATGAGCTGCCTTGAATTTACGAGGGAACTCTTTTTCCGGGTCTTTAGCTTGATATTATTTGTTGGATATAATTTCCCTACTTTTGTTTCATTTTTTTAGGGATGACATTTTAAGGACTGATGGAGAGTTTGAACCACACGGACCAATTTAAAACAGAATTATAGTGAAAGAGAGAGACGGAAATCAGCTGTTGTTACCTAGCAACATTAAGTTCCAGTCTGAAGCGCTCTGAAACTTGAAGCTATGGGTGTGTTTTGTGAAACAAAACTTAACATAAAGATGCAGGTCCTTTTTTTTTTGAACAAGAGGTAGATTAAAGCTGTGAGCTTCCATCAATCTTGGCATTAAGAGACCTGGGAGGGCTGGAGCAGGGGTGAGGGGCAGGGTACAGCCTGGAATGCTTGCCAGCTTTTAAAAAGCTTTTACATGCTGTATATGTTGGTCCTGTCAATATACTTTATTTGGCCCCTGCATTTACTTTTTGGCCAAATTAAGTGAATTAATTGTATTCCTTTATTTAGAAGTTACACTAGAAGGTTAGACAGATCTTTATGTGTCTGTTGTAACCAGACAAAGACTCAACTTAACTTACAGTACATTTTATTTAAATTTAGGGATAAGTGTGGACTTAGCACCAGAACATAAGTCATTGCTTGCACATATGTTGCTAGTGCAACAGGAAGCAGTTAATTTAAAATTTTAATGGTAATATTTTATGTTGTCCTTCAGAATCATCCCACATAAAACATCTTCAGATAAAATGATGCACACTCAGAACTAAATCTCAGCTGTTTTTTATATTGATTGTAACATCAGTCTGTAAATAAGCAAAATTGTTAAGCAATAAACAAGGCACAAGATGGTCACAGATATTATATTGATGTAGTTTACATGAGTCACCAATAATGTTTTTCAAGACTATTCAGCAGAAGGCACACCTTAACCCTGAACCATGACCTTCTCATCCAGGTTGATTCTGAAGGCCTGTTAAGTATGCCTGTAAACATGAAAGCACTATTATTATTGGTGAATAGGAAGGGCCTTCGTGGTCCATTTAAAGCTCTAAATATCTTGGCAGTTGAAATATGCAGTACCTGGTTTAATCTTAATAGTTCAATGCATGGTTTGATCAATGGCATCAGATCATGATCTTACACCAAACAAACTAGTCTAGTGTATAATAATTTAGGTACAATAATTTTAAAGTTTCACATCCAATAAGCCTGTATCTGACCAAAGAAAGCGCCTGTTGGCTTGTATGTCACAGTCAAAATATTCAACATGCTTCAATACCTCACACTGCTTGACTTTGACTGGGCTCTGTATTTAATTTGACAAAAGTCAGGAAAGGGGTTAATGAATTTAAAGATAATGTATGGAGGAAAGCGGTGTTGGAACTACAGTGTGATTATATGAATTTACAAAGAAGTTTTGTTTTTGGCTCTGAATTAAACATTGGGGGCTCTAATTTCGTAGACCAGGCGCGGCACAGGGCAGGTGCGCCGTGCCAACAGGGTGTGTCCAGCACACTTTGCAAATTTCCTGCATGGAGCTGAGAGGCGCATCAACGCCTCTGTCCCTGCTCCCTGCCCAAGTGCCAGAGAGGGAGGAGACAAGGCGTGAGTGGGTTTAACATAGCCCAGTGTAACCTTCACCAATCAAGGCGAGAAGCAGCGACTGATTGGTCTGACTGATACCCGCCACCGTGGGCATGGTGGAAAGACCCAGTGACGAGTGACCGTCACTTTTACAGCAACTGGGAGAGTGCAGCGGTGCCCCTCACGGTGTAGATCAGCTCGTGGGACAGATTTAATCTATTCCTGTATCATGAATAGAAGTACAAAATTAAGTGACAGTTACATTTAAATACAGCAGCAGGCTAATCCATTCATCAGCTTCTGATCCAACTGTATACCTGGTCTGTTATCGCCAGATATATACTCTCCTGTTATCTTCTCCTCTTCCTCCTTGCAATAATGTACTCCATCTTTTTAGATCACGTTAACAATAAAGATTAAAACTGAGAAATACGGGCAATCACAGGCAAATCCTTAAGACGCAGAGTGACTTATTTCAGTATATATTCAGAGTGCCTCTCTTCTCTTTTTTTCTTTTCTTTTGAATTTCATGAGATGAGAGACGCTAGATATATACTCTGTATCGGATGATGAGGCTGTTAATTGTTGGCTTGTGAGATGTGCATCACACTCTAGCTGCCACCAGGTTAAGTTTCCACTATGATGAACATCTTTGATCTGACATCAGATGTGATGGGACAATTAATACAGATACTAATGCATATGCTGGTTCAGATGGCTACATTAAATTGTGATTGCTGTGACTGTTATTGCATTGAAATATGCCTGACACTCTGGAGACTTGCCTGTGAGTTTTTGGTGACGTGCTCACACTGTGCCCCTGTCACCAAGTTACAGCTGCGGATGTGCAAGGTGTGCTTCGTCTGTGCCAAGAATAGACCAGGTTGGAGCTGGTGAGCTTTCAGCGGACTTTTCGCACAGATTTTTGGCACAAAATTGTTACTGTACCAACCTGTTACTAATTCTGTTATTTTTTCCCAGTAACATGTAATCAAATTAATTACTTTTTCAAACGTGCATCGCTGTTACCGTTACCGACAGTGAAATGCGGCGCGTTACATATCCGACCTGCCTCACTCAGCCAGAAACAGACAAGAGCTGCGCCGCTAACGGACAGACGAGAAAACTCTATGCCAGAGGGGCCAGGTCTAACACAAATTTAGTTTTACTGTAATAATGGCGTTTCCACCTAAAACAAATCCTTATAGCCAGAATTAAATTGATTTCTAATATAGCTACTACTGTTTTCACCATAATAAAGCTGTAGAAGATTAAGATAAAAACCTGACATGGCTTTTTGGTTACAAAAATCAAGGAAACTGTTAAGCATTAATGGAGTTACGGTACCCTCTCCCTTCACATGTGTATATAGAAAGGGATGTTCCACCTCCAAACAAAAGGATGTTTAGTTAATAAATTAAGAAACAAAAAAAGAAGTATGATTTTGAAATTGAAATGTACAGGTACATCTTAAAAAATTCGAATATCATGAAAAAGTTCAATATTTTTTATCACTCATTTCAGAATAACCAAAATTTCAAGCAATAAATGTTTAAAATGTTTCACGCTATCCGTAATGAATCTATATAATATATGGGTTTCACATTCTGAAATGAGTGATGAAAAATATTGAACTTTTTCATGATTTTCTAATTTTTTCAGATGTACCTGTAAGGTGGATAAAAATTAAAACACATTTCATCCAGGTTTCTCCCTTTGAAAATGCTTATTTCAATCCTATAATCTGGCAACACGGCTGGCTCCAAGCTCTGCGCTCCTTTACAGAATAATTTACCAATTTAGTGTCTGTTTATTTTGAATGAGCAACTTCTGACTTCTGTGGCAAAATGTTTATAGAATGCAAATAAATGCAAATATGAATTGTTTCCAATGTGAACTGGAAGGCAAGTCAAAAATCACCTCTGAAATATTTGCAGTTTACTATCATTTAATGGCATCACCCTTGCAAAGGTTTTAACTTGACCAAAGGACCAGGGATAGTCTTTACTGTAGCAAACAGGTTAAGTGTAGAAAAGTCCTGAGAATGAATTGATGGACAGATAGATGCATGCAGGAATGAATGAATGATCAAATGGATAGAGGAGAGATGGATGGATAGATGATGAAATGGATGGGGAATGGGCTGGTGGGAGATGGACAGCTGAGTCGAGAGAATGAGGGAGGGATGGGATTGCTTCCAGTAAAATCCTATTTCCTGCAGCTGGTAGATTTAGCACCTGGAGTCCTCAGATTACCATAATAATCTACCATGAGGAAAGGACAAGATTCAGGACTCAGGTGTTTGTGTGTTTGTTCGTCTTGTGTGCATGTGTAAGTTGTTGTGGGTTTGTGTTTGTGAAGGTAGTAACATTTCCAACTTGTGTTTCTTCATTTGTGGTTATGTGTGTGTTTGTGTGTGTGTGTGTGTGTGTGTGAGTGTGTGTGTGTGTGAAAGGAAAGCTGAGAATGGGAAATGAGCGGTCGCTCCTCGGGCCCACAAATTTGATTTGGAGCTGCCGCCTCAGCGAGATGGTTGACCACATCCACCCCTGTCCCCTCCCCAACACACACACATACTCTCACATACACACTCAGATATTAGTGGACACTAATTGATTGAGGAGCATTGGCTGATGGACAGCTTCTGAGATGGGTGGAAGAGATGAGGGGGTCAACAGCTGTTTCTTTTCCCAGGCCTACTAAAGTGTGTTAACAGACACTGAACAAACACACACACACGCACACACACATTGATACCAGTGTAAGGTTGTCATGTGGCACTGAAAGGCCTAGATGACACAGAAAGGAGAAGACCAACACACACACACATATGGACACTCTGATGGTCTTTTAATGCTATCATTTAAGCTTGGCTGAGCATGTCAGAGAACACACGTGCACTGTGAGTGTAGACAAAAAGAAACACACACACACACAGACTCATAAACCCAACCATGGGAGTGTAACATGCGCCGGTGTCAGGTCACCTTTTGATCGCTAACCGGGAACATGAGTGATCTTGTCTGATCATTAATCAGTCAAGCTTAAATCTGGGTCAAAGATTCAATCACCATCAAATACTGCTGACAGGCGGCAGACACTCGGACTGAACAATAGCAGCATAAAAGTTAAACAACACTATTGTTTTCCTGAATGCTGTATATGTTTGAGATTTATAATCTGGAGCTTTGGCTACAGACTGATTATGCACTCTGTCAATGAAAGTCAGGCAAAATGTATGACTGTGTTTTTCAGCCAGCCAGATTTCTTCTTTGTCCACGTGCATGAGTACGGCTAGAAATGTTGGCCCCATGAAATGACATCAGACTGTGCCCTATCCCAAACCAGCTCTGCACAGTGTGTTAAGCCATCTGTCAAGCAAATGGATGAATAAATATGTTATCTATTTTTTTTAATGGAGCACTAATAACTATTACATCCAATGCATTCGGTTTAAGGATGCAAATAAGTTTAAATCAGGGGAGAAAACACTCTTCTCTGGTGAACTGAACTGTACTTCACTTGGTTTCTGAACAATTTTTCTGTTGAAAAGGTCTAAAGACTCAAGAAAAACTTCAACACCACAATTAAAGAGTACCCATGAAAAATGTATTCTACTTCCCCTGTTCAGCGTCTTAAATGCACAAGAGGTTGTAATTAGGATTTTTTTTAAATACAATACTTAAATACAGTAAACTGCCAACAATAGGAACTTGAGGCTGGAACAATAGACACAGTCTTATTATTAGTGTAGCCACAAGGTAGCAAGCATGTTTTTCTGACTTTTTTTTTTTTTTTTGCAGATGTCATTATATATTGTTACTGTTGTTGACTTCTTGACCAGTGGAAAAATCACAATTTTATCTTGTTTTACTGCAGTAGTACAACTGGAGAAAGTGGATAGTTTAGATTCTGAATTGTGATGATGACAATGTAAGCTTGTTTTGCAGCAGCCGATAAAGTTTATTACACATACTCGAAATACACCTACCAGTTTAAAAAGAAATGCTTCCTAAATACTGGTTATGAGGTAAGACTCACCAACCAGGGTTTTAGAATTGTAATTTCAGAAGAGAGGATTAGAGATGAGGTTACATACTATACGATTTGTCTCAGATCATTCACTAAAAATCTGAATATCACATTACACTTGGTTGAATTTACATATTTTCAAGGCATCCCCAACAAAGCCAGATGCACCTGGGGTGCCTTTGCACCCCTTGCACTGAACAGAACTTTAAAACATTCAGTTTTTTAAAGTTATTGTATAATCAGTCTTTATGAATCTCTGGACTTTTAACCTTTTTAAAATACTGAAACATGCAGAATATATACTCAAATCAACTCAACTCAAATCCAAAGTAGGTCAACCTATGGTGCAGAGCATCTGTAGGAGGCCTACAGTAACAGTGACAAGTAAAAAAAATCTGTGTCTCAATTTGTCTGGGTACAGACTGTGATGAAACACAAGCTCCGTGTACCAAACCAAGAGAGTCAAGCCAAGCTAAGCCAATATTTTAAAAATATAAAAGATCTATTGGTGTATATGAAGCATTTTTGGAAGTCCTTATACATGTCAATTGTTCAGGCAAGACAGCACATAATTTTCAACAATATCATTTATATTTGATTTTTCTTTTTTTTTAAGTGAGATATCTTTATACATTCAGTTGCAGAACTTGCATGTTTTGTCACTTACCACAACACATAATGAATTCCTTTGTGATGCATTGCCTCAAACACTGCAACTGAGATATTCAAGCTTCACAGCAGACTAAGGGCATTTTTGATTGCAGGGTAAAAAAAATTAAGCTTGGCTTTAGGTGAAATGGTTATTGCTTTGTCTAACTGAGATTATGCTTAAGTTAAATATAATTAGAAAACAGTTTATTTTGTTGAATAGGCAGAACATATGACCTTCCACTTTCTTTTGCTTTAATTTTTAACCATAAATTGAAATTGATATACTTTATGGGAAAACAAAAAGGCGACAGCACCAGAACTTCAAATAACCCAGTTCCAACAACTTGCCCAAAATTTCACAGTTGGATCTGACTAGGACTTGTTCTTATGGCTCCCCTGTTCCCCACCAAAGTCCCTTTGGACAGAGCCACTGCCACCCTCCACCTTATTTGCTTTTGCATTTACTTATAAATATTCTCAACTTGTACTCTCACATTGTTGTGTCTTCTTCCCCCTGATAAGAGTATTTTTTGGACTGGTCTTTTTAAATAATCTCTTCTCCACTCATTATATTACTTCCATCTGTGATTTTCCTGATTTATCACACATTCAAATACCCTCTGTTCTGTTATTCCATGTTCTCCCTCTTACAGTTCTGTTCCCTTCTATAGCACTCCATGATGTAGTTTTACAGCCTTAAGTGTCTTTCATCCTCTCTCACCCCTTAATTTGTCTATCATAAAGAGTGAAGTCAGCAAGCCAGAAAAAGTGTGAGTGTGTGTTTATGCTCCAGTCATGAGTTTGTGTGTTCAACTTTTCTGTACTTTCTGGCACAGCTTTCCTTGATTGTCTTGCTTATCTTTCATTTTTATGCAGTTGGAGTCTAGCTTGGGAGCTAGTCATGGAGCATTGGGTTGGAAACCCACAGGCCACCTGGCCAGAATGAATGGGTGAGTTTCTTTGCAAGTTATGCATCAGTATTTACTTACACATCCTCACACTTTCATACTCCTTTGCACACCACATCACCACACATCATCATGTGACAGACAGAGCTTGACTTAAATCTGCCACCTTCCAAGTTCTGGTAGACTCCATTGCTAGAGTAAGCTGCCAATGCTCATTGTCTCTCTGGGAACATGTTTGTACATTCGCTTGCACCTAAAATTCTGCCAGTTAGTTTTCGGAGCTCTGCTTTGATACTCTCAAGCAAGGAACCAAATACCAACTGCTCAGGTGCCCACATGTGTGGAACTTCCCTCAAAAACCTCATCATTAGTCCATTGAGTCATGTAAATAAGACCAATAATTCTGCCTGCCATTGTTGTCAAACATGCAGTTACTTCCTGGTGTCTTCATCAGTGTCGCCTCTCTTCCCTGATTGAGCCGTTAAGCATTTACCCTAGTGAAGTTGATGGTCAATGGAAGTTAGCAAGACGGACATGTAGGATGTCAGACAATGAATCAGGCAGGTCGTTCTGCTCTGCAAGGGTAAGTCAAAATAGCATGATTTTGACCAGTATACCTTGAACAGTCAACTATATATGCAGCTACATCTAATTTACACAATTGTAATGCATGCCCAAACTATCATCTTCAATTATTTTTATTGTTGTCTAAAAACACATTTACTGATTTTTTCATGGGTGAGAACCTAATATTTGAACTAAAAGATATTAAATATACACAGCATAAGAGTGAAAATTCCAAACAGCAATCAGACAAACTGCAACCTGTAGACCATTATTTGATGTTGACTTTTCCGAACAGCTCTGATGTGCTTTATGTGTCCATGCATCTGCTTGCCTTCCCCATACAGTTCATTAACTAAACTCACATATTTGACAGTTACTCAGTGAAGTTTGTGTTCTGGCTGAGTTTGACACATGTCATGTATTGCCAAATTCAAAACACTGCACCAGTTTTTTTCACTCACTTTGTTTGGTTGAGATTGTTTTACTGGAATGGAAAACTATATTGTATTGAACCTACATGTGCACCTAGCCCCAGTTCTTGGTTCCACAGAAGTTTGTTTGAACATTTAGACCACTATCTAACTTTCCGCTGAAGGGAAGCAGGGTTGGTTTAAACCAAACCAATTTTGTCAGGTGTGAAAGCAATCCAACAATCACTAAACCAGAGTCTCTAAGCGTTTTCTCCAGTTTGACAATAAAGTACAGTATCTTAGTAAAAGGTTGAAACTGCAAATATCATGAGGAAAGATGCTTAAAATGCAAGAGAAAACTGGTACTGGATTATTCAACAAAGGAGTGTTTGGTAGTGGGCAAAACCTTTCAGAGGCACATCTGGAAGTGATTGGATAATTGTACCATCACTCACGTTCCTTTTGGTCCAATAAGATAATACAGTAGATGGGGACTGGTGTAAAGCATAGAATCTGAGCCTCTTCATAAAATAAACTTTGCAAAGTATGTCAGAAGTAGAGCAAAAATTTCCTTTTAAGCTAGATATTCTTTCAGTGTTGTTTCTTTTTCATTTTATAAAGAAATGCAGTCAAGATCTAATAAAACTGCTCCCTTAGCTGTTAGCATCTATGTTAAGCTCTGTACAAGCAGTTGCTTCCTGCTGTCGCCTGGCATACAGCTTCTGTCTCTTCCTGCTCTAAGGGCCCTGATTGGGCTATGCCACTCTGGGCCTCTCACAGTCATTGTAGATTGAAGTTTAGCCAGATGGCTCAGTTTGATCACAGACAACACATGGTCCATCTGCACTGCAAAGTTAGATAAGAAATGGCAGAAAAAAAGGTAGAAAAAACAATGACAAAGTGTTTGATTCAAAGCGTACTTGTTTGTATATGCTTAATTTGAAAGGTCTTTAGACATGACAATCTTGGATAGATAAATGGATCATTTTTATATTCAAATGGTTTTCTTTACATTTTGTATCCTCAGGCATTTATTTCCCTGTTTTTCAACTTCTCTTCTTCCATCTTTCAGCTTTTTCTGTCTCAGGAGGAATGTATTTTTCTGAGATAAGAGTGTATTTTGCAGATTTATTGACAAGAGAAAGGAGAGGAGATGGGGGGCGAAGATGGAGCGAGTCGATGAAAATGCAAAAGCCCACGATAGCTCAATCTTTTATGTTTTTCTCTTTTCCATCTGCCTCTCTCTCTCTTCTTTATGGCCCTGGGTCGCTTCAGAACAAGGCACAGGATGAAATACAAAGGATTTAATGAAGCATCTCTCTCATTCTCTCTCTAACTCACAAACACACACATGCACATAGCTTCTCTATTTACAGCTCCATCGTTTTAGGGCCCTCCTCTCACCCCGGAGTTTTATGGCACCATAGTAAAACAGACAAAAGACAAATGGTGAGTGAAGAACTGGCTCTACAAAGGGTGTTTAGTAGTCACTTTGTCATTCAGCTGGTCAGTTAGTCGGTCAATAAGTGGACCATACCACCAAACAGACGGTGACCAAACCAGTTGTCCTCTCTGTCAGTACGGAGACAATCGTCTGGTAAAGGTGCTATTTTTACAGCAAATGCAGTTTGAGAGAAACAGAAATGTGGTAAGAGAGTATAAGAGACTTAAATTAAGGACAAACACTGAAATATGTCTTTTGTTTTTTTTGCACTGGCTCAATTGCAAAGAAAACTCACTAGCATGCCCGACCATGCAAAACTGTTCTCCTGCAAAAACAACAATTGACCCAGCTCCCAATAAACACTGCTGTTTTCTTGGTGTGACCCCCTGCTGCTGCCCCACTCAATCAAGTCTAATGCGTTGTGACACACTCAAATACACACCCTAACACACACACATCACTTGGATGCATGTTATTCTGTTTTACAATAAAGGCTGTCAATTCAGTCATGTCTGAAGATGGTGTATTTTTTGCAATGGCAGCACTTGTTTTCAGTTTTAAACCAGTGTTTTTATTGTTTTAATTGCTCAATGTCCTGAACACTAAGCACAGTTTTCTTTTTGTATTTTAGGTGATTTTCTAATTTTGTAGGTTCTGTAGTTCCTGGCTTAGTAAAATTTAGTTCTACTTTAAATTAGGATTGTCATGATACCAAAATTTAAAACACAACATTGATACCAGCAATTAAAAACATAATCAAATAATCAATAAAATTAAAAAAACAACTCTAAAAAAAAACACAAGACTTCCCTTGAAGCTGCTGCATAAGTGTTTGTTTTGTTGTATTGTACAATAATTTCTTGATGAAAGAACATACTTTGGGTTTCTTCACTGTGTAAATGAGTACTTGAACCTCACAGATACTCTGCAACAGCTATGCTTATTTCTAAAACTTCAGAAGACTTGGGATCTTATTTTTATCGTTTTTTTTTTCAAACAGCAGTGGTATAGTTAGCTGTAATCTCTTAGGTTTAGTGGCAAATTGACTCCTCTCTGCTTCAGTCCACATCTTTAACATCAAAAAACACATATGAGTCGGTTACCAAGCTAAAGGTCGTAGTCATACTTCGCCAAAACTGGACTAGTAATCTAACAGTTAAGTCAATTTCCCTGTGGGCTGCTACATTTAATGGAAATAATAGAAAAAAATCGGAGATATTTTTTCAATTTTATTGCTAGTCACCTATCTCTAGAGAGGACGTATTTTAAGTATATACACTAATTACAATCAATGAATGTAATTGATTATAAGCATACTCTTGCAGCCAGCAAGAACATCTGAACCTGTGTTGAACAAGGTAATACCAATGCTATTACATAGAGTGATACTGCAATAGTCGATATATTTCAGGAATGTTGTGCAACAATGTATGAGAATATCTAATTAACAGTGGAATAAAAATGGCATGATGCCTGCCCCCCCTTCACTCTCCCCCGTGTTCCAAGATCCGCCCCCAGCTCGTGTCTCTTCGCCTCTTCTCAAGCCCACTCGGACAGAACTACCATCGACTAGCACAATATATCAGCAGCAAACTCAATCAAAAACAGCTCAGCTCAACTGAAAGTATCAAACACGACAGACATCCCCCTTGTAACACACAGCAGTAGCCATTTCAATTGGACCGGCGGCAATGCGGGTCTGGCGCCGCCAGAGCAGAGCCGAGTGTGGGGGAGGATTTATCTTTCTCAGCCTGTCCTCCCCAGCTCAGCTTACAGTGCTAACGATTAGCGGCTAACAGGCTAACCCGCTCCCCTACAAGTTATTAGCCCGTGCAGGCACAAACTAACCAGAGTTATTCAGCAGACATCTCCACTGTAGTAAACAAAGCCATTACCTGATCAACCAGGGGCGAAAGCGGTCGATGCTGAAGGTCTGGCGGCGGCTGAGGCTATTCGTTAGCCGTTAGCCGTTAGCCCGCTAACAGGCCTCAACCAGCGGGCAGAGCTCCGTTGGGCCCCAGCAGACGGCTCCATGATAGTTCAGTAGCTAACACTGCTAGCTGCTCACGGAGGTAGAGGGAGGAGGCGGGACCATGGCCGCACTCGCATCGCATGGCGATGCGTGGTGAGAAGACAGGGATTGGATGGACTCACGGACCAACTCACGGACCAATTAATAGTCGCAGGTTCTTAGGCTTGATTGGTCAGCTAGTATGCAGCTTTTCAGCGGATATACTGAAGGGATTATTTTCATTCTTTTTGGTCTTTATACTGTGTAGATAGGACCATAGGACCATAACAGCCTTATAAACGGTGTTCTTAATATGTACAAAGCTTCCAAATCGTAGACCATAGCTTTAACAGTGGAATAAAAATGGCATGATGTGGTAAAGTGTACAATAAATACTTTATCATTTAGTAAGTTCTGGTATTTTTCAGAAATGTACTATTTTTTTATTATCTAAATTGTATTCACAGATTTATTAACTATAAAAATGCGTAAAAACCCGCTTTAGGTTGGTATGAAACATTTACAAGAGTAGTTCAAATATCAAATTATGTGGAAATACTTAAACAAAAAAAATATAGAACTCTACCCAGATGTGTAGATAGATCCATATATAAACAAACTGATACTCTCTGTTATCAGTTTGTGCTGTGGGTGTGTGGTGACATTTATGAAAAGTTGTGGGTTTGTCTCTTTTTTGTTGTTGTTGTTTTTTTTACAACCAATGAACTCACTTCTGTAACTTTAGCACCAGTTTATGTCTCATCATTTGAAGCACGTAGGAATTCTTGTGGAAAACACTGACCGTCAAATGATTGCTCCACACAGGCACATTATGATCTTAATTTTTCTTTTCTATCTGAGGGATAAACTATTTTGTTTTAAGCTTCCTGTTTAATAGCTGTGACCTTTATGTGGCTGCTTTTCATTAATTAATTTCTGAAACAACAGCCCACAATAAAGTACATTTCTACACAAATCAGCTAGCTGTTTGGTTGTTCACATTCCTAAATAAAGCAAACCTTTAAGGAGAAAAAAAGGTTTTAAAATGCACATGGGGTCTGGTGCTTTCTAAGAGGAAAATGGTTAATGTAGTTATCAAATTAAAAGTAAAAAGGACCAACTAAAACTTGTACAGAACTTTGGATGTGCTCTTCATAGCTTAACTCACTCAGAAGGCATTAAGGTATGCTTGTGCAACCTCAATTAGGTGACATAGCTTAATGCTGTTTAATGGGTTGCTGAAACCTGATTAGTAGAGACCTTTTATTTCTCTGCATTTTGCATTCCAACTTCTATACTGAACAGGCAGTCAATATGAAGTAGGGCTCATTGGCACAAAAAGTGGACACATCAACTTGAGTTTAGTTCTTCAGACTGGAGTTACCTCTCCATCCCAGTCTGTCTGTATGGCACAAAGTTGTAGCATTATAAAAAGGCAATTATTCCTATTATTTCTGCTGACCAATAGCCCTGCTGTAGCAGGCTGTAGCTTTTTCAGACAATCAAATTCTGCAAATGTCACCTCAAATTATCTCATCAGTGCCACAGAGAGGAATCATTAGTACTACCACACTGAATCAGATCATTGGAGAAATCTAATTAAAGCACCATATGTGAAATAACAAATGTCGATGTTTTAGTAGACACACTTCTTATCAAATTGCACATGCCAGGATAACAACTGATCATCAAATAGAAGTGTTTTTTTGATGAAGGAACCAAAAAGATGCTAAATTTGGGTTGCTCCACAAAATTTCATCATCCTTGCATCGCTATTGACCCCGTTGAGCTTGTAAACAAGCTAGCAGGTGGAAACTTATGGCCCTTTTCCACTAGCACGCCTTGGCCCTACTCTACTCGGCCCTACTCAATTTGCAGCGTGTTTCCACTAGCCTGGTACCTCCTTAAACAAGCTAGTTTTTGTACCTACTCTACTCTGGTTCCAGGCAAGCTGAGTCGATGCTAAAAGATGACGTCTCCGACTGCCAGCTACTGATTGGTCAGACAATGTTGTCATCAATGTGTCATAAGCGCGACAACCTAACATGCTAGTGGTAGCTACCATTAGCTTACCCTCAAACATCTTTTCTTTGCAGCTCGATTGCTCTCGTCCTCGGCTTCATTCTGTTGTATAGCTTCCAAAAGTCTCCTGTGCTTCTCAGGGGTATTTCTTCTTGCAACCTGCAGCCTTCTTCTGCCTTCCTTTTTTAATCGGACAAAAAGCCACAGATTGTTGTGTCACGCTAAAAATGACATTATTGCAGTGCCACTCAGCTGTTTACAGTAACACTGCCCCCAGTTTGTCAGGCGACTGGGGCTAATGGAAAAGCAGCACAAGGCTAGTAGATTAGAGCCGGGTAGAATCTAGTAGAGTAGAGTAGGACTAATGGAAAAGGGCCATTAGTTGAAGGTGAGAAGCAACCTCTGGGGCTGAAAAAGGAGGCCATGCCAAAGTGCCTATGACAAAGGCATGAATGTATTGCTCTGCCTATTTTATGCAATTTCAAAGCTTTATTCTAAGCAAAGCATTGGAAGAGTCAGCTCCATTTAAAGTTTATATGCAAAAAGTGAATGTGAATCAATGTTAGTCTGACCTCCAAAAAATTGTTTTAAGGCAACTGTAGTTTAACTTCAGGCCTAAGTAATATTCCTTCCTCTTGAGGGCCCTCAATGAGGCTTCTTTGACTGTGACTAAATCAAACTTTATGATGGGAACAAACAACACACTCCCTCTCTCCTCACCCAAACTAACCAGGTCTCAGCCTTAAGTCACAAACCTCACTCTGCACCCTCAAACTTTGATTCTCATTCAGAATGCAGATGGCAGCCACTCCTCAGAAGTAAGTGGATGATTATGGTACACTTGACAGGGGAAGAAGCTCTGTAATGTCAGAGTTTGCAGTGTGTGGGCTTCGGAACGACCCTTTGAACTTTTCCAGTCAGTCAAAAAAGTTAACATTACAACAGATGGAGTTGTTTTCTATGATGAGCTCATGAAAGCCATAAGTAGATCATATTTTTCAGGTTTTCTTCTCAGCAGTCATGTCAGGATTATGTGAAAAGGACTAGAAAACAATGTCTAGAATATGCATTTTTAAAAAGCTGTTTTGTCTTGGCAACTTTGTGTTATTCTAAATGTATGTAGAAGGACTTGGTGAGCCCAATTTAAGCATTTCTGTCCTTCAAATAAAAAAGATTTTGAAGAAGAAAATAGTTCAAGTCTCAGAGTTTAAGAAAAAATCTTAAGTTACCAAAATATTCACTTATTTTTTTAAACTGCTAGCCATGAGCGATAACTCTTTCTACACAGTTTCAAAATCAGTAATTTTTTTTGCTATTTCTTGTTTTAATTGGAGAAAATAGGAAGCCTCTTTATTACTTTAAAAGGAAGGTAAAATAAAAACTGAGGGGATAAACTAAAATATTATGGTCCTGTAGACTAATGTAACACAAACGGTTTGCTTTTAAAATTTACATATTTGATCTGGACCAAACAAATTCTAATTAGGGCTGCAACTATCAATTCTTTTTGTAATCGATTACTCTATCAAACATTTTGGTGATTAATCGGGTAATCGGTTAACTGTTACACTGCGCTCACTGCTTATTTTTTTTACATTGAATCATTATGCATTGTTATTGCTATTAGTAACAAACAAAACAGAAAAGCCAGGCCACTTAAATTAACAACTTATTTTTCTTATTTTGAACATTCTGAGCATAAATGGGATCTCAAAATCAAAATCTATAACTTATTTTTACTCTGGGCCATATCTTGCTTTTTTCAGTATTTTTTTTAAAGTTTGGTTATTTTTATTTTATTTGTATTCATGCTTGTCTCTTTTTGCTAAATTATTGTCTTTACTACTGTACCATATTGATGATCTTATTTTGCTTACTTTATTTCTAGGACCAAATAATATCATACTGAGATACTAAGATTATTTAGCTAATGTACATTTTTATAACATATGAAAGCATTCCCTACACCTGCTTCCTCTACTCACTGTCAGTGTTTCCTCTTCTACTCTCTGCAATCAAATTAAATGTAAAGTTATTGGATGTGAAAAGTATGTGAACAAAATACACGATTCTGGGCAAGTAGCCTCCGCATTAATTTACACTCTGAACCAGCCTTTACACGGAGCCATAATCAAAGTGGGTTATTTACTAGCACATATCTCAGTTATTGATCACATTACCTGCTTCTGTTGATGTATCGTGAGTGTCATCCTGTTGAGTCTGCTCTGAGGACTTGAAGCACAGACCGAATGTTTACTGTTGACGTGCTGCAGCATTGACGACATGCTATCATGCTAAGCTACGTGCTAAGCTAACTCCGTTTGACATCAGACACTGTATAGTAGTCCAGATATATATTTTATATGTATAATTATATATTAAACGAGGCTTCGAGGCACACAATTTGCCCCGTGGATATTTTGTAATCAAATAATCGGGATTATCTGAGGAATCGTTTCAGCCCTAATTATAATTACCTTTTTTGTTCAAACAGTGTGTTTGATTTGGGCTTGTGTGAAACCTCCTACAAACTGTGGTGCGGGCTACTACATGCTCAAATTGTAAGGTCATCCAAACTAACCAGGAACTACAAAAGTGAAGTGAACCAAAAAGCAATGCATCATGGCTTGAGGTTATTGTGCAACTATTCGCTGTATTGCAGGAAAAAAGACTGCAGCTACAGACTCAGGACAGCACATAGCACATCACTTGACAGGTTTTGGTCTGCCTGACAAAGTGCAGTGTAAAGGAAAACTTGAAAAAATCTAGAGTTGCAGCTTCACCTGGGCTGTAGAACAATTGGCTCAAAGTCATAGAGAAACAAAAATCATAACAGAAAGCTAACAGATAACAAAGGGTATTTTATTTTTAAAAGGATGTCCTGATTCTCACTTTCAGTGGAGCATGACTGCACAGACTGTAAACTGTAAACCAGTGTTGTTGCAAACAAAGCACAGCCTGAGATGAACTTGTGGCAAAATCTCATGTCCATGTTCTTTTACATCTGTGCTTTTGACATAATTGTAAAAAAAAAATCTGACTCTGCATAATGTGCGTAACTTGAAAACAGTTATGGCACACAAGAGCACTTAAATTCCTGCTGTGTACGGATTCAGTTCAGAGGTAAGAACAGGTAAAATAACCATCAATAATTGTATGCATGCTGTTTTTACTGCATTTCCCTCCAGACTTTAAAGGTATAACCGTTTAATTAGTTACCATGATAAGAGGTGACTTTCAGCCAACTTAGGTGTCTGATAAATACTGAAGAAGTGCTGATTAATGTCTCTTTAATTCAGGTAAATAAATAACTACAGTACATGGTTTTCTCTGACGCTGCCTAATGGTGAGTTACAGTTTGAATACTGAGTGTCTGTATGTTAACACCATTGTCACCCCTGATCCTCCATGAAGGCCAGTCTGTGATTATATTGTATTACATAAAACCATGCTGTGGAGAAAAAAAGGTTGGGGACCACTGCTCTGCATAATGTTGCCTAGATGGACTTTTTAATATCTGGGGGATATGTTAGGTTTGTGTTAACATAAGTTAAACACATGTTTATTCAATTGGCCCATTCAGTTAAAGAAATGACCTGAATGAAAGATTGCTATTCTGACTAAAGCTAACTTGGCATGCAAAAATGACAAAAAATGTTACTTTGACTGAAACACACTTTGGCTTAAGACTAATTCTAAATCTGAGATTGCTGCCAAAGCCAACATTGTTGAGCAAAACATTTAATATTATTGAACTGATTTGAAACAAATTGGATTTGATTCACTTCCAATTCATTGAGTGAATTTGAAGGGAGAGAAAAGCCCTCCACAGGTGATGAAGCGTGTGTGTATGTGTGTCAGTTAATGCATTGTGAGGCTAATTTCCCAGCAGCCTCCTGCAGACACACATTGTTTCATTTCAATATCAAACGGCTGTGAGGGAAGGCTTTTCAAAAGACACACTAATTGTTGAAATGCTGTGTTCCTCTGCAAATGTCCCCTCTCTCTCTCGCTCCCTCTCCCCTTGTACAACCTCTCCCTCCTCCTTTCACACTGTATTATAATGTCCTGCTCCCATCTTCCTCTGTCTCTTGTTGCACGCACACATGAGTACACATTTGTGAGTGACAGTTTAATGAGGAGTGCTTTTCCATTAAAGAGACAAAGGAGAAAATGCATCAATTAACACCCACTTACAAATAGCATGCACACGCACACACATGCAGTCATAGAAGGATAAGATTTGATGTCTTCAGCTCAGACTTACAAATTTACAAAAAAAGATTGATGTTTAGATCCATTAATCACAGCACAATTATATTAGCATTAAAATAGATGGTACCCAGGCAGAAAGATTTTGTGGTAAAATAAAATACCTGGCAATATAGCAAAGTACTGACCAGAGGTTTTCAGAGACAGTACAAACCAAAAAGATCAATCGTTTTGTGACTGAGGTGGCCCTGTGAGGGTTCACAGACAGCTTTTTCTTCTCTACTCAGGTTGCCTTTGCTATCCTCCTTTTCCTCTGTTTCATCTGATTCCAAAAGTTGGCTAGAGTGGGAGATGATGATCAAAAGAAGTCCCCCACAACCAAGCACAGACTTTCCTCTTGGAGTCTTCAAATGTTTGTAACAGCTAACTAACACCAGTACGGAGGCCAATCCAGCAACAGTGTAAACCAAAGGCTTGATTGTTTTTGACAAGGATGAGATTTCAAGGGTACTGACTTATGCAGGGGTAGAATGAGATATGGTGGTATACAATATTTCATATGCTAGAAGCCTCACTCCATCATGGTTTGCTTAAGATCGGTAGCAGGCCTCGATTTATAGAGACCTTAAATAGAGCCTTTGTCCATCTTCATCAAGCAGACTGATCCAAACAAAGAAGACAGTCGAACGAATTATCTGGTTCATTTTTGAAAGGACTTTTGCATGGACTTCATATTTAAGTCTCACTATGTCAACATTACATGACATCTGGGGACCCAAGGTCCAACGTCAATGGTTTGTCAAAGGTCCATAGGTAATTTTATATCATAGAGTGCAACTAATTTTGGGTATACACACTTTCTACAATGACATCAACAGACAAAACAAGGCAATAAGGTGTCTTAAGCTATTCAGGGCTGTGCTCCATGATGCAGTGCTTCAAAACAGTATCTAGTTTGCAAGTGTAGAGCAAAACTGTGGAGCAGACGTTACATCGCCCTATCTAACTTTTCATTGAGTGTTTGAGCCATACGTGGTTTGCCACATGTTAATGTGTTCTTGGGCACAAGACACTTGTAGTGGCAGATTCATCCTAACAGTTTTGAAAGTCCCCTGAATGATCCGAGCTTGACAGGTGATCGTGCCTGTTTTCATTCAAATAATTGCATTACTCACAGATCCACAGTTGGTGTTCCATTTATTTTGGCAGATGAAGATTCCATCAACACAAAAACTTATCCCGTGGTTAAAGATGCTATGAGGAGTTTTTAAGTAATTACAAAAAAGTCTCACTTTTAGATATATGCCTGATCAAAATACACACTTTAAGATGAGTTTTATAGCATCAAAATAGGTCATCTATAAATGCTATTCCTTAGCTTCGCGGTCGGGTTGGACAGGGCTCGACTGGCCTGGGTACTCAACTGTGGGAACAAGACAATTAAAACTAGAGCAAATTGATATTATTCGGACACGTCTTAGAGCACCGGGCTGTAAGACGCGATGTAAAGCCGGCTACAAAACTACAATACTAAGTTTTCCAAAATTGCTTGTTGTCACACATCAAAAACTACCGCTACGTCACCAGAAAGAGATACATTACCTCATCGCTTTGCATCCTGTAAGTTGTTGAAAAAAGAAGTTGTAAAACAATGCAGAGTTCTGAGGAAGGTCCGAGCTGCAGTTATTAGCATAACAACAAACGCACGCTTCGGCTTGGGTCACATCTTTACGACAGTCACCACGCGTGCTCATGGGTAGCAGAATCTTTATGTCGCTGGAAATGGATTCTCCTCATAGCACCTTTAAAGTTAAAATTTCAGCGTCAAAATAAACATTTTGTATCCAGCCCTTCTCAACCTGAACAATGCCAAAGGCTGTACCACACCTGCGCTGGCTGGCCGAAATAACTAAAACTCCACCCATAACCCAACATCTCCCGGACAGGTACAGGTTAATCTATGAATCAACATAAATAGCCCACCTACTTAACTACATACATCTAAATGAAATGTGTGTATCTGGAAGACAGTTAAGACACAAAACAGCACGTAACTCTCTACTGTATCAGGAGTCAGTTCAGGGGTAAGAACAGGTAAGAAACCCATCAGTAATCAATAGAAACATCAGAACAGATCAGTGGCGATTGCTCTAAGACTGCAAGGGAAGCTCAGCTTCCTCTAAAATGTCCCCAAAAAAGTGGTGATATGTACTGCTGTGTGTACTTTTCATTGACTAAATATGCGCTAAAATATGTTCATCTTTTGTTCAGAATCAGCTTTTTATCACAGGTAACTGGCGCGACTTCCTTCTCATTCATCCCCGCAGCGTTTCAGCACTTTAACACAGTCGGACGCTGAGCGTCTTCTGACTTCGATGGGGAAGCGTAGAGTGGGTTGTTCCACTGTGGAAACTGGATGGTCATTGGATAAACGCTGGGCTTTGTCCCGCCCATCGGACGCTCAGCGTCTCTGGGGGTCTATGAGGCAGTGGGCTGGCCTGGACGCTCAGCTCCTGCATGATGATTAGATGATCTGTCTGAGGCCAAATCCCTTTTTGATTGACAGTGAAATGAGCCAATCAGCGACCTTGAAAATAACCCTCCACAGGAGCATCTTCTAAGTTTTACATTCAGTTGTTCTGGAGAGGAGCTTCTCCTGTTTAAAGCGGCTCAAGGTACACCTGCAACACAATGGGCCAAGGGCATTTAAGCAGTCTAGCTCTGTTGGCCATTGAGAGAACACTGGCCAAATCCCTCGAAAAGACGAGGTGCGACAGGGTCACAGATCATTTTTGTCTCCACCAAGAGGGTTATGTTTTCGGCAGAGTTTGTTTGTTTGTTTGTCTGTCTGTGAACAAAATAACTCAAAAAGTTATGGATGGATTTTGATGAAATTTTCATGAAATGTTCAGCATGGGAAAAGGAAGAAGTGATTCAATTTTGGTGTTGATCCGGATCCAGGGATTGTTCAAAGGATTCTTCATCATTGGGAGATAGGGAACTTTGCTGCTTGGTGGAGGTCTGCGCTCTCCGAGTGCTTTTCTAGTCTTGAAAAGTCACGGAGGGTAGAATTTACATTTAAATAAATAAACAAATTTATGATGTTGGCCAGAAAAAAATGAGCTTCGCCTTCTTGACTGACCAGCAGCCGCCACTGGATCAGATCCATCCAAATTTGGCATATTTTGGCGTAGTTCCGAGACAGGGCATCAGGTAGCCAAAGATTCATGAGATTATTTTTACCTAAATAAACTCAAGTAGACGAGCCTGAATGAAAAAGCAGAAGAAATCAGAAGATATGAAGTGAATTCATATGCATGCAGTAACAGAAGTTGTTTATACACACAAATAAAGCAGCTGAACAGGGATGATTGGACTCAGTAAGTGGTTTATACCTCAACTAGAAAAGCACTTGGAGAGCGCAGACCTCCGCCAGCGCCACAGTCCTCACCCAAAGTGTGATTTTCACCGTAAATATTAATCCTACTTTTATTTCATCAAAATATTTAGATTCCTTGACCATGAAAACATACCATTAGCAATTGGATTCATAATGATTTCTATTTTAGTTCAGTAGTTATTCATGAAAATCCCTTTTTTGCCATGGCGACCAGACGCTGATCCGGATCAACACCAAAATTGAATCAGCTCTTTCTTTTCCCATGCTGAACATTTCCTGAAAATTTCATCAAAATCCATCCATTACTTTTTGAGTTATTTGGTTCACAGACAGATGGATGGACGGACAGACAGACAGACAGACAGACTCTCCCAGAAACATAAGCTCCTTGGCGGAGGTAACCAGAAAAGCACTAGGAGAGCACAGATCTCCGCCAGCGCCACAGTCCTCACCCAAAGTGTGATTTTGACCATAAATATTAGTCCTACCTTTTTTTCATTGAAATCTTTAGATCCCTTGACCTTGAAAACATACCATTAGCAATTGGATTCATAATGATATCTATTTTAGCTCAGTAGTTATTAATCAAAATAACATTTTTTGTCATGGCGGCCAGACGCTGATCCGGATCAACACCAAAATTGAATCAGTTCTTCCTTTCCCATGCTGAACATTCCCTGAAAATTTCATCAAAATCCATCCATTACTTTTTGAGTTACTTTGTTCACAGACAGACGGACGGACGGACAGACAGACTCTCCCGAAAACATAACCTCCTAATAAATGTAATAAATGAATATAAATAAATGAATACACACCAGAGGTCTTTGCACATGTTCTCCATAAAATTAAGACAAAGGAGAGAAACACTTACAGTCAAACTTTCTTGCCCTGAAAATGAAGTCACACAAACCTAAGAAGCCAGTGTGGTTTCTCTTTGATATGTGTCTGTGTTTACCCACACTCCTTGAAGGGAACTTATCTGTTTTTGCTTTTGTATTTTGACCACAAACTTTTAATGATCTAGAAACTACAAACAGAAACAAACTTCCAAAGTATAAATGTCCATTTAAACTTTATCCAGCATCATGGGACCACAGGCTGTAGCGGAAAATACAGCCATTTTCTGTCTTTTCTAAAACAAAGCAACAGAGATTTTTTTCCAGTCTCCAATTTTTCTGGTTGGTTCAGATTTATTTCCTCAATCACACATTTAATATGTAAATCCTTGCAGTATGCATATTTTACAGTAAGGAGGCTCTTTGTCAAAACTACAACAAAACAACAACAAAACAACAACAAAAATGAAATCAAGCAGCTCCATGCATCGTGGCTTCTATCTTTTTGCACTGACCTTTTAAATTCAGGTAACATGAAACCACTGTATCCTGCTGTAGATAACGTTTACATTTTTAGAGAGCAAAGCTGTTAAAATAAGCATTTGGTTTAGAACATGAACTGCTTCCCTACATTCTTCAATCACTTGTGAAGTCAGACAGAAGGGAAACTATTACTACCAGCCTTTCTCCCATAATGTTGAATTTTTTCTTTAAACAAACAAACTTTTTTATGACAAGACACACTACGGAAAACTATATGCTTTATTGTACACAGGTTACCTTGGAGTGGAATGTTTTGGATGAAACACTTACAGTAGTATTTAAAGAGGTATGAAAGGCTGTAAATGTGTTATACTGATTCTGATGGAGTACAAACATAGAAACCCTGAATCATCAGTGAGTGATTTTTGGGGCCCTAATTTTGTGGCACAGCGCAAGGTGGCAGAGCTTGGCGCACCCCACGCAGTGGTAATTTCATCCGGCGCACCACTGCCAATCTGGCAATTTGGTAGACCAGCTGCACCAAGATGGGAGGGGGAGGTGTTGACAGATTCAGCTTCGTGCAGTGACAATTTCGGAGCAGAAAACTTTGTGAAAAGTGTGCTGAAAGCTCACCAGCTCCAACCTGGCCTATTCTCGACACAGGCGAAACACACCCTCTGCAGTGGTAAATTGGCTGACAGCGCACAGTGCGTGCACGTCACCAAAACCTCACAGGCAGGTAAGAGTGTCAGTGCATTCTTGTCACGTGTTGCGTGCCACACAACATAGCCTTACGCCATGGATGCTACTTTGACCTCACGGAGGAGACATTACAGGACTTAAGACGGAGAGAGGCCGAACTGCATGTGCCGTATCAACAACAGAGCAGCAGAGCGCAGGAGGGAGATGAGAGATCACCTGGCCACATAATTTTGTCCTTAAATGTGCTTATATGCCTCCCAATTATACATGTTTTTTGCCACAACTTACTCAGTCACATTAAAGATACACAAAATCATTCATGGGAAAAATACATTTTATACAAACACGTTTCCTTCCTCTTCCTCGCAGCACAGGACAGGTGCGCTGCGACTGTGCCTGTTCTACAAAATTAGAGCCCTTAGAGTGAATGGGTAGATGTGACCTGCAGTGTAAAGATATGTTCACGTCTACCTATCGCACACAACTTGAGCAACCTGGATGATGACTGTCCATGGAGAGTCAATGTACAGACATGATCAGCTGTGACCAGATCCCACGCCAGGTGACGGATGCAATCTGGCAACTTGGTCTCGTCTTGGGAAACAAATCGAGGAGGAAATAACATGCATTTTAAGATCTACAGGCTTTATGTGAGTATGGTCCTGCAGGGAGACCACCAACACAGTTGGAAGTAATATAAATATAAATCATTTAAGAACCCTGAGCAGACCAGCAGCGTTGCATAATATGTCCTATGTTTATGACTGCAGTAAAAAGTCTAATGTTTTCCTCTGCAATGGTAATAACACAGTGAGTCAAAGTCAGACGTTCACAAAAATCGCCAAAGAAAGTTATCAGTCCAGGCATTTTCAAATGAACAAATGAACAACAATGATGAACTGGGAGGGTGCACACTGACTGTGTGAAGGTTATTCTATGTATTTCACGGTGAGTCTCCCAGATACATCATCATAAAATTGCAAACTTGTAAATCTGTAAGGCCATCAAATTGTTACATGGTAAACAATTTTTTGGAAGTGACAAACCTTTGCAATGTCTCAATTAAATAAATAAAGTACAATGCCTTATATAGTTTGGTTGGACAGATGCCTGTTGATGTTCTTACCACAAACAAGGCACCAGAAAGATCAGAAAAAGCAAACAGACATCAACTTTTTAGCAGTCTTGGTACAGTTGTTTGGTTTGCACAACAGCTAAATTGACAGTGGGCTAAGGGTTTGTTTTGAACAGATTGTATGATATGTTTTAAGGAGATTATGCTTTGTAAAGTTATGCTTGATTCATCCTGTGGTGTTGCACCTGTAAAAATCAGGATACCATGGTGACCAAAAAGAAAAACACAATATCAGAGAGTACACCAAGCGCAATTAACACGTAGCTATTGATTATCATGCAATTATTGCAACAAAAAAAGAAGTTATAATAGGAGTCCAAATTTACAGCTGCTTGTTCAGCCGAGGTCCAGGAACAGGTTTTAGCACTTCTGGTGCTTTTCTATTTGTGGTATCTGCTCAGCTCTGCTTGACTCTGCTAACTTCTCCATTATCCATTACAGTAAAGACCAAAGTAGTACCTCTTTAAGGTAGGTCAAAGTGTAGCATCTTGAAACTGGTAGCATCCTCACAAAAGTAAAGGAGGAAATA
Source organism: Scarus forsteni (assembly GCA_036419115.1). NCBI lineage: Eukaryota > Metazoa > Chordata > Actinopteri > Labriformes > Labridae > Scarus > Scarus forsteni. The sequence goes on from JAZDUH010000098.1 coordinate 41,559,967, forward strand.
AAGGCAATAGAGCTACTGGCCCCTTTGTGCCTTTTTGTATAAGAGGATTTTTGGTGACAAGCCGCAAAAAATCTTAGCAGAGTCTGGAAAGTCAGGCAGGCTCCTGGAGCTCCAACAGAGATACTACATGTCACTCCAGTTGATATCAGCATGTCCATGTCACTATTAGTCCAGGCTCAGCGCATCCAAGCAAATAAGTTGAATGTAGTGGGTGTAGAATGCAGCCATTCTATTACATTACAAAATCATGCTTAAGACATATTCAGATATATAGTGACTGGTCTTCAGGCTGAGAGAAAGCTCATGTCATGTGACAGAGCATGATGATGAATCAGAACTCTGGCTTTTTTGTTGCTTTGTTTGATCATGCATTCAGGATAAATACGGGAGTGACCCAGGGAGTTAGATTATGTCTGTTTTCACGCCTGACCCACTGCAGGCTAAAAACTCCTGGCCTGAACATCTAATGAGAAGAGTTACTTTGAAATGATGCAAAGCCTAATATGTTGCATCATAAAACAGTCACAAACCAAGTGGCAACCTCCAGGGTGGATAATGGAGGCCCGTGCTGAAGTACCAAACACTGTAGTACTGCAAGTGGCAAAGTGAGAACGTTTCTGCTGGCAGCAAACATGACACCCAAATGATTGTGTGCAGGAAACAACCATTTTTACAGCCTAAATAGACATCTCTACAGCCTAGGTCTAAAAACAGCTCCGTTCTAAAAATATGATACATCAATGTGCTTTCATTTTACAGGGGGTGGATTTTTTTAAATCATGGCCATTTTTATTTTGAGGATTTCTGGTTTTGGAAACAAGTACATAATTGACACAGTTACACATCTAAGCAGAGTGGCGACTCGTGAGACAGCCTTAAGTCCCGCCTCCACAAGGTCTCTCAGTCTTTGAGTAGTTTGAGTTTAATTTCAGTTGAGACGAAATGTGAAGTATTGCAACATCCATTATAAGGTATCCACAATGTTCCATAGTCTCTGCTGAATTTCAAACCACTGAAGTCTTATGGCTTTGCCCAGTTCCTTTATGGTCTGTGTTCCAAATGCTGGGGGTTTGTTGAGGAAAATCAAACACTGAAAAAATCCTACAGTACTGTCTAGTTGAGCTAACATAGTTTTTTATGTGGTCTTGACCTGAAGTGGGTTATATATGGGGCTTTTGTTGACACTGTTGACTTATATGTAATGCCTGGCATTTGGAGGCAGCTATCTCGCACCAGGAACAGAGGTGGAAAGGTGCTTTAGTGGCAGTCATGTTAACATGTGCCATGGGCCTCGTGCAACCCTTGAGAAACACTGCTGTAAGTTGAGTGTCCTTATAGCAAACTCAGTTGAGAAATAAAAATATGCCTTCGACCCAATAACAGCCTACATCCATCTATGGACTTCTCTCAGGCTGTTAAAACACTACTTTGGGAATATAATATCCCCCTCTTTGCATAACTTAACTTGATAAGAAGGTGGTTTGTGCGTGAATGTGCGACACTTCTGTTGGAGCCATTTCCTTAAGCACTTCAGAGAACAGCCGGTTCATGTTGGTGGCTCCAGTGTGTAAGTGATAGCTAAAGGATAAGGCTGTGTGCACATGTGTGTTTGTGGATGTGCTTCAGAAGGGGCCAATGACTCTCAAAGAGCACATTCAGACTTTAAGGCAGTTCACTGTTCTTTTTCTCTCGTGTATGCGTGTTGAGAGGAAGCAAGATAAGAGGCGCCACTAAAAGCTTCCTTATTCTCTCTCATGCTCACACTGTTGTTTGTTTATTAAACAGGGTCAGATATGTTTGTTTGTGTTGTGAGCCTTTTATTGTGTGTGTGCTGTTTGAGAGTATGTCACCCTGAGACTGAGTGAGAGGACAGACAGAGCGGAGGAGAGTGATGAAGAGGGCACACGTCGAAGTCACTCGGGTGTCAAAATGACAGCAGGGAGGAAAAGGAAGGAGAGGAGAAAGACGGAGAGAGCGGCAGATGAGAAAAGATGAGCAAAGGTCGAGAATTTGAAAAGAAGAAGGAAGTCTGTTTGACAAACGATCCCTGATCTTTCTCTTTATTTCCTAACTTTGCTCAGAAACGGTTTGTTTGCTTTTCTCTGTCATGCTGACTGCTGGAACGGTCCCTGCTCGTCCGCCCCTTTGACCCCAGCTTTATTTCAAACAGAAAAACACACACAACAAGTACGACTAGTTGAACAAGACTTTAGGAGGAATTCACTTCTGGGAAGAACAAATCTAAATAAACAAATATAGAATTTTAATTTGAGCTTCTGAGAATAACTGAATTAAAAAAAATTGTGTGGGCTGTTGGAAAATACAATAGAGAAAAAAAGATATGACATTTAAAATCGGACTCAAATAAACAGTTTTTCTGTATTCAGTGTACTTCCATTGGGGCTGACCTTGACCAATGAGGGCACGAAACAGATTTTGTATTTGAGGCTCCCTGCCCTGCCGAAGGTGCTCCTCCAAAATGAATGCCCATCAAATGTCATCTTAGTGGATCTTTATTGAAGAGCAAATATATTCTCTGATCTAGATAGGACTGCTCGATTTTGGAAGAAATGATATGCTTTTTTTTGGTGGTATTGAGATCACAATTATGAAGCACAGTTGTTCATTGATTATGTAATGTCTTTCAAATTTTAAAGGAATAAATTAACCTTTACAGAGGTGGAATAAGTTGTTTTAAAGGTTTTCAGGAATTCTGCTCCAATAAAAATCTCACTGACATTAAAACATGTACCTAACTGATGTGTAGGCACAAAAAAAAACTGCACACATAGAGAGGCAGGGAGGTAGAGAAGGAGTTATGTTATGTCACTTGCATTTTTTCACATTGTTTAAACAGTTTATACAATCACTTGTTATTTGAAAGATGTTGTGTTGTGAAGAGAGTTTAGAACAAATGATAGGAAAGGGATACCCAACTTTGTGAGAACTTTCAATTACTGGCCCTCTAAGAATAAAAGCATAATGGCAAAATGCTGCCAGTCATATCGTTGAATAAAACAGATCTGACATCTACTTTTAAGCATGTTGTGGAAGTCCCATTACCTTAGGTTAAGCCCTGGTTGTATCGAAGGGTAGGGAGCATACCTGCACTAATGAGCCCCAACACACACATAGGTGTCTCTGGAAGCAAACACACTCTTTTTTTATTTTTTGTCTTTTGTAAGCTGCATGCTCGTATATTTCATGCCTCAAATATTGAACTGTTAAATCGACTGTTCATCAAAAACATTAGTTTATTAGGTGTGCTAAGGTTTAACTGTACAGACCAGAAGAACAGCCATGTGTGTGTGTGTGTGTGTGTGGGGGGGGGATTTATCAACATATCAACACATGACAGAATGAGCATGGCATCTAGCACTGTGATCATCTAATGTTAATTACTCTGTTTTTGTTATAGTGACAGGCTTTGATTATAATCGTAGTTGATCCTCAAATAATTGATCAGCATACGGAGTTTGTATATTTGATTCTAAAGACTGCTAGAACATGCTTACTATTATTGATATTTAAAAGAATCTTCACGTTTTCATGTACTGACTAGCCCAAATCCAGCTGTATTCTCATCCTGTCTGAGATGTTAGAGATTCTGTTACTTCAAGGCACCATTTCCTATGCGGTCTGCTCCAGACTGGTTGATCTTCTCTGCCATTATTGGTCAGTTCAGCACAGGTGAGGTCTCTAACACAGTCTGCTTAAACCAATACCGCACAAAATTTCTACGTTTTTATGTTTTTATTCAACACAATATGTAAACAGTCACAGTGCAGGGTGGAACAAGTATTTTAACCCCTAGGCTAATTACTTATGCAGGAGCTTACTGGAGCCAGGTGTCAGCCAACCTGGAGTCCAATCAGCGTGATTAGATAGGATGTGTTGGTTAAAGCTGCCCTGCTGTATAAAAACACACACCAGCCGTGAGTTTGCTGTTCTCAGGGGGCATCGCCTGATGTGAACCATGCCTCGCACAGAAGAGATCTACGATCAAGAATTGTTGACTTGCATGAAACTGAAAAGGGTTAAAAAAAGTATCTCTAAAAGCCTTGATGTCCATGTGTCCACAGTAAGATGGACTGTCTACAAATGGAGAAATCTCAGCACTGTTGCTGCTCTACCAAGGTGTGGTCTTCCTGTAAAGATGACCATGAGAGCAGAATGTTCAATGAGGTGAAGAAGAATCCTAGGGTATCAGCTGAAGCTATGTGTGGAGAAAAAGAGGCACAGCACACCAACATCAAAATCTCATCCCAACTGTGAAATATGGTGGAGGGAGCATTATGGTTTGGGGCTGCTTTGCTGCCTCAGGGTCTGGATGGATTAATGTCATTGACAGAAAAATAAATTCCCAAGTTTATCAAGACCTTTTGCAGGAAAACTTAGGAGCATCTCTCTGCCAACTGAAGCACAACAGAGGATGGGTGATGCTACAGGACAACGACCCAAAGCATAGAAGTAAATCAACAATGGAATGGCTTCAACAGAAGAAAATACGGCTTCTGGAGTGGCCCAGTCAGAGTCCTGACCTCAACTCAATTGAGATGTTGTGGCATGACCTCAAAAGAGCAATTCACACCAGACATCCCAGGAATATTGCCGAACTGAAGCAGTTCGTACAGAAGAATGATCCAAAATTCCTCCTGACTGTTGTGCAGGTCTGATCTACAACTACAGGAAATGTTTGGGTGAGGTTATTGCTGCCAAAGGAGGGTCAACCACTTACTAAATCCAAAGGTTCACATACTTTTCCACCCTGCACTGTAATTGTTTACATAGTGTGTCAAATAAAAACATGAAAACTTACAATCTTTTTTGCAGAATAAGTTTAAGCAGACTCTATTTGTCTAGTGATGTGACTTAAATGAAGATCAGAACATATTTCTCAATTGTACCAATCACCTGCCAATGAAAAAAATCAAAATAAAAAAGTTGTTTGATTTGAAATGAGAACTTCATTTTCAAATGTCAACATATTTGTGCAGTTAGTTTCATTGCACACATTGATTTGTAACATGTCCAATTGTCTCCTGATTTTAAATCTCACAGGAATGTTGGCAGTTGTTGGACAAATGTGCAAAAAAAGGCTATATTCCTCATCACTTGACCAAACATTGCCTACATATCTGTGAAGCTTAGACTTCTCTTTTGTTGAATACTTAATTAAAGATCATAAAGATTCTGTATTTCAAAGCCCTTTGAATATATTGCAAATATGCTATGATAGCTTTAAAGCCTACTGGAGAGGGAGAGCCTCATATCGGTCTTTTGGTCTTTGCCTTGGGCTTCAAAATGACTAAAACCACCCCAGTACACTTGAAAAAGAGAATTAAAGGTAAGGATTAAATACAATAGAAAAGGCAGATGTCCACAGCTTCAGCTTTAATAGCACATTCTATTTGTTCTGGCAGAGAGAGAGACACAGGCTGAACTTTACAGCCGCAGCTGCTAGTTTAACTTCTGAAATAGCTGCTTTTTTATGTTTTGGCTTCTTTCAAAGTGTGTTTACAGGCTTTGGCAGATGACCAAACAGATAGGCAGTGGGGTCAGTAAAAGAACACTTTTCATTCAACTACTTCTTTCCTTCCAACACACACAAACACTCTCTTAAGAGCACTGTTAAATTGCTATTTTCACCAGTGCTGGGCCGATTGAAACACTGTAAACAGAGTGAGTGCTGCTTCACTGGCTTTTGTCAGTTCTGTCCAACAGTACAAATGACTTTTATTGACTTCTATTTTTGCACTGCTGAAGAAAAGAGCAGTGAACCTCACATCTCCATGTCTGTTTGGTTCTTACTGTTCTGGTATCCAAAACTGAAAAAGACTGTGCAGCAGCTATTTACATACCTTAAACCATTGTAGTGGCTCCTGTTTTCTCTCAGCAGCTAACTCCTGTCACCAACGCACTCAGTTGACCTTTTATACACACACTATAACCATGAACTAAAAAAGATATAATCCAGAGGAGCTGCATGTGACAGGCAGATGTTTGAATTAACTGATCCTGACATTAAAAAGACTTTACCTTGAAGACTTGTGAGTACAAACAAGTGTAATGCCAAGTCCTTGTGTGAACAGAGCAGGTAGTTATCAGGGACATTCTCAGAAAGCAAAAAGACATGTTGTGGCTTTTCTCCGAAAATAGCATCTCCACACTGTTGGGCCCAACTTTCTTTCCAGTGTTTTGTTCATGCTCTAGATGCATCAAAATTTATTTTTACTTTGAATAATTTTTACTCATTTGTACCTCTAAAGTATGCCCTGGTGCCAACCCCAAAGAAATTTTAATTGTTTAGAATTTTTTCTTGTCCCCAGAAACAAAGTTTAGCAACTACTGATCAAAAAACATTTCCAACAGCCCTCAAAAGTTTATGTTGTGACACAGTGCAGTTGCGAGACAAACAAAATAAAAAAAGATAAATTAAAAGAAATGTGACATCTTATTTATGCATAGCTCTTTTCTTGTAATAATGAAACAAAACTGCTTTTAGGAAGAGTCTTTCTTGTAGTTATCTTGTTTTAGGATTTCAGTTTTTGAGGGAGTTTACTTACTTGTATATTTGGTATATTCTAGATCATATTCATTGTCTTGTCCATTATCTTTTGGTTTCTGCACCAGCATCATGAGTAAATATAGCTTTTTTATTTCCTCAGTTGAAATGCAATTTGTTTCCTCATGTTACCTGCATTGACTTGTGACTGGTCCAAAACCTTAAAGGAAGTAACATGGCTGCCATTTTGTACCTGCCATGGTTAAGGTCTTAATGGTTCAAACATGTTGATTGGATTTTACGTCTGTAGCCCTTGATGAAATAAAGCCTTAAACTATTAATCTCTTAAGCCTTTTCTATATACTTTATGTTGGTTTCCAGAAGAAGACTTAATTCAGGAAAATGTGAACATTTTTTTCACAGTTGCTCAAACCTGACAAAAACTCTATGTATCTTTCTCAGTAACTAAGAATCATATTAGCTAGTTTAAGTGTTAGTTATAAAGTAACTTAAAAACCTCACAGTATCCAAAATGACAAAAATTATGATTATTAATGAAAATATAATTGAAATACACAGTAACGGAAACTTTGTGTATTTTGTGTTGTTTGTTGTAAAAGGTTAAAATAATCAAAAAGGGAAAATATGTGTTTTTGTATGTGTGTCGTTACCCTAAATAGGTCAGGGAGAAAAAAAAACACAATTGTATGAAATACTAAAAAAGGAAAAGCATATTTCTGTTGCCAGGTTCATTAAGACTAAAATGGTGAAATAATTTAAAACCCAAATCATCATAATGATTCAGCTGAAGTCACTGATTGTGTACAGTAAACTGAATCAGTGTGGACTGGAAACAGCTGAGAGAAATTAACCAGAGTGGCTGGAGAAGAATAGCTCATTACTGTTTATGTGCATGTTTGCGGGAGCATGCGTGTGGGTATTTATGATTATTATTCATGTGGAGTTGCTATGATACAACAGTGCCAGCTGGGGAGCAAGCACTGCGCTCAACCTTTGTTGCCCTTCCTCATTTATTAAACACACAGAGAAGTGCATGCAAGCAACACCCTGAACACACAAACACACAAATCAGTAGTCTGCCTGAGAAGCACAAACACAAACACACAGCCCCTCGTACCCTGGCTCGTGTTAACATTCACTTTTTATAGTAGCAGGCTTAGTGAGTGGCTTCCTCTCCGCCTACATGCAGACTGAGAGCATGAAAACACTGATACACAACATAAAGCAATGCCAACTACAAAACAACACACACAGACTGCTTGTGGGCTCAGTCATTTAATACAACAGCTTCCTTCTCCGACCTGCAGATGTTTTTCTCACCCTTGGCCAATTAAAACTGAAACATGCCCAAATCCGCAAAGCAACAGCTGGTTTCCAGCGTTACTGCATCAAATGATCTTTTAAGTCATTTAAACTGATCAACTGAGTTAAGTTCAAATGATCTGACCTTACTCTGTGAGGAACAACGAGAAGAAAAAGCTCAAAGACAAAGATAAAGCAAGCAAACTGTTATTTTTAATCACACAGAAAACATGCCCAGTATGCCTCTCTGTGGTGAACCAGCCCTGTGGTCTGTATCATAGCAATCTGTTTGTGTCTTTGAAATGACTTTCCATGAAAAATGGCACAAAGCATGGTCGCATTGCCATCAGGGATGACTGTACATATTTAGAGGATTTCTAAAATACTTCTTATGACAAAAGGAATGAGAGCAAGTTTAAATGCTGAATGTAGAATTTGGCAATAATGAGGGAATATCATATCCTAAGGTACAAAAATGTAGCCATAGTTTTCCCTTTAAGATGTTAAGCCCATATTTTGCCTCAACTCTGGCTCTTATATTTGTACTTGATGAGACCAAGAGTAATGAAAATGTAACTGATATACACAGTAACTGAAACTTTGTGTATTTTTTGTTGTTTCTTGAAACAGGTTAAAATAATCAAAAAGGGAAAATATGTGTTTTCGTGTGTGTGTCATCATCACAAATAGCTAAAGGTAAATAACTGCCTGTTAAATACCCCTGGTTTACACTCTGCACTGCACTTTCCAGCCCCAGCCTACAGGCATAAACTGCTGATGAAACAATAGTAAGATGTTGGGCCAGTGCAGGGGCTGGAGGAACAAGGTATTTCAGGCATCTACTGGTGCTGTAAACAGGAATAGAGGGTATGTATGTATAAACGAGTAGGCATACATGAGAAGCACCACAGCTGAGTAAAACACCACACAACCAAACAGGTCATAGCAGAAACACAGAGTGAAGAAACGAATAAGAGGTGATGGAAAGGCCCCATGTCCTGATGTGTTTGACCATTTAAATCATTTCTTGGATGTCTATTAAGCAAGGATTTGAATGAAGTCAAATTAAAAAATGAAAGAAAAAAAAAAGGTTTTATAGAGGAGTTGGGGGGGGCGTGTGTGTGTGTAGGGGGGGTATGATATTGAGCTCTGTTCAGATTGGCTGCCAAGTCAATGCCTGATGAGTCAGGGAAGGAGGTTACATGTTGAGGATCATTAACTTTGCTGTGGTATCTGCCTGTGAGGAGCAGAACACACTTGTAGGTGGAGCCTCGTGTTTAGCTGGTGTTGGGGGCAAAAAAGATCAGTATTTTTTTTTTTTACTTTAAAACAAGGTCAGATTGACATATTTCTCCTCTAAAAATTACCACAATACATATTGTGTATGTGACTGCTGTTGCTTTTGCAGAGTGTCCCATGTGGACACTTAGGGAACAACAGTTTGTTCTGCTTGCAGTTTCATATTCAGTGCAAGCAGAACAAATTATTTTTTAAATTGGAATTAATATATATGTTTGTTTTGTTACACCTTCATTTAACAGTCAGAGAAAAACAAAATCCCAAACCCCGATTTAGACATGTTATCTTTAGTATGGGTAAGAGAAAAATTATATTATTGGGGATTTGGTAAAGAATGCAAACAAAGAGAAGCAGCCTGTTCAAATTCTGAAGCTTTGCATTGTTTTTTTCATTTTGAGAGGCATGTCTTGTCTTTCTCTCTTAAATACAATCCATCACATGTTGTTTTGACATAAACTTTGCACACCGAACCCTTTAAACAGTGCTCTAAAAATGTAAGAAATATGTAGGCTTTTTTATTGCAGCCCTCATATTGGTTTAATAAGTAAAGCAGGATTAAAAGCCAGTAATCAAGATGTTCCGTATGCAGATGTGTCTAATTTCTGCTTGCCTGCAGCAGAGTTTGTGAATGCATATGCATGTGTTGTAACTTGTCTCTATATGTGCGTGTGGGAATCATAACAAGGTTATCCTGATCAATATGGTGATCAATGCAAACGGAGCAATCATTACTAATCCTGTGTGGGTTCTTCTGCACTGGCTTGCATATTCATGCAATAACACATTACTGCACATCTCCATGCACTACCATCTGTTGATATAAAACTTGATGACCCCTGGATCTGTTTCTGATCCGTTCCGTTCCGTTCCTTTCCCACTTATTCAGAGAAGGAATTTGAGTCCAGTCATGGTATAGACTGGTGAGAGGTCAGTGCAGAGCTGCTGTGTGAATTAACATGGAATCAAATGTCACTTTGTGTTTGTTTCAAGAGGATCGTTAGATTACTGGTCGAACTGTTTGTCCTGATGACTATGGATTTTATGTGTCTGTTATATTTGACTCACATGGGCAGACATCAGCAACTGAATGTCCAAATATTAAAAGTGTACATAAAACCTAGCCGTTTACAAATAAAGGATCACTTTTCTGACTATCAGTTGTTTCATAACAGTTTTTTAAACTGTGTGAAACGTAAATCAACAATGATACATTTAAACTTCATTTTCAGAGAAAAAGATGATCCTCGTTTGAGGTCCAGCTCTTTACCATCCTTGGGTTTCTGAATGCTACGGCAAACACATATATGGCTCAACTAAATGCCCCTATTCACTAAGTTTTTAAATTATTTATGGATCTTTGTAGGATCTGTCAACATCTGTCCAAGAAAGACAAAATGTTATGAAATCATTGGGAACCTAAATGTAATTTTTGGTCTAATCCCTGTCGATTGCTGAGTGTTTTATAGTCTGTATAATATAATACCAACGAAATAACTCCAGACAGTTGTTCAGACATTTCCAGAAACCATTTTTCTGTAAATCGAGATCTTATTAATAGTCTTAGGGTAATGTGATTTCAGGTTTAAGCAGCAACAATCTATTTAGTGTGGCATTTTATGATATAAATAAATTGAAAAGTCAGTTCTTTAACAATTTGCTTTTAGTTATTCCACATAACACACAGACACAGAACTCTGTATTCAGTTTTCTTGTAGAGAATTGAATTGTAATGATACTAGAGCATTCCCATTAGGGATAAACAAAAGGGTGCAATCAGCATTTCTGAATGAGGAATTTAACAGTGAAGTTAAAATTTTAAGGCACTTCATTAGCATTAGACAAGATCTATTTTGACAAATGCTATGTGTGCTCAGCATTCAATAAATTACTGTTGAAACATATATATACTTGTTTGATATGCAGTAATTGTTGGCTAGATTCTATAATGTGCATGAACTTTGAAAACAACATTGTTGCTGGTAAAAATTCAAACTGAATGGGACATTTTATGAAACAGTAACATTTGTTGTTAAATGCATATGAGGTTTCATTGTTTTGAAAATCATTTTTTATAATTATTATCTACTTTAATTTTTTTTATTAATTCTTAAGACATTGTCTCAGCTTTTCAGAAAATGGTGGTTGAGGTTGTCAGAACTGACTCTTTGTCAAGCCCCTCCCTTTACAGAAGGAGATCCTCCATCAAGCCCTGCCCTTCTTGGTATCTATTAATAGGTTAGATCAAATCTGTTGGTGCAGGCCTCTCTCTCATATGAAAGAATTTAAATAACTGGGTTTTAAACTAACTTCTAATGCTAATTTGACCCTGTGTCAAATCTTGCGTCAGGGGAAAATAAAGACAAAACTTCAGTAGGGTATAGGAAGAAATCCAAGTCTTTTTAAATCTGCTAGAATAAGTGAGAATATAACTTGTGATTGGCCTCAGTAATGTCATCTAACATTGACTGTTCACATCAGCAAAATGCTTTATTATTTCAGCCAAGCATTTCTAGAACATCAAATGTTGTCAGTGTTTAAATGCTTCTTCTGATCTCTCAATGTAGACAAATTTTCTGCATATCTTTCGGTTTTTATGTCAAAATATAAGATAACAAGTTTCCCTAAATGCATTAAACTAGACCCTGCAAACACAGAGGTTGTTTAACTGTAACCTGGCAGCAGCAGGTCTGTTGATGGACCATTCAGAGACAAAGGGGCAATTAAATTAGGGTTAACAAACATTAACTAATAACAATGATAATATGTTTCAGAATTGTATTCATAAAAACAAATGTAGAAATCCATGCTAATTTTATGTGGCAGGGTTTATCTTTTTTCTACATGGGTCTAGGCACAATTATATAAACAAGTGGGTGACTCATCACACCATTGCTGTTTTTTTTTTTTTTAACACAGGAAAAGTGTGCCTAAAATAATCAGCACTTTAAGTACAATTACAAATGCATTTCCAGCTTCCACATGAGCAGATTCATAGAGTGCTATTTTTGGTCAAACCAGAATGAATTTTCATCAGAGTAGCTGGACTTTACTTTGAGTACAACAATTTTGTTATCTTTTACACTTGGTTGTACCTACAAGAGAATATCAAAAGAACAAACACAGTTAGACATGGGCATGCTGAGCCAAAGCCGTAGCAAAACAATGGAGAGAGACAGACCTTCCGCAGGTGACTGCGATGCTCTAGAGGCAATGTACTAAAGGTCAGCAGTCCATGACCTGCCTGGACAAACACACATAAACACACATATTAAACCATGCAGCGACATGGTGACTAAACTAAAGAGGTCCTTATTATCACCTTGCTCTTACATGCACTGCTGTACACCCAACAACAGCACACACACACGTAGGCCAAACGCACATCTGGGCCAGGCGATGCCATCAGTCAAAAGTCGCCAAGCAGGATCTGAACCACATCCCCTACAACCACAGGGGTGTCGGTGTGCATATATTTACATTAGAGCCTGTGTGTGCACGTCCTTGTGGTTGTCAAAGTGTGTGTGTGTGCATGTGTGTTTCAGAGGGCCAGAGAAGCCTGCCCCTGCCATTGATACTTTCAGAGTGTCACACACGCCTCTGAGCAGCTACAGGAAGAAGGAAATGAGAGGATTTGGACTGTGACATCTCTGTTTGAGAGAGTGTATGGCTCTGTGTTTGCATGTGTTTGTGTTCAAGCGCGGCCTGTATTTCCTTGTCCGTCTGTGAGGCACGGGTCACTGAGATAGTCAGTGTGTATTAAGAAGGAGCAATGGAGCATTCAGTGTTGCTTCACTGCAAGTGTTTGTGTCGACAGAGAAGGTTCAGTGTGTGTCAGAGAGATGGCAGGTAACTCTAGGAGGTGAAATAAACAGAGGGGAAGTGAGAAGGGGTAGAAGGGATGGGAGGAAGGAAGTTAGGGAAATTAAAGTAAAAGAGGCAAAACATGGCGTGATATGAGGTAAAGGGGAAGAAATGTTGCAAAGGGACAGCTTTGATTTAAAACTACAGAACATGTTAACCATTTCATCAATCAATCTTTATTTGTATAGTGCCAAATCATAGCACGTGTAATCTCAGGAAACTTAACAAAGGGTAGGCTGATTCTCTTCTTTATTTTTATTAATTTTTGTCAGGTTCAGGCTAAAGCTACTTTATTTGTTTGGTAAAATTGTTCTGTCGCCAGACAGAGAGAACAAGCACGCCACATGGATGCCAACAAAACAACATAACAAATACTTCTATTTCAAACCTAGCATAAATCCACCATTAATACAGAGCTTTGCCACGACTGACAACAATTACAGTGGCAAGAAACAAACCTCTGTTTGGCAGCAGGAAATCCTGGGCAGAACTAGACTTATGTTGAACACCCATTCCCCAAAGTTGTGTTGGAGGTAGGGATGTAATGCTATGAAAATTTTATATCAAGGTTACTGTGAAAAAAATCACAGTTATGATTGTTATCCCAATACTATTGCAGTGAGCTCAAAATGTAAAAAAAAGTACTTTTAAACACACTTGAAATCATTTTACCTCTTTAATATTGCAATTATAACAGTTTTTTGTCCCTAATTTTGTCAGGAAATGTCCTTGGAGTATTAGTCATTATATTATATAAAATATACTTTATATATATTGCAATGTATAAATATATCTATCTATCTATCTATCTATCTATCTATCTATCTATCTATCTATCTATCTATCTATCTATCTATCTATCTATCTATCTATCTATATATATATATATATATATATATATATATATATATATATATGTATATATATATTTATATATATACATATATACATATATGTATAGCATAATATGTACACACATACATGTTTAAACAGTGTGTAATTACAAGAAAAGATAAAAAGGAAAATTTAAACTTTAAACAGGTTTAACTTCATAAACAATTGTACATGTTCAAAGATTGAGATGACCAAAATTAACTTAATCTATTTCACTCAAACTCAAACAATTTTGTCTGCCTACAGCCTTAGGGCCTGATCTACTAAAATCCAAAGTAGCGGGTGCTAAATTGAATGTTGAAACTAAAAAGTTGCACATGCAATTAGTGGCATGTTGCGGGTGATCTACTATCACTGCGTGCACAATTGATAACAGGCGCAAAATGGCGTAGACCGCTCTCTTTAATAAAGGATTTTAAATGTGCTACTGGCTGTAACCATGGGGAGTTTGGGAGAGTAGAGTGGCCGTAAACGAAAAAAAGAAGTTTGAAGCCATGGAGTTTGAGGCAAATAAACACACTGGCAGTAATCCTTTTTGCTCTCTGTCATTTTGGCTGACAAGGTCGTCACTTTTCCCTCATGCCATGTTCTTATCTGTCATCTTAAATCTTCCTTTTCTGATTCCAGTTTAACATAATCTTAATGACAGGATTCACATAGATGCACAGCTTTATCATTAATAACCTCTCATGTGAAGAGCAGTCGTACAGTTAACGCACACACAGACCACGCAGGTAACTGTTGTCTTTTACACACAGACAGTCTCTAAGCTCGATGTCAGTGTGTGACGAGTGTGATACAGTCAGCTCTGAGTTACATGGCTATGAAGGATTTATTACACATTTTTATATAGATTAAATGACCTCAGCAATGTACAGTGCAAAGCAGAGAGGGTCTACTTTACGTTTGTCTGCATGGCCCACTGGATCGTCCCTCTTTCTCCAGTCCTTGGTAATCACTGACAGCCTCCAAGTCTTTCTGTTTTTCATAAAAAAATTAAGTCAGTGATGGAAAATGTTTGGTTAATGCGACCCCTGTTTGCCATCATGATCACAGCTCTCGGTTCGTGACACTGTGCATTCAGACACAAAAACAATCACTTGCCATCAATGTGGCCTTGTATAATCTACTACTTTTAGCCTAAAGCCAAACTCAGTCAGATAGTCTATCACATCACCTTCCACTGGATGTGTAATGAGCTTTTTGAGGGTAATTAACAACATTTAGAATGCCAAATTCATATTTCCTGTTATTTTGACGAGAGTAACTTAAAAGTAATGTGATAATAGAGTAATGTCTTATATTTCAAATACAGTAAAATTATGATGTAACTAATTACTTTGACATAACAGTAACAAGTAATAAATAATGCATTACATTTTTGAAGTAACTTTTCCAACACTACTCGATAGACAGTTTAATACATGCTATACAGGACATATTTCATAGGCAACCAGCCCATAGAAAGTATGTGGGGAGGGCAGAACTTTTCAAAACATATCCAGAGGGCGACTGGAAAAATATGCTTTCAATCACATTCACTATTGGCTTATCAAATTAAGTCTGTCTGTCACCATTCTCCATCCTCTTTCTGCTTAAAGGCTGCTGATTGGACAGTGCCCCCGTAGACTGAGCTCAATCGTCCCAGCTTGAAGCTGACAGACACTGAATCAGGTGGATCCAGCAGTAAGCTTTGAAATCACAGAGCTTCCTATAGAGATGGACTTCTGCTGGACTGGTAAAAGAGCTTAAGTTTGTACAGCTGGTAACACAGCAGGGTGAGCACAAGAACTTAGGTTTTCACAGTTTATCTCGGGCCTTTCTGCTACAACGTGGCAGCTGTGACAGAGACAGAGTTCCCATTCATGTCAAGTCTTGTCAATCAAGATCCAGACAAATCAAAGATGGTGATTTTTGAATGTACATCTCCCTGCTGACTGGTTTTCAAAAACAGGAAGATAAAGTAATCATATCTCTGAGGAACCTGTCATCAAATGATCCAGGAGCCTTTCCCATGTCTTACAGAGGCTGCGGCCTGGTAGTTGGAGGCCCCTCCATTACACCAGCACACACAGTCAAACAACACAGCCCTCCATCAGCCTCTTTCTATCTCTCTTTTTCTCTTTTCTCTTTGTACCTCTATCACTCACCCCCTTTCTCACACTTACAGACACCCACACACACTCCTCTAGGTGTAATATTACAACACAGCCTGTTAACATTCCCGGGCCGCCTGCTGAAGCTTTCCAGATTGTCCTGTTTATACAGTCGCTGCTGCAGAGGAGACAGTAGAAGAGAGGGATGAAGGATGGATACCGCGCAGCGAGATAGGAATAAACACGAGTGTGCAAGTGGGAGCGAGCAGACATGCAAAGAAACACATGTGCATCATGTACCCGAGCACACACAAAACTACACGCATGCGGTCTTGAGTGAATGTAAACCCAGACACAGATGCGGTTCACCCTGCAGAAGGACCCTCAGCTCTCCGTCTGTCATTATGCTGTTGAAATGTCAGCCTCGTTAAAGTGGCCTATTTGACTTAATTGAGAAGCAGAGTGTAAATAAATGCTTCAGTCCAGTTTGTTTTCACAGCTCTCCAGCACTCTGCTCTCATTCCAAACCAATTTATCAAAGAACCCTTCACTTTCCTCAGATTTCTTTATTTTTGTTCTTTTTCTTCCTCTTTCCATCATTTACCTTCATCCCTCCTTTGATACAGACCTTTTCTCTGTCAGTGTCAATTTGAAGAGTCTTTTCTCTTTTTTACCCTCTCACTGGGGACAGAAATCTGAATATTACAGCTCATGTTGGTTTGATTTGGAGCTTTTCTTGAGGCAAATTGCTCTCAAATTGCTGGAGCTTTTCAGAAAAAAAGGAGCACACAGATCTTAATTCAAATAAAACATCCTCTTAAAATTTACATTTTAGCTGGGTGGTAAGAACCCTCCTACACATACTATCCATAAAATGTCAAAAGAGCACAGTTACACAAGACTTGAAATTGCAATAAAAGCACCCACTCAAAACTCCTTATAGCAGTTTTAAAGGCTTGCTAAGGCTCTTTAACAATATAAAGCCAATTGTATCATATTTGATACATACTTTTATAATACCTCTATCCACTCAATCCAATCAACAAATTACAAAAAAAAAACCCATCTGAATACAATCAAATAAATGATAAAAATATCCTCAAATGGATTATCAGTTGCCAAAAACACCCAATGTATCAAATGAGATACGAAAAATCTATATGTTGAATTTTCTAGACATTTTGATTTTTATGGATTTTAGCAGAAAGTGCAACAAACATTTAAGCTCCAAAAAATTAGGAATTTCTGGCTATAATTTATGGTCTTGGGCCTTATAGGGTTAACTTCAGGAAAATTTCAGCACTAATAACAGCAACAATTCCTCTGTTTGCATGAAGAAATTCCGATGTGTGATGTAAGCTTGATAAGCATTATTAAATAAATGACACACAATGTCAATTTAAAAAACTTTAAGTTGTTGAACAAATTAGAATCCACACAAAAGCAATCAAAAATAAAAAGCAACTTAAAATAATATTTTCTCACATTTTTTTCCATTTACATTTATTAGGTTAATACCACAGACTATAAAAGACTTGACATGACAAACATTTGATCATCAAAGAAGCCATTGGCGTGCTGTTTGGGTCGATCCATGGATGAAGCCATACAGTACACAGCAAACTGACAAGAGTCAATGGTTTTCCAATTTTTTAAATTTTGTTTGTTTGTTTGTTTTGCCTTTGAATATATGTGCTTTAAATATGCATGATATCTTTATTTCAGCTAATATCCCCATTGATTTACATTTATAAATACATCAACAGTTACCCTTTGCAGTGTTCTTGTAGAGTTAGCATTTGAGGAGTTGAAACTATACTCCAAAAGACTGCATTCCTAACTCTACATACAAGTGTTGATCAATAGTCACACCGTTAAGTGTTGCAAAGTTTGACATTATGACTCAGAAAAGAGTCAACAATTACACCTGATGGGAGTTTAAGTACCAACTGTCTGAAAGAGTGAACACAACACAGTGTGTGGACCCATTTAAACATTGGAGAAATGTTAATATTAACTCTGATGTTTTGTCAAAGCAGATTTTGCTGAGCACTTGCTGTTTCAACTGAACTTTAGATCCATCCACTGACAGACAGAGAGGCTGAGTTGAGGTGGGGCTTAAAGCCTTCTGAACAACAGAGACTCCATGTAGACTTAAAGCCATGCCAGTCATGTCCCTATTTCCAGATCCAGAAATACTTAATAACATGAAGACCCCATATAGTGATAGCCTTATGATATCCTGTATATTTGGACTAAAGCTGTATGTTGAACCAGACTGTAAACATGTTTATTTATGCTGTCAATCGTGTCTGTTTCTCACACATTTTCACTGAATATCCAGATAAAGGTAAAAGCCAGCCTCAAGCTGACACTTGAGGAACTACTGTTTTCTACACTTTGGCATTGCTTCCATTTGTTAGCACCAGCAGTTTTTTATTTAGTAAACACAAATTAAAATGATAAAGTTAGTCTAACTAAATATTGCAACAAAAACATTTATTTAAGTTTATCCAACTAAATTAAATAATTTCAGCTCAACACATAATTCTCAAGCTGACTGGAATTAATTCAGTGAATTATGTAATTGATTTAATGGTTTAGTTCTTTTTGTTTTGTTGGTTATTGTTGACTATGACTGAAGATATTCTGTACACTGTAGCACAGAAAGTGTTTCACGTTTCAATTGTTTCAAAATGCAATCAACTTTGATTTTGACCCACAGCAATCTGAATTCTCATTGAGTTTTAACAGATGCTTTGTTAGTTTCAATTTTCTGAAATCAATTTTAGACATACCTCATGTCAAATATTTTCATCTAGTCATATTCTTGAAAATACGTCTTTGCACAGGTGTCAGTGACCACTTAAAAAAAGTTTATTTATGCAACAATGGTAAGAATAAAATGTTTATCATAAGTAAATTTCATCACAATACAATTAATGATGCTACTGCACATTTTCAATGGAAATGAACCAAAAATTTTGCCCACAGCTGCAGACAAGTTGAATATCAGAAACACAAACTGACTGGAGGCACACTGTCATCTGCACTGACAAAGAAGTCAAAATTATTTTTTCTTTTTCACTAAAATAAGAATATGCCACTAAAGTAACAGTAATGGCATAACATACAGTGTTTGATTTTTTTTTTATTTTGCTCAAGTACCCTCTCTGTCTACTGGATCAGGCCAGAGGATTTTATTTACATCATGGTTCTTCCTGACCAGGCTGCAGGGAAAGAGACCAGGTGCGCCTGATCCAGCCCTGGGAGACACTCAACAGTGTACATTGTTCCAAAAATATTTCATTTTTATATAGCTTACATTTTTTTTTATCAAATGCTTTAACAATATCGTTGTGCATGAGCCCTGACAATAAAGCTCTTCTAAGCTGAATGAATGGAATCCCCTAAATTGTTGTAAAATAATAAATCCATTATTTGTTTAGGCAAATGACAGGAAGGAACCTTTACATTTTTGTAAAAAAAAACAACAACAAAAAAAACTGTCAGCTGTCAATTTTCATGTTGCTTCAGTGTAAGTTTATAACAACTTTCTACTCAGTTGAGCTTTCTGAAATCACCTGATTAGTGTTTGATTAGTGTGTTTTTGATTTTGACCTGCAGATGAAAAAGTGTGACTCCTGTGTTGCACATGAATGTAACTTCCCCCTTCTGTGGCATTTAGTGTTTTAGCAATTATGAAAAATACTCAGGTACACCCATTCAACTGTTGTTTAACACTAATAACTTATTGGTCCATCACAAGGCAGCAACTTTAGACATATGGACATGGTATAGACACTCTGCTTAAGCTCAAACTGTTCAGTTATTAGCTTGTGTGCTCGAGAAGCCATTGCAATTGGTTTCTGGGAAAAGTGACAACCCTACAGTACCGTGTGTTTCTTCCTTGAATAAAGTGGCACAATAAATGAAGAGGAATTAAATCATCCGGAATCATGCAGTCGTGTAAATGGCTAAAATTCAGCCGATGGATGTGCACCAGCTGAAAGGGAAGGAAAGCTGACACTCTGATTGGTTTGCTCCATATTACGCCCAAAACACACCTGCATATAATCAAGGCACCTAATCCATCCTCTGTGGACCTTGCACCTGGCTTTGCACTAAGAATTTGAGATGTCAAAACCAAGTAGCATAGACCGACATACCCCCAATCACCCTGTACCGTGAGCTATAGACAATGTACTTCAAATTATCAAAACAGGGCCCAAAGAGTTTTTGTGAATGTCTAATTATGTAAATATTTATTACAGTTTCAACCATCACGTCATCATTAATATGCATTAATGAAAAACTAACCTTGTAACAAGTACACATATCCTCCGGTTTGAGGAGCTGTATTTATTTTGTGTATTGTTTTGTTGTATTTTTTATTTATTTATTTATTTATTTTTTTACCATACCTGCTTTCAATTAAAAATATTGTCTTATGTGAAACTGGTCTGTGGTACTAAAAAGGTGGGGGGAGTAAATCAAGCAAAAAAGGATTGGTGTGATAGAGGCAGGTGGATGAAGAAGTGAAGCTTTGGTTTTGCACGCATGTTTTTCGCCATGTGTGTGCATACGGTTAGGAATGCAGCACTTTGGAGCTCAGGGGAAACTCCCTCTGTGGTAATGTTTTAAGCAGCTAATAAACTCTCATGGCTGAGAGGATGAAACTCTATCCAGACCAGGTGAGAACCATTTCTCGTGCTCTTGTGTTTAGATGTGAGCTAATGCACAGACTCTCCTATGTGTGTGCAGTGTGCACATGTGTGTGCACCATATCGTTATCATACACACACATGTTCTGTCTTTATGTGCAAAATGTCTGTGTGGGGGATGACAGCTTTATTCTCAGAGGGATCTTTGTGAGCATGCAGCATGTATGTTTTAATATTTAACATAGAACAGATCACCAGCTAAAAGATCCATTAAATGGACATTAGAAAGGCTTTACCAAAATAGAAGAGGCTCTGAAAAATAAGCTTTCATAAGTGGGTGTGCAGCACATCTCCCCTGAACTAACAGAGGTGCAATGTGAAAAATTGTGAATTTATTGTCATATCCAAAGAAACAGTTAGAAACCTCATTCCATCTCATTCCAAAAAATGTTGCAATACCCTGTAAAGTCCTAATTTTTTTGGAAACAGTCTAAATTTGATGCACTTAACACGTTCAAAAATAGTTGGATAGGGGCAAGAGAATACTGGAAAATATGAATACTCAAAAAAACACCTAGACAGATAAGTCTGTCAGACAAGTCTAGAAAGTACAACAAATAATTTTATTGCTTTTATGTGAAATCGCCCACTCATGAATCACTCCTTCGCTTTCCTTTATCAAGAAATTAGCACTCTTGGTTGCCAACCACGTTTTGACCAAGTTGATTGTTTTTTCTTAATTAAAGATTTTTTCTTTTAGATCTGAAACATCATGGAGAAAAGTTGTAAATATATTACTACAGAATCTGCAAGTTACAAACCCAGTAGTAACAAACATATTTTCCACAATCCTACCAAAATCATTCGTGCTTAGGTGTTTAGAATATCACATCCTATAATAAAATAACTTCCAAAACACTGACTGAAATGGGGAGTTGATCATGGATCTGAAACTATACATAGATACCACTACAGAGGTAATGTAAGCTAATTTATGATCTATTTTTTTATAGTTTTTATTTCCTTACATATTTGACAACAAAATTATTGAGTCAGACATTTCACACAAAAAACAGCTCAGATTCTTGTACTGGCAATGGTGCAAAAGGAAAATTTCTTGATTATTTTGTCATATAAACACACCTGAAGAGACGTTCTTGCAAGTCGTTGCTGTTATAAACAGTGCATAATGTTTTTCAAGTCTTGCCTCCTTTACATGACAGAGTACTTCTGTGCTCAAGACAAAAAGTCTTTGGCATCTGGACTTCCCCCTCTCCTCCTGTAAACAGTCCAGTTGCTGCCCAGACCTATCTGTGTGCTGTTCAACCATTGTTTTTTTCAGAGCTCACTGGGTCAGAGTGGCAAGCCGGGACAAAGAATGTATGCAGTCGATGGTTATGTGGTCAGTGATGAATATTATCCTGGGAACTGTATGGGGACTCTATCTGAAAGCTCAAGAAATTCAAATGTTTCACTGTCAACAGTCCAAAATATGCTCAAAATTGTAAGAGAATTTAACGAAATCTCTGCACTTAAACAGAAAATCCCCAAAAACATTGAGTAATTTGACCTTCTATCTCTTAGGACCCACTACATTTTAAGCAGTTGTGTTTTTTTGGTGATAGACATCGTAACATGGTCATGGGAAGACTTAGAAAAAACACTGTTTATTAACACAGTGCATCATTAATCTTAAAAGACACCATAAAGCTCTGTATGCTAAAAAAGTCATACAACATCATCATCCTCCCAAGGCCCACACTCATATGAGATGTGTGATTGTGTTAGGTGTATGGGTGCCCATGGCATGGGTACCTTGTATATCTGTGAATGCACCATAAAAATCCCTTCAATTGAGACATCTTTTGTTCTGCTTATTTCAGAAAGAAAATGCAAAACCACGTATTGCATTAGTAACAACGACATGGACTCTTAAGTGTGCAGGTATTAGACTGGCCAGCATGTAGTCCACACCTATCCCCATAAAAAAAGGGCATATGAGGAATATAGAAACCTACTGTGCCTTTGAGTGACCGCAGCTGCACTTCAAGCCAGAGTGGAGAGGTTTCACTTTAAATATTTCAGTAGTTAGTGTCTTCAGTCCTCAGATGATTAAAGTGTTGTGAACAGAAGTGGACCTCATTTGCTCCACCTATTTTATGAAGGTACATATGCAGAATGTCTATATTTCCAGTTTTAGTTGAAAAAACCAATTTCAACTCTTTTGAAATTTATGTTTTTAGTTAACACTCCAGTTCTGTGTCCGATCTGGTTAAAGGAACACTACACCCAAACAACGATTTGGCCTCATTTTCTACTCACCCTCATGCTGAACAACACTGTGGAGTAGTTTTGGAACATCTAGGATGCAGCCGGAGATCTGGGGGAATCCTCGCTGTCCACTGACATTGATATCATGACTTCGGTACGAGCCCGAACAGTGTCCTTAAAAGTCCACAAAAAGTCCACAAAAAATCAGCAATATTCCTCCATACTGCTCGTGCGCTGTAATCCAAGTGTCCTGAGCGGGTAACGTCCACCATTTACTCGAAACGACATCATTTAGCACATGTTTATAGCCTAAACAGTACTACTTCGCATTTCTATGATACACTTACGGGTGCCTACGGGAGCCGCGGATGACCAAACAAAGGAATGCGCACTCTGCAATAACTAGGAGCGTAGAAAAAGAAAAAAGAACCCAAGAAATCCAGAACGAACCATACACGGATTCACATTCTGCTGACCCCTCTTATGTCTGTCCACGGCTCCGTTGCTCACAGCAGAATGTGGGATTTCTTGTTCTACGCTCCTAGTTATTGCAGAGTGCGCATTCGTTTGTTTGGTCATCCGCGGCTCCCGTAGGCACCCATAAGAGTATCATAGAAATGCGAAGTAGTACTGTTTAGGCTATAAACATGTGCTAAATGATGTCGTTTCGAGTAAATGGTGGACGTTACCCGCTCAGGACACTTGGATTACAGCATCGAGCAGTATGGAGGAATATTGCCAACTTTTTGTGGACTTTTAAGGACACTGTTTGTTCGGCTCTGACCAAGTCATGATATCAATATCAGTGGACAGCGAGGATCTGCATCCTAGATGTTCCAAAACTACTCCACAGTGTTGTTCAGCATGAGGGTGAGTAGAAAATGAGGCCAAATCGTTGTTTGGGTGTAGTGTTGCTTCCTTCATATAATCTGTCCTCCCTGCACCAGAACCCATGAGTGTTTAAATCTGCGTTCAGCTAACAGTTTAAAAAACATCATTTGTGTGGGTGTCAGCTATTGTGGGAAGTTAATCAAAGAAGCATTATTTCTGTAGTCAAAAATCATACAGTCTTTTTGTTTAAAGAGCTTGTTTTAAACAGATAGTATTGTCAAACGAACTGTGTTTGTTATGGTTATACCAGTTATTGAGTGTACCCCTTTGTATCAGCAACAAAGTGACTTTAAAAAAAAAGAATAGCCTCTAAGAACAATGGGCACAAGTCTATCCAGTGCTAACACTTGTATTTAGATATCAGCACACAAAAATATGACTCACTGCAGTGTGGAATATTACACAAAAACCATGTACCTGTCAGGTCTGTTTATGTTTCTCCTTCTCCTGTATTCTGGACTTTGTCTGAGCTCTGCATGTGTTTAAATGTATGTCTCAGTGTTTAGGATATAAGCCTGTGGGATATTAACAGAGGTGAATGTATAATTACAAAGTAGAACAAATACAAACACAAACAAATCACAGCCACTGGAAGACATATTTCTCTGTTGAGATCAGACAGGACGTCTTTTAATTCTTTCATTATGTATCATACTCTGTAGGGATGTAACAGTTACCGGTAAAATTTCCCACGGTAATCATTACCGTGTCTTTTATAAAATTACCGTTTTACCGTGTTTGATCACCACCCTGTGTCAATAATGCACGGTGATGCTGCTGTTACCCTGGAAAAGCCTGAACTATGTATCTGTCCTCGATTAAGCAGCCTGAACGGGTGCGCGCATGCGCAGTTTGCATTGTTTGGCCTCTGAGTCTGAGAGCGAAAGTTCGAGCCACAGCAGAGTTTTCTTGAAACGGACTCTGAAGTCTGATTGAATTTTGAATTTTTACAAGGATGCTGAGGAGAAACTGATAGAAGACAGTCTCCCTGTCTGAACACAAAGCTGCAGCAAAAGAAAAAGACATGCGTGATTTCAACGGCAGGAACTCTTCGAGTAAATGAAGTGACGGAGCCGCAAGGAGAGAGAGAGAGAGAAAACTCAGTGAGCCATACCTGAGAGAATAACAGGTGACTTATCAGTAATTCTATCCAAAAATGTATAAATCTTATAAATAACAGAATTAGCATCATTCTGGACTGTGTTCTTGCCTTTGGTTTGCCGTGTATTTGCCATATTTTGAAATCGATCGTCTTTTCTCGTCAAAGTTCGCGTTTTATGGATTTCATCGATCGTTATTTGGAAACATTTAGAAGTGGAAAATACAGAGGAGATCTGCTTGGGAGAGGGGAGACCAGAGGAGAATCATGAAGGGGGTTAATTGCTTCAGGGACTATCGTCATTTTAAAAAAAAAGTCCTGGACATTGTCTAATATAAGGAGCTGTAACATGGACACTAATGCTGCAGGCAAACAAAAATGTGTGAGTGTATGCAAAATAGTTTACGGTCATTTTTTGTCATCTCAAAACTTTGATCATGTTCATTTACAACTGTTTATAAAGAGAATCCTGTTTTTCAGTTCAGATCAGTTGTTTTATTTTCTTGTAATCACACCGTTTATAACATAATAATGACAAATACTTTCCAGGATTGTTTATTTTTATTTCTCATGAAAGAAGGGTAAAAAAATCTACTCAAAGGGCATTTCTTGATGCATTATTGAAAGAAAAGACAAAAAAGAACCGTTATGATAATAATATTGAAGGGGTTAAGTGATTAAATTGCATGTAAAAGTACTTTTTGAACATTTTGAGCACACTGC
The DNA here is from genome assembly GCA_036419115.1 of Scarus forsteni. Classification (NCBI taxonomy): domain Eukaryota; kingdom Metazoa; phylum Chordata; class Actinopteri; order Labriformes; family Labridae; genus Scarus; species Scarus forsteni. Next base: position 41,585,593 of record JAZDUH010000098.1, read on the forward strand.
AACAATACCATGATAATAATGATAACCATGATAATTTTGGTAACAATAACCATGATACAAAATTTTCATATCGTTACATCCCTAATACTCTGTTTAAATAATTGGATGGAGTTTAGGTGACTTTGCCTATTAGTTACTGAGGCTTTCTTAAAACTCTGTATCATGGTGACATTTCTGAGGGGAGATAGGGCTGTGGCAGCACAGGGTCATGGCCAAAATGGCATGCACCAGGTTTGAAAGTCATGGCATTACAAGAGCTGCTGTGTGGATTGCCCTTATACATCTAGTGTGTTTGTGCCATGATGCACGTTTTGTATGTAGTAGGTCAACTTGGCCTGACTTTACTCTTAGTGTTGGTGCTTTGTATTCCATCACAGTATACAAACTTTGATAGAATCTTTTCAACATTAACAGGGTTGTCAGAGTAGTTTCACAACAACAGTGGAGAAAGCAGAGGCACTGATGTAGCCAGCTCTGTTTTGTATACAACATTTTTGGAAGTAATGCAGTTTTAAGGGGCCAACAACAGGAGCCATTTCACTTTTGTATCAGATATCCCCATTTTGTGGTGACAATATTCTGATAATTATACGTATAGAAGTATGAAGTCCATCTGTTAGAGAGCATTAAAACGCCACATTTCAGTTAAATGTTGAATGAAGAAAGCCTCATTAATATATATGTTTATGGCTGCTCTGACTCTCCTCCTGTGTTTTCTCCATAATTTGGCCAGACTTTCATCACATTACAATATTTATTCATGTGAATAATGAACAATTCACAATTGCTGCAGAGCTTAAAATGAACTGACACAGAGAATAATGTCACACTTTGCTTGTTAGCTTATTTGCATTTCAGACCCGGCTCACAAAGCAGAGCTGCGATGGACGCCACATTCTGGAAAATTAATTAAGTCCCTGTTGACTATAAAACACGTTTCTCAGTATCATCAGTGCTCCTAAATGCTTGTTGCAAGTCTAGCGCTTTAAACTCTCTCATGACTGTGGAGTGTTAAATGTTTCTCCATGGGGACAACGTTCTGTGAGAGTGTATGAGTGTGTGTGTGGCTCAGCACTGATGAACATGATACACAAAGCTTTTTGGAGTCCACTCCATTTAAAATGCTTTTCAGCTCCGTGGATTGATTCCATATCAGTTTTGATGAGAGAAATCCCTGCCAGGTTTTTTTGTTCACCCCGATAAACATGGTTTGGACCGAGTGATGGAGCTTTGTCAATGTTTAACTAAATGTCACTGAAGCCTTCTCATCACAACATCTCCAAACCAAAGCACATATTCAGAGCTTAAAGTTGATCCTCATCAGGAGCGTCAACAAAGAAGCTACCCCAACCTCAAATACACCCCAATCCTCTCACTGCCAGTGCACTCCTCATCCCCAAAATGAGATATTTTTTTCCCATTATTTGTTGTTTGTCATACTTAAATGTTCCAACAAAGCAACAGTTTTGTCCAGATCTCTCTGCCACTTGTTCACACAGCTGTTCAAATGGACAGATGCATCAGCTTAAATATGCCCGAGTCTGTTTCAAACAAGAGAAAACCCACCAATCTGGCCTCTCTTTCTGGCCTCCCAAGTATAATTTTAACAGTAACATAACCCTCTGTTAAATGGATGGCAATAGAGGAAGGCCACAGTACACGTGCCATGGTACCCACCGGGTCAGTTATTAACGTTTTATATTTGTTTCTGTGATTTAAGAACATAAATATAGTGTGATGCAAAGGTCAAATTACTCATCCCAGACTGTCAGTCACAGGGATGGGACAACAAGACAGACAAAAAACAAACATTTGCATAATCTATACCACTTTATCACTTTCAGGCTGAAAGGGGACTGGGGTCCATCTCAAAAGCAGAGCAGAACACTCTGGTGTGGTCAATAGGCCATTACAGGGCTGACATATAGAGACAAAAACACTCACATCCACACTCAAGGGACAAATTACAATCCAGTTGACCAATCAAGCATGTTTTCGGTCTGCCAGAGGGAGGCAGAGTTTGTTGTGAAGACCCACTCAGGCACAGGAAAACATAAAACAGGGGTGTCCAAACTATGGCCTGGAGACATTTTTAATTGGCCCCTGAAACAGCTGGCTGAATAAATGCGTTTTGATTACAACAGCAAATACTATCAATCAAGCACATTTCTGCAGTATTTACCTTGTCACAAGGTCTCATTTACAAAGTATACCGCAGTATTCATCTACCAGCACCAACATTCTTGCAGCTTACTCTTGTTTTTTTGTCTGACAATGAAGATAAGCCATCAGTGTTCCCCATCGACGCTGCTCAGAAGGTCATTCTCATCCTGATGTGTGAATCCAGTTATAGTTACAAGGGCCCCTGGACAGGGGATAATTCACCCTACAACCCTAAAACTTTAACTTAAAAACACTTATAGTGAGGCGCAGTAAGTGGCTCAATTGTCCATGTATTCCTCTGGATGCACATGTAAGAAGTTTGTACACCCCTGACATACAAACTCAGCACAGAAATGTGGCAATCAAGAAATCTTACTGGCACTTCCTGCTGCACCACCGTGCTAATATTTACAATCTTGCACTTACTTTTAAATGTTTTCACATCACTGCAGAGTACCCCAAATTGGTATTTTCAGAGGTTTCTACATGGTGTCAAAACATCAAAGATAAACCCTTTAACTACCAGCTTGACTGTTTGGTAGAAATCATCAATAAATCCAAGGTAAAAAAAAAATAAAAACAGAACCAATCAAACCATTTTTTGATGCCTTTAACATTTCAGGGAACAGAGACAATAGAAAAAAGAAGATAGATGATACTGAGTTTCACAAACACACATTTTTTTTTGATGAATAACAGATTTTATAATTATAAATCATCATATCCGTAAGTGGTTAAGTTTTTAAAATAATAATGATGGTACTAAAATTAACAACTTTAAGCTTTTGAACCTTTAAATCACACATAAAAGAAATATCAGTTCTTTTGGTTTGTTTGCAATTTTTTCAGTATCCTTAAAGATTGACAAAAACAATGATGTTACTATTTTAACAAATTAAATATTCCTGAATTTAATGACCTCTGCCATACAGTTGAGATGGGAGTCAAAGGGTTAAAGCCATTAATAGCTGTCCATACAGATATCAGAAATTATTAATAAATTTAAAAAAAAACAGTACCTTCAGGTCCTGAGTCTTGACTGGGGTTGGAGACCATATAGACCTGAAGGAAAAATGATGACAAGAGCATGAGCTTGATCTGCCATCCTGAGGTGCAGATGGGCTTTGCAATACTTCACTATGGCAGAGGGAAGCAGCTGTGACACCTGGTGCCCACCAAGGAAAAATATACAAAGTACATGCTTTCCTAAAAAAATGACGTAAAAAGGATTAAACATAGCAAATCTCATGTCTTTAACACCAAACAAAGAAAGCTGCAGCTGATACATTAAGCACATCAAACTTTATTAAAACAGAGCCCTCCAGCTCCAGACTCTTTAGTAGAAGTCAAACATTATAACTGAGGGAAGTGATTTTATAGATGAGATACCTGATTAAACATTGAGTTGATCAGAGTTAATTATAGAGGGGTCATTGTAGGCAAAGCGGTATATGCTTGTCATCAGTTTAATGTAGACAAAAAGTAGCATCTTCTCTATCCACAATGACTGGCCACTTTATTGTGTACAGCCACTCTATTGTTTGTTGATGTAACATGTTAAATGTTGGCCTATAGCATCAAAATACCACAAAGAGTGGCACTCATGTGAGCTAAGAACATGAATCTGAGGCCACTACCTGTACAGGTCCACCAAAACTGGACAAAAAAGAAGATTATGAAAATGTTTAACATGGACTTAAATGAGTCATAAAAACAATGAAAACATGAACCATTCCTGTCTTGTAAAAACAGGAAGTCTACTGCTGAGGGTGTGAGGGATATTTTCTTGGCCCACTTTGGATTCCGTAGAACCAACTGTATATTGTTTCACCCCACAGGCTGACTTGGTAATACTGTCTACAATGCCCATTGTTCCATAGTGTACATACTATGTTAACCGTATTCTGATGACTTCCACAGTCACCAGATCTCAGTCCAATAGAGTACCTTGTGACATGGTGGAAAGGGAGGTTTTCATCATGGATGTTCAGCAGTTGCATACTACTGCCATGTCAATGTAGACTAAAGTCTCTGAGGAATGTTAACAGCAGCTGGTTGAGTCTATGCCTGTGGCAGTTCTGAAGGCAAAGCAGAGTCAAGCCCATTTGTAAAATTGTGTGATATGGCCAGTAAGTGAAAAATATATCATAGAAAAATAAAGTCCTGTGAATGGCCTTAGTCTGGGACTGTTTGCACATTCAAAAAATTGAAAAAAGGGGTTGAAATGATCAACCTTGCTGTATAAGAATGATGGTGAAAATGGTCTTAATCAAAAAGAGACAGATATGCAATTTTTGTATGAAAATTTGAACATGGAAAAGGTGTGTGCAAAATTCAAGCAAATTTGTAAAGACATTTTGGAACAAACTAAAAGAAAACAGATTGTTCAGACGGGCCCAATACATACAATGAAACTTTGATCTTCCAACATGATTCTGAGACGGCGATAGGGCAAATTCAAGGCCATGTTTACTGTTTTCTTTGTCACTCAGAGTGTTATTTTGGAGTAGAGGGTCGCGGGAGGGTCAATAGTGAATCAACACTTTTACAAACAGGTTCTAGAAAATCTGTGTAAAACAATCTAAGAAACTGCAGTGGTGGAAAAATGGTTTCATTCTTCATCAAGACAACAGTCCAGATCACACTGCACTCCCAGTAAAGCAGTTTATTGTCCCAAATCTAATCACAGCGCTTGATCACCCTCAATCTTCACCTGATTTATCTCTGAGTGACTTTTACATAAGGTCAAATCTGTGCCTAAAGGAACACAGTCTATCAGTCTGTGTCAGAAGTTAAGAAAGAATGACAAAGGTTGAGACCTCAGTCCAAAGACGACCTACAGCACTTCTTTGAACAGTGGAAGACCTAAATGCAGCAGTATGTTGATACAGAAGGGGAGGAGACTGAAGGAGAAAGACAATGAAACATATTAATGTTCAATAAAATGGAATTACAGCATCAGTCTAGTTCTTACAGCCAGACCTCATATGTCTATATATCAACATTTTTAATTTGGGGTAGCCCAGGGTTTTGTGTGCTTGGCCCTTTTAATAACTTTGCACTGTGAACATAGAACTCAACAGAAAAAAGAAAAGCATTTATCCTTTTGTCCTTTTGTCACCTGTCACAAAACATTAAAAACACTCTGGAGCCCATAATCTTCTATTGGCTTTTACCTGATATAACTATAACGCTGCCAATTTGGCAATTTGGTGGACCGTCTGCGCGGAGATGGGTGTGACAGCACACCAGGGGGAGTCGACGGCGCACCAGGGGGAGGTACCGACAGATTCAGGTTGGCGCAGTGACAATTTCGTGCCAAAAAACGGTGCGCTGAAAGCTCGCCAGCTCCAACCTGGTCTATTCCTGGTGCGGGGCGAAGCGCACCCTCCGCAGCTGTAATTTGGTGACAGGCGCACATGTCAACAAAGCCTCAGAGGCAGGTTTCTAGACTGTCAGGCACATTTTAATGCAATAAGCAGTCACATAAATCCCTATTTAATGTAACCGTCTGAACCAGCATACATTTGTATCTATATTAACTGTTCGGTCACATGATGTCGGATTAAAGCGTTTGTCATAATGGAAACTTAACCTGACAGCAGCTGGAAGTTTGATGCACATCTTAAAAGTCAACAATAAACACCCTTAACATCTGATACTGAGTATATATCTGGCTTCTCTCATTTCAGTAAATTCAAAGAAAGAGGGAGAAAAAAGACGGAGAAAAAAGAGAGAAAATAAATTCATGTCACTCAGGATTTACCTGTGATTTCCCATATTCCTCTATTTTAGTCTTTATTTTTAACGTGATCTAAAAAGATGGAGTACATTATTGCAAGGAGGATGAGGCGGAGACACCAGGAGAATATACAGTATATCATCAAAGGCTCTGCTATTTGGCGATGACAAACCAGGAGTGCAGGTGAACACAGCATTATAAATGGATAAGCCAGCTGCTGTGTAACTGTCTCTTAATTTTTTACCCCTATTAATGACAAAGGAACAGATTACATCTGTCCCAGGAGCTGGCCCACGGTGACGCGCTTCGTGGCCTCTGATGCGCGCCCCGCTGTCCATTCTCCTGCTGAAGGGACAGCGGCTCTGACCATCTCCGCCTCCGGGTCTTCCCAGCACACTTTTTCTGCAGTGGCGGGGATCATTCAGACCAATCAGACGCTGCGCCTCGGCCGCAGCACATTTAAAGGCAGGGAGAGGCGCTCATTTGATTGGTGAAGACAGCACTCGGCTGTGTTAAACCCACTCATGCCTTTTGTCCTCCCTCTCTGCCACTTGCGCTGAGGGGCAGGGACGGAGGCGTGGATGCGCCTCTGCTCCTGGAGTGCGCCTCTCTTGGCACTGCAGGAAACTTGCAAAGTGCGCTGGTCACACCCTGTCCGCAAGGTGAAGGCCGGCACAGGGCAGGTGCGCCTGCGCTTGCGCCTGGTCTACGAAATTGGAGCCCTTAGTCTCAGCTTTTCCAACCAGATTCATTAGTACATCTATAAAGGTGATGAATGTGAAAAGTTTACTTTTGGCTTCATGAGCCATAAAATTGCTAAATGAACCAGGGAACAGCTTTAGTCATCAAGGCCCTTGCATTCATACTTCTTCTAAGTCACGATGATTCAAAAAGCAAAAACAAAGGGAGATGCTGCCAAAAGGACAGCAGAGAGTGTTACTGTGTGACAGCAGAGATGGCCAGAGACTAAGATAATAAAGTCAGTGGAGGCTGCAGTAGCATCTGAACAAACAGAAAAGAAACTACCCATGTCTGAACGGTGTGACCGTGTTAGATTGTGCCAAATGTCACCAGAAATCGTAATAAATTTAACTTGAGAAAAAAAAGTGGCCAGCTTTAGTTTAGCATAAATACTTAACAAACCCTCCATACAGCAACTATGTTATGTTTATTAGTAATTTAAAACAAGTTATAAGTGCTTTATTGATTTATCAGATCATAAGGAAACAAGATGTTTGCCTAGGTTCTCAGTTATCCAGGTCATAGTTGTCCAACACTGCCCAAAGTGCAAACTGGACTGGTTCTGATGCTTGGATCAGCATTTACATTTGGACACTCACTCATCAGATTCAATATTTAATATGTGTTGTGGCCTGGCACAGTGGGGGAAAAGTAAAGTAACATAAATGAACTAGATATAATTGGTTAAATGAAAGTTATTTTTTAATTTAAAGAACATGTTGTCAAAGTGAACAAATGAGGCAGAGAGAGGGCGAACTAGAACTAAAGAAAATAAAAGGCTAATATTCAGAAGTACTTAAACTAAATATCAATAAGTACAAAGTTCAATGATGTCTAAATATCAAGGCGGAGGAGAAGAAAACTATATGTCAACACCAGAATTGCATAATACCTAGATTATTGCCTGTTTCTTTGCAAGGCCTCTGAAAACATGAACAGTGAATTTCTCTCCAACAAAGTTCAGTTCAGTTGGAGCTGCAGGCTCTTTCTGATGCTCCCTCTCTGTGGCATCTTGAAGCTTCTTAAAGTTGAAGAGTGGCAGAGTGGATTGTGTGATGATTGGCTGACACAAACTCCTGCTGCTGCTCCACATCAACCTAATCACAGTGCACCTGTGGCCTCACACACACTCACACACACACAGAGATCACTCCATAGGCAGATTAAAACACAAGAGAGGACGAGCGCGGAGGCAGCTGTTACAATATAATAAAGGAAAAACTTCCCAGTTGTTTTCTCGTCTATACTCTTTGGGGGAAAGTTGTAAAATTAAAAGTAGCCTCATCTCACATGTTGAGACTGCAGGACCAAAGGTTTGCTAAACTGTCCTGGATATGGCACAAAAATCTGTGGGCTGTTTTATCTGTGGACTCCCCCATGATGGGGGGATTCATGATTGGAGTCATGAAGCCTCAAAACTACAATTATAAACATGACACATAGTTGGCCATTTTATTAGGAACACTCCATTCCCATTATCATTATAGCTGTTCATGTAGATATTAGCATGATCTCCATATCCATGATCGTTACATCTACAGTATCTATTTTTTATTACCACATAGTCATGAAGTCCCTCTTGAAAATGGGATGTCACATCTCAAGAGGCCTTTAACACATTTATGTTTAATGGAGACAAATATGGTTGGGATGCACTTGTGGTCTGGGCGCCCATGAGTTCGTCACTACCATAAATTCTTATTTTCAGTAAGAATATCTAAGATTATACTTCTAGAAAATGATCACCACAACTATTCAGACATGAGGACCCTCCTGAAAATGAGATGTAGCATCTCAAGAGGCTAACCTCTAATAAATCAGACAACAGGTATGTGGTTCATGGATCTGTCCCTAACTTTAGTTCTTACTTTAGTCCACTTGTCTCCTCTTACCTCCCTTCCTTTGCCCTCACACCCATCACAGCATCGTGTGGATTTGCTGTTCATCATGAGACTGGGATCCACATTCAAGATTTCCTGCTGCTTAACAGAAGGTTTTTTCTTGAGCCATGATGGAGGGATCCATGATTGGCTATACGGATTCATGTTGGGTGTTGGATGTACATATTTGTATATATATGTATATGTGTATTTTATATGTATATATGTATCTATGCATATATGTGTATCCATAAAATGAAGAGCTTTGTGCTCTATTGTAAAGTGTCTTGAGATAACACTTGTTATGAATTGGCGCTATACAAATAAAGATTGATTGATTGATTGATTGGCTGTATGGATTCATGTTGGGGGTTGGATGTATATATTTGTAAATATATGTATATGTGTATTTTATATGTATACATGTATCTATGCATATATGTGTATCCATAAAATGAAGAGCTTTGTGCTCTATTGTAAAGTGCCTTGAGATAATATTGTTATGAATTGGCGCTATACAAATAAAGATTGATTGTTTTATCTGTGAAGCCCAAATCCTAATACTGTTTCACACTGTAATATTTACCCCCGTGATGCTTTGCCTCCACTGTTACTGAGACAGGATGGGCGAAATGAATGAGCACCTTTTTTGTTCTGTGTCCAGAGATACTACCAGAGGTGCATCACAGGCTAAACTACAAAATATCGGACCACTGTGAACCAGTTGAGCGGGAAAGATGGGAAAGATGTGACGCAGTGTGAGACGCTTGACGTGTTAATGCCCTGTAGTTTTTCCTTTTCTGTGTGTGGATACACGTCGCCCACTTTACTCTGTCATATTTTGTAACATACATATCACAGTGCAAAGAAAGTTTTCTTGAGTCAGCAGAATCTCCACCACAAGAAAAAGCACTGCAGATAGTTTGTCCAGCATCCTTGTGTTGGTAGCTGTCTTGCCACAGTCGATTATTGTGTGCATTACTGCTTCAGCGATGAGGCCGACCAAGAGCACTTCCTACAGACCCCCCACCCACCCACACCCACGCACACCCACGCACACACACGCACACACACGCACACACACTATGGTTCTGCACTGTGAATTGAGGGACAGTTGACACCAAATTAACTCTCCACTGGAACTAATACGAAGCCCTAACGTGCATGATGGTGGATACCAGCATGATACATTTGCACATACATGCTGTAAAAAGTGCTTGAAACTTTCAGCTGTACCATTCAAAGTGATTGATTTGGTTTCCAACTAAAATGTTGGGCCCAATTACATCATATCAAATGGATTTATTTCACAAACAGCTGACCTATTTGAAGAAAAGGGAGATCAGGATAACAGGATAACATACAGCCAAATGCTCCCAATCATAGGGAAACAGAAAAAAGTAGGAAAGAAAAAAAAAACATGTTTAATTTGCTGTTTTATTTCTTTGCTGTCTCCTTTATCGTATTATTTCAGCACATTATTCTGTAAAGGGCTTGTTCACAATATAACCCAAATATTGTTCAATCATTAAATGGTTATAATTTGCCCCTTTTTAATGTTTTCATATGGTTTATGTAATTGCTTAAAGCCTGTAAAGGGATGTTGAGATGGGCAAATACGTCTAACTGTGACGACAGTTATGTGTTATAACAAAATATAATAACAAAAAATGTTTAATACAATAAAGGTACCTATAAAATAATTGTACAAAAGATTATGATTAATCTTTAGATTCAGATTTAATGACTGCAATCATTTTAGTGAAATTATAGCCTATCCGTGTTTGCTAGACCTTTTTTAAGTAGATAATATAACATTAAAATCATGGGATTTCCTTATCATTTTGAATCAAACCACAATGAACCACACCAGATCACAGTGAATTGATCAAATCGTTTTATGTTTTGAAAATCTTAATTGAGACAAGTCATGCCATTTGAATTGAATACAAACTAAATTTGCTTACAAAGGAATGGTTTTATCCCTAATAAATATAATCAGACAAAATGAGAAAAGGAAGGAAAGCAGTTTTTTGTGGCATTGGGATGGAATGGAGAGGATCAGGAGTTCGGCTTGCGTGTGCTTGCATCTAATTTTAAGACTTAATAGTTGTAGTTACTATAAAAAGTAACCAAATGTGGTCACTTCAAAACATTCCTCCTCTGAAAAATCATTTGATGACCTTTAGAAAACTTCAACTCTCAAAAACAAGTGGAGAGTCTGAGAGAGAGAGAGAGCGAGGAAAACCAAATGTTCCACAGAGAAAACAACTAATCCTCATCCTCTTGCACTCTTTATCCCTTTTAACTCCTTCATCCATGTTTAACTCTTCCTCTCATCCCTGACTCGCTCTTGTCATGTGGCACTAATACATGCCGGGTATAAGACAGAACATCCAAATATCTCCTAAACCACATATTTCAGACCTGAGCTGCTGACATTTTGCACATGTTTTCATGTTGTTATCCCTATGCCCTTCAAAATGACAAAACAGGTACAGGGAAGGTGGCAACAGTGAAACACATGAAGAGAGGAAAGTGAGAGACACTTGGAGGTCCTGACCTGATCAGCCCTCTCCTACTGTGTCCATCCACTCCTCAATACCACAAGATAAGGACGGCTTTAGGAGAGAGTCTGTCCACCAGTTCTTCATGCCAGCACATGGCTCTCCGTCACCAAGAGATCAGCTTATGGCACCACCAACAATCTTGAATAAACTGAATCAGGCTGGAGACGAGCTGGCCACCTGGACCCTGGACTTTGTGCAGCACTGTATAGATGCTGCAGGCGGAGGAGTTTGGACATCTTAATTCTTAACTGTCAGTTGTCCAAAAAAGCTGTGCTTGCATGTATACAATACTCATCAAACACAGAGCACGTCTGGAGGTTAAAATAATAACTATTATGAAATATAACTGGGAAAAAATGCAAAAAGCAAAACACAAAGGAAAAGAGTGAGCACAAAGTCATTCTGGCTTGATTCACTCGGCTGATTCGTTGATTAGTTATTTACAACTCTTTAAAATATTTTAGTTGAGCAATTACAGGAGAGCATTTCTTGGAGCTTCGGCTGTACCATTCTCTTTTGCATTTCTGCAACTCCAGATCCCAGTGACTAAACAAAGGGACAGTAATGTTGCCCAATGGCAGAATCAATATCAACATATTAGGTGTATTTATTGAGGAATTTAGAAATAATTCTGTGGTGTTGTTGAAAGAGCTAAAAAAAATGGCTGCTCACCTTCATCCATGCAGCTTCCTCTTAAAATTACCACAACTTTTCAAAGGTTTTGTGTCTCGTAAAAACACCAACAGATTCTGTTGTGTACAGTGGGTAATAAACAAAACTGTCTTGAATGAGACTCCAGTACATTTAACAGAAATACTTACAATGGGCCAAACAACAGGCTGTCATCCACAGCCAGAACACCTGAGTGTTATACATGGAAGGCTGGGTATTTGCACTTGCTGTAAGTTTCCAATAAGTGACGTCTTTAATTGACTGCTAGCTACTGATTAAAGTGCTTGTGCTTTTGCTAAATGATGAGCTGAGGACACACTGCTGCATTGGAACATGAGCTGAATCTTTTTCAAACATTAACTAAAGTGCATGGCATGTGCTGAAAATGATTGACTTTATTATTATTTATTCATCATTATTCATAAAAAAGACAGTTTGGCAATTGGGCATGAAAAGTTGAACATGACAAAAGTTTGTACCAAGTTGACCCAAAACTTCTGACTCCTGATCAAACAGAAACACGTACGCAAATTTGTGGAGACATTTTGGGAAAAAAAGAAGGATACCGTATGATTACGAAGTAATTTGGGAAAACTTTGGCACACATTTGACAGTTTTATCCTCAGAAGCGCAGTCTCATTATTCAATAGCCATACTTCTGACAAAAGGCAGTGTAGTTACATGATGATTTTACAGTTGAATAAAACACACAAGAAGTACTTCTGTGTGAACATATGCCAGGGAAGTCTTGACAGATGTAACAGAGTCCTACAGCAGCTCAGAGGGTTCTTTCACGTGCAGTCTGTAAGTGGATTCAACTGAATGAAAGTAACTGTAAACTCTCGATGTCTCAGGAAATTGAATGGTTGCTCACAGAGCAAACCTCTCACGTTTGTTCATGAGTGTAAAAATGAATGCTCAGCATGTTTGGACTTATAAACTTCAACCCTTGGTAAAACAACAACTCCTAAATCACCACCAGAAGAAAAATATTAGTTCAGAAAATTTCCCAAAACGATTATTAAGTTAGAAGTGTAGATTTGGAAAAACTAGTAGAAAAAGATAAACAATGTCTGTTTTGCATACATTTGACAAGCTCATATGTTTATATTTAAGAATTTCCAAGGATTCAATTATCTCTGTTAAGAAATGAGGAGAAATTCTCTGAACTGCTCAACATTTCTCCTGTTAATGTTGACAAACTTCCATTGAGCAGATGGAATCTTTGACAAGGGAGATAAATCTAAATGTGATGTTTATATTAAAAACACCTTGTTTAAAGTTGCAGGAGGAGAAAATGAAAATGAAATTACATGCCACTTACAGCTTCAGAGATACTTCATATTTTCACAACTGGCATCAAATTAAATCCCAACTATGATTTATTATTGCATGTTGCTTGAGTGTCTTAATAAAACTAATAAAAAGGAGAGGATGATAGATTGGCACTCTAACTGCAGAACACAAAGATATACAAACAAGTGTGCAATTTCCTTTTCTCACCACTAATCTTCATCTTTCATTCTCCTGTCAGGTTTTTCCTCCCTGTCCTCTCGTGCCCCTCTGCCAAAGGGAACACCCTTCTCCCTCAGCAGTCATTCCCTTCATTCCTTTCCTGCTCTTTCATTCTCAGGGTTTTCTCTGGTCTCGAGGGAGCCAATCAAAACTCTTACAAATTATTTAGCAGACACGTATATCCAAAGTGACATACATTTATAAGCAAGTACACAACAGGCAAGGGTTTAAACTGAGGAAACAACAACAGTCGATGCAACCAGCAGCATCAAGTCAGACTCAACGGGAGTCTCCAAGCACCAGACCGTAGACCTGGACCAGACAGTGGATCATTTAGTTCCACTTTCCTCCCACAGTACAATAATATGCTTTTAGGTCAATAGAGTGGTGCAGGGAGCGCATAGTTTTGTATGTATGTAGGCCAATGTGGAAGTTAGCATTTGCAATGTATGCACAAAAATTGAGGATTATACATAGGTGAAATATTAAGGTTGGAGTTGTGTATAAATATTAAAAAATATGTAAAACACAAAAGCATCAATGTCAGAAGTGGTAATAAAAGGGGTAGAATTTAATAAGTTTTGTCTTCTTCCTACTCCTCTTCAAACATGTGGACTTGCTGCACATGCAGGATGTCGTCAGTGATCTTTGTTTGTTTGCCCCTTTGTTTTTTTGGTATGTTTCTTTATAGTGACTACCTATTTTTGGTTTTCTTTGTTGGTATTTTTCAGCAGAAATATAGCATAATTCATTAATAAATCTCTTTCTGGCCTTGGGCACCAGCAGTTTCTATATGCAAAGTCACGTCTGTATTTTTTGGACTCACTTCTGCACCACTCTATTGGTGGCTGCGGGAGAGTGTGTGTGCAAGGTTGTCCGCCCTGTGATTTCCTGGTCACAAGTCCATGCTGTATCCAGTATCTCGCCCACTGAGAGCCCCATCTGTCCCCATGTCTCCTAAAGGAACAAAAAGAGTATGGATAATATATGGATGGATGTATGGGTCTACTTTTGGGGGGAAAGACCCAAACAAGCCATTAAAAGTCATACTGTATTTCAAAAACAAAAGATATATTTTTTTTTGACTAAAACTTAATAATCCATCAGTTTTAATAATCTACTCATGCTGTAATTTTTCTTTGACCGGGCCCATCCAGGTTAAAAATGCTGTGTAGTCAGTAAACACAATCAGTTTCAACTAGTCTTTTTATTTAGGTACATTCTAGTATCAGTAAACTCTTTTTTACATTTTAGTGTTTGATTTGTCAACAAGTCCTATCCTGCCACAGAAACAATTAGAAAAGCACTCGGAGAGCGCAGACCTCCGCCAGCGCCACAGTCCTCACCCATATTGTGATTTTCACCATAAATATTAGTCCTATCTTTATTTCATCTAAATATTTAGATTCCTTGACCATGAAAACATACCATTAGCAATTGGATTCATAATGATATCTATTTTAGTTCAGTAGTTATCCACCAAAATCACTTTTTTCATCATGGCGGCCAGACGCTGACCCGGATCAACACCAAAATTGAATCACTTCTTCCTTTTACTATGCTGAACATTTCCTGAAAATTTCATCAAAATCCATGTATAACTTCTTGAGTTATTTTGTTCACAGACAGACAAACTCTCCTGAAAACATAACCTCCTTGGCTGAGGTAATTAGCATAAATACCCATGCTCTTCCACACGGTGGCGTAGCAGGTAGAGCACATGCCTCACAGCAAGAAGGTTCCCGGTTCGATTCCTGGGTCATCAGAGGCCTTTCTGTGTGAAGTTTGCATGTTTTTCCCATGCATGCGTGGGTTCCCCACGGGCATTCCTGCTTCCTCCCACAGACCACAAACATGCTCATGAGGTTAATTGGTGACTCTAAATTGACCTTAGGTATGAATGTGAGTGTGAATGGTTGTGTGTCTCTATGTGGCCCTGTGATGGACTGGTGACCGCTTTTGTTCAAGGTGTTCCCCGCCTCTCGCCCAGTGACAGCTGGGATAAGCGCCAGCCCCCAACCCCTAAAGTGATAAAGGGGTTTGGAAAATGAATGAATGAATCCATGCTCTTACACTACAGGTCATATCTACCCATTTACTTTTATGTTCACTCTCAGTAAAAGGTGTTCAGTATGAGCTAAAGCATTCGTGCCCTTTTATACTCATTTACACGCCACTGATGCAACAGCAGGAAAAACTTGGAATTAAGTGTTTCGCTAGCTGGAGTTAGGCTCAAATCCTCGACCTTACAACTGATGGTGGGATGAACGACCACAATATACTGCCAATGCCCCCTTGGTCAGTTGAACTGGTCACTGGGTGAGTTCAGACACCAATATTGTTTCCATTCTGTTTTTTGTTAGAGTTATAACCAGGTTTCCACTGATCATAAATGTGACTTCCATTCCTCATGCACATTTTTTTTAATGTTTTGAGGTTGACCCCCCCTACCCCTTCACCCCTGTGCAAAGATTGCCTACAAGACTTAAGCAAAATGTAGTTTTTACTTTGTGCATTTCCTTTGGACACTACCTGTCTGAACTCAAGTTGTGGCAGCAATCATTTATAAACTGCGTACCAGCTGTCTTAACAACCACCACATCTGAAGCTCAACCACGTAAAGTTCACTTACAACTAGTACAGCCCCCACCTACAGACTTGTAAAGCTTCATCTTTAATTACCAGAACAGACTTTTCATCTCCATACCTTGAGGAAAACATGAAATGCATTTGAATAAAACTTTGTTAATAAGAATAACAAACACAAACCTTTAACAATCCATTTCTAAATAGCATTACATTATTCAAGAGAGACAGAGGAAAAACTGCATGACTGCTCAGTTATTCCCCAAGACTGTTGGCTTAGATACAAAAATAAACATTAAAACAGGCGTATAACTGTGAATCTAAGTTTACACCCACCCCCTACCCCATCACTGTCCCCTCTTCTGCTTCTTTTCCTCCAGCAATTTGAGCACAAATCCTCAACCACTGAGTCTATTAGGTTGGACAGGGATTGTGTAAAGAGGGAGATGTATTTTTGGAAGATTATAATTGCTCATGTCACGCTGGTCCCCGCTCTGTGACTGACTGTGTGATCAGCGTGTGTGTGTAAAGCTCTCCACAGCTGTATGAACAATGTATGTGTGTGTCAGTGTGTATGTGTGAGAGAGAGGAGAGAGGACTGAGGAGAGCACTGCAGATCTATAGAAGAGCTTTGAACTCTTTTATTCATCCATTTAGCTGAAAATATCAAAGTTTTATTAAATGGGTCACTCATGCCCTGAATTGAGGCTGTCAGGCTCTTTGATTCTTTCCCATTTAAGATACTTTGCAAAGCCTACTACAAACAACCCCGATAAATTCTAATATTTGATTGGAAGAGAATCTTCGCAGAGGCAAAAGACATGCAAACCACTATAGGTTGGATTTGGACAAAGTCTGAGTGAAGTCACCCACTCAATTACTGAGGGTATCTGTTGAGGATTAACTGTGGTGGTCCTTATGTACTCATACGCATATACACTGATGCAGCAGTGGGAGCAGTTTCCTCAAGGAAGGCACTGATGTTTTACACCCATCAGGCAACACATTATGACCACTGACAGGGAAAGTGAATGATGCGTGTTATCTGTTAGTGGGCATGACATATCAGGCAGCAAGTTAACATATGTCCTCAAAGTTGATGTGCAAGAAGCAGGAAAAAAGCAAGTGTAAGTATTTGAGCAAGTTTGACAAGGGCCAAACTGTGATTGCCAGACAGCAGTGTCAGGGCCTCTCCAAACTGCAGCTCTTTTGGGATATTACTGGTCTGTTGTGATCAGTATCTATCAAAAGTGGTCCAAGGAAGGAAAGGTGGTGCATTGACCACAAGGTCATGGGAGGCCATGGCTCATTGACTGAGACCTACTTGACTCAATGTGCTCTGTCCTGCATCAACCATCAACAAAAATGTCATCATTTATTATAAAATCCCTTTTTTAGACCAGTAAAACCCAATTTAACGACAGTTGAACTCGATGCTGCTATATCAATAATCATTATTCCTCTCCACTTTATAATCATTATAGATGTTAATGTTAATATTAGATTGATCTCTTTCCTTGACTATATTGATTATAGAGCCATAATAACTATCATTACAACCATATGGACATAAAGACCCTCTTGAAAATGAAGATGCCACATCTCAAGGGGCTTAACTTGAATACATTTATATTCAACAGAAACAAATAGATTATGTTAGTCTGAGCGTAAGAGCAGAGCTCATAAATCTATACTGTACCAAAAACTAATGAACAGTGACAGAAGTGTCAAACTGAACTACATTTTTTCTGTGCCATTACCCTCGAATAAAAAAACATTTATATAAGAACAGGATTTGATAAGATTTTATTGATACAAGAGCAATTAGCAATCCTGTTTGTCGATTCAATATTTTAGCGATTCCTTTATCAATTCCTGTCTGCAGAGAAAATTCCTGATTTTCCTTGTAGTAAAAAGTTGGCTTATATGGTGTTTCAGTTTTTTTTTCAATTGGATACATGATTCTGCAAGTTGCTGCTTATGGATTTTTAATGGATTCTCAACTGGAATTGTGTTTTTCCACATTCTCTCTACACTAAACTATAATAAGAACTACTGCCCTTTTCTTCTCAAAACATGAGTACTAGCTCAGGGACTTTCTGAGTGGAAATGTTACAGCTTGAAGCTTTGCGAGATTTTTCTGTTTTGGCCCCATATTACTGTAGCATGTTATTAAATTCATGTCGTGCTGAGTCCATCAAGTATTTCTTTAAAACCTAAAAATCATCTAAATAATGAGTTTCGACAATGACTTCCCAAAAATGATGTGTTGAGTTTCTTCTCTGCTATCATATCATAAGTAATCATTAAGATTGATTATTTATGAAATGATTTGCTTTTCTGTTTAACTAACTGTTGTAATTACTTTAGAAAACTCAAATTAATTCACAAGACTGTAAATATTCGATAAAGATAAAACAATGCTGCAGCTGTCACAGCTGCTGACTGACAGCTTTGGAAACTAAACAACTATTTTCTGTCTATAATTGATTTGTCACCATAGTTTGTGTGCTGAGTTTGTTTCTTGACCTTAGAGTCAATTGCATGTTTACAGAGTCATTTGGACATTTTCACTTTCACCATATCAGCAGTTCTTCTGTATAAGATGTAACAGCAGAAATTCACAAAATGCAAGTTTTCCTCTAGAAAATACTTGACTTTAAGGGTCCAGAGGGTAAAAAGGGTAATTACTAAGTACATCAGATCAGAAGATGTATTTGAAGAAAAGTTTACCCTAGGAAAAGAAAGAGGAGAAGACAAAGAGGAAATCAGACATCAAGTTGAGTAAGAGAAGTTACTATCTTTTTAGTGAAAACACTGCAGTTCCTTCATTTTCTTTCACTTTGCCGTCTCTCTGATGGATGTCATTTCTTCTTTTATCATTTTCCCCTGACAAACTAAACACTACAGCAGTGAAGATTAATGTGTCGTCTGAAGATGAGGAGTGCTTGTGCAGGTGTTGGATTGTGCATAGAATGCATATTGAATGAAACTACACTGACATTCAAAGCTATTCAAAAAGGTTCAGACTAAGATCTTCAACGATGATACAGCATCTTTCTTTTGAACTGTGAATATAAATAGGTATGCACCGAACCAGGTTTTTTGATTTCCGATCTGATTCCGATACCTGAATTTGGGTATCAGCCGATACCGATACTATTCTGATACCAGGGCTATTATTGCTGGAATATTAATATTATCAATATTGTTGAAACACTGTGTAAATTTTGATTATGAGGCTGTAATAAACCACAGAACAGTTATTTACATAGAAGATATACAAAGTAACATACAACTGTAAGGGTTTCAAATTGAATATCAACATTTAATGAATGAAGTGCAAAACTCTGTAAGGATACAGTCAATCTCCATGGAGACAAGGGCTGCTTGATATGGGCGGGGGGGCATGTCCAAAACTGGACAGCCTTACTCCACACACTAGACATGTTGTTGTTAGCATTTGTTAGCTCAGGTGGCTAATAGACAGCGATGCACTCATAGGACGATAGGACGCCCCATGCTACGCACACACTGGCTGGCTGCAAACTGTGGAATGGATTTCTTGAAAGGAGGGGTGCCGTCACATGTCTTGTGTGTTGTGTGTTGGATCGGGCGCCTTGTGGCACACGGATCGGAAAATTCTGATCCGTGAATTATGCCTGGATCAGACGCCGATACCGATGCTGGATTGGATCGGTCCCATCCCTAAATATAAATGTTAAAAATTACATCTACAAATATATTTCCCAGGGGATTTCAAACAGTTCACCTAAGTATTTTAGTTTCAAGCTCAAACTGTTTTAATTCGATGATAATTTTGACTTTATTCAAAAGTTTAACCTTTGAACTTCATCATAACAGCCAACCACGGGTTTCGATTGTAGTCAATGAGGGGGATTCCACCAGCTCTGCAGTGCTGCATTTTGCTCTATCCTAGCTTTTTCATTTTGGAACCCTCCACAGCAGATTCACAGGGATTAATTTCTTTGCTGGATACTGGAGTTCTGTTTTATCAATTCAGCATGTAGAAGGTCAAGGAAGTCGGACACAGAAACACATTAAACCACACTGCCTGCTCCACGAGCATTGTGGGTCTTCAGTCCCTAGTACTGCTACTGAGGGGGCTCAATACGACTTGATGGAATCTAAATAAATGTGGATAACATGTATTTCAGAAGTCCAGTTTATTATAATCTTGTAGGCTGTGACTTTGGCCCAAATGTCAAACTTGATTGTTTTCAAGCATTCACGTTAATAACCAAAGATATTAGTTATACTCACATGTATGACCCCTTACACACAAGGTATTCCACTAGATTATTTTACTATTTACCTCTATTTATCTGAGACCACATCAATGAGCCACATGTCCTTGAAGCTTTCAGTCTTGTCTGTGATGGCCTTTATCTACACCACTGGCAAGGGGCTGAGAGAGGGGCTTGCCAAAGAGGACTCAGAAGTACTTAGCTAAGCACTCGACAATCATCGCTAGACTGTGGTGGGAGAAAGACTGATGAGTGGACCCGTGGGTTTGGCATTGTTGGCCATTTACTTTGCACATTATCAACACACAGAGGAGCCAGAGTGCTTCCACATGGCACTCCTAAACTGTCGTTGTTGTCCAAATGGGTGGCTTTGCCAGTCTCCATTTCCTCAAGATTTGTTCTTTGTTTGTTTGATACCAGCAGGTGAGATGTAGCTGTTGTGAGGTCAAAGAGCACTGAGGGGTTGCAGTGGGAGCACCCTCTGCTGGCTCAGGCGGTTTAACTGCGTCAGGCCTTCAAGCCAGAAAATAGCATCTCCTGAGGATGCGCATAAGAATATTTGCATATCGAGTACAAGGAGACAGCCATATTATCTATCTGCATGCATTGATTCATATTTCAGATGGTCTGTCTTGTTTTTCTGTCTCCTACAGTTAATAAAATCATCAGTCATAAAATATGGATTCATCAGATTCAATAACAACATGATCTTGACCTTTGACCTTTAAAACATAGTAAGCCATGCTCATCCTGCAGTTTTGGAAATGTAAAGGTACTGTCCCCAGGTGTTCACTGAGGAGCTCAGTCCAGAAAGTGGGACAGACAGATGGACAGTATAAAAAACAGAATGCCTCTGGACATGGTTACTGAAGGCACTCAGCCAATGAATGTGGTGTCTATGAGAGCCACATGAAGCAGTGGCCCACTTCCCCAGTTTCAGCCTCACAGCCGCTTTAAAGGAGTACTAGATAGCAACAACTTAAATATTTTGATGGTCTGTGAAGTCTTGTCTTGCCTCCTTAATATTTGCAGCTCAGAGTGGAGCATGTGAAAAGCTGTGAATTTCAAACTTCTCCATGTTTAATATCTGTCTACCCACCTCTGTCCTGGAAGTCCTTCAATGAACTTTGTATCATTAAAAAACACTGACTAACATTCAAAACAGCAACAAAAAGTTTTCAATAGATGCCACCCAATGTGACAGAGCACTGCACCCAGACTGATAGAGTCAGTCTCATTAGCCTTTTTAGCATAAAAACTGACCAAACATGAAAAAAATTTGAGCATGTCAGCTTTAAAAGTCACAGTCTAGGGGTGCTGGTTTGGCAGAGTGGTTAGCAACCATGCACGTCCCATGTACATGCTTCTGTCAGCCCAGGTTCAAATCCAGCCTGTGGTTGGTTTGCAGAGTGTCATCCCCTCTCTACCCCTCTTTCACAAACCTATCCACTGTCATTCTCTCCTATCAATAAAGGCACATTTCAAAGGCAACACTTTAAAAAAAAGTCCCCTTCTACAAGGTCCTGTAACAGCCTCGACTCTGGCTCCTTGTACAATGCACCTGTAAGTTAACTTAATATTTTTAAAATTTGTATGATTAAGCTATGAATAACTGTAATACTATTTGATGATGAATTTAAATGTTTCATAATATTATTGGGGAACTCATTAAAGTCCATGGCTGTAGCCAAGTATGAGGTCAGCAAGGACCGGACCTCACCTATTTTTTCCTAGCTTTTTTTTTTTTTTTTTTTTTTCGCCAAATATGCCCAACTGAATTAAACATAAACTCATAAAAACTTGAACCCTCTCTGTGAAACGTGCTTGTAAATTGTAAATTGTGGTAAACATCCATGAGCTTTGTGTTCTGTTTGTGCCTGTGTGCGTGTTACGGTGAACAGCTGTTAGATCAGCTGATGCACGTACCCACAAATGCGCCCTGTGACGCGCTTGGCAGCGAGCCAAACCCCATTCAAAAACTAGAGTGTTTTTATTATTAACACTTTGTAGACCACATTACCGCCCATCTACACCTAGGTGACCACACTATATATTTTTTAGATAATTCAGCACTAGTTCAACCTGTCAAATCATCTGACCAAAGCCAGCTTATTTACTTTTATCCACAGCGGAGAGCACGCCTGGTGCTTTTGTTTTTTTTTTTTGAGCGCCTCACTCATCAGCTGGCTGAGCACGCATCACTATGATACGACTACTAGAGGACCTTGAGTCACATGACGTGCGCCTTGTTTTCAGCTCATATTAATTTTAATACACCCATTCCACAGAAAACAAGTCACAGAGAACAGGGCAAACATGTCCAAGAGATTAAAACAGAATACACTGGATGCATTTCTGGCAAAGAAAAAGAAATAAATTGACAAAGAGGAACATGAAACCAAGGAGGATGGAAGAGAGAATAGGGAAAGTAAGGTGGAGCACAGAGAGGAGAGTCTTGTGTCTTGTGTGACTTGTAGCCTACAAAAAAAAAAAAAACATCGAAAAAATTTTCGGCGCGCTTTGTGTGTGCATCATGGACCTCACCTACTCCAAAATCCTGGCTACGGCCCTGTTAAAGTCACAATTTGTACCAGGCTGGCAGATCCATCCACTGGGTGGCAGGCAGTAATGTGTAGTAACAGAGAAATGTTTTAATTCACCTGAAGAGTTCCATGTTTATAGTCATTTTCAGTTGGCCTTATTAATTTTGATTAAATTCGTCATAGAACAATCTGATTTCTGTTTTTAAAAATTACTATGTGAAACTTTTTTAACCCTAAAGTTACATTAAAAATCCAGCACTTATTAGCCTGAGTCCCTCGGTGTCCGTGTGACTTTGAATATGTGGAAAATTAGATGATGTATCCAGGTGTTCTTTCTGTGAGCATACTAGCGCTGTTTAAGGCCCCATCCACACAAAGACAAACCGAGGTCTAAACGCATACGTTTTTTGCCCAATCCGAGTATCATCCATACGAATAGGGCATTTTGGGGGTCTGTAAACGATCATTTTTGAAACCAGGTTCCAGAGTGGAAAGATTTTGAAATGCTGTATACGCAGCTCCGTGATTACTGGCTCTCCACAAGTTTTCAGATACACTTATGTCAAAGTTTTATATCTTCACTGACACGCATGCGCCACACGCGGCGACAACAACAACAATGGTGGCATACGTGAAGCATATGTGCTGATGAAGCTAGTGACCCTACTATTCCTGTTGCAGCAAAATCTCCTTCTTCTCAATCTCTGTTTCCAACTTTTGCCTTAAGTGCGCATGCCCACTGTTTTTTCGTCTGTTCCGCTTGTTCCCGTCATCGTTACAACACCCTAGAGGTCTGGCATGTGTTTTACAGCGTTTTGATGCATATTGAGTGCATTCATATAGACACACACATTTTCTGAGATGCCTTTGTCTTTATGACGATCGTTTTGGAAACTGTTAAACATTTTGTCTTCGTGTGGATGAGGCCCAAGTGTCGATTCCTCTTCTTTAATCTTTTCTTTGTTGTTAAGATTACTTTTGGGGGGAATTTTTGTGCCTTAATTGAGAAGAGGGAGACGGTGGATAGGCTTGTGAAGGGGGCCAAGAGAGGGTAGTGGAGGACACTGAGCAAAAAGGCCACAGGCTGGATTTGAACTCAGGCCAGCAGAGGTATATAGATATTTGGGACATGCTGGTTGCTAACCACAAAAACTAGCACCCTTATCTTGACGAATGTTAATGTGAGACCTGAACTGGTCGGATACTTTCATTTCACGAAAAATAAACAAGAAAGTGTCAATAACTGGCCAAATGTAAGTCATATTAATGTCTTAATTTCATAAGTTAAATCTATGGACTTAACATTAAAAAATAGTTTATTGCCAAACCAGAAGTAATCAGACTTCTCTGCGTTCTATGTCTATAAGCATGAAAACATAATCTGTTGTCCTCAGTGCCTCTTCATCTGAAATATTGATATCTGATTTTAGGAATAAACTCAGAGAAAAACCAAAAAACTGAGGGACAGAGGAAAGTGGGGTTCATATTTATTTGTTTGGATGTGTGTGATCAGTGGTTAGATCATGTTTGGTGTCATCTCAGCTTTGTCTTCATTCTAAAACTACCTGACTGTCCTGTGACTGCTGTTGTTTCTGTGTGCTGGTTGCCTCTCAGTGACTGACATTCCACTCACCATGTCGTGTGCACACCTTTTTTGGATATTTTTAGGAGAATAAGATGGACCTTTTGCCCAGTCATGTGTGACAGATATTTTGGAGGAGCTTTTGTGTGTCTTGATGAGTTCATCTTCAAACCTCAGCTTACTAGGTCTCCAGAGCAAATGAAATAACTTAGTGTTGCCAAAGTCGGGTCAGGGGAGGTCAGTGTTAGCATGACCCTGGGACCCTGGTGTTCCTGCCAACCTCTCAGAGGTGTTGTGGATTAACTGGACATAACAGCTATGGAGGTACGTTCCCATTTGACAGCCACGCTGATGGTACTTGATGTCTATCAGGATGAAGGGCCACGTGGTAGGGTAGGTAGCATCAGTGTTTTCACTTCATGGGGCTTTCACATACAGAACATTGGTCAGTTGAAGAAGTTGATGGTGTAGCACTTAAGGGTCATTTGGTAGTTTCAGGTACCTTTAAACGGTGCATCGGGGCATATCTGAGATTCTTTCCTCATGTTGTATCCGAGAACATTATTCCTCCAGAAGAGTTTATGGTAATTAATTCCAAAACAGTCACTTCTGACACAAGGATGAACTAGCAAGATTTCAGAGGCACAAGGCCAAAGTTCATTGCGTTTTTTGTTCATTGCTGCTTTTGAATTTGATATCTTAAAAAGTCTGTCTACCAACATTCACACAAATATCCCTCAGACTCAACCATGAGCTGATTTGATTTTCTGGACAGGTCAATGTCTTACAAAACTCGTTTAAGAACCTGACACCTCAAGACTGCCTTGAGTGATTTTCATTTAACTCTTGTAACTTTGTCGACCTCAACTCGAGTACGAAAAAGAAAAAATTTGGACTTTAAAGGTCCACGTATTTGGGTCTGATACTGCAAAGACAACCCCGGCTCTTCTTCTTGGCTAATTACTGTAACTTCACTGTCTGGCATTAGTACACTCTGTGGGGCTTAAAACCAGGAAGTAAATCTTGTAAGTCTGGTCTGGACTGGGTCATGTAAGAGAATCGTTCTGCACATGCCTGTCCACATATTGTCACTATAGTTGGAACAAATGAAGCAGAGTGCATTTAACTGTTAAGACTGGGTGACATGCAGCAGTGTCACTAACGCTTTTTTAGACTAGGGATGACTAAAACTGTATTAATGTCTGTGTGTGCTGTTCTTGGTTCCTGTTCCATCACTGACAGGATATCAACATCTCTAAGAATGTGGGAGAAGGAAGATAATGTGTTTGACTGATTCTTTTTTTTTTTTACTTTATCCGTGACTTTAAAATGAAATTCCCTGACATCTTCTATATGAGCCGTAACATTTCTCCTTCCTGAGAGAAGAAACACCACACTATGTTTCATCTGGCTTTCATAACAACATCCACCCTTCACAACACATTACCTACACCGATGCTGACCTCACTGCATGCTACAGACTGGGAAGACACCTCAAGGTTACCACTGGGACATAGTCTGCATGTGTATTTGTGTGTGAGTGTGTGTGTGTAGAATGGAAAAAGGGGAAACAGCTGCCAGCGGAGTTCACCATGAGACATTACAGAGCACAGGGGACAGAGGAAATGCAATTTTTACTCACAAGCAGACACACAGGACTAATAAGATACGCTCAGTGTTCTTGATCCACTGTCCATGACCCCACCAGGATGTGAACCTGAACACACACACACACACACACACACACACACAAACATGCTCTACACAGAATGTACTGTAATCTTGACTCCCACCTCTAATCTCCCTCTCCTTTTTATTTTTTCCTTTTCATATATTGTTGTTCACACATTATCACCCTAAGGTGAACCTCAATCTCCATTTTAAAGATTTCTTTTGGAAGATCAACTAAATGTCAAAAACCTGTAGAGGGGTGCAAGAAGTTAAAAAAAAAACATGTATTTCTACGACAGAGAACACTTTCTAAACATTTCTCCTACGTTTACACACTCATGTTAAGACTTGGCGTACTGATTTTGCCCTGAGGTGAAAAGTGACACAGGGAAACTGACTTCTAACTACCCAAACTTCACAGCTACTGCTGCTCAAAGCAGCGGCTGCCAAACATCGCCATGATAGTTTCTTGCGCAGACTCCTTTCTTGCAAAAACATGACATAACCATGGGAATCTTTTTTTTTTTTGTATAGCCTTTAACTTCTTAATGTTTTCTTGAAGTTTATGTACGGATAAAAACCTTGAACTTCATTCATTTTACGTAATAATGTAAACAGCTTTATAATTTATAATAATTCTCAGAATGAATACAGACAAGTCAAATAATAACTGTATAGATTTTCTAACCATTTCCCTCTTTCTGGTATTAAATGAGTTTGGTGTGTTGTTTTAATTAACAGAATACTATACATATCGAGCTATGGATTTCAGTTGTTATTAACATCTAAAGAAAGCAAAGTTATGGAACAAATCATGTTATTAGTTGTTTCAATTTTTGGGTAAGGAAAACTTTTCCCTAAAATGTTCCTATACCCACCCCAGCAACGGTCTGGGGATTAGAACAGCTCCTTTAATAAACACTGGCATGAACCTCAGGCACCAAATGGTGTTTTAAATCACAGGATAATATTGGACATCAAGCCTGTAAAATTCCAATCTTGAGTCTTTGGCCAACAATCACCTTTTTAACCCACAGACCATATGTGCTTTGTGTTGCTTTGGTTTGAACTCCTGCTAGTCAAAAAAGTTGGTGATGGAGCTGGGTGTTATCTTCCCCTGTGTAGAGGATGTTGTTCTGGATGTAGACTGTCTGCATTTCTGTAATGAGCCTCTTCAACAACACGGGATAAAACAGCCTTTTTTTCCCAGCCCACAATTCTGACAGAATACAGACTATAGAGATAGTTTAGGATTTTTGAATTGGGGTTGTATGAGGTACACAGCATTTGCCTGAACTTGAACCACACTGACAGCCAGCAGCTCTCAGTCTGAGAGAGAATCTTTTGTGGATTCTGTGGCACCATTAGCAGCAATGTGCCGCCCTAGCCTTTGTCTATAGCATTCTGGTACATACCAAGAGCTGCTGTCTTTGAGCGTGGCTACTGTTAAGGCTTGTGCCATGTTCCTTATACAATTTCACTTAAAAAATAAAGAACTGTCCCTTTAAAAAGACCTTTCTTTTTTGTTTCTCTGGCAAGAGTTGTTAAACCACTTAAAAACAGCACTTATTACAGAAAATGCTGGATGTGATGATACTATCTGTCCTCATAGCGACAACATTGGCATTATATATTACTTTTGCCTTCTTGTGTTCCAATAGCTTTCTTCAACCACATCACTGTTTAAAATGAATGACAGTTATAACTAACACAAGTTCTGAAGGCAATAAAAGCGTTTAATTTGTAGTGACATGTAAATTGACAAGGGTGCACCTGTCACCATGTCTAAAATAAACTCTTCTGAAGTGATATGTTCTTGTCAGGATTGAATCATTGGTCTGTGAGAAGGTAAGATCATAAGTTGACAGTAATAAATGAAGATTTTGGAGGGTTGTCAGTTCTAAGGAGGCCCTTAAGCACACGTGTACATGAAAACAATCAGGAGTCAAGAGAACACAAAGCACGCTGCCAATAATAGCTCCATCTGAACAATACCTCGCCAAGGAGAGTCAGACACTCAGGCTAAAACACACAAACACACATGCACACTGGCTGCCACTCATAAAAGGAAATCCTAATTACAATGGCTTCCAATGATTATTAAACCTACTAATAATAACTGCTAATAATTACAGCATGCCAAACATGCCCTGGGAGGAAGGTTGGAGCAATTACACAGCAAGTCAGTCAGAGAGCGCTTCATACAGTCAGACTGTGAGTCAATCAAGATATCTGACAGTCGCTCAGGAATAAGCATCAGTAAAATTATTAACCAGCATGAGGCTGCTCAGTCAGCTATCTGTCAGGAAACCAGGTCTTGATTCATAAGTTGTTCCACAGAGTTTAGTTATTTGGTTGGTTGACAGACATCTCCCAGAATAGAGCTGTTTAACCCAGTCAGCTGCTGGAGGGAGTGAAGAACAGACAAATCAAATCAAATCTTGAATGTTTTCTCTTTTCTAGTGTTTACATGTATTTTGGGGCACATTTTGCTTTTATTTGAAAGAGCACAGACATGATTGATAGAAACAAAAAGAGGAGGGAGAGTGTGGAAGACGTGACAAAGGGTGCATGCTCTAACCCCTGCATCATTCCATACATAAGGGTGTGCGGGCAAATCTGTCATCCACCAGCACCCCTTCTTTACAAATTTAGCTCCAGTATTAAGAATGAAGTGTTTTCTACTTTCGTCCTTGCTTGAAATGCCATAGTTTTTATTTTCAGTACCTCTAGAACCAGTAACTTTAACTTCAAACTTATGGTTTGGGCAACACAAATTCATAGTTAGCATGGTTATTGTTTTAGGTTCTTCTATTTTTGTCCACCACCCTATCTTTCAACAACCAAATATAGAGAGGAGGACCCTCTTGAAAACAAGATGCTTCATGCCAAGGGGCTAGCACCTAATAAATGTCACTGTTGTGTTGCAATAGCTATGTTAGAATTATTTAATGTTGAGTGCTACTATTAACATACTAAATTGAGAAGAAAAAAAAATAAAACTCTGATGCTTGTGATGTCAGCTTACGTCACCTATCCTCCTGTGGCTCATCAGCAAAGTATTTGTTTGGCAATAAGAAAGATGGGATATTAAAAGTTAAGGTTGTGAGTCCATGTTAAAAATGAGGAGAATCTGTTTCTGGCGACATAAAGACTCTGCTACCCATGAGCCCGGGCGGCGACTGTGGTAATGCTGCGTTCCAGTAACCTCGGAACTGGGAGTGACATCATCTCCGACTATCGGTGTTCCAGTTAAAGTCGGAAAAAAACATGCCGATCTACCAGGCTATTGTTAGCTGTTGTTAGCATGCCCTGTGTTGTTGTATGAAGAATGTGATTATCACTATGGCAGCCTTTTTGTAAATATAAGTCTAACAATACTATGTATACAGCTGATGTAGAGCGACACACCCCAGTCAGAAGTGCAAATAAATTGATTATTACAGGAGCTAAATAACTGTTCACACTGGGGGCATCCATCTTCGATTTTCAACTCGGGGTTGGCGAGGTTTCAGTAGGAAATTCAGACTTCGGGGGACATTCCAAATGTAGTTTCCTACTCGGAGCCCAGAAATTCCAACTCCTGACTACAACTAGAATGCACCACAAGCCAAAGCGTGTGTTTGTTGACGCTAACAAAAATGCTACTCAGACCTTCCTCAGAACCCTGCATTGCTTTACAACTTCGTTTTTTCAACAACTTACAGGATGCAAAGCGATGAGGTAATGTATCCCTGTCAGTTACATAGCGGTAGTTTTTGATGTATGACAACAAGCAGTTTTTTGGAAAACTTAGTATCGTAGTTTTGTAGCCGGCTATATAACGCTACTTACAGCCCTGTGCTCTAAGACGTGTAATATAAATAATAAAATAATATAAATCTGCTCTAGTTTTAATTGTCTTGCTCCCGAAGTTGAGTATTCAGGCCAGTCCAGCCCTGTACGACCTGACCGGAAGGCTAAGGAATAGCATAAATATATAACCTATTTTGATGCTATAAAACTCATCAATAAGTGCATATTTCGATCAGGCATATATCTAAAAGTGAGACTTTTTTGTAATTATTTAGAAACTCCTCACAGTCCCTTTAACACTGGTTAGCTTAATTTCTTAATTTACAGAACAGCAGAGTCACCATTACATTGAGCTTAGTTTAATGGCACTGTGAAATGTAAAATATATCCCCATGTTCTAAAAAAATCAATTTTCTTTTAATGTTGTTACAAGGAGCTTGGACAGCAGAAGAACACAACATCTTTTAATAAAGTCCCATATACCACCACCAACACGTGTGGACAAACACGTGTGACACAGACAGCAGGTAAAATCTTTATGTCAACAGCCGTGTTAAGAGTGTCATACAGCCCGTTGCTCTTCCTTCCAGTGTTAATGTATCAGTTGTAATGATTGGTTGGGTACCACTCTTCATTTTGCCTTGTCTGTCTGTAAGGCCACAGCACAAATTTATATCTCTGAGATTTTCTTGTATAACGCTTTGACAGACGGAAATACTGCATGGTCAGACCTTGGTATCACACTCTCTTGATTTCCTCTTTTTGAGTGAAATAAGATCCAGGTTTAAGTTCAGAAGTACACTGCAATTAATCTTTTTAAACTAACTTAAGTTCTGACAGTGATTAACAAAAAACAGTACTACTTAAGAAGCCCGCGGTACCAGAATTGGAGCACTGACCATACACGAACACACAGACACACTTCAGATCAATACTACACACTGTGCACAAATCTTGGCAGTGAGATTTTCATTATTTCCCCCTCTCTCCTGATTGGCTGGGTAATTTGGGATATGCTAATTAAGCCTTGACTGATAAAACATTCCCTTGGCCTCTATGTCTCATTAATACTAACTTCTGTGACTGCAGCACGAGTCCAGCACCCACAGTGTCTCATAAACAAGAGGCACCTTAGGCCACAGTCTGTGACTAAAAGCTTAATAATGGCAGGGAGGGAAATGACCCAGCGGTGCGATGGCACCACGCCAGAGAATCTAAAAAAACTTTACGCTGCAATCTGGGTACCTTATCTCCTTTTTTTAAATTGATAATTAGTCCTGCATTAATTGGAGGCCAAAATCTATCTCTTATCACAAAGGTACAATTCATCAGCAGCTTAAATGATGGACTAAATTGGGTTGGCAATGTTAATGATTCACCTTGCCGTGTATGGGGGACATGAGGGAAATCATTTCTCCTGACTCATATTTAATTAACCTTAGCAGATGTGCTGGGCAGGCAGTGTGGCATAAAAAAGAAGAAGCATTAAATGTTTAAAGTAAGACATCTCAGGCCAGTTCTGTTTTCAAATGAATATTTTAATGCAAAAGAGATGTTCTATATATAAATATAAAATGTGGAAAACAATAGTACAAATCATTGTTATTGTTTCATCAAAAATAAGAGTTTTATGGATTTTTGGTTACAGACAGTCTAATAGAAAATGTTATACTTGAAAGGCAAAGGTTGTTTTATTGGTTCCTTCATTTACTGGTCTCTTCAAAGTGAGAACCATAAGTACCAAAAGCCTTCATGTTTAGGACTCTGTAAGTACCATCAGCTTGTGCAAGTCAGACCATACTGCCAAAATAAAAAGGACTACAAAATGTTTGACCTGTTAGCCATGCTATGCAGAGTTTATACTTCATTTTGCATTCATGTGTAAAGGTTAACTTGTTATAAAAAAGCTGCATAACATTTAGAAAGCTGCATAACACGTACTACATTTGGGAAAAAGCTGTTTGATAAATGAAAAGTAGTGTTTCTTCAAAAAAAAAAGCATGTTAACAGTGGTCAAACACTTCGAGGCTCCGTTAGCTACAAGAACAGACTTTCATTCAAATGAGATACATAAAAAAATAAATGCTTGTGAGGAGTTACATACATGTGTTTGCTAATATAGGAAGAGTAACAGTAATTCAGCGTCGTGTTCACATCTTAATACACTGTAGCTCTGCAGAACTTCATCAGACACTGAGCCAGCACTCAGATACACACACAGAAGTGCTGTTAGCATTCTGATCATTCAGTCCTAAAGACGTGTAATACATTCTTCATTTCATGATAGTAAAGTTGTCCGGATGACCAGGGTGATGTTTTCTTTATACCCAGTTTTAAATTGATGGAACCACTACGGTCAAATGTTTAGTGCTCAGTACACCAACTATAATCCGAGTCAACCAATGATAACAGCCAGCTCTCAAAAAATGATCTTTACGCGGTTTCAGATATTTACTGTTAATTATCTATATTTGATATGTAACTAAGCCAACCTCCAACAATGGTGTCTATATTTAGTTGTACGCCGAGGTTGTTGCATATTTGAGAGCTGTATTTTTAAACTGATGCTTGAGGCCATAAAGTCACAAGAAAATATTTGTAAGTAATTCCCCAAGTTACTACGTTCAGTTGATGCAAGCTGACTCAGTGAACATCAACAGATTTTATGAACTTTTATCTTTTCTTCTTCTGCTTTTGTTTGACACTAAAACTAATCTAAAACTGTTCCAAACTAATCTAAACCACAAAAGGCTTTGGGGTCATTGTACTGCATGTGATCAAACCTTTTCATTCTCCTTCCTCTTTCCCTGCTTTCTTTCAGTGTAACACTTTGTCTAATCTCTCTAACAATACACTTCTCTCCTCCCTACTTTCGTTATTCCTTTCTTTTAACAACATTAATCCTCCATTTCTGCCCGTCTTCTATTTCTTTGTTTTTATGTCTAAATCTATTTAAATCACTCCTCCTACCTGCTCGCCTACTTTCCTCTTTCATCACGATCCAGATCTTTAAAACAAACACAGGAGATGAAATCTACATGAAATCTACTTCACATTCTTTGCATTGGTCGCAGTTAAATGACACTCAACATTCACTTCAGTGGGATTTCATCCTCAGTCACATTAACAAAAAAGCAGTTCACCTAATCCTGAAATGTCATTTAAGTGTTTAATCTCCCTATTGAAATGAATACTGCTGAGCTTTGTGGAGCGAAACATGAAAATGTTAAGCTAAGCTCTAACTCTTAGTTACACTTAATTGATGGTTTGGTAAGTGGTTAAATGGATACACACCACGGTGCAGCGATGAGAAGAGCACTCACATACTCAGTCCATGTTTCAACAGGACTCATGTCCACTCTACCCACAGTGACGCCCACAGCAGCAGGTCACAGATATGTGCTGTGATAGTCCATTACAGTTAAACCACAGTACAAGGCATACACAGACAACACAGAGGAAGAGAGGCTGATAGCTTATTCAGAGTGAAAATGAGCTCTGAGACTGGACTGTAGCCAAAAAAGACCTCTTTTGTCTGACATATCCAACACTAAAATCATGTTCTTATGAGCTAAAACTACTCTGTTCTGATGCTAAAGTGGTTTATATAAGTGGAAAGGTGAATATGTGACAAAATGGTCCATTACATTAGACCGTGCTTATAGATACATTTGGTTCTGTCTGAAACTGCTCTAATAAAACATTTGACAACTTATAGATGCATTTGGTGAAACAGTCACCTTTTTTAACATTACAGACTTTTATCTCATCATTCTTCTATTTTGACTTGGGCACAATCTTTCAATATGCACTTCTCTCTGATCATCATGTTGATATAAAAACGATTTTTTATGACAAATTCTGTTAATTCTTCAAAAAATGATTTAGAGAGCTCATATTTCATCTTAACTCAAGTTTAGATTTCAATTATGACACTGCTGAAGAATGTTCCCAAAACCTTCAAGTTTTCATATCCTAATTACCCCTGATCCACATACACTATATTGGCAAAAGTATTCGTTCACCTGCCTTGGCTTGCATGTGAACTTAAGTGACATCCCATTCCTAACCCATTGGGTTCAATATGACGTCGGTCCACCCTTTGCAGCTATACCAGCTTCAACTGTTCTGGGAAGGCTGTGCACAAGCTTCAGGAGTGTTTATGGGAATTTTTGACCGTTCTTTCAGGAAAGCATTTGTGAGGTCACACACTGATGTCGGACAAGACGACTTGGCTCTCAGTCTCCGCTCTAATTCATCCCAAAGGTGTTCTATTGGGTTGAGGTCAGAACTCTGTGCAGGCCAGTCAAGTTCATCCACACCAGACTCTGTCATCCAGGTCTTTATGGGCCTGCTTTGTGCACTGGTTCACAGTCTTGCTGGAAGAGGAAGGGGCCAACTCCAAACTGTTCCCACAAAGTTGGGAGCATGGAATTGTCCAAATGTCTAGGTATGCTGAAGCATACACCGCTGCATCCGATGCTTTGCATTGCACTTGGTGATGTGAGGCTTGGATGCAGCTGCTCGGTCATGGAAACCCATCCATGAAGCTCTCTGCACTGTTCTTGAGCTAACCTGAAGGCCACATGAAGTTTGAAGGTGTGTAGTTATGGACTCTGCAGAAAGCTGGTGACCTCTTCACACTATGCACCACAGCATCCGCTGACCCCGCTCTGTCAGTTTACGTGGCCTACAACTTCCTGGCTGAGTTACTGTCGTTCCCAAACACTTCCACGTTCTTATAATTCAGCTGACTGTGGAATATTTACGAGTGAGGACATTTCACAACAGGATTTGTTGCACAGGTGGCATCCTATCACAGTTCCGCACTGGAATTCGCTGAGCTCCTGAGAGCGACCCATTCTTTCACAAATGTTTGTAAAAGCAGTCTGCATGCCTAGGTGCTTGATTTTATACACCTGTGACCATGGAAGTGACTGGAACACCTGATTCCGATTATTTGGATGAGTGAGCGAATACTTTTGGCAATAATGTGTATATTCTCACTCGATCTTCACCTTTGTGAGCCCAGTCAACACTTATTAGTGGACAGTGTACTCTGTGGTGATTGGTCAGTTCAGTGTTGCTCAACGCCATGTTGTCAATGACTCTGCATCTATTCTACGGTCTATACTCTGCACTGGGTTTGCCGGTCCAAACGCAAAAACTTAAACTGCAGACAAAACAATGGTAGAATTTCACAGTGGTCAGTCTTTCAGAGGGAGCCACTGGAACAACCCATTTTAGGTAGCTACTGGCGCAGCAAAGAAGTCTTGATGATGTAGACTTGTTGCTTTATGCATTATTGGACTCAGACAGAGGAGTCATGCATAATAAAGGGTTTATACTCCAGCAAGCATAATATAGGCTCATTAGAATGTGTTAAAACAAGGAATGCAGTAATTTGAAAAAAAAAAATCACTTATTTACACTACAAATACAAGACATGGGTTTTGTTAT
Source organism: Scarus forsteni (assembly GCA_036419115.1). NCBI lineage: Eukaryota > Metazoa > Chordata > Actinopteri > Labriformes > Labridae > Scarus > Scarus forsteni. The sequence goes on from JAZDUH010000098.1 coordinate 41,620,781, forward strand.
TTGATCATTGACTATTGATCAATGTAATTCTGTTATGGCCTGGAGGAGGACCTTGTGAAATATCCTGTCTTAGTGCTGTATTTAGTCAAACATTAGTTGAAAAGGATTTGCAAATCACTTCATAATATCTCATTAACATTTTATCATTAATCCAACCTGGAAACCTGGAAAAGGTTTGCAACGTACACGTTTAGTTTTTTCAATCATTTTTTTTATCCTTTAAAAGATATATTGTGTTTAATTGTTTATAATTGTATGTTCTGATAGTTTTTACATGCTTTAAGTTTGAAGTTGTTGTTGTTTGTGTGGTTTTTGATGTCTAACGGTTAAAAAAAAGCTAATAATATCTCTCCTTACTCTGGTACAAAACAAAGATGAATTCTGTTGATCAAAGATGGATGACCATGTCTAAGTAAATCATCTTCATACATTCATAAAGGTCATTTGACATATTTATATTTCTTCATGCTCAAGGACAAATGTTAGTGGTTATTGCTCTTTGGAGTACCTAAACATTGAACTTCTTCACATGATCATTTTAAAAAGAAAGAACATTGTACTGTACCGTTCCCTGTACATATTGTGTAACCATCTTAACTAAGAAAGATATTTTGGTGAGAAGGTTTTAAAGTATTGTGAAAACGTGTTATCTAATGTGGAAATTCAATCTCTGAACCAGTTATTAATAAAAAGTGTTGGTGTGTGTCAGTCATCTCAACAGATCAACCTTTTTCTGTGAATCATTGATAAAAGCATTTTACATGATGGAAAGTTCATCTATAAGTAAAAATAAAAGTAATATAAAACTCCAAAAAAGGCTGAAGTAAAGTGGTATCATCCCTGTAAAACTCAACTCAGAGAAGAGTATTTCTATTGCTCTGATATATATGCTTATCATATACTTTGTCAATTTGGAATAAGTGAGTGTCTACTGAGTGTACATGTAAGTATGAACTTTCTTCCAATATTATGATAATATTTGTGATTAAAAATCTACAATACTGACTCCTAATTGTGTGATTCATTTATGTCCATGATCACAAACGGGCAACAAAACATGCCGGAGCTTATCTTTTTTAAATAAAATCTTGCTTTGCACAAGTTGTAGCTATCAAACAGTCTGATTCAATATGAGTTAGAAAACCTGTTTAAGTTATCTAATCACCTAATTTAAAAGTATCCAAACCCCTGAAGAACTGAGCATAGCCAATTGTAAAACTCAATTTTTTACTCTATGAACACTCAATGTAATTTAAATGACTTCTGACAACATTATATTATGCACACACAGGCCACTCTATAATTAACCTCCTTTACCTTGCTTGTCTGTGTATTACCATATACTTCAATCAGCTTAGATGATGTTTGATAATGACGGTGATTCAATCTCACCATTTAGAGGTGTCAGCTCTGTCACATCTCAGTACCATAAACCTGAGAGCCACACAACATAAATCAGTGAGCAATCTGCACATTTCTATCTGTGGACCTGACAGTTCTACACAGCTGCAGTCATGGCATTCTTCTGTCTCCGATTGGTCCGATTGTGGTTGCTGTCCTTCTCCCTACCCAGTGGAACCATATTGGTCCTTACTGGGATCCATCATGTGTCTGTAAAAATCAAACAATATTCTGATCATTTTTGTGCTCTAAGCATTGACACTCCTTTATGTTAAAGCAATCGTCTCAATAATTGAGTGCAGTGAAGTGTTCTACCTGGAGTCTTCTTCCTCCACTTATCCCCTACCTATAGCCCCCTCCCCCCGTTCCTCTTGTCATAGTGTCGTACCGCAGGCCGCGCAGAGGGGGGATAGGAGAGGGGGGCACGTCCTGCCGCAGGGGGCCTCTTTGCTGTGAGCTGTAAGCAGGAATGTTCTCTTTCATAAATACAGCATAACATATAAAAAAACAGCTTAATCAAACCATCTCTGGTTTATTCAAAATTTATTAAACAATCTAACTGTCAACGTCTAGCCTTAAAGGTCTAGTAGTATTCACTGGTCAATCACCTTGGGTGAGGGTAGTACCCAGGGTCAATGCCCCGAGGGTCCACTGGACGTGCATACGGCTGCCCAGGTGGGTAGCCAGAGTAAGGTGGTCCAGGGTTGGGGTTTGGGTAGGATGGGGATTGTGGGTATGCCTGTGGGGCCTGGGGTGTTGAAGGGTAATGGCCTGACCAGGGCTGCATGGGGTGTTCAGCTGGATCCATTGGACCTCGTCTGTGGAAAAATCAGACAACAATGAGGTTACTGAGGCTGAAAAGGGGAGTTTTGACAATTCTGGGGAAACAATGTTGGTTTGTGCAGCCCTGCTTAAACAGTTGTGAATCCTCATCAGTCCATAGCCTTTTCTGAACCTTTTCAAAACTCTCAAAATACAGCAAGACTTCAGTGTATATGACAGAACAAACTAAGACAATAAGCACAAAGTACTATTTGAGCTGTTTTACATCCTCCACTCATGTGTGAACATGAACCAACTGACAGACGATACAACGTCCAAAAATGTTACAAACACATGTGAACTATGTTGGTTTAAATATTGAATGATGCTTCTTGAAGCTGTCGGGTTTGCACAATGGCTTCATGATGTTTTCATTTTCTTATCTATTCTTCTTCATATCTTCTTTCTCAGTTAAATTTCAACTTCGAGTTTTAATTAATTACTTTTCTGGTTCATTGTAGATCTTTTTTCAATCTTGGTCATAAAAACATTACACTGTTGTGTTTTTGTGTTGTAATCTTATTTTTGAGGGTGGTGGCAGCTGAATGTGTGCACACAAGTAAAAAAAAGTTCCTTTCACATTGCATTGTACTGCATTTGTTGTGTTATGCAGTCTTATCACTGCTATCAGAACTAACTTGCTCAGTTATTTTTGTGTATCAACAGTGCGTGTGTGTGTGTGTGTGTGTCTGTGTGTGTGTGGGAGGGTGGATGTGTTGGTATGAGGCTGAACAATGAAGTGGATTCAATGGACAAACTAACAATGAAATACTTTTCTTCTTTTAATAAATAATGCGATTTTTTATAATGGAAAAGACTTGCTTAAAAAAAATATTGAATGAATTTGATTGTAAATCATTGAATTTTCAATTATTACACTACTTTTTTATCACAGTTTTTTTCATTTAATTCAAAGTGGTAATGTTCACCACTCTAAATCTTCATGCTGGTTTCAGCTCTAACAGCCACAGAGAAACACACACCCACAGAGTGGGAGGAGGACAGCTAAGGGAGGTTAAAATAGGGCTACATGTTTCCTCAAAAGATAATCATTACAAAAAAAAATATGTTGCCTGTTGTTATTCTATTTGAAAACTCATCAGCCTTTGCATAAACTGCAACTTCATCTCAAGTAGTTATGCACAATGTAGAAAAATAAATAAACAAAAATCAAGACTAAAGTTTACATTTTTTTGGGATAATATTCATGCATCTACCATACTTTATCTACAATACCTCATAACGACAATATTGTCTCTCATGAAAACAGATAAGATATCGGTCTTCCTGTATTTATTTCAAAATCCGACCTTTGTAAAAAGGGCCAGCATCATGGTTAAGTTGGTGCATTTGTGAATCCCTGGTAATTTTTCCTGAAAATGAGAAATTAATGTCTTGGCTTTAATAAACCAACACAGATTTGGCAGGTTGATGAGCTTCAGGTTACATGACTGCCACTGCATGTCTCGTAATGTGACTTTGGATTCATGTTGGGTGTTGGATGTATATATTTGTATATATGTATATGTGTATTTTATGTATCTATGCATATATGTGTATCCATAAAATGAAGAGCTTTATGCTCTATTGTAAAGTGTCTTGAGAAAACACTGATGAATTGGTGCTGTACAAATAAAGATTGATTGATCGATTGACGTTAGTGCATGCCTTCATCACAGAAGGCCTTTTTAGTCCTTACACATTGTTCACATATATTTTGGTAAGTAAGCTGACATACAGGCAGTATGGCAGTAGATTGAACTTAGAAGAAGTCACATGAAGCAACTTTACAGGACAATCAAATTCACTGATTTCTCTCTTTATCCTCATGTAAGAGTATTTTCGGTACGTAGAAATGATTCAAGCAATGGAGCAAAACATCCATGTACAATAACTGCTCACCCTAGCTTTGATCATTGAAGGAGAAAAGGGCATCCATGAGGGACCCACACTTAAGGTTTAAATGACGTATATTTAAAATGTTGCACATGGGTTGTAAGCTTTTTTTCTTGCAAATGCAATGTTATTAAATGAATCACATTATAGGTGTTAAATACAGTTCATTCATAGTTAAGTGTTAGACTGTGACTGAGCAATTAGGTCAATATTCATTGTTTGCTCACAGAAAAAAAAACTCTGTTGGCATTTTTTCCCATTCTTATAATAAATGAAGCTTTATGAAGTGAAAACAAACATGTTTGCCTGCATGAAACCACTGCATGGATGCAGTATGAGCCTCCCTCTCTGTATGAAATCACTCAGAATAAAACAAATCATCAACCACCTGCTGGCTCTGTGAACAACTTGTATGAGTTTGCTGTTTGTTTGTTGTGATGTTCTTTTGAGGACTTTTAATAAGAAAATATCAGCAAATTCTAATGCTGAATTTATTGCCAGTTTCTCAGACAACTCTGTTGACAAATTGGATAAAATATTCATGAAAACCTGCTCAGAACTATTTATTATGGACAAGAGAGAAATGTGGGAGGTACACACCACAGCTCCTCTCAGTCAAAGACCACATAGCAACAGAATATAAGTGACATGTGACAGTTTGAAATGGGCTATGGCTCAGTTAACACACACAAATGCACACACAAACACACACAGCTGCAGTCATCCAGTCCAGTCCTGTTAATAGATATGGATGTCTTGTGCTCGGTGGAAAGCAAGTACACAAACATGTGTCGCCCACATAGCTAACATTATGAGGTATTACATTTTTATCTCCGTCTCACAGTCACTTCATCTGTCTGCATTTCTATCTCATCCTCTCATGATCTACCCATCTGTCTGTTAGACACCTTCTTTGATTTGCTTTAAAAACTCTGCTCAACAAAACAACCTCCATTCTTGAATGTTGATGTATGGTTGGTAATAAATACAAATTTAATTTGTACTCGCATTTAAAGACACAAAGTGTATGATTTCCTCAATACTGGAAAGAAGATGTTGATCACTAAGGGTAATCATGTTTTTTTTAGTTGCATGGCCACATTACCCCAAATATTTCCAGAACTTTTCAAAAACCGACATATCATCAATTTCAAAGCCGGGACATGTCTTGACCATGAATGTTGCATGGAAGACTGCTACAACAGGGAGGAGGACTTGTCAATTGAATCTGTAATTGTGAATCTGTAATTGTGAATCTGTAAAAGTGTCTGTTATATATCTTATTCATATTTTAGCAGTATATATAAGATCAAATTGTTGGAATTTGACAGCACAAACAAGGAGTAGCAAACTGACCTCTGGACATAGGAACAGATTACTTTGGCTGAGATTGAGCATGGCAAAGAGCATTCACACTCGACAAACAATCTGGACTGGTGGGGAATTACCCTTCCACACTTGTCACCTCAGGGGCATAGCCATGAAGTAGCTAGAGTGAAGTAACCCCCAAATCTACATCCATTACACACTGCTTACATTTTTTTTTAGAGTATCTTGCTCTGTTAGCTTTCAACCGGGCATGTGCATGTCCTTCAGCCTCCGTGTGTCTCGTTGCTGTCACAGCTCTATTTTCTCCAGGAAGAGAGGAAGAGACATGTGTCGCTCACGAAAAACATAGGTGAGCCTTCTATTATCAAGATTTTCCACGTGGGAGATGCCCTGCCTTGCAGTCTGGAAGCTCTGACCTGGTAACATGCTTGTCAAAATGAAAACATGCCCCACTGCTGCCGTCAGGTGAATAAAATGTCCCCAGTGTGAAATGAGCCTAGGTCTTAATTATGAACCACATTTCAAATTGAATAGACTCTTCATTCAAAACAAACAGAAACAGCCAAGTTTGCAGGGCTAACAAATGTCAGTTGCTACTCTTCTTCTTTTGATATCGTCTTGGCTAAAAGCCCCCCGCTGCAGGATTAACAGAGTGATTCTTAAAATTACACATCATATAGTCAAAGAGAGAGAAATAACCTACTAAAAATACTTAAAATATATCAATGTGTGCTGAAGTATGCACTTGTTCTCAAAGTGTTTAGAGCATGTTACCCTCACAGAAGATCATCACACATCATTGATATGCATAGTTCAGTAGGTGGGGCTCAGCAGCTTACAACCAATCCTGCAGTTAACCTGTTGCCCGGAGATAACGTTCATGTGCACCCAACCACAGAGACAGACAGACAGACTGCATCCAACACAGCAGATCTGTACATAAATAGTTGCACAGGGGGCACACACACTCACATTCAGCAGGAGTGCTGGTGGTCCCGATGCTGACGCCTGTGTGTGTCAATTTGGGTGGTCAGCAGCAGAAAGCGTCTAACTAACTACATGCCCATCATGTTTGGGATTTCTGTCTCTGCCCCTCTCGGCTCCACTGTCGCAAGGAGTGTGTGTATGTGTGTGACCAACACACACATACACATAAAACTTGTGCCACTCTGTCAACTCTCCTGTCAACCTGTCAGTCATGTACCTTCAGGTTCTCAACTTATTCTGATACAACTTACTGCAAGTCACTCAGCGATCAGCAACTCATTTTGTCTGCTCCTCCTCTGTTCCAAAACCTAAATACACGTCAGTCTGCCAGCTGCCAGCTGCCATTTCTGTCCATGTGTCTGGCTGCCTCTTTATCTCTCATCCTCTGAGTTTTATGGCCTCCCATCTGCCTGTCAGCTGATTTTCATTGCTTTCTGGGACAGTATGACAGTATACCTTTTCCCAAATCAGTCGGTCAATCTATCAATCTGCATTTGAACACAAAGTAGAGGTTACACTGAGGTGATAAGGGGGAAAAAACAGGGTTAGATAGGCAAAGATGAGATACAAGCAGTCGGTAGAATAAAATAGTTGCAATCCAGCAGGGGTATTCAATTGAAAGTCACAGAGGTCCAGCTGAGAAAGTTTCCACCACTAAAAGGTCCGAACTGAAGTCCAGTTTGTGTCTTATAGCCTCCCCATATGTCCACATTTTTATGGTTTCAACAATATTTATTGTCAATGTTTTTAATGCAGGACATGTTTTACTGAGTGCACAGCTAACTCCTTTACCATAAAATAAGAATAGTCCTAATAATTAATTTAATGACTTTATTCCAAATTAAGAACAGAAAACCTAACATTAAATAAATAAAAAAGGGCCAAACAAAGCCAAATAACCATTTTTTTCTCTTTAAGAGATCCGAGCCAAGAATTGAAGGCCGACACATCAAGTAAAAAAGTTACATCTTCAGAAAACCGTTGGCTAAATAAAAAGTGGCTTTATAAGGACAAACAAGTGCATACAGAGCACTGGCTGAATATTTTCCTTTTATTTTTTCTTAAATAAGAGAGGTCACAGCCTAAAAAATATGAAGACCTACACTTCTAGTAAAAAAGCTTACATCTTTATAATACAAAAAATGAACTCTTAAAAGTAAAATCATCTGTAGCTGCTTTTCCGCTGTGTTGTTGCAGTATAACGTAACAAATTGATAAGAAGATAAATATTTTAATTGCACAAGTTTCCAGATTTTGCTCTCTCTCTCTCTTCCATGCTGTGCTGAACTCTGTCTCTCTCTGTCTTTCCATCTTTTTCTCTCTTCTCTTTATTTCTCACACAAAAACAGTGGAATGCGGTGATTCTAAAACTTGCAAAATTTAAAACATTCTGAAGCAAACTAGTGCTAAAAACACTGAAACATAAAAATAACACGAGCAAATGATCAACTCAACAAGTAAAAAATTAGAAAGAGAACAGCATCAGCCCATGGAGAGTGCAGCGACACTACAGCGCAAAAGCTCTCAGCTCGCATCAGCTTTTCCCACACAGGTCAGTGGCAAAGCCTGCAGGTGACAAGGGTCTCATGTTTTTGTAAAGGCAGTTTATTTGGCTCTGCCTCCGTTTGCTGCTGTGACTCGATGCTGCAAACACGATGGCGGCAGTTAAATCACCTCCGCTAAGTGTCTTGTTCATCTTTAATGCTTCCTAAAACAACCTTATAAGCTTCAGAAAACATAGCGTACAGAACATATATTTAGGATCACTCATGGCAGGAGCATCCTGTGATAAGACCACAGTTGGAGTAGCTGGAGTAGCAGTGTCCGCTGTATATCCATGACCAAAAATTGATAGAGATTGGTCATGGTCCAGAAAGAACCATCACTCCGTCCGGATTTGGACTGGAGTCCGCCATTTGGTGATGCCTGAAATAGTGACATTTTTGGAAATTTTTGAATCTTCTGTAAAAGGTTAGCCTGTTTTGAATAGCCTGTTTTTATAAAATTATTCTGTTGAACCACAACTCAAAAGCAATGTCTGATTTTCAATAGTTTATTTTCAGTAAATTCAAATTTAATATTACTTTTGTCAGTCTTAAGTTGTTTTAGGGACCATGTGTGTGTTTTTTTTCAGGGTACCACAAATCTTTGTTCACATCTGTATGCATACATACATACAAATATAAACATTAAAAAAAAACTTATAATTGAATACTTAAATGCACACTTATAAAATGTTTTTTTTTTATCAGACTTTATAAAGCATTTCTCAGAGGATTTAATTGGAGACAGTTGGCTGGCTATAAATGAGTATAATTTAAGCTTCTTTAACACTCTTGGTTCAAGGGACATGATGACATTTTCATACTTTGACTTTAACCAATTGGTCATGACTATATTCTGGACAGATTCCGAATCATAAAAATAATCGTCAGTTGTCTCAGAAACTGCTGGGAGTTGCTGCATAGGGAGCTGAGTGAAAATCCAGAAGGAATCTTTTGGGAATTCACTGTAAATCCGGTGGCAAGTTTGGAATTCTCTCTCCAGGAACCAAGTCAGCAACACACAGCAGCTGGGGATTATGGGGTAATGAGTATGGAAACCATCACACATGCGGACGCACACACATACACGCATACATATACAACCCCAGCATATAAGAACTTCAACACTTCTGTATACAAAGATCAACATAAAAAAAATTATGGCATAAACACAGAAAGAAAACTCACACACTTTCCAAACTGTAGCTAAACTGCTCTGCTAGCCGATAATCACCCCCTCCCAAACCACACGCACACTGGAGGAGGCAAATTGGCACACAGCTGGAGAGGAGTTAAGACCAAATGAGGAGGCTGGTGGTCTATGTGTGTTATATGTGCACATGTATGTGTGTGTGTGTAAGAGAAACAGATATAGAGATGGAAACAGATGTAATGAATGAGGGCAGTTTCCCTTCACATGTGACATCTAGTTAATACAATGGAGCAAGTAATCAAATCAAAATGAGAGAGTTGAAAACTTTCCAGGCAGAACAGAGAACCCATCAGGGGCTAGTTTGAAGTGTAATCAGCTATAAAATACCTGCTTAGAGATGTCTTGTTCAACATTCTGTTCATAAAGCACGGATACACTCACTGGCTTCTGACTGAGGTACACTGGGCTGGACCCCATGCCCTCAGAGCTGCCTGAACTCTTTGAAGCATGGATTCAAAAAGGTGCTGTAAACATTCCTCAGAGATTTAGGTGCACATTGTCATGACAACATCATGCAGCTGCTGCAGATGTGTCAACTGCATGCCCATGATGCTATTGTCCCATTCCAACTCAGCCCAAATGTTAAATGGTAAATGGACTTGAGCTTAAATAGTGCTTTTCTAGTCTTTACCTACTCAAAGCTGCTTTAAACCGCAGGTCACACTTACCCATTCACACACATATTCGCTCTCACATTCACTCACTGATGGTCTTTTGAGTTCCTATGTTAGTTATTCATCAGTATGTCGAACTCATTCGCCCCCTTTCATGCTCATTTACACTCCACTGATGCAGCAGTGGGAGCAACTTGGGGTTAGGTGTCTTGCCCAAGGACACATCGCCATGTGTCCTCCGGCGCTGGGCTCAAACCTACAACTTCCCACTTGCTGACCAAGCACACTATTCAACTGTGCCACTGACACCCCAATCCAATGTGCTATATTGGATTGAGATCTGGTGACTGAGATCACTGAGGTAAAGTGAACTCATTGTCATGTTCAAGAAACCAAACTATGATGATTTGAGCTTTGGAACAATTGGTAAGTAGCCATTAGAAGATTGGTACACTGTGTTCATATGGGCATGGTCAGCAAAAAGACAAAACAGGCTGACATTTGACCAATGCTTAGTTGTAAAAGATGTCCAAAGAAAATAACCCCACACCATTACAGCAGGCTAAATCACTAATACAAAGCAGGGTGGATCCAGGCTTCCACATTATTTGTACCAAATTCTGATCCTTTGGTCTGAACTAGCAGCAGGAATCAAGACTCATCAGACAGGCAACATCTCTCTAGACTTCGATTGAGCACTTGGGAATTACAGCCTCAGTCTCCTATTCCTAGCTGGCAGGAGTGGCACCCTGTGTGATCCCCTCTTCTGCTGTAGTCCATCTGCTTTAAGAATGGGCAAACAGAGACAATACTCTGCATACAGTGCTTGGTTATAACCTGTTGGTTATTGGAGTTACATTTGCCTTTCTATCATCTACAAACATTCAAGACATTCTCATCTGAGTTCTGGCATCAAGAGCATTTTGGTTCAGATAACTTGCTGTTCACTGGATAATTTTTTTCAAGATTATTCTCTGTGAGGAGAGATGACGGTGGGTGAAAGTCCCTGTAGATAGCAGTTTCTGAAATAATCAGACCAGCCAGTCATGCACCAAGAGCCATGCCATATTCAACATCACTTAAATCCCATTTTGATGATCAGTTAAAACTCCAGCAGCTTCTCTTCACCATGTTCACATGCACTCGGCTGCAAAGTAATTGGTTAGTCAGCAATTCATCATTATACAAGCAATTATTTTTATTATATGTAAGATGGTGGAGGAGTATATAGTCATACCCATTTGCAGACTCTTCAAAGAGATATGTTCATAGCATTTTGAGTGTTCTGCTTTCTGTGGATAGCACATTTGTAGTCTGAAATACTGTACATTGACCAATCAGAAGTGTTTTCAGTGCGACTGCAGCAATAAAAAGCCTCTACTCAAAGATAAACATTTTGAAAGTTGTTTTCTTCTCCACTTGACTACAGTCCTTGCTTGACTGTTTCACTTTTGACAAATCTGCATTGTGGTGTTGATATTTTAGCAAAATTTATATCCCTTAACTGTGAACAGAGTATTGGTTAGTAATGTCACAACAAAAAGCAATGCCAGTGATTACTCTAAAATTTCCAGTAGCTTTGTGGTAGCATTGTTGTCTTCTGAATCAAACAGCTTTTGAATAGCTAAACTTGCATTCATGAAGTAGTACACAAGGGTTCAGACTTTATTTTCCACACAACAAAGAGGAAGAGCAGAGCATTATTGAGCACAATGTTACTGTCCAAAAACAAACTTTTTAGGATGAGTTAAAGGTGCAAACTGCTTGTATCTTTAACAACAAATAGTGTACTTCCACATGACAGTAACGACACTGTCTCAGATTTCAAAGTTGACTGATGAGACCTCACTTTTTCTTTTATTAATTTTCTTGTTGAAATCAAACATTAACATTTTAACAGTCAAAGCTGTGTTCAGAATTCAACTTTTTGTCAATTCACATCTGCAGTCAAAATGAGGATCATACTGAGTGGTCAAGACACACTAAAAACAAAATATAAAACACAGCTGTAAGAAGTTTCTTCATAATACAAAGCTTGTATTTTTGAGATGAGATAGTTAGTTAGCAAGTAAGTACAGATCATTTCAGTAAATCGCAACGACATCAAAGATGCAGATGGATTTTTTTTCAACTGAGACGTTTTAAAACCCCAAATCATCCCATTTGAGCATGTTAGAGAAGTTAAAAAAAATCAGAAGTCTAGATGATTTCAACACACTATTATCTACATAAACATTTCTAGATTTTGCTGTTTCTTCTAACATTTTGGAGCTCAGACCTTCATCAGTTTTCTTTTGTTAACAATCATCTAAAATGCTGTGAAACAAAGTAGTAACTAAGAGGATTGTTGGGCATAATGACTAATTAATTCCTTGGGCCATTTGTTATCCTTTCTTAAATGGAATTGGTTTTTGATTTTCATCCATATCACCAAGGTTATATTGTATTTGCTGCTTTAGCCAGCTTGGTCCCTGGCTTATTTTTGTTTCATTCTATAAAACAAAGAAACAGACAAATAAACAAAAACACAGACGATGTGTTCAGTGTTTTCCAATACAACATGATCATAAATATTGAACATGTGTAATATTTTCCATTTTAAGTCATGTGGGCTCCAATCCTCATTTGAGACAAGTAGAAAGGATAAAACCACTCTTAACCGCTCACAACACGGTATGGTGATATAACATCCTCATAAAAACCACAAGACAATCAGGTCTTTGCTGACTTTGGTCTGAGTGGGGGAATCAGGCCAATAGTCAGGCCAATTATATTGTAGTCTGTGCCATGGTTCAGTTTTTGAACTTTATTTTTGCAAGTCAGTTGCTTAGCTTACACTGTTTTGCAAATAGTTTGCCAATTACTATGTAAATAAATCACACTGGTACTATTTTCATATATATTCATATTCTTACTGCTAAATGTAAGTGCAGCCTGCTGCATGACAGGTTATCTATTGTTGAATCTAGACTTAAAACAAGATTAGTTGTGCTACTGGATTTTGTAGACAAAGAAATGGCAGGTTTGACACCTCTGTTGCACACAAACACCAAACAAAAAGGGAAATCTTACCAGGAGGTTGTTTAATGTTATTTGGTGGCCAAAATAATCATTTCTACTTCTATTTACATATAACCTCCATCAGACAATGACGGTCAACGATTGCAGATAGGTCTTAAGATTGGTGATATATTAGAAAGGATAATTGGACCGATTTTTGCTGGACTGACAGTAATTGAGAGTAATGTGAGCCTCTCTAATTCCCCGGTATTTAAGAGATTTCAGATGGATTTAGGAGGAAACAAGGAGCCATTACATGTCTTCTGCACCTGCCTCATTCCCTCACACACACTTTCACTAACTCGTTCTGAAAGGCTGGATACAGCTGTTACACAAGTGGAGACACACACATTCAAACACACATACACAAACAGCCATGGCCATCGCTCATCCCAGCCCATGGAAGAGAGATGCATACCTTTAAGAAAGAAAGCCGAGATGTTGCGCTGTGACACCATGCATTAAAAACTCCTGAGAGTAAATGACAGCCACTTCACAGATGGATTGTCTCAATAAAAGCAAAGCAAAAACACAAACAATGCTCCCTCAAAATGAGGAGAGAAGAAAAGTTTGAGATGAGTTACAAGAGGTGAGAAAGAGAGAAGAGGTCTAGAAATAAAGGAAGAGTAAAGAGGGATATTTAAAGTGAGTGAAGGAGGAATGAAAAAAGATAAGATAAACTACTGCTGCTTCAATTCACTTATCTCTTTATGAGTCTTTATAGAGCCGAGTCCTCACCTTGTGTTGATGTGCATTTCAATATGATTTCAGCTTTAAGATTGGAAGTATTTCATATATTCAAATTGTATTCAACAGTGTCAGATTCTTTGTCAATGAGAGTCACGATATTCTGACAGTGTGGTAATAAAGCAGATTAATAGCTCAAATTGCTCCACAACTGCTGTCGTAATGTCATTTGGTGAGGCGCAGCGAAAATGGAGCCGCTGTGATCTAATGTCCCTGGAGTTAAACTAAGTTTAACTAAGTTCCATCTTCCTAATGTGATACTTCATTATGAAGCTTTAATCACAGACACATCACAGCCCAAACAATGAGGCAATAAAAGCTTAAGTGAGAAATAATGAAGGGTGGAGAAATATTTTATCTTCAGCAAGGGGAGGAAATAAAGGAAGGATAAAATGTAAGGAGATTGTTGAATAAAAAACCCACATCATGCAAAGGATTTCAATGATGAAATTACTGAACAAATATGTTCTTTTAAGTTTACTACAGCAATATCCAGGACAGAGTTGTCTATATAATAACCTTTAACAAAGGAAAACCATACAAAGGTTATTAGAAAGAATTATATATCATGATTAAATATGGTAAATGCTTATGTCAAACAGTTGAAGTAACCTGGTTATTTACTGTGTGTACTTGTTGTGCATACTATGTGCCAATTTGGGTCTTGGCTGATACCACTGTCAGGTCGATGCTTTGTTGTTGCACTTGCCAGGAGGCCTCAGGTCTGCCTTAGCATCAGCTGTTTTTAACAATGTTTTTTGAACTGCAATTATTAGCAACACAATAGTGCTTCGGGATCCAGTGGCTGACATTCCTTAGACCACGTCAAAGATTTATTCTATCTCTCAACAGAGCCAAAACATGAGTGATAAAATTAAAAATTTTCAGATTAAAAAAACAGTTGTCACATACATAAAAAAAGGGCCTTCTGGCTGATTGGAAGCTGTCTTCACTGATCATTTTACTACAATCAGGCTGCTCTGTAAAACACTTGCAGAGATTTTTCACCTGGAAGTGTGTTCACGGTGAGAAGTGTAAAAACCAAGTCTTAACAAGACAGAGCTGAGTCATTAAGAGAGGTGCCTGAAGCAGCACTCACAGGTTCTTGTGTTTTATTAGGAGAAGGCCAATAAGACACTAAGCTGTTTTCCTACTTATGGTTAAGTGGTAACACACTGTCGGTCTGCTAGTGTACAACAAAGATGGTCTTCTGTTGGTTCAGCTGTCAGTGTGGTTTGTGTTGGTACTTGTGTGTGTATCTGTGTGTGAGTGTTGGGAGAGTCTAAACCTCCCTCGACTCCTGACCCCATAAGTCACATGATACTCCATCAGTTTCCACCAGACAGTCAGAGGTCGGGGTCAAAGGCTAACAAAGGGTATTATCAGCTAGGATTAAGAGACATACCAAATACATAGACATAACAATCAACCCATCAGTACCATTTGGAAAAGCTCACAAAAAATGCACAAGACCGTACCATTGATAACAGAAAGAGAGGGTGAAGGGCTCTTTATTTTGTATGTTATCTGACATCATAAAAGTGCCTGAAAA
This sequence comes from Scarus forsteni, assembly GCA_036419115.1. Taxonomy (NCBI): domain Eukaryota; kingdom Metazoa; phylum Chordata; class Actinopteri; order Labriformes; family Labridae; genus Scarus; species Scarus forsteni. The sequence continues at coordinate 41,635,946 of JAZDUH010000098.1, forward strand.
AGAACTGTTTTAACGAAACTGTCTGTTAAAATCAACCTCTTTTATTTATTTAATGTTATTGGTGAAAGTTGCCCCCATCACCCCAAAAGAAGGGATTAAAAAGTGAGTATGAAGTTTTGGGTTTTTTTGTGTGTTTGCTGCTCTGAACAGCAAGGATGAGCCTTTTTTTGACACAATCATGCTGACGGAAATATAGATTATTTTGGTTTGTCCCTGATGCAGCACTTCTGTTTGAGCCTGTCAGCCTCAGAGGACGAAAGGGCTTTCTTTCTTATACCATATTCTACTGGTTTCCTTTAAAGGTACTAAAACATTATCAATACCAAAACCGCTGTTGTCCACCCTCTAACTTTTTATATCTCACTCTAAACACTTTAGCAGAGCATGCTGCTTTATAAGTGAACAACTACAGCAGTAGGTCCATTAGTTTCATAGGCAAGAACATACAAACAGTATTTTTTTCTTTAGGAATAAAATGTACCGAAAAGAAGAAACAAAGTAACACTTTATATATTTATTTATTTTTCATTTGGATCAAAATTAGTTCCATACTTCTGACAGCTCCCCCCTCTGGCAGGACAGTCAAGCAACCACCCCTGACCAATAATGCATGGAAACAGTGACTGTTATGCACATACATTGTTTTAATTGGCTAATGTTTCCTCATAATAATGTTTGGACATTTGCTTTGCATACACTCTGACTTGAAATATTTTTTAGTTGATTCAGTTTTAATAAAATTATGTATTTTACTACTCTTACAAGTTTTACACTGGTCCCAGATATCCTAAGAACATATACCGGTACTTTACTTCAAAAAAAGGAGAGGCTCCAGCTTTGGAGCTCTGTGCTCTGTTGTTTATTGTGGCTGTACAAACACACCAAACATGTTCCCTTGACAGGTATTACACAAAAAGACGACTTACGAAGCAATCCCTGTCTGGGTAAGGTGCATATCCATCATGACAGTTTCAACAGAATTTTTAAAGAATGTTTATGCACATAGTTAGCCTGGACCAATTTTATGTACAAAATATGATAGAAAAGTTTATTTTGCAAACTCTTAGAATTTAAAGCACAAAAACCAAAAAAGAATGGAAAAATGTTGAGAAGAAAAGAGGTCTGAATACATGTTCTACTATAGATGGATACTTTCCCATTCCTGAAGTAAAATGCCAGACATCCCACCGGCTGATGAGTTATTGTAAATAGAGATGTAAGGTTGCAGGATGGATCTGTGGAGGATAAAATAGAATAATGGCCATCTTTAATAATGGCTGTTTTAGCAGCATGTAATTGAAGCTTGAGCAAAGTTTATAAAGTGTTGCCTTTCCAAAATGCACTTAAGCTGTGGGACAGAGCTGTCATTGTGATCCTGAGCTCTGAGGTCGATGGTAGCAACTTGGCTCCCAAGCAAAGGCTTTTTAGTCATCAATGGGTATTTTATCAAACACCAAGGCAGCCAATGACATTTACCTAAGCTATGATAATGATGCATGTTATCTGCATTTAAGGTTAGGGCCTCTTATCATTTTCAGTTTACATCCCATTCAACAGAAATCCTTGAGTTTGTAGTCTCATTAAAATGATGCAGCCTTAATCTCAGTTATTTTCTAGTTCTGGAAAGTAAAATTAAAAAAATGTAATCAATTTTAAAAGTCTGATTTAATGTTTGTGAACAGAACTTCTGGGAACAAATAAAAACAAGAATTTGTATGTTCTTAACTCCTCACTATTAAGATTTTATTTTTTGACCCTATCTGCAGTTACTTAAAATACAAACCCAAAACCAGGCGGATGTGAGTAGAATATTGATTATGAGAAAGGGCCAAATACGGGGTTAAGATGAAAAAGTAGCTGAAGTGTAAAAACTGTAGTGTCAACTTGAAATCACTTATTATTCCAGCAGAGATAAAGAGGCAATCGATTAATTTTTGACCTGCATACTAATACTGTGTTTTGGGCAACGTGCCAAAGATTTTATTGTGAAGGAATAAACAGAGGGGGCAAACTTGAGTTAAAAGGACCAGCCAACAAGGACTTTACAGGCAAAGAGTGGATCGCTAAAGAATAAAATCTTCATTTGTATTCTTTGAAACATCCAAAGAGCAAAGGACAGGCGGGCAGATGAATTTAAAAGAGGATAAGGAGTTAGCATAAACATAAGACAAAGAGGTGTGAGGGCTGCAGACCACACAGGAAATAGCCAGAAAGGAAATAAAGGAAAGATGGAAGGAAAAAGACTGCAATGCTTAATTGCAATTCTATTAACTACTTTCAGTACATTTACTGCTCGCAATGACATGTGCACTACCTGTCTGTCAACAATCCTACCTTCTCTTCCAACTTCTGAACAAGTTTAATAAACCACTGCTGATTTATGGCTTAATATGAGTTAGTAAGTTAGTTGGTAAGTCAAGTAATTTGAGGGAGAGAAATAGAAAAGGATGAGCAGAGATTGTCTCTAATAACTTCGATGAAGACGAGAAACAGAACGGTTCCAAAAACCAGCTGCAGCTAGGGAGGCTGTTTAATATACACCCCGCAAAGCAGCTGGGAGCCATGACTGACAGCAGGTACATCCATCTTGCAAATCTTACTGCTGGTACACTTGTTACCAGTCAGAAAATGTCTGAACTAATCGGCGTCAAGCTGAATGACAGAAGCAACAGGAATTCCTTAAACTAAGGTTAATAAAGAATTCAGAATGAAACTTGAGAACTGAATCATCTTCTGTTATTGTTTTGGGGAGAGTCTACCCTTCTAAAACACAGGCTATGGCAGGGTAGTTTGGCTAAAATTTAACTGAACCTGGTTTGAACAAAAAAAAGGAAAAAAAAACAACTCCTGAAACAACAGTCTGGAATACTTGTCTAAGATAGATTCAGTCCAGTTCACAATAAACATTGTTCAGTAACTCTTTTTAATTGAAAAAAAGCTACTGTGGAACAGCTGGATTTGCCGTACTCCAGGTCTATCATCGAGCTTCAAGCTGATACTATTGTTCCTGGTCAGAGGAGAACGAGTTTATTTAAAGTCCTCAAGAGAAAAGGATACTAGTTTTGGAAGTAGTTTAGTTGTGCCAAAAGGAAGACATGACTAAAGTTTGCACTAATGATGTTTTCCTTAAAATATATATATATATTTTTTTGCATCCAACTTTATTTTGTACATTTATCTATGTGTATATGTATATGTACATGTTTATGCATATAATGTTTATATATTTAACTGCTATTCTGTATTGGAGCCACTGAAACAACCCAATTTCCCCTTGGAAATGAATGGCGTACTTCTGATTCTGGATCTGAAGAGAACCATAACCAAATAACTAAGATAATATGATAAAGGACAAAAGAATAAAGCCATGCAGTAAGAAATGACAAACAATTCCAAATGAGAGGGAATGATCCTAGATGGATATCTTATGAAGCTCAGAAACAAAAAAAGGCGGAGGAAACGGTTGGAAAAAGAGGAGGGAGGGACAACAAAAAAAGTAATGAAAAGAACGGAGAGAAGAATGTAGTAGAAGAAAGAAATGCAGGGAGAGGAATAAGTGCTGCCCTCCAGAGAGCGGGCATGTTGAAGGTCAGCATCTGCTGAGAATAATGGTCCCCACATTAAAGGAATGAGCAACACACACACACCCGCTCAGACACTCCAGGGTACTTGCTCATACAGTTCACGTTTGAATGAAACTAAACACCTTTCAGGGGCTCCTATCTGTCCTTGTCAATAAAGTTCTGTCAAATATGATTAATCCCCTCAGATATCATGAATTACAAACTGACCAGTCCAGGAAACTAACATGATTACATTCCCCTGTGTGTAAGATGGTGTGTGTGTGTGTCTTGGTTATGAATGCAGGGATGTGAACTTCTAAGGGCGAAGAACAGTTTTTGTGTAAAAGAGCACCGCTAATGTGTTAAAGGAAAAAAAAAGGAGGATAACAAGGTCTTTAAAAAAGAGAATGAAAGAATACGATCATATGCTAAGTACTTAAAGAAGGGAAGGAAGGCTGTGTGCAAAGGAGGAAAATGAAGTGAATCAAATTAGAGCACAAAAGAGTGAAAAAATTGTCAGAGAATAAGTAAAAGAGTACCAGCAGAGGAAGAAAAGAAAATGAGATGGTAGAAGGACAGAGGAGAAACCATTAGAGGAAAGTGAGAGGAACTGAGGGATGAGGGCCTTCCAGATGGTAGGAGACTGTTGCCTCGGAAACACAGAGAGGGCAGAACAATAGGGATTTAGAGTGGTGTTTTGCATCCCATCATAATACAGCCATGCCATTTGGAAACTGAATGAAGCTTCTGCCAAAGATTTGCAATCATTTTTTTTCAGGCAGTTCCTAAATAAATACATCAACTTGCTGACCGATGAATAAACTATGAAAACTGTTCTCTATATCAGAAGATTTAATGTCTTTTTAAACATACGTCATTCAATTGTTACCTCTTCAGTGTACTGCATGACAATGCAGCTAAAATGTACAAGCTTCAGAGTGACCTGCAGATGTCAACAGGTCTGGAATGAGCCTGAAAGAACCAAAAAAAACATCTGCATCTCTGTCCAGCTTCAAAGAGAGCCTAAAGGAAAAGCTACTACTCAAATGTGCCAAATTCTGAAACTATGAGGCTCAGGATGTTAAATGGAAGTCTAAAAACTCAACATTATTACTGAAATATGAAAACTTAAACAAACTATATTTTAAATGTCTATGTGACATTGTCTATGTGCATTGTATGTGTAAATGCTAGGGTCCTTTAGTTACTTATGTTAGACTATAAGGAGTATACTACGTTTAGGTTAAAAATCATGTTCATGTGTAGTGTTTCCATTGTAAACTCTGACTCACTTTAGGGCAACCTCTTTTCACAAATAACTATTTCATATGAAATTGTGTCAATATGCAACTGATATAAAAAAAAAAAAGAAAGAAAAAAACGTGAATTACCTTTACACATGTTTGACATGCAGGTATTGATTAGACTGTTTTGCTCCTATATTTCAGTATCCAAAGTATCTACTGATCCATATTAGGTATTTATGACAACCTAGTCCTTTTTGTCCACTTAAGTCTAAAAAAATGAATTCTGCTGGAATATCCATGGCTGCCCTCCTTTCAACATTCAAGTAAGTAATCATATCAACAACTACTCCTCATGGTCTCTCTTACCCATAGACCTCCACCCACGGTAACAGAGACATTTGGGTGTACTCCTGCTGGCACACCCAGCAAAGAAAGGTATGGGATAAAAAAGAGCATAATTTGTATTCAAAGAGACATTAGACTATTTAGAGTCAGTTTTTGGAGTGGCTGAAGTGCAGTTTGGTAATTGGTTTAAAATTGCATTTTTACTGAAGCATGACTCAGATGTTCCATTTAAACCACAAAGGACTCCATTAGAAAATGTAACAGGTCATGGCATGTTACCTGTAAGACCCAAATCCAGTTTTATGTCCATCAACAGAAGACTAAGAAGTTAGTTTGAGAAAGCATTGCTAATATAGAGACCACCATGGATATGCCTCAACAGCCGTTTTCTTCAGTAACCCAACACATGACCTCGCTCAGACTTTCTACAAGGCTTTACTGTTGATGTCTACAATGTATAATAACTAAAAACAAATCCTCAGCTACAGTAAAAATTTACTTTACCAGTCTAATCCCCCAGGACCAGTGTGAATCATTGCTATCCAAAATGACATAAAATTCAGTTTTTGATTGATTCGAAATGAAAAGAAAAAAAAGTTTTCTTGTACTTTCCAACAGGTTTTACAAAGAGTTTGATTTACAAACTGGCTCACATTTTGTACTTTAATCATTGTCTGTTACATTATCTGATGGCCAGTAATGATTGTGATTGACAGAACCATTGTTCATGACCTTCAATATGCAGTATGTTTTTGAAAGATTCTGCCCTCCCAAAACACCCTCTATGGACTGTTGCCTGGATGGTCCAGTGAAATATATCCATGTCAGGTTAGCACCCCTATCTATATAGGGCAAATCCCTATAGAGAGGCCCAAGAGCCAAGGATTGAGAACAGAGAGGACTCCTTTAAGAGACACAAAAGGGTTTTGACACCTGTAAAGTGGTAAATAACAGATTAAGCTATAAATAGACTGAAAATGAACAAAGACTGCCTATTTTTTTGTTATTTTAAAAAATCTTGAACAGAAAATACAAACCCAAAACCAGTGAAGTTGGTACACTGTGTAAATCTTAAATAAAAGAATACAATGATTTGCAAATCCTTTTTAACTTATATTCAATTGAATACACTACAAAGACAAGATATTTAATGTTCAAACTAAGAAACTTTTTTTTCTTTTGCAAATTAGAATTTAGAATTTAATGGCAGCAACACGTTGCAAAAAAGTTGGCACGGGGCATTTTTACCACTGTGTTATATCGCCTTTCCTTTTAACAACACTCAGTAAACGTTTGGGAACTGAGGAGACCAATTTCTGAAGCTTTTTGTGTGGAATTCTTTCCCATTCTTGCTTGATGTACAGCTTAAGTTGTTCAACAGTCCAGGTCTCCATTGTTGTATTTTACGCTTCATAATGCACCACACATTTTCAATGGGGGACAGGTCTGGACTACAGGCTGGCCAGTCTAGTACCTGCACTCTTTTAGTACGAAGCCACGCTGTTGTAAACACATGCAGAATGTGGCTTGGCATTGTCTTGCTGAAATAAGCAGGGGCGTCCATGAAAAAGACGTTGCTTGGATGGCAACATATGTTGCTCCAAAACCTGTATGTACCTTTCAGCATTAATGGTGCCTTCACAGATGTGTAAGTTACCCATGCCTTGGGCACTAATACACCCCCATACCATCACAGATGCTGGCTTTTGAACTTTGCGCCTATAACAGTCCGGCTGGTTCTTTTCCTCTTTGGTCCAAAGGACACGACAACCACATTTTCCAAAAACAATTTTAAATGTGGACTCGTCAGACCACAGGACACTGTTCCACTTTGAATCAGTCCATCTTAGATGAGCTCGGGCTCGTGGCATTTCTGGGTGTCGTTGATAAATGGCTTTGGCTTTGCATAGTAGAGTTTTAACTTGCACTTAAAGATGTAGCGACAAACTGTAGTTACTGACAGTGGTTTTCTGAAGTGTTCCTGAGCCCATGTGGTGATTTACACAGTGATGCTGGTTTTTGATGCAGTACCGCCTGAGGGAACGAAGGTCACCGACAGTCATTGCTGGTTTTCGGCCTTGCTGCTTACGTGCAGTAATTTGTCCAGATTCTCTGAACCTTTTGATGATACTACGGACCGTAGATGATAAAATCCCTAAATTCCTTGCAATAGCTTGTTAAGAAATGTTGTTCTTAAACTGTTGGACAATTTGCTCATGCATTTGTTCACAAAGCGGTGACCCTCGCCCCATCCTTGTTTGTGAATGACTGAGCATTTCAGAGAAGCTGCTTTTATACCCAATCATGGCACCCACCTGTTCCCTATTAGCCTGTTCACCTGTGGGATGTTCCAAATAAGTGTTTGATGAGCATTCCTCAACTTTCTCAGTTTTTTGCCATTTGTGCCAGCTTTTTTGAAACATGTTGCAGGCATCAAATTCCAAATGAGCTAATATTTGCAAAAAAATAACACAGTTTACCAGTTCGAACATTTAATATCTTGTCTTTGCTGTGTATTCAATTGAATATAGGTTGAAAGGGATTTTCAAATCATTGTATTCTGTTTTTATTTACAATTTACACAACGTGCCAACTACACTGGTTTTGGGTTTGTACTTGAAATACATGCTTGGGCAAAGCATAGTTAATACTTAACTGACTGTAACAGATTTTTCGTCATTTCACAGAGGGATGTGGTTAATCCTAAATATTTTACAATAGGAGAAAGGAAAAACCTCTAACGAGTTTCCTGCTTGAAGCAGATGATTGGACAACTCCATCTTTTCTTGCTTCACCTTTGGCTTCTTCATTCAGCACAAATGTTGCTTGATTGAAACGTGTTCTTTTTTTAGGGAATCTGCCAAATGATTGACATGGGACATGTCTTTAAAGTAAAATGCTTTAAATAAAACAGGAACAAGACAGTGTAATGGTAAATGGAATATTTTCACGTTTTCTGATTGTTCTGAAATAACAGATTTTCACAGCCTCTTCAATAACAGGAAATCATACCCTCTCAACAAACAAACAATAGAGAACATAAATACTGAACTAGGCGAGAAGTTAAAGCTATGGTCTATGATTTGGAAGCTTGGTACATCTTAATAACACTGTTTATAAGGCTGTTATGGTCCTATGGTTTGATCTGCGCAATATATAGACCAAAAAGAATGAAAAAAATCCATTGAGTATATCCGCTGCAAAGCAGCATAATAGTTGACCAATCCGAACCGCCGGGACCATCCAATCCCCTGTCTCCCCTGCTCCGCACCATCTCGCCCATGGTCACGCCTCCTCCCCACTACCTCTCTCATGTACCGGTGATCAGCTAGCTGCACAGCTACTGAAGCATCATGGAGCCGGGAGGCTGCTTTTGCTACCCTCCACATCGAAGAGAAGGAAACGTAAAAGTTTTGGGAAAAGGCTGAAGTAAGGAAGAAATATGAGCAATACAGGTCCCAACGGAGGCTCAACATTGGATAATCGTACGGTGGAAAAAGCTGCAGAATGATTTGGGATTGTTGAACACTGCGCCGGCCGCCCTGGTTGAACGGGTAATATCTTTGTTTACTATTTATTTATTTATTATTTACTTGATGTGGACATAACAATTACATTGGACAAACCAGGTGCATTGTTTTAAGTGATTTAGCACGGGTGCTAATTTGCAACACTTGTCCACAGGAGGCTTTTAAAAAATGATAAAATTAATAAATGAAGAAGGGAAAGAAAAAAGTACAATGTACAATAAAATATGAGGGTTAAAAAGAAGCAGTTTTTGAATACATAGATAAAATGTAACGCCAAGGCAAGATGATCAGTCGTCAACCAATTAAAATTATTCATGCAAACACTGTTGTTTTGATTTAAGCCATTTTTTAAGTCCTTTGTTAAAAGCGTTCTTATTTGTCTCCAGTTTTAGATGTATTGGCAGAGAGTTCCACAGTTTTGCCCCTTTGACAGAAAGAGCAGACTGTCGTAGTGAAGTCTTGTGTCTTGGGACAAGACAATCACCACTGGTGGAGGATCGTGTGGCTGCCCTGTGAGAGCTCTGATGCATGGTGGCCAGTTCAGAAAACAGTGTTGACCGGGGCAGACATTAGCTCAGTTGGTAGAGCGTCCGCCCCATGTACGGGGGCTGCCAACCCCCAGCAGCGGCTGCTGATTCGAATCCCGGCCTCAGCCCTGTGCTGCATGTCATCCCACCCTCTCTTCACCCGCTTTCCTGTCAATCTTCAGCTGTCCTATACAATAAAGGCCATAAAAGCCCCCCCCTCCCAAAAAAAAAAAAAAAATAAGAAAACAGTGTTGACACTTGATTGTTTAAACATTTAAAAATCAGTTTAAGAACACTAAAATCCATAAAACTTTCAAAGGTGAAAAGATAGTGTTTTTTTACCGTGCGGCAGTGATGCCATCTCATAGGTTTTCTGTCCATGATTTTTATTGCCTGCTTGTATATTGAAAATATGGCTTTTAATGTGGTTGGAGAAGCCTGTGACCATGATGTGATACAATATGAAAGGTGTGAAAATATCATTGCATGCATATACAGTTTTGCAGCTTGATATTACAGGTTCCTTCTAATAAAATGAAAACAGTTGAGATTTGGTCCTACCTTCTTGCATATTAACTTAACCTGACTGTCAAATTTTAAGTTCTTGTCCAGAAGGATGCCGAGGTATTTAACTACACTCACTTCATTAATGATTTCATTCTTAATCCTGACCTCAAGTACGTCATGTGCAGGCCTATTATGCATAGAGAAGCACAAAGATACAGTTTTTTATACATTAAGAGTGAGATGGGATAACTCCAGCCATTCAGAGATGTGAAATAAAGCCTGCGTCAGGTGCTCACCTGCCAGTCTGGATGCTTTAGTGGACACATGGATGACAGTGACAGACATCTCCCACTGATGCTACAGTGGGAGATGTCTGCTGAATAACTCTGGTTAGTCTGTGCCTGTACTGGCTAATGACTGAACATTGTTGGTCGGAGCAGGTAGACTCTGTCAATAGATTTTAGCATAAGTTAACCACTCATCGTTAGCAGTGTAAACTGAGAAGGTGAGGACACGCTGAGAAACATAAATCCTCGCCCACAATCGGCTCTGCTCTGGTGACGCCAGACCCGCTTCGCCGCCAGTCCAATTGAAATGGCTACCGCTGTGTGTTACAAGGGGGGTGACTGTCGTGTTTGTTACTTTCAGTTGAGTTGAGTTGTTTTTGGTTGTTGTTGATATTTTATGCCAGCCGGCTTGTTGCTCTGTCAGAGGGGGCGTGTTGTTAGGAGGCGACACGAGCTGGGGGACAGGATCTTGGAACACTGAGGGGAGGGGTGAGTGAAGGGAGGGCAAGCTGCGTTTTTCAAATCTGTCTCAACAGCCAAACTGGTTTTCAGATTGTAGACCCTAGCTTTAACTAGAATGTTACCAGCAGCATTCACCCCAGATATTTGAATGCAAAATAGCCAAAAAGGAATATATCACATTGGCACAGAATGGGGTACACCTAAAGGTTGGAAATGCAAAGCAATACTAAAACTGAAATTTAAGTTTAAGCAGTGTCATATATAACCACTTATAGACAGGACAGTGACTTCCCCAAATTTAAAGAAATCTATTACATATATCCTTTTGAAATAGCCTCAATTACTTCACATCTTGAGCCAATAATGTTCCCCCCTCGGCAAGATATAATGGCTTCAAGCTGGAGACACTTTCAAAACATGACCACAGGGATACAAATTGCTGACAAAACTGCCGATCCTCCACAGCGCCAAGAACTAAACATGAGGAGGAGCTCTGTCATAGGACCTGCTGGAGGGAGGTGACTGACGAAAAATATCCTGTGGTAGAATTTATAAATTATTTGGTAATAGTATTTGAGAAATCTTCACAAACATGTTTTTTTATTCTTAGTCATTCACAGCAAAAGTCATGGTTTTATACATATGAACCATATAACTTCTTGCTGTCTTGCCATACTTTTGGTGAAAAAATTTGAAATTTGCACTCAATTAAAAACACAACATCAATTCTGGGTGAAAAAAATAAAGTTGGAGCTAAAGTCAAATATGTGCATCTATTCTCTTCCTGATCACCACATTCTGGCTGCTTTACCTCATAATGAGAGCTTTGCCTGTTGCAGTAACATGACCTGCTTCCTGTTTCACCAGGTCCATAAATCATTGAAACAATCAATACACATCATTTGCAATGACACAGCTTCATTTAACTTGTTTATCAATTTATTTCTTCTCCCACGCAGTCATTATACTTCCCTTTGCAGTTCCCAGAAATAGGCACAAAGAACTTCAATGTATTTAATCTGAATTTAACTATCCTGAAGAACTTTGAGAATTTCTTAAAAAGAAAAAAAAATTGTAGCACAGGGATGGCAGATGGTCATTAGTCTACCGCCAGATGTGAATGTTTCACAGCTGCATCTGTTGAATTGTTGAATAATGGTCCACTTTTGTTCTTAGAAAAGATCCAAATAGTGCTGTACTCCTAGATTTACATCATACATTGTTGGCAATTATTTTACTGTAAAGAAGTGCAGCCAGAATAACATCAGCCTTGACAAAATATACATTTTGAAATATACAGAGTAGGGCTATACAGCACGAACATTTTATGTCAGTATAACAAAAGTTAAAAGTACAATCAATTTTAGCCCTTACAATAATTTATTGATGTGGCTTTGGAAAAGATACTTAGATTCAGATTTTCCACAAAAGCTTTCAAATTTGAGGCTGACAGTTAATATACCAACTCAAACTATTAATATGTGGATATAGTGTAAATGGGTAACTGAGATCTGTGGTGTGAAAGTGCTTTGAGAAGTCAGAGAAAAATAAAAAAGCTACACAGGCTCAAGTCCTTTTACCATGTACCACCACTAACAAGTGCTACAAAGATGTGGTACAAACCTTCAAATGACTGAATAATCAACAAGTGTTAGTCTGCCAACATGAAATGTGCTGTCTGTGTAGACCTAACTATTTGTCATAAATCTCCCTCTCTCCATGTGAATACAGGGTCACTTCACACAGGTTGAAATCTGCCTTTTCCAAAAACCTGTTAAACATTCACAAGCTGAAGCCTGAGGGGAAAATTTCCTGCCTCACCCCGGGGTCCTGACTTATGAAAGTGTATCATGCTCAACTCATGCTGGGAAACACCAGTCCTGCAACACATTATAGATTGTTACCCAACTTTACAAAGTCCATGATCTAGATCAAAGCTGGGACCGCAACTCTTTAAGGAAACAACGGCTGAACACATCAGAAACACTAGAAGCTAGGAACAAGACAGGGTCAAGAGAAAAAAGAAGGCAGAGTCCATGAGAGACATGGTCTTGCTTGGGGTCTCCCGGCTAACAAACAGAGATTCAATGGGTCCAGAGTAACACAGAAAAACAACTGGACAATGGACCGGATTGTGCAGCAGTTGTTAAGTGGTCTGGGAAACTCTGCTGCCTGGTTGGGAGGTCTTCTCAAGAGAGACAGAGAAAGAAGTGAGACGCTCTCATATCATTTCCCCTCTTCAGCAGAGAGAAACAACATATAAATAACAATGTCCTTTTCAACAGAAGTTCAGATGGAATGAGAAGAGGAGGGGCTGAAAGAGAGAACACAGCAGAGAGGGATGACAAAGAGTGCATGGCAATAAATAAAGATACACAACTAAAGGGGACAGAGAGCAGGGCAGAATGTAACATCTGCTTTGTAATTACTAATCATCTAATTATCATTGTAATGAGGAAGTAGACAACCTTCCCAAGTCCGGACAGGAATTGTGATTGGCTCTTTAATCCAATAAGAGGTATAACAAGGACAAATGGGAAAGGGTGTTTGGCTAATCCAATTGGGTCAGGGCTGTGTTTAGAACAACCAGATACTGTTTCTACTGTAATCTTTGGAGAGAAAAATTATGCTTTAAACTAATGTTAATTCACACAAGGGCTGTATGCTTTGAATGTCACATACAAAGGACTGTTTCATATGGTAAGAAGAAAGTGAAAGAAATAAAGGCAAAGGAGGGGTTTCAATGTTTACATGATTATGAATATGAGTTGGATAAGCATCCCACCCTACTCAGTGGTGGTTATCTGGTATTGGGCCTCCTAGTTTTCATTACCATTTCATCTTGGTTCATAAAACCAGGATTATTTAAATTCAACTCAGTCATTAACAGAACAGTATGTCAACTGTGCTCACTATTTCAATCATTCTAATAAATAAGAGGGTATATTCCCTCTTCTGTGTGTGAGACTGAGAAACAGAGAGCAAATGTGTGCCACATACCATGTGTTCCCTAATCCTGCACATATGGTAGGGGTATAACCTGTTATTGTTCAACATGGCTGCACCCTGATGGCCATCCACCAGATTAGACCGAAAACCCTCTTTTAGTAAGCTTGACAGGCTAAAAAGCAGCAAAGTGGTTGTTGACAGTGGAAACATGGATAATTTACATCTCTCTATTTGCATGAAGACGTCAGCTTCTGTTATGTTTACCACTTAAACTGTTTACCATCTGGGCCAAAGTCAGACATGGGACGTAGGGTTATCCTGATTCTACCCATAGCCCTTTCCCTTAGCCCTCTGTTTTAAGGGCAAAGGGGAAGGGGTGAAACACACAGCTGAGGAAGAGACGCCACTCGATTCCCGCTACATCATCACCCAGAGCCGCTCGCTGGCTGTGACGTAAGCAGTTGTGACAATAGCTGTAGCCACGGCTGTGAAAGCTAGCTCGTTATTATTAATATTTACTTTATGATTTAATAATTACTTTTAATTAAGTGTTTCCTTCGGTCTCCGCTCTGCTTCGTGTCAGCGGGTGCGGTGTATTATGGGAAATTCTGTTAGCCCCTGGTTTCAAGTGAGGTCCCAGTCTGTCTTCGTTTCAAGGGCAGTGTATTCCTTGGTCTTAGCCCTTCCCCTTAGCCCTACGGAGTATTGGGACACCACTTCACTTGATGTGAACATGTAAAATCAAGGGGTACGGGGTAAGACGAGGGGTAAGACGAGGGCTAAGGGGTACAATTGGGATTCACCCTTATGCCAGACAGGGTCCAGCAGAGATGTTAAGATTCTTTTCTGATCAACATCAGTGTGCGATGTCACAGCTTTATCTGGGGACAAAGCATGGCAATCATGGAGACTAATTTGAGTTACCACTGCAGGCTAGTTGGCATCTCAGTGTAGCATGCTTATGTTCAAATTAATGGGCTAGTTCAGTTTTTAGCAGTGTGGCTGCTATAACCCCAGGGCATGAGTAAATATGACTGTCAATAAAGGAAATTGTGAGCTTTGTCCCTTGGGGTTAGATATCCGGGGCGAACTCATGGTACCACTGAAAGCCTTGTAATTTACCCAGTCACAGGTTGCCAAGGAAAAGTTAAACACTGTAAAGAATCTTACTGCATCATATTTGTGAGCCAACTTAGTGTTTTGTGTAGTTTTAACGTGTAAGTGGGCTAATTGTGAGGCTTCAGTGGCACCATGTACTGCTATATACCAGCTACCATCCGCCCCACGGATAACTCGCCCCAGGGGGGCTCACAACATCCTTTACTGGTAATCATATTTACTAGTGTCATGGGTCTCTAGCAACACCACTTCAATAAAACATTAACAAATCTTTTAAGATGGATTAGAGCTTATCTTTCACAGGAAAGAGTCAGCTTTTTAGTAACAAACACACAAGCTTGTCACTTTTCCACTTAAGTGGAGTTGCCAGGTTTATTATCTAAATTATGTGTCAGTAATGTGTTTTATGGTCTGTTTTGTTACTACATGAAGGAGAAAAGATACCAGAGAGCACTACTAGCTTTTACACTTGTTTCATGATTGCCCTTACTTATTTTACTTCACTGCGCATAGAGTAAGTCTCTGAAGTACAGGGACTCTCAACAAGTGGAGTCTGGAAGGACTAAAAAAAACACATCAGTCATTCTAGGAAATATATAGATAATTTATCCTTCCTAAGCACAACCAACATGGTATCTAAATGTCCAAAATGTGTGTAAACAGGATCTAAACATGAGCAATAGTGATAGCTCATGGCTGAAAATCAGCCAGTCTACACCCATTTCAGTGTTGATTTTTTCTTTTGAGCAACACACTCGGGCCCAGAGTGTATGTGATCACATCATGAAAGAGACTAAATGGTGAATGGAGTGATTTTCTAGTTTTTCTTGCTACTCTAAGCACTTATGCACTACAGGTCCCATCTACCCATTCATACTGAATCACATTTTCATTTACACACTATAATTCAGTTTTTTTCAGTTGTCCATAAGTTCCAAGCACATCCACATACTAATCAGCTCTGATGCAGCAGCGGGAGCAGTCTGAGACTAAGCATCTTGTCCAAGAACACATGGCAGGCAGAGCTGAGCTGGGACACATTTATTTCACGTAAGAGGGACTCAACAAACCGAGCAAATTATGCCTCTTGTGCTATCGCAAGATACCTTAAAATAAAGCTACATTATCGGGCAACATTATTTTAGCTTTAAATATGAAAAACAAATTAATTATGTTGATCTGAGATGGTCATTTTGAGGCTATATTTTTTGTTTCCTTGATTGATTTTAAATGTTGTTGACAAAAATGCTGACACAAATTTCAAAGTATCCTATAAACATTTGAGATAAGACAAAAAATGTTCTGGTTTACTTAGAGTCTCAGATGAAAAGATGAGACTAAAATAAATACAAATAAACAATGAAGTATCTTTGTTTAAGAGTACAATTTGTTGTGATCAATTTTTGTTAAAAACATTGTTTATTAATAATTATATTCTCTTTGAAACCCATTTTTTTGTTGGACAGAAAAAAGATTCATTGATAGAGCTTCATTGTGGTGCTTTGGCATTGATGCAATTTGAAAGAGAAGAGTCTCAATCCCACCAGCACACCTGAATTGTTAAATGTGCACAGATGTGTGCCTCATCATGAACCAAAGAAGGCTCAGAAGAAAGTATCTTTGGATTCATACAATTCTCTCAAAATCCTCAACGAGTAACTTCATCGTCAATGTTGTTGTTTGTTTTCAAGTGTTTTCTCTCAAAACTGTCGCTGTGCCTTCCGCTGCATAATCTGCCTTTCTGTCTGTGAAGCACATGCGCAGTAGTGGTGATCTGGGTCAGCCATGATGTCACTGGCAGGGTATCATGGCCTGCTGGCAACGGAGATCAAAAGTTTGGGGGCATTTTGCCAAAACAGAAGATAATAATATGCATTACAAATCTGCAAGGAAGAACTTGCCTTCCATGGCAGTACGACAGTGATGCATAAGCATCTGAAAAGGAAGCACGTCGTGGCTGATTCAGTTTCTGACAAAGAGGGACAGTTGTCTTGATAAGCTAATTTGCTAGTTAGCTGCTAACATTAGCATCAACAGTACGGTGACCAGACGTCCCTGATTTCCGTGGACAGTTCCTGTTTTGGATGACCTGCACCCGGTTAAAGCTGTCCCGGAAATGTGTTGATATCCGTGTGTGACTCTTGCGCGTCAACTCGAAAAAAAGGTTATTACTATAGCCGCGCAGAAAGGTGAAAGCGTGAGGGAGCAAGGTGACTGAGATAACAGTTATTGTGTTGCCAAGTCTGCTCATTATAATCAGCTTTGGGCTTTCCTTTCTGTCTGTATGAATCTCCCATGATTATCACACACCTACGCAGGAGCCACAGTTACCAGGTTCACTTAAGATCAGCAATTTGGACTTTTTTTTGTGGAAAAGTTTTCACCAAAATAAAACTGTAAAGGATCAACATAAAAACTAAGATAAAAGCCTGACTATGTCTGTTTGGTTACAAAAATCAAGGTTAGAAAGACTGTTTAGTGATAACAGAGTTACAAATAACAGTAGACCCTCCCTTCACTTCTGTATGAAGAAAATGATGTTGAATAAGTAAATTAAGAGAGAAAAAAAGAAAATATGTAACTGTGAAATTGAAATGAAATGTAGACTAACATCAAAACATGCTTCATATAGATATTGTGTACATATAACTGTAACTGTCCCATTTTCTTAATTTGATCTTGTTAACTTTAAATTAAATTTCAAAAACTGACTTTGAAATGTCTCCCGATTTCATCGCAGAAATCTGTCGACGTTAGTCAAAAGTGAAAGTTTACATTAACATTGATGATTTCCTTAGCCTTAGAACATGTTATGTGTTTGCAATAACATAACAACTGCAAAGTTCATTAAAAGTCGAATGAACTACAATCTTAGTTATCTTTATTTTAAGTTAGCACATCTTAAAACACTTCAAGCTGGAAGCTAATGATGGTTATACAAGAGCAACTGCACACTGGTGTGATATGCTGTAATTCATGATGTGATTAGTTGACTAATTGCACAAAATAGTCGTTGACTAGTCGACTAATCACAAAAAATAGTTGTGACAAGTCGACTGTCAAAATAGTCGTTTGTGGCAGCCCGACATGGCATCAAACACCTCTATTCCTTTGATTTGAGTGTTAAGTCCTTTAACACTCTTGTGTCAGATGAAGGAAATATATACACACGCACATACACACACACACATATATTAATATCTATCTATCTATCTATCTATCTATCTATCTATCTATCTATCTATCTATCTATCTATCTATATATATATATATACATATGTAAATATGTACTCTTGAAAACAGTAACGTAATGTTATCTTCATTTTCACAATACTGAATTCTTAAAAATCAAACATACAATTGGGGTCTTTTGATTTGCTGTGATAACACGATTTGAAATAAGATAAAAGGGAGAGGCACACAGTATGTACATGGTGCAACAGAGAAAGGTGAGGGGGTGTGAAGAGTGGGGGGTTAAGAGGATGGAGAGGTCATTTAAAGAAATAGCCATGTACGGGGACCTTGGAGGGCTGAGAGTAAGAGTACAAGCACCTCTGTGTCCTCTCCTCTTAACCTTTCCGTGCTGCTGATGTTTCTTTTCTATGAAAACCTTCGTCTCTCTGCTCTTAAGAGGAGAAGATACTGTAGATTGTGTCAACACTGAATGTAATACATGAAGTTGATATTTTACGTGAAGACAGTAGAAGAAAACTTAAAACATATATTACAATAATATAGTAAAGTTTGAGCTGTACAGTAATACAACAATTTACAAAGTGCAAAGCAGCAAATGGAGGAAAATCTATATATTTTTTTAAGCAACAAGCAACACCTCCATTTGTCACAACATTTTTTATTTGACTGTTTTTTTCCACCTACCAAGGACTGTTCTGTAGTACCGTCCATTTGTGAATATTTATTTTGTGATAGTTAACTTAACATGAAATCTAACATCATACCGAAAGTCCTGTTCAGTGCACTCAGACCAATGATAACTTGAATGTCTTTTTCTTCCACTTGATATTATTATTTTTTTTAAACTCTTAATGGCTCCTTGGAGAGGAAAATTAAACCATGGACTCTCAACAGCTCTATTTCACTCACTGACATTTGCTGACAGTTTGTTAGGTAGTGTTTGCGCTTAAGGCAGGGAAACCTCATCCACTGCTCGGTCATGTTTTAATTTTAGAGCCATCAAAATCCTGTGTCACGGCAATAGTGCACACGCACTCGATGCTGGTGTTAACAAACTTGGAGTCATTTTTACAATTCCTGTGAAAGAAACCCTAAAGCTATTTCTGGTTTCACTTAAATTACTGAAAATACACAAACAAGTAAACACACCCAATTCTACCCTCACAAAATAATAGTGCCTTCCACACACATACAGGTACACAGGCATGCAGACACTAGATACACATGGCCTGCAAGCTATTTCAGGGCCAGTGGTGAAATAATATGTTTTGATAAGGTCAGCAGCCTGTATGTGGATACCAAACACAGTGTGGATGCTGAAATGTCTCATGAGTTAATTGACAGCAAGAGCAACAGGAAGAAATACTGTAGGTGTGAAGCTTGGAAGAAATAAAAAGAAAAATAATAAAATAAGATTAGATTATCAGGATTATTTTGAGCTCATTATTTAAATAGCAAAAACTTTAGTTTGTCATGATGCTTTAATGGGCAGACACACATATTATATACTGCTGGAAATATTTTGTATTGCCCCAAGTCAGACAATTCAGAGTTGTTCCAGAAGACTAAAGTTTTTAACTTTTTGTTTTCTCCATGTGTTTCTATTATTTTTTAGAGCTTTCTTGAATTTAAAGCTAATAAGAGAATGCTTCATGGCTTACCGTGCTCCTCACTTAAACTTAAGTGAGAGCTTCAGCATTGGCCCCACATATAAGCACAATGCACATTTGTCGTGCAAATTTAGAGATTAAATTGAGTACCGTACATTCAGTCTGGGGTGGAACAATGGTACAGTAGGTAAGTGTGTATCCCTCCCCAGAAGATTGCTGGTTCAACTCTGTGTGTTGACCAGGCTCTTCTTGAGCTTGCATGGCCTTCTCATGCCTACACGTGTTTACTCCAGGCACTCTGGTTTCCTCCCACTGACCAAAAACATGCTCATTAGGTAAACTGGTAACTCTCAAATTGACCTGAGGTATGAGTGTGAAATTGAATGGTTATCTGTCTCTTTTTGTCACCCCTGTGATCAGCTGGCGACTGGTTTAGGGTGTACCCTGAATCTTGCCCCATGTCAGTAGGGGTGAGCTTCAGCAAAAGGACAAGCAGTAAAAATGATGAGTGGATGTTTTCAATCTCAAAATTTGTTACTGTTCAGTAGCAACCTTTGGTTTATTCAGGTCAGTTTCACATCCACTAAGTATCCCTGTATGCTATTTGCAGTGAAGTGAGATGGATGGGGGCAAATAAGCAACGCATTATGAGGCTAGCAGAACCTTTTAACAGCTTTTCCCCAGAATCTTTTTACAAACACATAATAAAACAGAACAGTGGTATACTGTTGTGAGTACATCTTATGGGGTCCTGGTTAGAGTAATAGGACAACTTAATTCAAGGCAGAGACTGACTAGAAAATAGAGATTCCTGTTCAATTAAGGAGTCTTTCCTAAGACGCAACCCTTTTTTCTGGACATTAGGAGCTGACTTCTGTTTAATAGATGGTTTCCCATTTTCTATTTAAGTTGTTAATTCATGGAAATAATAAATTCCAATATGTTACCAAATGAAGAGCCTTCATGCAGTTCTCTAAAAATAGTGGGAATTCTCATCAAGGCTGAATGGAGAAAGAAAAATACACCTTTTCCTTATTTTTTGCTTGATGGTTGTCTACAACAATTATACATAATTAACAGGACAGTGCTTAATGTGTGCAAAACCATATCCATTAATAATAAAAGTAATTCGTCTTCAGTGGTGCCTGCTAGTCTGTGGTTGCAGTTCATGTTTGCATTCAGTTTTGCTAAGATTTTCCTCTAGCTAGTACCTTGACATCATAGCAACACAGGTTAAAAAAGGCTTTAATGCAAACAATTAAAAAAAACATTTCAAATAGAAAATGGTAGCCATAGAAAGACACATTCATCATCATAGTTGTACTCTGTCACAATGAAAATCAAAAGTAATCATTAGGTTTCCCTCCCACCCTTGCAAACGATGGATTAAGTTCATCTTACATATGAAAGCAACATGGATATAAATTAGCTTGAAAGTAAACTTGGGCCTAACTGCTATGTTGTACATGGTCCTTGTCAAAGAAACTTAAATGCTTATTTCTGCTTTTTGTTGCATAAGAGCTCCATGTCCAACTTATAAATAACCAAAGTGGAAGGTGCCTGTACTAGAATATTTGTAAAATCTATTAAGAGACCATGAAACAAAATCTAGTATCCTTCCATAAAAACCTTGAGTCATTTCAATTTAAAACATGTAGACTAAAAACTACAGTGCTTACCACCTGTTTTTAAATGCTACTTGTCAAATAATCTGTGAAAAAAAATACCATTGCTGTCAGTGGTACAGTAAATACTTTGGAGTTGTAGCCAGGTCGTAAACAGGCACACTGTCAAGAGTGACTTTTACTGTAAAATGACTTGTGGGTACTTTTCAAACATGAGGTGTACATGTAAAGGTGGCACGACATTCTGGGATTACAGTGCTGGTCTGAAAGTGGAAACAGAGACAGGGTGTACTGTATGTGAGTGTGTGTGTGTCTTATTTCCCAAGGCTTTTCAGATACCACAGCCAGACCTCAAAACTATCATCAGTGTTCTCGCTCCCATCTGCCAAAGTCATCACCCACACACGGACACTTACTCTCTTTCTCACACACACACACACACGCACTCTCACGCACACACAAACACAAGAAGGAGGTGTGAAACAACCATCCCTCACCATTTTTTACAAGGGTGGGAACCTGGCAATAAACTTCCTAACGTTCTTAACTTCTGTCCATCAATCCACACACTGACTTTCTCTCTCACTGTCTTCCTCTCTTGAGCATGCTCTCTCGCTCTCACTCACACACAAACATTTTTCTTCAGCTTGTTTGTCTGCCGAGGCGTTGATTCTTAAAAAAAAAAGAAAAAAGAGGTGAGAAGAAGCTAGTAACAACTACTCTGAATTTTCCTGTAACAATTTACACTTAAATTTCCTATGAATACATTTATTTTTAGATACAGAGCATTTGCAGTGTGGTGATCAAGGTCTGAAAGGGGCCTTACTTCAGTATGCTCATGTTACAAATATAAGAGACAAGAGCTTAACAACCTGTAACAAAATTCACATCAGGATATTTTAAATTTAATTTTGAGTAATTATAAAGGATATACACTCATCCGCCACTTTGTAAGGTGCACTATGATATTACCACTTTTCCCTGCAGCATTCCCCTAATTCTCTGTGGCATAAATTCAACAAGGTGCTGGAAAATTACATGATTGCATCAAACAGTTAATTCTGATTTGTTGGCTGCATGTCTGTGGTGTCGGATTAACTGGCTGGCCTGAGCATTGTAGAAACAGATGATCAGCTGGGATTTTCCTATTGAACCATCTCAAGGATTTACAGAGGATGTCCAAATAAGAGAGTATATCCAGTGACCGTCAGTTTATCAAGCAGAAATGCCTTGATGATGCCAGTGGTCAGAGATAAATGCAAGATGGTAGAAAGGAAACAGCAACTTACAACACCACACATACTACCAAGGTTATCAGAAAACCATGTCCAGAAGCACAACTTGGAGAATCATTTGGCAGATGGACTATAGCAGCAAAAGACCACACTGGGTACCACTACTTATTGCTAGGAATTAAAAACTGGGGTGACAATTTGCCAAATTGGACAATGGAAGATTAGAAAAATGATTGCCTGTACTGAGCTTTAGTATCTGCGGCAACATTCAGATGCTAGGGTCAGGATTGTGCGTGAACAACATAAAGGCATGTACCCATCATTCCATATATGGACATTTCAGGCTGGTGATGGTGTAATGGTAATGGGCATATCTTCTTTACACACTCTTGGTCCCTAAGTAACACCTGAGCAATTTATCAATGTCACAGACCCCCAGTGTATTACGGATGACCATGTTTCTATAATCACAGTGTAATCATCTTCTAATAGCTACTTCCAGTAGAATAATGTTGCAAAGCTCAGAACATCTCAAACTTGTTTCTTCCACAAGACAGTGAGTGCACCGTACTCGAGTGGCCTCTAAAGTAACCAGATCAGAATCCAATGCAGCATTTTTTTAAAGTGCGGGAACAGGACGTAACATCACGGATGTGCAATCAACAACTCTGCAGCAACTGCATGATTCTATCTTGTTAATATGGACCATAATTTCTGAGGAATGTTACGAGCACCTTGTTGAAAAAAAATCTATGCCACAAGAGTTAAGGCAATTTTGAAGGCAATAAAGGGACCAATGAAGTTCTAGCAAGTGTATTTATAAAGTGAACACGTAACCTGCTGACCAAAAAGCCAAGACTGCAATTACAATGAAGAAATCACACATTCTGCTGTGAGCGACGGAGCGTGGACAGACAGACAAGAGGGGTCAGCGGAATGTGGGATTTCTGGGTTCTTTTTTCTTGTTCTCCTAGTTATTGCAGAGTGCGCTGCTCTTGGTTTTGGTCATGCTCAGCCCGTGAGGGCACCGTGAAGTGTATCATAGAAATGCCAAGTAGTACTGTTTAGTTTATATAAACATGTGCTAAATGATGTCAAGCCCGAGTAAATGGTGGGCGATTTATCCGCCGGGACACATTACGATGTGGCAGTTGTAGTATGGATTGTTTTAATTTTTGTGGACTTTTGACCGTTTCAATATCAAGGACTGTCTCGGCTCTAACCAATGTCATATATCATCAAAACAGTGGACAGCGAGGATTCCCCAGATCTCCTCGCTGCATCCTAGATGTTCCAAAACTACTCCACAGTGTTGAGTATGGGCATGAGGGTGAGTAGAAAATGAGGTGTAGTCGTTGTTTGGGTGTAGTAGTGTACTTTGGCTGTAGAAAGTGTACATTATTAAGATTGTTAGTTGTTTTTGCTGTAAGTTGTTTTAATAACCTGGCATTGGGCCTACCATTTTTTTAAAAATCAGTATTAACATAATCTAGACTGGTAGTACTCAGGGGCCTGTGACTGGTGTTTGATTGTGGATCATACCAAGATTTTATTTATCCTTGATGAATACCAGTTTATATAGTGTTTTTTTTTATTAAGAAACAAAGAAGAATTTCTCACATCAGGCTCTTTGGCTGGAGTGCCAAGACATGACATACTCCCACACATAGGCACCCTGTCATCGTATGTCCTGGCTGTGATGACCAAAAAAAACAGAAAGGAGATAAGCTTATAGTTTAAACTTATGTTTAAGTACTTTTTCAGCCTTGTCATGGAAAGAGCTTTAAATGTATTTCATTTTGTACGTTTGACACTTAAGAACAGTCAGAGCACACAAGAGCTTGGGATGTCTGCAACTACCTGAGCTGCAGGAAGACAATTTAAAATTAGCAAAAGCAGTTTTAAGACACCAGTTAACATAATCATAGCAGACACTCTGATTGTGTTCCAGGTTATTTTTGAGAGACTGGGAGCTATCCGCTCTGACGCAAAATGTTGGGGACCACTTAGCTGTCTTACCAAATATCTCCTTGGAAAAGCTATCTTAAAAAAGGTATTACTTTTCCCAGCCTTTTGAAAAAGTGGATCTTGAAGGTAAGATGGAAAGTGAAGATGAAAAGCACAGGCAGGAAAGGGTATTTAGGTGTAAAGAAACTGAAAAAACAAATGCAGAGACTGGAGAATTGAAGAGGAGGCCTAAATGGAAAGTCTAGAAGAAAATATGACTTGTTGAAAATGCAGGAGTCAAAATTAATGGTTGCAGAATACAGCATGTCTTCGGCTCACATTGAGATGTTTGAATTTTCAGAGAACAGCTGTGGTTTCACGCTTGTTCCCAGACACTTTTACACCATTTATTAAACAACTATGACATTTGTGGACATGAATATGTATCTGATTATATAAGCAAACGCATCATGAGACATTAATGTTCGGAATCCATCAATAATTGATTACCCTCTGACAGCTCTCATTGTTCTTGTGTTGACTAATGTTAATTGTTTTTCATGCTGTCCAAGGATAAAAAATACAGTTGCACCAAACAATAAACAAACAAAAAAAATGCTGTGCAGCGATGGCTGGACGGTTAAGTCTCCTTTGAGTCCCCTAAATACAAATCAGCAGTAAGGCTTATAAGGCCAGAGAAATTCTTGCTGTTAACTACTTAAAGCAGACACATGACAGCTGCCATGCGTCCCCTTGTCCGTTTCAGCTGCATGCTTCCACTTGAATTAACATAATGTGAGTTGTTATGTGACCTGTTGCAAGTGGAGATGCAGAGGGAATGTTATAGAGTCAACACAACAGCAAGATCAACTTTTGCAGTTATAAAGACAAACTGATAAA
The DNA here is from genome assembly GCA_036419115.1 of Scarus forsteni. Lineage (NCBI taxonomy): Eukaryota > Metazoa > Chordata > Actinopteri > Labriformes > Labridae > Scarus > Scarus forsteni. Next base: position 41,660,994 of record JAZDUH010000098.1, read on the forward strand.
ACAAGTCTCCAATAATTTGCACATTTATAATGTGTTCCTGTCACTGCACAGAGCCAAAATATCTGTTCAACTGTCTGGCAAAAGACTTACATTTCACTCAAAGTGGCTGCTTAATCCTATCACACCAACAGAAATCAGTGGGGATTCACAGCATGATTCCAGAGATGCTGATATTTAGTTACCTCCGCCAAGGAGGTTATGTTTTCGGGAGAGTTTGTCCTTCCGTCTGTCTGTCCATCCGTCCGTGAACAAAATAAGTCAAAAAGTAATGGATGGATTTGGATGAAATTTTCAGGAAATGTCACTGGGTGCCTAAATAAGGATTATTTTTGGAGGTTTGTATTTTTTCTAAATTTCATTATAGTGGCATATTCCATACTAAGTGAAGTTTTAATTTAAATATCCTATAAACTATAAGTGGTGAGGGTTACATCTCTCTCATGTAATTGTTTGGGATCTACAAACCCGTTGTGTAAATCGTAACGAAAACAGAATACAATGATTTGTAAATCCTTTTCAACTTATATCCAATTGAATACACTGCAAAGACAAGATATTTAATGTTCGAACTGAGAAACTTTTTTTTTTTTTGCAAATAATCATCAACTTAGAATTTAATGGCAGCAACACATTGCAAAAAAGTTGGCACAGGGGCATTTTTACTACTGTGTTACATCGCCTTTCCTTTTAACAACACTCAGTAAACGTTTGGGAACTGAGGAGACCAATTAAAACCATGACATCTTGGCAGTTCTAACTGTTTGTTGGGAAATGCTATGAATCATAATGCAGATGTTGCTGAAAGTATGTTCTTAGATCAATAGCTTAAATGTGTCTAGCTTGGCTACTACTGTTACTGATGTTCATGTAAATCTAACTGTAGCCATTTTTGTTGTTTACCTCCTATTGTTAATGGCCTGAGTGGTCTGATGTGATGTTAAGATGTTTCCTTTGGTAGACAAAATTTCCCCTGGAGGGACAATAAAAGCTCTGAACTGACCTGAACTGAACTTGGTAACACACCTTTTCAATTCAACATAAAGGGGACATAAGCAAAAAACAATTATTTAAGGCTTTTGAACACATTTTTGGGTCTTTGGCCTTCCTCCCAGCCCACAAAATGTGATAGTAGACAGCAAAACCTGTATTTAGCAGGCTGCATGAATGTAAACTTGTGGCATTCGGCAAGCAGTTGAGTCTGTGGATATACTGTTACATAACAGTATATTTTCGATTTGCATACTTGACCTCATTGGTCTACCTGGGTATTCCCCCCGTTGGAGAGATTCCTCTGTGAAGCGCAGCCATGTTTTTACATTCTTAGCAAGAGATCGGTCTTCAGCATGTCGAAGCTCAGAAGCTGTCACTGCTCTGTTGTTGGCTGTAAACAGCCACATACGTATATCCTCAATATATAGACTACCAGCCTTTGAGGACCAAATGGCTCAGTGGATTACTTTTCAGTGGATTTCATTTTCGACAGCTACAGTCGACTAAAACCTGTATGTGTGTGCCAGTCACTTCATGTCTGACTGCTTCTTCAACTTCAGTCAGTTCAACACAGGACTGGGAGCTAGACTTTTCCTGGATCCAGGCTCAGTACCAACAATCTGTCACCAAACCTGATGATGGAATGTGAGTATTTTAATGCTGTGTAGTATTTATTTCTCTTATTGCTATGAGCTAATGCTAACAGTAGGGTGTAGTGAACTCGAGGTAACTGCACATGTTCATCAGTGTTCACGGTACTTGTTGAAAGTCTGAGGGATTAACTTCAATGTATGAACATTCTTATTCTCATTAGTCAAGAGAAGTTTAACAATTGGCTGACTATAATCAGTCCCACTGTGGAGACTAGGCCAAGGTTAGCATGTTGTGCATTAGCCTGTGATGCTTGGGAGAAACCAGATAGCTGTTATTTGTTGAAAGGCATGAATTTGTGGGTCATGTGGGTTCAGGAAGAAAAGTTTAGCAGTTGGCTGAATACAATCAATCCTTTACCCGACTCCAAGTCCCTCTGTTTGTGCCAACATTAGCCGGGGAGGTAGGTCAAGTTGTAGCAATTCCACTGTGGTTAGCATGCTGTGCATTAGCCTGTGATGTTTGGGGGAAAAGAGCTTCACTGTTGTATCCATATGTGTGGTAACTGGTGTATAACAGATCTGGTACTTACACCAGCATGAATTAAGAGTATGTATATGTTCAAGACTGCAAGCAGCACGTGGCAGGAGTGCCAGAGTGCTCTGCTTCGCTTGAGTTATGCTATTCTATCATGAATTGCCATATGTACCCTGCTGTAGCTCATTAGCTAGAGCAGGGTAGACAAGTCTTGATACATATGGTACACAAGGTCTTCAAAAGACTTTAAAGGCTTTTTAAGACCTTTGAACTAAACTGAGAGAACTTATAGCATTTTTTATTGTTAATTTACTATCGTGAAATAAACCAGGGTGCTAAAATGTGTCAACACTGCAGGTTCATGCATATTGGCTGAAAATCTCTTAATGTATATTGTCACAATGCTGCCACCTTGTAGTGTTGGTGTTTTCTGAAGCAGCTTTGAAAATAGCCACCAGTAGTTTTGATAGTTATCATGCAACCTAAAAATTAAGACATCAAACAGGACGAAATAGGACTTTTAAAGTGTTTTGAAGGCCTTGCATCTCAAAAAAAAAAAGATTTTAGACTCTCCAAGGACCTACAGAAAGCCTGTCATGACGTCAGCAGATGCCTACTCAATCTCAAGGACAAACACCAAATATATCTCCTGTCAAAGTCAAGCTGACAAGGAGGAAAAGAAAGCAAACCTTTGTTGGTGAAAAAAATAGCTCATTATAAAATTTGTACAAACGACTGTGAAACACATATGTGACCTACATAACATGAGACATATTTATTTAAAGTTTTCACAGCCCTGACAAAGTAATCTAGCCACTCGAGAGTCCTTCAAAAGACATGTTCCATCAAAAAGCTGACTATGATGAAAACCTTTGAATCACATTGCGACTAATGGTGTGGACAAAAAGATTTTTTTACTTTGAATCCTACAATAATGAAGGTTACAATTACATCTATTCACAAGTAGAAGCTTAGAGAAGACCCACTGAACTAAAAAAAAGATCTTGCTGAGTTGAAAGAAGAAGGGATCTGATTAGATAAGATGATCCTTAATGAGTTGCTAAATCTGAATGACACATTTATACTGGTGCGTGTCATCAAATTTGTATTCATTGTTCTTCCACAGTGAAAAAAGCCAGAACAGAAGGCAAAAAATGGATAATTCACTGTTTCTTTTGTTCAGCACATCACAACACATGCTAAAACAGCTACAATTTAACTGCAGTAAAACAAAATAGTCATACACTAAAAGAAGGAAAACCTTTCATGATGACTTTATGATTATTATTCAAGGACCAACATGAGCTTTGGTGGAGGGCAGATAGGGAAGTCAGAAATCAGTTACCAACTCCTGTCAAAGTAGATGTTCTCTAACGAAAGAGGTAAGGCGAGTACCTAGCTTACATTGAAGCCTCTGGAGACACGCAGACTACAGAGATTTAATTAGAGGTTTTAAAAAGATATCAAGAAAACAAAAGACAGGAGGATAGATCAGATGTCAGTGGTGTCTACTTTGATGACATCTCCTTAAAGGAAGCATTACCTAGGTAAGGAAGCATACTGACGTTCCACCTCTTCATATCGTGGTGCTAACCGTGGATCTGGACCTCTGCCTGGCATCTGTGAAAGGACACAATTGGATAGATTTAAAGCTAACATCATGCTGGACCTTGTGCAATGGTCCATCAGAAAACACTTTAAAGAAGAATAATACAAATAAATTCTACTGTAAGAGAAGTCACACAACTGAATTGCATGATGTACTGATTCATTACTTGTGTAAAATGTTAAAACAATCATCACATAAAGACAAAATTAAAAAATTTTAATATAATCCGAATGGGGAAAATGAGTCCGAAATAAAAAAAACAATAGCAGGGCTTTCCACAAGCATCTGCTGCCAGTAAAACTAAACTAATCTGTAGCTTGATATTGTTTTCTATGCTGATTCAACCCTTTTATGGACAAAGACATAGAGGCATTTAAGTGAATCAACTTTACAGTAGCTATTAAAATGTGATTCAAACACATGGGAACACAATACTTATGAATGATTAATAGCCAAACATGTTTTTGTTTTAATTCTGGAATTCTTGTGCTAACCCTACTCCAGTATTTTTCTAACATTTTAAGCAGTGTCAATGTAAATCCTCACTTAGCATAAATTTGACAAATGATGGGGCTTCGTCCATCAAACATGTACAATGGTGAATCAAACAACATGGCCTGTTGGACAGTTGATATGGAAAAAAGTTCTTGTTCATAAAGGGATTGTAAAAAAGGTACTAGTATTAAGCATAACACCACCAACACCAAGACAGTTTGTTTGAGATTTGTCAGTAGTACATCAATGTACCTATGAGATATATATATATATCTATATCTATATATCTATATCTATATCTCTCTCTCTCTCTCTCTCTTGGGATTAGAGGGTAAATACAATTGGGGAAGGCTAATTCTTAAAAATTTCACATCTGAGTTTCAGCTCTCAGAGGCTTTTTGAGGGGAGGTCTCCTTCCTAAATTAGTTTTCTTCAAAACAGGATGGCATCATATTGCTCACACATAGCGAGCCAAGTCTCATCTCCATCTTTGAAGAAAAAAAAAGATTGTGTCAAGCTGCTGACGATTCAATATCTTCCACTCCTTCCATTTCTCTACATCCCACTGGTTCTCTGGTATTTGTTCCCTCACATCTTTTTTTTCTCTTCTTGCACTTATTCCCATCCCTCTCTTTCCCCCTCTAATACCCATATTTGCACACACACATTCACACACACAGCCGCTCTGTCAGAGATTATCCTGCTGTATTCAGTAGGGAGATTCCAGCTGCCGTGGCGCTCCTTAAAGAAGCCAACTAAACTCCAAACGTCAACAAGCTCTATTAACACGCTCTCTCGCATACACACAGATATGCACAAACACACATGAGACGTATACACATGCTATTTTCCCTGTAAGACACACTGAATATAGCAAATGAGACTCATTTCAACATAATGCGGGGTGAGAAAGTGTGATAAAACTCAGAGAGTTGTGACTCTGCATACATGATGTACTCCAACAAAGAAAATAAAACCAATGTGCGGCATTTAATAGCTCCTTGGGGCTCAAGCAGGGGTGCAAACAGTACAAGAATATTGCTGAAGCAAAAGCAAAGTGGAAGTACAAGGAAAATTAGCAATCAAACTCATTCAAGTGAAACAGATTTTTAAGAAATGAATTCAAAAAACACTTTATAAGTATTTTACGTACACTTGCCAGTTTCAGAAAAAGTTCAACAATTAATTGTTTTGGTATAAAAAAGTGAAAAAAAGATTTATCCCAAGTAATATAACCACAGAGTAACTGTAAATGGTAAATGGACTGAGCTTATATAGCCCTTTTCTAGTCTTTGATTACTCAAAGTTGCTTTACACCGCAAGTCACACCTACCCATTCACACCCATTCGCTCTCACATTTACTCACTGATGGTTCTGAGTATCTATGTTAGTTATCCATCAGTATCTCTAACACATATACGCCCTTTCATGCCCATTTACACACCTCTGACGCAATAGTGGGAGCAACTTGGGATTAAGTGTCTTGCCCAAGGACACATTGCCATGTATCGTCCGGAGCTGGGCTTGAACCTGCAACCTACCGATCACTGACCAAGCGCGCAACCGCGCAACCGCGCAACCGAATACTGTGGGATCACCTTTTATTGAAAAAAGTTGTATTTGCTCCAATGTCCTTTCATAAAAGAAAAAAAAGTTGGACATAGCACAGAATTTGCCAAAAGTGGACAATTTTTTTTAACAAATAATTATTTAAGATTAATATTAATTTTCTCCTGTCACTGCAGAAACAATTTTTGCTGTGTTCATAAATGAAAGAAATTCTAGAGGTTTAACCCCATCCTATACCAGTCTCGATGTACTACAGTTGTGCCCAAAAGTCTACACCCCCCAGCAGAATTTCTGATTTTTTGGCCTTTTCTCAGAAAATATGAATGATAACACAAAAAACCTTTCTGTCACTCATGGTTAGTGGTTGGGTGAAGACATTTATTGAAAAAAAGATAAGTTTACTCCTTTTAAATCATAATGACAACAGAAACTTCAAAACTGACCCTGTTTACAAAAGTTTACACCCCCTGGCAGTTTTTACTACAGTGTATTTCCCCCTTTAACATCAATAACAGCTTGAAGTCTTTTGTGGTAGTTATGGATGAGGGTCTTTATTTTCTCAGATGGTAAAACTGCCCATTCCTCTTGGCAAAGAGTAAATTCTTGGGCTGTCTTGCATGAACTGCACGTTTGAGATCTCCCCAGAGTGGCTGAATGATATTGAGGTCAGGAGACTGAGATGGCCACTTTAAAACCTTCACTTTGTTCTGCTGTAGCCAATGGCAGGTTGATTTGGCCTTGTGTTTTGGATCATTGTCATGTTGGAACGTCCAAGAAAGTCCCATGCGCAGCTTCTGGGCCGATGAGTGTAGATTTTCCTCCAGTATTTTCTGAAAACATGCTGCATTCATCCTTCCATCAATTTTGACCAATTTTCCTGTGCCTTTGTAGCTCACACATCCCCAAAACATCAGTGATCCACCTCCGTGTTTCACAGCAGGATTGGTGTACCTTTAATCATGGGCCTTGTTGACTCCTCTCCAAATGTAACGTTTATGGTTGTGGCCAAATAGTTCAATTTTGGTCTCATCACTCCAAATGACTTTGTTCCAGAAGTTTTGAGGCTTGTCTGTGCTGTTTGGTGTATTGTAAGCGGAATATTTTGTGGCATTTGCGTAGAAATGTCTTTCTTCTGGCGACCCGACCATGCAGCCCATGTTCCTTCAAGTGTCTCCTTATTGTGGATCTTGAAACATCCACCCCAATTTTTTTCAGAGAGTCCTGTATTTCAGCTGAAGTTATTTGAGGGTTTTTCTTTGTGTCTCGGACAATTTTCCTTGCAGTTGGAGCTGAAATTTTTGTTGGTCTGCCTAACCGTGGTTTGGTTTCAACAGAATCCCTCTCTGTCCTAACAGTGCTTCTTGGCATCCTCAGTTCCTTAGATATCTTTTTAAATCCTTTTCCTGTTTTGTGCAGTTGGATTACCTTTTCTCACAGATCTTTTGACAATTCTTTTGCTTTACCCATGACGCAGAAACCAGAAACTTCACCGCAGCACTGAGTGAAAGATGTGCGTGTCTGTCAGGAGCTCAGAAACTCACTGAGCTTTTATACACACACACAGATTACAAGCTAATAGATCACAGGTGAGGATGGTTACCTTTAGTAGACATTCAAACCCATTTGTGTCAAATTTTGTGCATGTTATCAGGCCAAAACTGCCAGGGGGTGTAAACTTTTGAACAGGGTCATTTTTGAAGTTTCTGTTGTCAATATGATTTAAAAAGAGTAAACTTATCTTTTTTTCAATAAATGTCTTCACCCAACCACTTACCATGAGTGACAGAAAGGTTTTTGTGTTACCATTAATATTTTCTGAGAAAAGGCAGAAAAATCAGAAATTCTGCTGAGGGGTGTAAACTTTCGGGCACAACTGTATCTATCACGGTTTTGGCACAGCGAGCGTTCGTTTACCCGGAAGTACCCAGCTCTTTTCCCTTAGCTCCTGACTGTGAAAGGCGGAGCTTAGCTTAGCTTAGCATTAGCGGCTTTGGCTCAGCACTGAGGAACAGACCCGCAGCTTACGTACAAAGACTCCGTGAAACTGAGACATTCAGCGGAGGTTTTGGTGAGACACGACGCGGGCATGGTAACCGCTCCGTGCCCGCTACATGCGAGTAAAGGTCTATTTCCAGCACGGCTGCTTACAAACATTGTAAATTCACTGTCGTTAAGAAAGTACCAGACAGGAAGTCACCATGTGGAGTAACCGGAAGTTTCAAAATAAAACACAATGCATGGACTCTTGCACGTAATGTTCAGAGAAAAAAATTTGCGCAAATCAGAAAGTTGAACAGAAGTCTTTTGTTTTTTCTCAAACTGTGATAGTTTCAAAAGACAAAAATACTTTGAATTTTTCACATTGAAATGAATTGGACATTTATGCAGTTCTGCTGAACCTGCTTCATCTTTCAAGCCTTACAGATTTGGTATACTTACGCCTACAAACTCCATTCTTGCTTTAACAAATGCATTTAAATCTCACTCATTTTACAGATGCATAATACATACATACATAGAAAATAATTGACATATGCAGCATGTTTAGGAGAAGTGCACTTGTATTTTTCACAGGTTTAACAGTTATACTTTTTACTGTAAAAAATAATTTCTGCATGTATTTTTACATTGAAATGAATGGGACACTTCTGCAGCTCTGCTGAAAACTTCAGCAACTTTGAAACTCCACAGATTGGGCATGCTTCCACCTACAGACTCCATTCGTGCTTTAAAAGCTGCACTGACTTGTCAGCCATTTTTACATATCTTCAGCCTTTTGCTTGCGTCTACGGTTTTTTAAATATGAATTCTTAAGCAACACCAAGTTTTGAGGAAATCCTTCTTGTTAGAGCGCGTCAGACCGAAGCCCCGGACAGCCGAGTGCTTCACTTTGAAGCGCCTTTTTAACTCGCCACTGTGTGAACATTTTGAACAGCACAGATATGAGAATTATATTAAAGCAGGTTCTTGGGATGCTCACGGTGAAAATCCTTTTCCTAATATCTATCCCGGTTTAGACACGGCGAGCGTTTGTTTACCCGGAAGTACCGAGCATTATTAGAGTGCTCTATGAGACACAAAGGATAAGTACCATGCTTCCGATGACTCAGCATATTTGGCGCCGTGGTTGAACGGATCGCGCAGCGGATTATGGAGCGAAAGGTCCGGGATCAAGTCCCGGCTGAGGCAGATATACTTTTCTTTCCATCCAGTAAAGATTCTTCATTACAATAGCGTAATCATGCTTGTCTTTACACAGCCTTATTTTGGACGTATTACACTGACGGGCCACTTTATTAGGTACATCTACAGATATCAACACATTTAACCATGTTGCAAAACAGTCACTCATTTTCTGCTTTCTTTCACAGCTGCAAACAGTTTTAGTGCACTTTTCACTACCTGCTACAGTTTCTGAGATATGACTGTTGAAGCAGTATCAACTTTTGCACTTTTCTTTGAAGTTGCAGCGTAGTCACGTGACCTGCACACCTGAGCTCCATTATCTATAATTTTCTGCAAACATTTTTATTGCACATTTCACACATCTTCAGCCTTGATTTACTGCTTACAACTATCCATGTCATATTTTCAACTTTCTTTGCATTACTTTTAGCAATTTCATTTCACAGTTTCAGCAGTCACACTCAGCATTTCAACGCATTTCCTGCATGGAAATGCAAATTCTCTTGTTTGAAATTGTTATACTTCTCTGTAACTTGCTGTTTGTGTTTCTTTTAAGGGCCAATTGGCTCAAACCACTGGGGTAATAGTATCAGGACATCACAGTGGTACATCAAAAACTGGTGGTGCTGACAGGAAAAGATGGAACAGTCCTGCTGCCATGAGCTTTGTTTTCTTACACATAGGCAAACTCAATCATGCTGAAGGGATGTAAAATGCACAAAAGGGCACGTAAAACATGAAAAAGCATGAATTATCTGGTTATTGTGTTGTGTTGTATAGTCTGATTGCTATCTTGGCCAGGTCTCTCTTATAAAAAATAGTAATCTTATTGTGACTTCCTGATAAAATAAAGTAAAACACATGTAATAGAAAGATAAAATAAACAAATAATCAAATGTATCTTCACTCACTTTCTGATTTGGTCTTATCATCGTTGTTATCCCTACAGTGTTGAGATCTGGACTAGTAATGTTTCAGTTTTAAATATGATTTAGTGTTGAGTATTATGAGACGTGTGTGGTGGTGGGTATGTGTGTATATTACTAAACATGGACAACAATGAAATACTGGTATAATAATAGAAATGCTCATGAAAACAATTTATATATTATCTTTTCATTTTAATGTTTACAGGGTCAGCTGTTTTTAATTGCAGCAAATTAGAACTTACACAAAGACAAAAGTACTGTTTTTAAAAACTGCTCAAAGCACAAGTACAAGCTTCTCAACAACAGTAATGTTAGTAAATGATAATGCTTACTGTTTTCCATTGAGTTAATGCAATGCTGAGCTTTGGAAATTCACCTTCAAATGTCTATCCCACCCATTGCCAGTGTGATATGTTGCTCTCTGACACACATCACTGTATGTCATCAGGCTTTTATGTCTGAAATTATGATGTACACTGTGTTCCCACATTGAGGAAAAAAAGAGTTTAAGAGCCCTCTTACATCCAAAAAGAACACAATGGAGGAGGATGAAGTGTGCATGTGTGTGGGTCCCAAGTGGTGTGGACAAAAAAAGTTAAAGGATTTATTGAAAACTCAGTTCTCATTCTCTCCTGGATTCAAAGTAATATTGTCAACACAAAAGGTGCTGGGAATTAGATATTATAGACCATAGCTTTTCATCTCTCTTCCCTCTGCATGCCAGGGAATAATGCCAAGAGCCATATAAAACAGATTTGCTGGGCCTGCTCTCTTTTGAACACCTGTCTTTATAGCTTCAATATCTCAGGTAAGGAAAGAGCAGGATATTAGGATGGAAAAGAAAGGTGGAGCAACGAATGAAAAGGCATTAAAGCAGAAGAAAGGAGTAAAGAGAGATGGAGTGAATGAGAACTAAATGAGATAGAGAGAGCGTGGGGGAGGGTGATATAGAGAGGAGGAGGGGTATTATGATGCCATTGAGAAGGAGGAGTGAGACAGAGGGGATGAGAGGTGAATTATAAAACAAGAGGGAGAATGGGGTGAAGACAGGGACAAAGGAGCGTAGAGGTGAAAGGGGCATGGACGAAACAATTTCAACAAGATATTAAAAAGGCAATAGCACTATGTTGGGAGATGAGAGAGGGACGACTATAACATCTGGTAGACAAAGAGGTGAAAGGGATGAGTAAGGGGGCTGGAGAACACATCGACTCATGAAGGGAGGAGTGTGGGGGCAGAGATGAGAGAGGCTGCAGGTGTTAGCAAAAGGACGAAGACAGAACTTCAGGGTCCAGGTCATTCTGAAGTTTCTATTTGTCAACAACTTCAACTCTACACGGCCATTAAAGGCTCTAATGACAGACTCATATATCAGTGGCATGGTTCTCTCTAACTTTCCTGAATCTGTTCTTTCCGGATAATAATTTCAGATTTGATACTCTAACGCAAAGGTTCTCAAACACTGGACCATGGACCAATGACACGCTGAGTATCCTTATTCTTGAATAAAAGTTGAAGATAAGATGATGCTGTGATGAGGATACGAGGACAATTTGTGATAATCTCACTGAATAACGTATTGCTCATAGGGCTGAACGATTAATTGTAAATTAGATTAAATCGCAATATGGCTTGTTGCAATTTTCAAATCGAAGAAGGTAAAATATTTTTAGCCCGAAATGTGTTGAACATTTTGGCATTGTGATGTAGTTCTTTGTAATTTCATGCCTATTTTTTTTTTTTACCCCTATTCATACACTTTTACACTTTTGGACCATTTCTACCTTTTATTAACCCCATTTTTACAACCTCAAAACCAGTGAAGTTGGCACGTTGTGTAAATCTTAAATAAAAGAATATAATGATTTGCAAATCCTTTTCAACTTATATTCAATTGAATACACTACAAAGACAAGATATTTAATGTTCAAACTGAGAAACTTTATTTTCTTTTGCAAATAATCATCAACTTAGAATTTAATGGCAGCAACACGTTGCAAAAAAGTTGGCACAGGGGCATTTTTACCACTGTGTTACATCGCCTTTCCTTTTAACAACACTCAGTAAACGTTTGGGAACTGAGGAGACCAATTTTTGAAGCTTTTCAGGTGGAATTCTTTCCCATTCTTGCTTGATGTACAGCTTAAGTTGTTCAACAGTCCGGGGTCTCCATTGTTGTATTTTACGCTTCATAATGCACCACACATTTTCAATGCAGGACAGGTCTGGACTACAGGAAGGCCAGTCTAGTACCTGCACTCTTTTACTACGAAGCCATGCTGTTGTAACGCGTGCAGAATGTGGCTTGGCATTGTCTTGCTGAAATAAGCAGGGGCGTCCATGAAAAAGATGTTGCTTGGATGGCAACATATGTTGCTCCAAAACCTGTATGTACCTTTCAGCATTAATAGTGCCTTCACAGATGTGTAAGTTACCCATGCCTTGGGCACTAATACACCCCCATACCATCACAGATGCTGGCTTTTGAACTTTGCGCCTATAACAGTCTGGATGGTTCTTTTCCTCTTTGGTCCAGAGGACACGACGACCACAGTTTCCAAAAACAATTTGAAATGTGGACTCGTCAGACCACAGAACACTTTTCCACTTTGCATCAGTCCATCTTAGATGAGCTCGGGCCCAGCGAAGCCGGCGGCGTTTCTGGGTGTTGTTGATAAATGGCTTTGGCTTTGCATAGTAGAGTTTCAACTTGTACTTACAGATGTAGCGACGAACTGTAGTTACTGACAGTGGTTTTCTGAAGTGTTCCTGAGCTCATGTGGTGATATCCTTTACACAGTGATGCCGTTTTTTGATGCAGTACCGCCTGAGGGATCGAAGGTCACCGGCAGTCAGTGCAGGTTTTGGGCCTTGCCTCTTACGTGCAGTAATTTCTCCAGATTCTCTGAACCTTTTGATGATATTACAGACCGTAGATGATGAAATCCCTAAATTCCTTGCAATAGCTTGTTGAGAAATGTGCTTCTTAAACTGTTCGATGATTTGCTCACGCATTTGTTCACAAAGTGGTGACCCTCGCCCCATCCTCGTTTGTGAATGAACATTTCAGGGAAGCTGCTTTTATACCCAATCATGGCGCCCACCTGTTCCCAATTAGCCTGTTCACCTGTGGGATGTTCCAGATAAGTGTTTGATGAGCATTCCTCAACTTTCTCAGTCTTTTTTGCCACTTGTGCCAGCTTTTTTGAAACATGTTGCAGGCATCAAATTCTAAATGAGCTAATATTTGCAAAAATTAACAAAGTTTACCAGTTTGAACGTTAAGCATCTTGTCTTTGCTGTGTATTCAATTGAATGTAAGTTGAAAGGGATTTTCAAATCATTGTATTCTGTTTTTATTTACGATTTACACAACGTGCCAACTACACTGGTTTTGGGGTTCTACAACTTTATGCCTATTTTGCCCCAATTCATCTTTTTTTGGCCACTGTCAGAACCATTTGGGAATTTTTACATGGTTTTTGAAATTTGATTTCAAATTTAATTCCCAATTTTGCTGCCATAATCAATTTTCTTAAGCCACTTCTGGATTTTTTCGCCAATTTTTCCCCATTTTTTTTTTTTTTTTTTGCAATTTCATACCTATTTTGCACCTATTTATTAACCTTTTTCAGCTTTCATACCATTTTTACCCAGTTTTTATAATTTCATACCTATTTTGCTTCTGTTCTTCAATTCTCCACTTTTCACAAATCTTTTATCCTTAGATTAATTTAATGTCATATTGGTTTACTATAAAAAGATCTACTGCTTATGTTTGTTTGAGAATACATAAGATGAGTAATATTCAAACAATCGAAGAGTAAATCGCAATATTGGGGGAAAAAAATCGCAATTAGATTATTTTCTTAAAACGTTCAGCCCTAATAGCTCATGCACTCTTCCACTTATTCTCTGGATGTAGCTGTAAACAGTTTTGACTCTGCAAGACGTCTTAACTAGAGGACAGTCAAGGCACACAAGAGCGCTCAACTTCCTGAAAAGAAAATATTCAATTTGGAGGTAAGATCTAATGAAATACCCATCAGCATCAATATGAACATCTGATCAGCTCTGTAGGTCAGCATTGTATGCATGCCAATTTTAAGGTATGTAGTGTATGTAGTGTAGAGGTCTAATTAGCTGTTTTGTCATCTGGTGACTTTTATCCAACCGTGATCTCAAATGTCATTTTTAAGCAGTTGGTAAAAGCTGAGAGTCCTTGTGAATGTCTCTTTATTGGAGTTTAGAAACAAGCCAATGCCTCCCTCTGATCCTGCGTCACAATGAGTTATGCTGCATTCCATTAACATTGGAACGGTGAGGGTGAAGTGGGAATGACGTCATCTTCAAATAATCAGTGTCCCAGTAACAAAGTTGGAAAAAAACGTGCTGATCTAGCAGGCTAGGGTTAGCCACTGCGTTATTAGTACGCCCAACGTTGTATTTCACAAATATCACATGAATAGGCCTGTCACGATAATCAATAAATCAATTAACCGAACGATAAATAAAAACGTCCTTGGTAAGTTTGCCGGCCTCGATAAATTGACATGTGCATGCGTGTGTGTTTTCTCCTCTCTTTCTACCAAAGAGGCTGAATGAGAAGATGAGAAGATGGGTCACTCTGTCAGTCTTTCTTAACACCGGGGTGCATCGGTTCTCTAGCTGATTTAGCGAATTTATAGCGGAGTGAGCATCTGTCAGACATGCGATCTTTGGGGGGGATGCGGGGATGCTCGCGCGTACACACTAAGAGAGCTGAAGTGAGCGAGAGGAGTAACGAGGAAACAAACACCATTATAAATGATGGCACGAAAGATACGGTTCTTAAGCAGACTACAGTCCCAGTGTGGGAATATTTTGGTTTTAAACAGAATGAACAAGGTGTGAGCTCATGAACACCGACGAGCCGATATGTTGTATTTGTTTGAAAGTAGTGGCAAAAAACAAGTAGTGGCAAAAAAAAAAAAGAAAGTACGTAGTGGCGACAAAGAAGGGGTGGGGTGGGGGGGCTTTGTCCTGACACTCCACGCTTAGTGAGGCGTTTGGTCTGCAAAGTAAATATAGCCTAAATAAAAGTGCAAAATGGGGCGCGCTCATAGACAGCGTCATTTGCTACATTGCAAAACAATGCAGCCCTTCAATATGGTTGAAAAGCCAGCATGGTTACAAACGTTTGACAGACGGTATGAACTGACTGGGAGAAAGTACATGTCACAAACAATTCCGGAAATGTATAAACCCTTTTATTTATTGTTTTATTTTTGTATGTGTTTTTATTGGAGTTTCGCTTGTTTCTATACAGAGACAGGGTCTATTTTTTATTGTTTTTGATTAGTAAAATTATCTTTATTTACATGCAACTTTTCATAAAAGAGAGTCCATTTCATTTTTGTTGTTTTTTTTTTCTCTTTTATGTTTGTTAAATTTATTATATTGTTTGTTTAATTTATTTCATTTAAAAGCTCTTGACCTTCCAAATACAGTTAAATACTCTTTAGAAATTAAGGTTTCTTGCTTTTGATATGAGGTACTCACTTTATTATGACATATATTATAATTACATGGAAAATGGAAAAAAATATTAAATAATACTGACAATAATATCGTTTATCGTCAATAATTTTTTGGACAATTGTCGTCCAGCAAAATTTGTTATCGTGACAGGCCTACACATGAAGATTGTAAATAACACGATAGCAGCATTTCCATTAATATAAGTTGAACATAACTATGTATACAGCTGATTTAGTGCGACAAACACTAGTCAGACGTGCTAATAAACGGATTACCACAGGGGCTTAATAACTGTTTACACTGGGGGTAGATGTCTTCGATTGTCAACTCGGGGGTGGTGAAGAATCCCTTAGTTCCCAGCAGGAAACTATCACCTCGCGGGAATTCCAGCTGAAATTTACCATTTGGGACTCAGAAATTCCGACTTCTCAGTACAACAGGAATACATAATTAAACTCTTCAAAGCATTTATGTGTTGTTTTCCTCTGCCTACATGCTCGCCTATGAATGTGAGTCTGTGACTGCGCTGCATTACATTGTACTGGGGCTGTGCTACAAAAACAGGTTAGGGCTACTGCACAACGATAAAAAATGAAACTGCATTACTTGATCTTAACCTGAGAACCACTTGGCCATCATTTTAGAAAATATAGTCCCTCGGAGGCATAGGTAAGTATAGAGGCTTCTATTGTGGTCTGCTGGTTATGTCTTAGGTAATCTATATCTTTCAAAAGGTTGGTCAGTTCCTCTTTTGAAAAGCTTTCATATTTTTCTCATTCTGACAGTTTACTTGACGACTATAAATTCAGCAAATAACCAATTAAGCAAAAAGGGTTCTGAATCACAGGGGATCAGGATCTAGCAATTATTGATACATTAGAGGACAGTTTTGTTACATTTGGGTTTTTGCATTTTAAAAGAGGAAAATCAACCATCTTTGATCTTATCATTGCTGTTTTTTAATAGTTATGAGCCCTAGCATCATTTGATCAATTACTGGTATACCAACAAACATACTTTTGAAAGGGGAAACATACGTCTCCAAGCACATCAGTATTGTGTATCAAATGAAACAGAATCTGTTATCTTTTAGCCTTAAGCTTAAAAAAAAGTTGACAGCTGCTGAAGCAGGTAGCACCCACAGTTGTTACGTTTCGAGCTGCAAGACAGCATTCTAATTCTCATTAGCTTAATTCTGCCATTCCTGCACCATGTGTACCATTATAAGACAATAAGGGAACTGACAAAGAATCATTATTTAATAAAAATATAACTTACAATAATGAGAAAAGACACTGGTAACCATGATAATAACAATAATAATGACATAACAATAATAATGATCATAATAATGACAATATAATCAATTTTTTTCTGGAGGTCATTAAAATAGGACAATAAAAGAAAGTCAATCCAAGGCCTGAGTTAACAATGTTCAGCGAGGTACTACAATATAAAAAAGAGCTGACAAGGCTTTGTAGAGAAAATGTGACAGTTGTTTGGTAAATAAACACACTACTTGCTGGTGGCAGCAATAGAATTAGCTCCTTATAATGAACAATAAAACATGCAATATTCTGATTCTTGTTCCTCAAACGTATTGTATCATGGCCCTTAAAAGTGCCCTGGTACAGACAGGCAGTGTGAGTTTATGGTTTGGTAATCTCCAGCTCAAGTGTGTCTCTCTGTGTTTCCAAACACTCGGATCAAGTGCAGATTAGAGAGGGATGTCGCAAACTGAGCAAACACAAACAGATGACCGTGTAATGAATGTGCATGTGTGCATATGAAGTGAGGAAGCGCACAGAAAGCAAACAAACAGTTTTCTGACCACACGAACACAGGGTGAGTAGCAAAGCCCGGAGGGGGTGTGGTCAATATTTTTTAACAGTGATGTCAATTATAAAATTGTCAAATGAATGTCACATGACTACTTAAAGTTGCTACCAATCTAACAATATAAGTGAAACACATCTGCACCCTTTCATGAACATTTATGTAGCAAAAGTACAGAAGTGGGAGCACAAACCTTCACCACTTTTATTTAACCCAATTAAACACTGCTATATTCAACATCAGTCCTCTCCACCTTATTACCATTATACTATTTAATGTTAACAATAGAACAATCTCTCTATCCATGGCTGTTATTGACATAATTATTTAACAACCATATAAAAAGGAGCAGCATCTAGTTGATCAATTAAATTGGGTTCAATTGATTTAAAAAAAAAAAAAGAAAATTGATGGTTAAATGAGCAGGGTGCCCAGCTTGTCCCATAACCTTCAAAATCAATAAGTTCATCCTTGAATCTAGTTGGTCATGTAGTGAAAGTCTAGAGAAAATCCATAAGAGGGCACAAACCTCTTAACTCCAAAAAAGCTTTTTTTGCAGGAACTAAAAAAAAGAAAAAAAAACTTCTGAAACCAAAAGAAGGAATATTGTCCTGTCCTGACTACTACTTCTTGTACTTAAATTTAGTGAAATGTAAAAAAATACTTAACATATAAACACCCAGTACCATAAATAAAAGTCATACAAAGTGAAGAGAGGAGGTTTTTGCCCCACAAAGATAATGTGCAAGGATGAACGGACAGACAACCTGAAAACTTAATGCCTCCTATCTCTGTCCCCAACACCTAGACATGAAAAAAAATGTAGCCTGTGGAGCCACCTGTTTGTTACTGACTGTGACTATTCATCTGTCTGAACCTGTGTGTGTGCTAAAGCCTGGGTGTGTTAGTAAGCTAGAGCGAGAGAGATGTAGTCGCCTCCCAGCATTCACTATTTTGACAGGAGTGCAGTTCAGGGCAACCGCTTTTAGAGCTGAGCAGGAGTGGGACATACTGTACAACATCTCTTTTTTCATCTAGCTCGCCCACACACCAAAACAACAAAAAAAAAATCCACCCTCACAAAGACCAGCATGTGTATGCAATAACCTCCAGCACCTCACATGTAAACATGCTTATTCTGTCCCTTAAGTACAGCTTCTGGACACAAACAGACAGTTTTACTTGTACAAACAGCGGTCCACATCTCTCTTTCCTCTTCTCTCTCAGCGCTCACACACATATTTAATACTGCACACACTCGGGCTGTGGCAGTAGTGTAGTGCACTGGTTGGGGTAATGGTCTAGCGAAAAACCATTTCACGGCATAGCGAGCAGAAGAGAGGCAGACAGCCGAGCGCGGAAATCAAGCAGAAGAGACTGATACTGAAGGGAGAGTGCAGACACACATGCAAACACACACATACTCAGGCACACACACACACACACACTTTAAGATGGGCTCATCTCTCTCCTTTCAACAGACCCTTCAATTTACCCATAAAACACACCACCCCGTCACTTTGGGCACTGACACATACACATTAATGGGCTTTTTTCCTTTCTCTCTTGGCTTGACTAAGACTGATACACACACTTGCACACACACATAATGGCTCACATCTCTTTCACTTGAGCTGTTTCAAGGATTTCAAAGGGATTTAGATCGACATGGAGTATTTGGTAGATGCATACAGCCTCAATGAGAGTACTTATCCCAAATGTGAAGTGTTTCCCTCTTTCTTTCATCTCTCGCTCTTGAATCTTTTTGTGCTCTTAGTCAACACTTTATCATCTCCATCCTTCACCCTCCACCTTTATGCCCACCGTAAGACTTTTCACGTCTCCTGTCTTCATCTTCTCTCTTTGCACGTCTGCACCTCATTTTTTCCCCTCATTAACTAACTCTCTAAGTGAAATAAAGGGTTCCTTGGAGCGCTGTTAAGCCCCCCTCCCTAACCTTTACTCTTACTTAAGATCTCTTATAACTTCTACATCCTTCATGATGTTACCTCACTCCACCCATCCTTTCCCTTCCCATCTATCACTTATCCCTGAATTTACAACTCCCGCTTCCTGATCCCCTCCATTTACCTCCATCCTTCTTCCATATCCCCTCCACATACATTTAAATCAATGATGACAAAAAGCAATGGCATAATCCCCATCAGTCATTTCCTGCCCCCCCCCCCCATTCTTTAAGAGGACCCCTCCCCGAAGCCCCACTATCCTTCTTCTCTCACGCTTAAAGACATTCACTTTCTCCATAAATTGATACAAAAAGATTTGCTCCCTTTCCGTCATCCCCTTCACATTCTGCCTCCCACCCAAGCAGAAATCGATGAATAAGGGAAGCCTGGTTTTAATCCGCATCAGTCATATCGTTCTGCTCAGCCAGCGTTTTGGGCTGACACAATTAACACACAGCTCCGAAGACTCTGCAATTTCTGTGTCTGCAAGTATGTGTGTGTGGCTGTGATATACCTTATGTCTGTGCCAGCTCGCTCTTACTCACTAGTCGTACAATACTGCAGATTGGTCAGTGGTCCGAAGCATCAGAATTTGGCATGATGGGGACACATAATGTGATTTACTTCCTGTTTATTCTTGTGTTTTTGTATGTTCCAGCTGTGCCATAATAGCTACAAGATATACTTGATTCTGTGCAACTTGTCACATGAGTATATCAGTACAGGGCACAGATAGAGCTTGGGCCAAAAACAAACACCTGTTGTGTACTTGTTTTTTGACTTTGTGTCTACTTGTGTGCATCCAGCTGCTTCATCAGCATTGCTGTAGATATATTTGACATTGCACATTGAGTGTTACTGTAAGATACCACCTATTAACACAAAACAGCTCAGGCTGTAGACAACTACCTGCTGTGTGTTTGCTGTTTGACTCTCTTTGCTTGTGTTCTCAACTGCATCACTGGGGTAGTTGTAGAAATATTTAACTCTACGCAACATTTACACCAGAGAAAGATTAGGCCATAAACAGCTACCTGTTGTGTGAGATATAAACAACAGAATTGGGTGGAGAAACTCGGAGGTTATCGTTATATAGAGGTGTGAGAAAATATCAGTCTACTAAAGTAGCAATGTAACACAGGGTGATACTGCATCTTTCTTACAGAGCTCTGTACTCAAATCTATTTTATTATTTTAACATTAAGACTGGACAATGTGGACCAAAAATTATATCTCCATATAATTTAGCTATATGGCTAAAATAGTATATGCTTACATTTCCCTTATAGATTATAAAAAGAAAAAAAATAGGCTAATGAAGCTTACAGTAAGATCGTTTTGATGCAGAGGGCTAAGGTTGGGGCTTCTGGTTTCCATTTCACATAGATATCATATTGCACTTTATGGCACTAATGTCAAATTTGGAAAACAATTTAGAGTTCAATTGTTTTGCCATCTGTTTTGGCATTTTCTGCGGTGTTAATGGTGATTCTGGCTCCCTGTAACATAGGTTACAAAATCCAACAACACAAACTGCTTTCTGTAATATGTACCAACATTGTTTTCTAAGCAAAAGCAAAATTCTTGCCCAATTGAAAGTACACACAATTATTTGTATTTAGGGCAATACAAATTTATTTAGTATATTTTTTCCATTTCCTGAAAAGCAGGGTTCCTGGAGATTGGAGGTTTGAGCCTAAAAACAAAGATATTCTTATTTTTATAATTTTTCTCTTAAAAAAAGATGGTCCTACTGAACTGAAGCAAACATTGCAAACACTAGACTGTATTCAGACGTAATTTAGCTACCATGTGTGCTTCCTGTTACTTAATCACTCTGGCTTCCCTACATACATACAATCCCAGTCTGCATTCATTCTTCCCATTTTAAATCTTCATCCATTGATCCCACATCCATCCATCTATACATTCAGTCTGAGAAAGTGGTAATTGCAGCTGCTGGTGAAAAGCCATCCATTTTCTGAGGCTAATTACTACATCCTTTCAACAAAGCAGTGCTAAAGGAGAGAGGGTCGACAAGCATACTCACAAGAACTGGCTTCCATACAAGCTCAGGTCTGCTCTTACAACAGAGCTTTTCTTTTAGGCTTTTAGACAGGTTCATCAGACTGCTCATAAGTCTGTTGACAACATAGATGGCAACCATTTTACCAACTAGTCCTGTTCCTCCATTTTTTTCAGTGTTAGAAAAAAAACTAACAAAATTGCACGATAAAATTTCCATTCAACCTAAAGTAACTGAAGTCTTAAGATTAGTCATGCAAAAAAAGTTAAGGTAGTAGCCTGTAAAATTAGAACCACGGTTGAAAAAGGTTGGAAAGGTTAGCCTTGTTGTTTCCAAAGCCAAATGGTATTCATAGAGCTAAGTGCTGAATTACTTTCATATTTGATATTTCAAACAGACTTTCACATTTTTTTCATCTTAAAAAGTTGGCAGTCTCCATAAATTGATTTTAGTTTGACTAAGGTATATGTTTACATTGGGGTGTCATTTTTAATTATAATGTCCACAACTATCATAATGTGGACTTTGCTGAATTCACATTTTATATCGGTGCAGTTTATGTTTTGTATGGGTTTAATGGCAATCCTTAGCTAGGCTCACCTAACAGAGCAATACTCTACTTTGTCAATTCATCCATTCATTATCTAAACTACTTATTTGGAATTGCAGGGGGCTGGAACATATGACAGCTGCCTATCACAGCTGACACTGTGCTCAAAGCAGGGTACACCTTGGATCCAGCCAATCACAGGGCCACATAAAGAGACAGACAACCACTCACACTCACACTCAAACCTAAGGGCCATTTAGAGTCACCAATAAACCTAATGGGCCTGTTTTTGTTTTTGTTTTTTTTTGGAGGGGGTGGGGGTCTGTGGGAGGAAAACAGATGTCCTGGAGAGAACCCATGCATGCTTGGAGGACATCATGCCAACTCCACACAGAAAGGCCCCGATAGGCCGTCTTGCTGTGAGGCACAAACAAGCTGCTTTTCATTTTGATTCTGATGACTTTGGAAAGGTAAACTATAAATCACAACCTAGAAGTAGTAAGTGCTCTAATGCTCACAATGAATTGTTGGAAAACTCTTTTTTTACACAAAATAAAAAATAAAACCAACGAAAAAATGAGTTCATCATGTAAATCTGTGGCCTATTTTACGGGTCAAATATTTTTGACTAATGAAGTAATGCTAAATAAACAATATGCAAAGCATCCCTGTTGTTTTCTTGATGTCCCAGCTCTTTTTGTTCGGCTTTGGAAAAATATTTTGGACAATAATACACTTGTAAATAACTGGGTGCTGTATCTATTAGACAGAGCAAAAATGCGGGCAGCAAAGTAAAGTCTCAAAACCAGATTCTCAGCACCTGGCAAAGTAATCGCTGAGTCAGTGTTAATGATTGAACAGACTCTGCAAAACCTCCAAGCAAAAATTTAAATTTTGTCACTTTGTGCCATCGGGGCTGTAAACTCCTCCCTGCCCAGCTGAGAGACTCAGAATGTGACAACGATGAGTGACAAGTGAAAACAATAACAGTAAAAGATAAACCTTAAAAGAGGAGAGAGAGAGAGAGAGAGATAGTGAAAGGATAAAACAATCATGGGCAGATGTGTTTGCTTGTTTACAACACCAAAGTATCACCAAACCATATTTATTCACTAACCCCTCATACTGAAATGTCAGTGAAGCAGTAGAATAAAGGGCTGAGAATTAAGACTGGTGCACAGCTAAATGTCACAGCGCTGTTGAGCCTCTCGTACAATTAAAACCACAGAAGGTCAACGTTCCCCAAAGCACGCAGCTTAACACGTCTCCCTCGAATACAGCGATTAATACTACTTGATGCGAAGCATATCCTGTTTACTTAGTGTAAGTTTGTGAGGTAGTGGAAGTGATTGAATATTAGGATTGTGTGTGTGTTTGTAATTATGCCAGTGTGTAAACATAAACCAAATTAAATCTTAAAAACATTTAAAAGTTTTGTGGCATCTCAACACACCTACTAAGGCCAAGGCAATTGGTATACCAGACAGGATCGTACAGGCTGACACAAACTTACCGTAAAGTTAACTCTCTCAGACTCCCCTTCAAATTTAAAAGTGCCCTCATACCTTCCAAATCCAAGGCTAAGGACATTAAAATGAATCAAAACTGACACAATGCCCAAACTCTTTGGAATCGGGGGTTTGTTGATAGAGAGGGCCTCTGCTTGACAATGTACACACCAGCCTTAGTCAGCTGGAATCACACACATGCTGTGAAAACTAACTGTTTGGTGCTAGGTTGGAAACTAAAGCTTGAAATGTACTAGGAGTATTTGGAACGTGTCACTGAGGGATACCACTAGATAGCAAAAAAAAAGACCTTAGACTGAATGCTATTACCTGCTTGTTAGAAATATACTGCAAAACATGGCAGTACTTCTGAGAGTAAAAGTAAGAAAATAAACACCAAAAATCAACAACATCTTCAAATAGTTGTTAGACCTCAACTTTGAGTATTGCCTGGGCTCATTTTCTACAACATTTTCCTCTATGAACAATTTCAACTGTCAGTATACTGGTTACATGGCCACTAGTTAAATAAGTACATCAAACTTAAACTTTGATTCCAAACTTCTAAAGGAGAATCTATCCGTCAAGACTGAAGACTGCATTCATTCTGGACAACTTGCACAAACTGAACTGAACTGATGCAGGTGACACGTGGTAGCCATCATGCATCCATGTCTGGGGAGTTTACGTTAGTGTATCTCTGGCTTGGCCTCTTAATGTAAACAAAACATCTGACACTGTTGCCAAAGAAACCCAGTTGGCTAAACTTGTACTCCACTTGCCGTACAGAAAATGATTAAAAAAGGTCAAAATCTTGAAACTAAAGCATAGGCTCTCTCCATGCACTTCAAAATCTACATGAAGTTAGTTTGTAAAAGGATAGATATTTACATATATATATATATATATATATATATATATATATATATATATATATATAGATATAGATATAGATATAGATATATAGATAGATATAGATAGATATATATGTATATGACTGTCTAGGTTGGGGGATAGAAAAAAAAGAAAGTGAGGGAGAAAGAGAAAAGGAAAAAGTGAATCTAGGAGAGAGGAGAGGGAGAGATGAGGATAAATAACTGATAGTAAAAAAGCAGGTAAGGCGATAGCAGGGGGATAGGATTAGTCTCTGAGGCAAAGCCTTTGGAGAGATACACACAGAACCACATCTCACACACACAAACACTTTATTCAGCTGTGTGCACACCAAAGCGAGCTCACTTACGCTGTGACATAGACACATTAGTACAGCAAAGCAAAAGACACACAAAATTACACATGAAATAATGAATAGACATATGCACACAAATACAAAACTCTCTCTCTCACACACACAGATTTATCCAGTCCTTAGTGTTCTTAACAGTTTAGTTTGTCCTTGAAAGTGCAAGCTGGGGAGCTGATAAGGGCACAGGGAGACAAAAAGAGTCAGGGGTGATTTTATATACAGAGGGGCCGAGAGAGGAATGAGGAGGAGAGTCTAAAAGTGTAAGAAGATAATTTGGTTCGCTTTAAGCCTCCTCCTTGCTACAGATACTATATCCCTCTACCTCTACCCCCACTTTCCATCTGAGTCTTCTGCTCCTTTTTCCTGATCCCAAACTTCCCGACTTAAAAAAGTTCCCCTTTGAGGATTAAGGGGA
Organism: Scarus forsteni; assembly: GCA_036419115.1. Classification (NCBI taxonomy): domain Eukaryota; kingdom Metazoa; phylum Chordata; class Actinopteri; order Labriformes; family Labridae; genus Scarus; species Scarus forsteni. The sequence goes on from JAZDUH010000098.1 coordinate 41,685,969, forward strand.
ACAAAGAGAGGTGAATTTCAAGGAAAGGAGAGAGAAGTATAGGGAAGTGCAAAGAGGTGAGGGTTAAATGGAAGTCCATTTACCCGAAGGAGGAGATGTGAGAGAAAAAGACCAAAAAGATGAGAGCAAGGCACATTTTTACCACCAGCTGCTGTCATTTTAATAATGTCAGCATCCTAGGTAGGCCTGTCTCTGACGGCTCTTTATGCAGATTCTAGAAAGTTAATTTATTCTTCTATGAGCTCAGGAGCAGGACTGAGCATAAGAGCATATATACACATATAAGCAGCAGTGAGGGCCCTGTGTGTTTTTAAAAAGTATACATGCATGTAAAGAATAAGAGCCTGAAAATGCTTCTATTCTGTGCATGTGTGAATGTGAACTGTGGGAGCAGGTGGCTCCGGTGGCAGGTTTGATGGAGCTGTAATAGGATTGAAGTGACACTTTTCTGTCTCTGCCTCCCTCACACACTTTCTCCCTCCTTTAGATGATTGGCCCTAGCCAGGAGGCTAGTTACATCAGGGGTGTCTCCTGATTCCTTACTGTATTCCTTCTTTTTTTGAGTTCATCTAATCATATGGAAGTCTTGACCTCCTCTCCCCTATTGTCTCCTTGTGTTAAACTGCTCAAGCCTTGACATGTCTTCGGCCTGTCGTCTCCATTTTTATGTCACCCTTTTCCTGTAATATCTCCTCTGGCTTCCTCTCGTCTTCTATCTCAGTGTCAGTTCAGGTGAGGTTATGGCTATAAGCCAAGGATACCCTCACCTGCCACTGCAGTATCTATAAAGCTTAATCTTTATTGGAAAGTGCTATCTCTCTAAAATTGTAAGGTCAGGTCTTTTATTACAGAGACATCGGCCTGGCACACTCGGGAGGATTTTAAACAGACAAAGTGATGGATTTAGCCCAATTTTTGATATTTTAATCTTTAGACCTCAAACCACCTCACATAAAAAGTCACCACATACTTTGCAGTCTTTTTACATTAAGCTGGTGATTAAAGGACCAGGATCTCATAGGTACATATGCAAAAAGATTTTCTTGATTAACTTGTCATGCTTCAGGGAATTAACCATTTCCAACCAACCCTGAATCTGCAATAAACTACAGTTGCTGGGAAAAGTCAGTTAACTCCAAACCTAATCCAGAGGTCTCCAGTGGGCCACCGACTAGTATCAGGGCCATAAATAGGGAAAAAAAGATCAGTTTAATTACTGTTTGTTGAATGAAAGAGACTGAAGGAAGTTTTAGTTTGAAAGGATGGCGTGCACTTTGATACAGATCCTCTGACTCTGTCACCACTGTGATATGAACATACAACTTTTGTTGAACTCGAGGTTAAACGTCATGCTCATGCATTCTTCTGCCTGGGCTGTGGATGTACTCGCCAAATGCAAGAGCGCTCAACTTCCTGAATTCCTGATGTGGATGCATTCTATTCTGAGGTAAGAACTAATAAAATATTCAATAGAAATGCCAGATCAGCTCAGACTGTTGACCGATGGATAAAATACCCATGCACAGCACTGTACAAACACTATGTTCACAGCATATTCCTTCAAACTCAATAGTAAAAGCCACTTTCTTTCAGCTGCCAACAGGTGACTTTCAGTCAACTTAAGAAGCATATGAAAATGGAGGGAGTCCTTGTGAATGTCTCTTTGCTTAGAGTTTAAAAACAGAGGCCCATTACTATATTGTATAACATAAAACCATGGCATGGTACCAAAAAGTCTGGGGCTTTTCCTGCATTCCTAGCCAAGTTATTAACAAAATGTGGAAAACTGCCCTAAAATTTCATCTGGTCTAGTGGCTGTATTATTTTCCTTGCATCCGAGTTCTCATTTGTCTGTAATGAAGTGATCATAAATTTACTTGACTACAGGCGACAAATTAATGGGGGATACTTGATGCATAAGAGAGCTTAGGGTGGAAGCAGACCTAAACATGGCAACAATTTGGACCTCATAAAAACCACAGATTATCAGCAGTAATGTCAGATAAACTCAAACTGATAAGAGGTGGACAGAAAACACCGTCAGCACCATTCATACCATGTTTTTCTCTTTTGTGACCATTTTAAAGTGAAATAAATCTTATCAGCTACACTGTTAAACTAGGCAAAAGTCATTAAAAAAGATGGCCACAAAGTTTTAAGAAACATGAGAGATATTTAAGCAATATTTAGTCATGCTTGACTTAAGGAGGAAATCTTTCTGCTTTTCTGAGATTTTGTTGACTTTGTAAACCTGAAAATACAAACTGATACGTCCAAGTGTTCCATCACACAAAATGGTGTTCTGGCTGGAGTTTTAACATGGAGAAAATCTGTGTGAGACACTGCTTGTTACACCCCCACACAGGCAACATTCACCTAGATCCAATGCATTTGAAATGGCTGTGTTAGAATAAATAGCTGCTAGAATATAATCAGTCTTTAGACAAGAGACTGTACATTGCACACATTTAATTCCTAAAATGCCAACAAAGGGATTTGAAACATCACTGAGTGATTTCCAATCTTTCTGAAAGCTCTGGCTTGGTTGAGGGTCAGATATTACCTTTGGTACAAGGGTGGATAGTGTCATCTATCAAATAGCCACCAAGAAATGGGATGGAAGTTTTCCTGCAGACACAAGCAGTCTGTTAAAGATTGGCCAAGGCGTGGATTTAAGGTGGGATGGGAGGGGGATGGGCAGGAGAGACTTAGAGAAAGCAGGATGGGTGGGAAAGAAGGAGAAATGTAAGGAGAGAGCAAGACAGGGATTAGAAAGCGTCTGAAAGGCAGTCACTTAATTTCCTGGCTAACCTGGCTATGATTATCTACTGGGTGGGAATGGAACGTTTGATGTCCTGGGACCAGACTAATCCTTGGTGACTAACCTCCACCTCTCATTTCCTCTGGATTAGTTCACTTTGCTACTTAATGAAATAGGTGGAGGTGGGTAGATATGGACATGTAGTGAAAAAGGGAGGATTGTGTTTCTCTTTTTGTGAATGTCAAATTTGTCCGCAGTATTACACTGTGAGCAGTGGTTACTTGTTTGTACACTTAATGTGTCACTTGGGAAATACTAATAAATACTACTAATAAAGTACAATCTAATCTAATCTCTCTAATCTACTGGGCCTTTTTGAAGACAACTCTGATGAAAAAGTGTATCCTCTGTCACAAACAGATTTTAAGAGGATTCTGAAATTCAACAGTTTTCCTATTTTGGATTTGGTGTATCAGAGAATACAATTCAAAAACATTCATTAGCAATTCTGCGCACTTTTAGGTGCTAATATGTGAGGGTCGTTAATTCATGTCACTGCCCAGTGTTTCCTCTTGAGTATGTGTGGGTTCCCACCAGGTGACCATGTTTCCACCCACAGAACAAAAACATGCTTGTTAGGTTAACTGTGACTCTGACTTGCTAAGGTGTGAGAGCGTGCTCTAATAGTTATCCGTTTCTCAATGTCAGCTCTGTAACTGACTGGTGACCAGTCTAGAGTGTACTATGCCACTTGCAAATGTCAGCAGGGATAGGCCTCGGTATCACACAATCCCAAAAGGGACACAGCCACATAGGTAAATGATAGATGGATTTACAGAGTGTCCCCAAGTACTTTACAGTTCAGGCATCCACAAGATGCCCTGTAAACCTTAACAAGCACTGCAAAACAAACAAAAATTGCAAAAACAAGAACTGGGGGTGCTATGAGTGGAGTGACAAAAATATGCTGATACTAAGAGCGTCTTTCCACCCAAGATACTAAGCACTGAGGGAGCTGACCTCGTTGTTTTGCTGCCAATGTGGAAAAAGGAGTGTAAAAATACAGACTTTACAACATCCTTTTAACCCATCCATGTTATGAAATGTATTGTGTTTCTGCTGTAAATACTCCACAGGTGAACCAAAATCTTGTCTTAAAAAATAAGCTTGATGCTAATGACGGATAAAGGAAATTGTAATTGATGAGACAGCACTTAGCATTGTTTTACTCTTGGTTAAACAAAAGAAAAAAATGTAACCTAAATAATGACAAGTTAAATAGATCCTTGCATTTATAACTCACCCAAAAATATTAGGTAAAATAGACCAGATATGCAGTTCAGAGATGTTAATTTACTTTTCTTATTTAGTTCTGTAAAGGCTTAGTTTACAGCATTCAATCCAATCCACTTTATTTGTATAGCACTTTTAAACAACAAAACATCCCCGAAGTGCTGTACATAGAATCATAAGAACAATAAAACAAACATTTGCATATTAAAATAAGCAAAATATAATCCAATTGTTCAGATACGCTTCAGCCCCCCTCTGGCTTTAGGAGCATGTTTTAGGGCTAGAGAAAATATTGACAAAAATATATGTATAAGATGTGAAAAAGTCGACATTCCCAGGCATCTTCATATTAGGACAAAGGCATACAACCCAAATACTAGACAATTATGTCCCCTCCCCTATACCACCCAGCACTAATGAAAGATCCCTAAATGCATCTGCCATCCAAGCAGTGACATAACCAACTCTCAATAACCTTGGACGTCCAGTCTGATAGAGCGCTTGGTCAGTAACCATGGGGTTGCAAGTTCGTGGCCAGCTCAGTCAGTCACAGGACGATGTGGCCTTGGGCAAGACACTTAATCCCAAGTTTCTCCCACTGTTGTGTTAGTCCATTTTGCAGTTACCATTTTACCTTGGTAGGAAATGACAAAGAAATATGTGACTAATTGGCTTTCAGATGAGAAACACGTGAAAGGGGAAATTTTAGAAAGAAATGGTGAACCATATTTGAGAAAAAAATGTAAATGTTGAAAATAAAATAAAAAGAAACGTGTAGAAAAGGACAAACAACAGGAGGAAACTAAAACAGTTAAGGACACACTCGTGCTTGCCATGGTAACCAAGTGGCTGTGACCTCCTGCCAGTTTTGGTTAATAAACTAGAACCACTGAAGGTGACATAGTCAAAGTGTTGTGAGCCTCATGACTTAGGGCTATTTGTAGCTTTACCAAATACTGCAAACATGCTTTAACATCACTAAAACCCTCAACCACTCCACAAATAATATTTTAAGAAACAATTGCCAGATTATGCCCAACGGTCTTTCCCTGATTTTCTCTTTCCCACCAGGCTTTTCTCAAGAGGGATAGCCTGAAGTGTTGCCAGGTAATTGGCCAATCTGACCAATGACATGTCACTTGACCCTCCTCTCAGCCAATGCCCTGTCTCTAACAACCGGCTGGGCCCCAGCTGGCCAATTAGCTCGCCTCTTAGTGTGGAGTCCAGCCAATGAAAAGCCCCGGGAGACTTCTGTTCATCTGAACTCACAGATGGGAGGACAGAGAGGGAGAAAAGAGGGAGAGGGTGTGTGTGTTTGTGGATGTGTAGGTGTGTGTGTGTGTGTGTGCGTGTCATGGAGAGGGTGTGAGGGACTTGGCCAGAAATCCCTTCACTATTGAGACATCTTCACTGAAGAGGTTGGCTAGTTTTGAGTTGGCAGTTGGGGACAGATCTCTTTATTTAAAAGCAACCAATGGGAGAACTTCAGTATTGGTGCATTTAATACAAAGAATCAAGCCACAATCCAGCCACATTTTTGGACACAAACCACCGTAACAGTCTTTACCTTGGTAGTTGTGCATTTGAACGTTGCAGGCAAAAAAAAAAAAAAAAAAACTTTTATCAGATTCAGTGTCAAGAAGGAATTATGTCTTTGTGGGCTCCAGTGTCCCGTTTTTGGATGTAGCTCTTTGTTTCCTTATCAAAATATAAAGTTAAATACAACTCACTCAGACATATTTTTATTGCCTATATAGGAAGATTAATTGACAAAAATTACAATTTACAGTCAAATACATGAAGTGTAAAATTTTCAGAAAAATAAAATGAAAATTTTAATTCAGTTACAAAAATGAGCAATCCTTCTTTTTTTATATATACATATTTAAGATAAGAGCTTGCGTCACCTTAAATACTTCCTACTAGGGCTGTAAAGTCCAAGTCGACTGGTCGACTAATCGGTCGATGCGTGCTCAGTCGACCAAAATTCTGATTGGTCGACCAAATATGTCAATTTATTTTTTTCCCCTGCAGTTCATTTCTTCAGGAGAAACGTATCAAGTGAAATCGGGGTATTTTCTGAGCACCCCCATCATGTCTCAGAACACCATTTTAATGTATTTATCGTTCATTTCAATATTTTTATTTAAGAACATTTTAATATTCTAGTCTAATAATCGTTTATTCGTTTTATAGCTGCATACGCACCTGCCCGCTGCCCACTGCAGCGGCATCCCTCACCCAGTCCGCGCTGGATTTTATGCCTCATATAAACACCCAAATGCAAAAACAACATCACAGAACGAATGACAGTTTTATTTCTTAGGATATGAGGCCCATTGGTGTCGTGGAAGGCCAAGAAAAACACTGAAACCTGGATATTCAGTGCCAGCGCGCCAGACAATTACGCATGCACTAACGGCAAAATACGAGGGAGTAAAAAGAGAAAGTTTCCGAGTTAATAGGTAAGGGATAATGTAGAGCGAGCCGGTCACTATAGAGAAATAAACCCCGACAGGGTGATGCAGGACCCCGACGCGAAGCGGAGGAGTCCTGCATCACCCTGAAGGGGTTTATTTCTCTATAGTGACCCGCTCGCTTCAAAGAAATCAAAAGTTTGACATCAAATGCTAATCTTAATATGATTTTATTGATTTACAAAAGTTTTCATTGCATCAGCTTGAAAAAATTGTCCGTTTGTTTCTACGGTTGAAACAGTAACGGAAAGCAACGGTTACTCTGAAGCGAAGATTAGCTTATTTGTAATTCACATTAAACTGAACGTTTCCATTGATTGTGACGTGGGACAAGGTGAATGGGACGTCCTTGGGAATATTGATGCTGACGTCTCTGTCCTCATTCATGTCCATATTTCCTTCCTGCTGTGGCCCTGCAGCTGACATACCTAGAAACAGTTTTTCACCATTACAACTGCTCTCAATATTATCTCATCACTAACGCTTTAAGAGAGGCACTCACCCGATCTGCTGCTGCTGCCAGAATTAGAGGAAGAATTAACGATGTCTTACCGCAGGTATAAATGTCTTTCTGCGGATTGATACATGACGTGATTTGCCCGAGTCGATCAGAAGCGTCCTTAACAACGGTCTGCTATTCATAGCAACGGTCTGCTATCCAGAAATAACAGACCGTAGAATGTTGTAATTGACCAATCAGGATCGAGCATTTGACAATGCCGTGTAATAAATAAAGATAACAGATGTGTATGTCTCTTCGAATGGAGTCCTATATGAAAGTGACTGCCCATTTCATTGATGAAGACTGGAAAGCAAAGAGTCGTGTTGAGAGAAAAAATAGAAGAGGCGCACACAGGGGAGAAACATCGCTGCGCGATTATAAGTTGCCGATGCCTTCAGTTCCAGCAGAAAAAGTGTCTGTTGTAGTGAACAACGTGGTTAATAATAATGAAACTCTGTGGGAACACTAAAAGAATCCCATATAATAACGAAAGAAACAGGTTGTATGACTTCCGAGGAGGTTCCCAGCAAAAAGGGGATTGATCTATTTTCACTATCATTCCATCCATATATAACACAGTAACAGAATGTACGACTATTATGGTCATGGGATTTATACACCTTTTGCAATAAAACATCTAAAAAAAAATCTCAAAAATAGGGATTTGTGGTCTTTGTGTCAGTCTAGGACTCTCTGACATGAAAAAGTTTGAGAACCATTGCTCTAACTGGTATTGCCTCTCTCCTCAATGTTCTAGACTAACATGATGTTATTTTTGAAATGCATTAATTTATATGTCAAGTTATAAAAGCCTATTATTTTGTAGTTCATCTTTTTAGCTGTATTTCATTTGATTGGAAATACAGCCCAATAAAATTTGCGACAAATGTCTGTAGGCCTAATAAATGTTCTTAGACATAATAATTGAATTATAGCTGGAATCATCTTCTAGAGTACATAAAAATATAAAACTCTTGTGATTTCCACAAAATATAATTTTAACTAGATAACATTACAAATGTGCTTGTCTTTATCTAAATGCTGGGATGACTTTCTTGTAACATTTGCGACATACTGTATATGCCGCACTAACAGCCCTGCATCCATAAAGCTTATTTAGAAACCCCAGGGTTTCCCCAGGCATAGTACTGATTATTCCAATATACTTTACTTAAATTGACATTTAACATTGACATTTGTGTCTTACAAAGTAAGAAAAACAACACTGTTTTCTTTGAATAACTATTCTTTTGATTTTACACAAGTTGACATTTATAGATGATGAGGTTAACAGTTATGGTACATTTGTACATTCTGCCAATACTAAAATAAATCATGTCAGTATTCAAGGTGTAACACAGTGCCTTTAAAATATCACAAAAATGCCAATTATGATTTACTGGAGCTTATGTATCAAAGCACTCTGCCAGAATGGGCTGGTGGAGGGGTAAGAACTTATCAAAGTTCTAACTTGCATTATGTTGTCTGAAGGAGGACAGTTTAAGAGTTGGAGATACAGTTAGAGAGTGGTCAAAAGAGAGGGAACAAGGGGCTGCTGCCAAGAGGAAAGACTCGGTGTGTGTTAGTGCTGGCTGTGTTTTACCAGTAGAGGATAAACTGGCAGCAAAGTTCAGAAACATTTTTTAGAGGAAACAAAACAGGCACTATGTCGGTTCAGTTTTTAATGTTTTTGCATCCGACAAATATAGACATGTCAGGTATCAGCTCTTCTCCTGCAAATTACTGATTGAGCTCTTCTTTCCTTTAAAAGGCATTTGTTCTGTGACATGCTTGTTTGATTCATCAATTTTATCAAACATAAACTTATTGACCAAATAATAAACAAACTGACTGGATGGAAAGTTTGACCATTTTAAAAACTACAAGGAGTTGAGAGAAATCTTAACCCTGGAAACAAAAATAACAGCTAGAAAATTCAACTTTGTTTAGATCTGAAATGCTTCTTTCACATTCTACTGAAATCCTCAAAAATCTTCATACATATATATATATATATATATATATATATATATATATATATATATATATATATATAGATAGATAGATAGATAGATAGATAGATAGATATATACACACATATATATATATATATCCATAGCATCTCATTTGATACATTATGTGTTTTTGTCAATCTATACGAGGAGATTTAAATCAGTTATCTAATTGTATACAGATGCTTTATTTTAATTTGTTGATCATGTTGATTAGATAGCAGTATCAGAATAGTCTGTATCAAATATGAACTAAAGGCGTTAAAGGGTATACAAATGCAAATAACGTAGCTTGCTATATGCAAAGTGGAACATGAAAAGCTTTTCCTTTTCAAGTTTTCCTAATAAGTCTGAATTGGGGTGGAAATTTCCCTCAGCATTTTAGCAACATGTCTATTTTTTATCACTGCAACACTGAGTGAAACTTATGTTCTTTCAGTCAGCATTTTGGGCAGTTACACTAAAATGCCACAGTTACATAAGCCCTCCCCCCAATATCTCAGCATATGACTTTAATTTCCTCTATTCCTGCACAAGTCAAACTGAGACTTTCCCTGACACACACTCTTCTTCATGTTTACAGATAACTGACTCGCTCTAGACGTCTCTCTAAATTGCAATTTCAGCTCCTTTTATTGGTTTGGCATGAAAGCTCATCTGGGCTGACAGGGACTCAAGGGAAAGATATTACCGCCAAAAACTATAAATAGGTAAGGGTAAATATATATTAGTTGCACCAAACTGGTTAACAGTAAACCAAAACATCATATTTTGTGACTACATTTAAAACATCCACTGTTGTCTCAGATGAATCTGAGGCATCAAAGCAAATCCTGAATCAAACAGACAAATCATGATTCCCCTTACCCAAAAGCAGCTTGGCACTTGTGTGCTCACCTTTATTGAAGACTTGCAGTTCGGACAAATGTCATAAAAGATATTGAGTTAACTAGATTTGATTAAGTGCAACATCAGGACACATTATTTAATTGTGCAGAATAAATTAGTATTTAATTTCTTAATCAATCAAATCTTCTGAACTCAATGATCCTGTGCAGTAAAAAATGGTTACCCTCATCAAAACTGGGGTAAACAGGCAAAACATGTTTATTCAAGCCTTTTTGATTTGACCAGGTATAATGTTAGAAGAAAGGGAATAAACTCAAGGGGAAACTCAGGGATTTTTTCTTTGTTATAATGTCTCTCATCCACAGATGGTTATTAAACTCAATCATCTAAATAGTTTGCAGTTAAGAGATCTCCAATTCTAACCAAAATTGGGAAACAAAAGCCAACAAATAGATCATATTTGCATGTTATTATTGTCTCTGCAATTGCTGCTTCACATCCATTACAGCCCATTCAGTGTAAGGTTCACCAACTATTTGACCTCTAGAGAGCTGTATTATCTTACCTATATCTGCATGAAGCACTGAAAAAGAAAGGCTTTCACGCCTATTAAAATGATTGTCTATTGTGCATTGTATATTAATGTGGTCCATAAGTGAGAAGTCCTGAAAGTTTTAGGGCAAAGAGCTCTCTGATAAACAACCATTTGTGTGGAATATCTGTATGAGAGGTGCCCTTGTCCTTACATATGAAGACAAAGTACCTATTTTAAAATGATTGAATCAAACATCCTGTAAATCACTGAAAGGCAGGCATTTATTGGGTTTGTTTTTGTGTTATTTGGTCCAAAGTATGGGTGGAAGAATGGGTTGAAGGATTGCTTGCTCATGCTCTCTTAAGAAAAAGTCCTTTCAGGACCTGACAATTTGTGACTATTAAGATTAGGGATAGCATTATAGCTATACTGGGGAACAATTGTTGAATTATAGCTGACAACAACACCAATGTGTCCAAGTACAATATAAACACATTTCTAGATTTTTTTGTATGTATTGTGTCTAATTCTTAAATATAATTTTGAGTTTAGATGTGTTTTAATAGTTGTTTGCAGTCCCTTCTCTTCAAATGTTACTTAGTACATTTGCGTGTATTTTTTCTTTTTTAAAGAATAATGTCCTTTATTGGCCTGACCAGCATGGTGCAGCTATGAATTGATGACCTCTATTGTATGTATGAACCCTGACCAAGACAAACCAGGCTTGTGCATTCTGCACATTCCTGACAGCTTCCACAGTGGGCTTCAGTCTAAGACAAAAACCTCGCATGGCCAATGCTGGGAGTAACAGCGTTATTGTTTTCCAGTAATGTGTAATCTAATTAATTACTATTACAATCATTACAATGCAGTTACCTTTACTGACAGTAAAATGTAGTGCACATTACTACGCTCTGATGTCTAGAAGCTGTTATCACACAGGCACAAGACAGGAGCTGCACCGCAAACAGCTGCACAAGAGAACCAGATCCCAGAGTTTCCAGGTCTGCTTATTATAAGTGACTTTAGGCTTCTTTTTTTGGACAGTGCCTTTAAATATTGTTGGTTACGAAACCTCAGAGGGATCTGATGCAACCTCTGCTGCAAATATTAACTCAATTCAAAAGTTATATAAACTATTTGCCCCACTCTAAAAACAAAGGTAAAGTTTAATGTAAAAAGGGGGCAAAATGGTGTTCCAATCAAATACAAATCCAGAACTAAATATATTTCTAATGTAGTTATTACTGTTTTCACCATAATAAAGCTGTAGATGATCTACAATAAACTTAGTAAAAGGGGATGAGGGGGCCTTCGTTGATCTGACAGCTTTCTTTTGGCTCTACTCCTTGTATTATCAAAACCCTTTTTACATTGGACAGTGGTTCTCAAAATATTTGGGCAAACTTGATTGAAAATATTAGTAACTTACTTGTAGGCTGTTTATGTATATAAGCCTGCGGAACACAAAGTTATTCATGGGAAAAATAAAATCATTCATGGGAAAAACAAATTTTATCTGAACGTGTTTCCTTCTACTTCTTCCTCTTGGAGCCTACTGAAGCTGGAGTCAATGGAGGAGAGATTGAAATTGTCACTGCACCTCGCCCGCAGCGCATTTAAAGGCAAAGAGAGGCATTCATTTGATTGCTTAAAGGATAAGTTCAGTTCCTGCAGCTTTTATAGAATGAGTTAGAACATTATACTCACCCAGAAGGCTTTCCTGACCCAAACGGTGCTTTGGGAGATATTCAGATCCAAAATCGAGCAGCGAACATCGATATAATGGTAGCCCGTAGGGCATAGATCGCCGCTCCTAAAACTGCATTAATCGTCCAAAAACTCGTGTTTTTCACCAATATTCCATCATGATCCGTTCCGGATGGTCCTCCATTACAGTCTGTGTCACTCCACACAGCGCTGTGTGGCTGTGCTGACCTCTGAACTGACGAGTTTGTTTACGTGCCTCCGCGCATGCACAGTGCGGCTCATTGTTTCAGGGGAAGACGGCTGGCTACAAATCGACTTTCTTCTTCCAGTTTTGTGCAAAATGGACGAATATCTATCGGATGAAGATGTTGTGGAGGAGAAATTAGAATATGATGGGTGTCCTTACAGTTTCGAGCCAGAGTATACAGATGACGAGCTCAAAGAAAGGAGGAAGCGGAGGCAACACTCCAGAGAGTACTGCGCATGCGTTTGGGTCAGGGAAGCCTTCTGGGTGAGTATATTGTTCTAACTCATTCTATAAACAATGTAAAAGCTGCAGGAGCCGAACTTATCCTTTAAGATGACACTCGGCTGAGTTTAACCCACTCACACCTTCTCTCCTCCTTTGCGCCAGTGGGAAGGACAGAGGCATGGGTGCACCTCGGTGTGCCATGCTTGAAACTTGCAAAGTGCGCTCGACACACCATGTCTGTGCTACGCAGGGCAGGTGTGCCTGCGCCTGGTCTACGAAATTAGAGTTCTTTGTTCCAGAGCTGTTGTGGATAACTCTTAAAATGCCGTTGATAATACCAGAACTGCTAGTGGCAGGCCAGGTAACAACAAGGAAGGACACAGAGATGGAGCCACACCATTCATGCAGCAAAAGCGTTTTGAAAAAAGTAACAAAACAATTACTTTCTACAGTAACCAATTATATTAATGAAGGAGTAATTCTGTTAGTTTTTAAATTACTTTTTGGGGCAAATAACTAGACCACTGATCCTGATGCTGTGAGGCAACAACATTAACTCCTAAGGGCGTTTCTAGGCTTCGACTACTCAAAGCTGCTTTGTGGGTCATACCTACTGTTTTACACCCAATAACTACTGATGGTTGAAGTTTCGATGTCAGTTCTCCATCAGTATCAACAAACACATTCACATCCATTCCTAACCATTTACACGCCACTGACGCAGCAGTGCATGTAAACACTATCAGACTAGAACCCAGAGTGCTAACACTATAGAAGTTGAAGCAGAATGGGCAGTCTTCTAAGACACTGTTTACGTTGCAGCCTTCCAGGAGAACTGTCCTGCTCAAGTTGCATGAGATGCAGATACATGGCTGAGTAAGAAGGCAGATGATGTCAAGTGATAGGACAATTTCAAGAATATGAAGAACTTATAAAATGCATTCAAGTCCATTCACTACCCCACAGTGTCAGGACTGTCTCTTTGTCTCAGTGCAGATAGACGGGAACACTCTGATCGGTAAAACAGAGCAGATCTTTGAAGGCAGGACATAGAATTTTGAATCCTCAACTGTTTTCCTTCCGTCAACGAAGAAGGGATCACTAAACTGCCACAGGTCCCAACCAACTACACTCTTACTGATCCACCTCCTGAAGCCAAGGTGGTGAAAGCTATAAAAATTCTGTCAAACAGCAAATCTTGGGGTACTGACTCAATCACAGTAGAAATTTATAATAATTTGAAGATATGTGGACAAGAGGAGAGTAAATATTGAGAAAATGGGGACGGGACTAGATAAGCTTTGCTTCTCCCGTTTTCCCTTTCAGACATGTACAATGTGATCAACTATTGACAATGTGTGATGCTGTATAAGTGTGCTGACGTGACCGAAATAAATAAATCAATTCAATTCAAAAAATCTACACACACAGGTGGCACACAGCAGAGTCTCACAGGGCCAAGAGAACATTCCTCAGGAGTTTAAGGACACCTCGATCGTCCATCTCTGCAAACATAAGGGGCATCAACAGTGCAAACAAAAAAGTGAGAAGATTCTAGCCAGGATCATCCTGAACCATCTAAATCAACATCTTGAGCAGGGTTTCCTACCAGAGAGCCAGTGCAGATTAAGAACAGTCAAAAATAGAGAGCAACCATGTCATTCTGAAGAACTCCCAACTCAGATGGGCAGGGCATGTTTGCTGCATGTCAGATGACCGGCTGCCAGAGAAGCTATACTACAGTGAGCTGAAGGAAGGTGAGCAGTCAAAGGCAGGTCAATGAAAAATGCTAAAAGGCCACCCCAAAGGCTTCCCTGAAGTGCTGCAATAGAGCAGCACAAGATCGCCCCACCTGGTGCGCCTCAGTTGCCTTCGGGCTACTTCTAAAGGAGGTGTTTGGAGGGGGAGCAGAAGAAACACCACTAGAGGAGGAACAAAGCATGCACCTCCTCTCACACCAACCCACTTACAACACTCACCTGTCCTCATTACAAGAGACTTTTCAAGGATTGGACTATTAAGCCATACTCATACACAGTGATAGAAGAAGTGGTGGTCAGCTTTCCTGCAATAGTTCCATTGAACTGTCACTCTGAGTACCACCACCCTGTGGAGGATTTTTTTCCCATACAATGAAATGTAAATTGCATGAGTTGCCAACAGAGACAGTGTCATGTCACCTCCCTCAGCTGATGATCACTTGTCTTTAACAATTTTTTTAATGCTACTATTATGATAACTAGAAAAGCACTAGGAGAGCGCAGACCTCCGCCAGCGCCACAGTCCTCAGCCATTTTGTGATTTTGACCATAAATATTAGTCCTACCTTTTTTAAATGTTTCGATTCCTTGGCCATGAAAACATACCATTAGCAATTGGATTCATAATGATATCTATTCTAGTTCAGTAGTTATTCACAGAAATCACATTTTTCGCCATGGCGACCAGACGCTGATCCGGATCAACACCAAAATTGAATCACTTCTTCCTTTTCCCATACTGAACATTTCCTGAAAATTTCATCAAAATCCATCCAAAGCTTTTTGAGTTATTTTGTTCACAGACGGACAGACAGACGGACGAACAAACAGACAAACAAACTCTCCCGAAAACATACAGTCTCCTGTAAATACTGACAGAAATGTTCATATCTCGGGGTGCTGGTTTGGTGGAGTGATTAGCAACCGGGCACCCCATGTATTTGCTTCTGTAGGTCCAGGTTCGAATCCCGCCTGTGACCAGTTTGCAGAGTGTCTTCCCCTAATCTCTCACCCCCTTTCACAAGCCTATCCACTGTCTCTCTCCTATCAATAAAGGCACAAAATGCCCAAAAAATAAATAAAAAAAAAAAAAGAAGAAGAAATGTTCATATCTCTTAACATAGGTTCGTAAATTTTAGGGCTATTATTTGTCAAAACCAACATTTTTGCAGATAAAACTGTGCACCCCTAGTTGCAGCTGTAATAGTGATGACAGTTTACATCTTAGTATTTTAAACTGATATGTTGGCTACATTAGTATATAGGACACAGCCAGCTCTGTGAATGAAAAAATGGTGTTGGCCATAAACCAGATTTTACGGTATGTGTTTTAACCTGGTCCTCTTACCTACTGTGTTTCGGAACATTCTTTTCCCTGCTTGACTTTCAGGTGACTACATCTCCCACTTTGTCCCTCAGTCTCTTTTGACTCGGTGCCTCTGACTACTGTATGGCTCTCCATCCTTCTCCCTCTTCCCTCTCCATCTCTCTCAGTATTTCTTATCTACCAGATGACTCACCATATTTCAACACCAGATATTTCTCGCTCAGAAGCTCAAGAGCTGCACGCTGCCTTAAGAATCGCTGACAATCTCCAAACACACACATACACACATGCTTTATCCCCACTTGCTCACACATTGACAAGTGTGTGTATAGTGTGCTCACAGGTACACATATTTGACACCTAGAGGGGTGTGTGTGTCCTCAACAACACAGCTGAGCCAACAATCCAGAGAAAATTACACACACACACACAGTGTCACAAACACTGTGGCTATCTGTCCTGTCCACAGTGCAGTGGCCACTGATGATAACACTCTCCACTGAACCAAAACTCATCACTCTTTACACACATATCAGGGTAAGCTTTGTGTGTGTTTGCTTATTGGGTCCTTTCTCAAAGTCTGAATAGAAGCCATGAAAAGTAGGAAGAAATCCTGATTTGATAAGACAAAACATCATCCAGGCACATAAGCCATACCTGAAAAACAAACACAAATACACTCAGAAAAACACACACTACCATGCCACAGACAGAAATAGGTTTTACAAGAATGTGACCTCAACAGAGTAAACTGTATTATTCCAAACATTTCTGCCAACAGCACTGCAACAAGAGAGGCTTTCACGCCTGATTAAAGGATCATTTCTATTTCTGTGTGTGATATTGATATGGCCCTTTGCTGAATATGCCTAAAAAACAGATGGAAACACATCAGCAGCTTGGAACTCTGGGAGCTAAGAGCCACAAGACTTCAGTGTGCTATGTGTTAAAACAACAGTGGCTTATATTCCTTTGGATACAATCAAGATGTGAAATAGTCTCTCTTTAACAGCTAATGACAGTGATCCAAAAAAAAAAGGTTTTACAATCCAGTTCAATTTTTTTGTTATTTGCTCACTTATCATAAACAGGATCATGTTTTTGCTGGAGTCTTTCCCAGCTCACATTATCCTCTGGACAGGATTGCCGGTCTATCACAGACTAACACATGGAGCCCAGACAACCATTCACACCACTACTCACACTTAACAGCAAAAACGTCTACATCTCTAGCCTGTGGGAGAAAAAAAAACAATTGATGGCAATGCATTATAAACACTAAAGAAACGAGAAGTCCATATTCAAGCAAAACTGAGCCAATGGCTATGTCTGTAACGAAAGGAGCAAAAACGCACCATGCAAAGCTGAACCTGTTCCAAAGGTGTCCATCACCTGGTTTTCTAACATATTCTGTCCCTCTTAAAATGTCCTCAAATGTTTTTTTAGAATCAGAAATGATTATAAAAATAACTTATTATGATAATGAGGTGCACACTGATTGGCCGCTGGTACAACAGCAACCATAAGGGGTTTGTGACCAACACTGAAACAATAACAGTCCATCCCAATGGCTCGTACTTTGACAGATGGACCTAGGAGGGCTGCTGCTTAAGTAATTTGTTCTTTTGTGTATGAACCTGAATCAGAGTCTGAGCAGGAGACTGACAATGATGAGGTGAAGGAGGAAACAAGCTATATGCAGTAAGATGTCTCTGAGTGGTGATTTGTCTTTGATTAAGAGTTTATACTCACCTCGACTGGTTAGTTGAATTTACCCCAAGACGGTAACCTTATATCTAACAAGGCCGGGGCCTCATCCCAATACTATCTCGTGTCAAAATGTTGCTATAAGTGATGCAAATGTACTTATATGTATATCAATGGTCATAGTGATATTGGAAAAACACTCTGGTGTGAAGTGGTTTATACAAACAAACAGCAAGGCAGGAAGAGTGCCAGGAACATTACTATTAAAATATAGTTAATCCAATGATCCTTAATGGTTTATTTGGTGTGCTACCATCATTCAGCCATTGTGCGCTATGTCCCTCTGGCTCGCAGGCTAAGCAGGAAACTGAAGGTGTGGTCTTTAGGTAGCCGGTTTTCATGTCATCTGTAGTCGAGTGAGTCTCCTGTAATTATGTCAGCTGTGGAAGCTGCATGAAATCCTGTGTATTGAAACATACTGCCAAGTGGTTTAAACAGAAGAACATGGAAGCATTTAACCTTAACATTTTAGGTAAATTTCAGCAGAGGTACAAGTACAATATACACATGTGGGCAAAATTGTTGATGCCCTTTCTGTTAAAGAAAGAAAAACGCACAACGGTCACCCAAATAACTTGAAACTGACAAACGTAATAATAAATAAAAATTTACAGAGAATTATCCAATGAAAAACAGACATTGCTTTTGAATTGAGGTTCAACAGAATCATTTTAAAAAATAAAACAATGAAACTGGACAAAAACGTTAATACTCCTAGAAAAGACTGAAAATGATTTGACCATAATTACACTTTTAATAAGCATGACAGGTGACTTCAAGCCTGTAATCAGTCAGTCTGCCTATTTAAAGGATGAAAAGTCGTCACTGTGCTGTTTGGTATCTTGTGTACCACACCGAACATGGACCACAGAAAGCTAAGGAGAGAGTTGTCTCAGGAGAAAGAAAATTATAGACAAGCATGTTAAAGGTAAAGGCTATAAGACCATCTCCAAGCAGCTTGATGTTCCTGTTCCTGTGTTTCTCAGAAGTTTAAAGGATAAGTTCGGCTTCTGCAGCTTTCACATTGTTTATAGAATGAAGTAGAACAATATACTCACCCAGAAGGTTTTCCTGATCTAAACAGTGCTTCGGGAGATATTTAGATCCAAAATCGAGCGGCGGACATCCATATAATGGTAGCACATAGGGCATGCAGCGCCGCTCCTAAAACGGCATTAATCGTCCAAAAACTCATTAGTTTCACCAATATTCCATCATGGTCCGTTCGGGCTACTCCTCCACGACAGTCTGTGTCACTCCAGACATGTCTTTGTGACTGTACTGACCTCTGAACTGAAGAAGAAGAGCGCTTGCTCCGCACATGCGCAGTACGGCTCATTGTTTCAGCGGAAGACAGTTGGCTACACGACTTTCTTCTTCCAGTTTTGTGCAAAATGGACGAATATCTATCGGAAGAAGATGTTGTGGAGGAGAACTTTGAATATGATGGGTGTCCTTATAGTTTCGAGCCAGAGTTTACAGATGAGGAGCTCATTGAAAGGAGGACGCGGAGGCAGCTCTCCAGAGAGTACTGCGCAGGCGTGGAGGCATACATTCTTCTTCTTCAGTTCAGAGGTCAGCACAGCCACAAAACATGTCTGGGGCGACACAGACTGTAATGGAGGAGTAGCGTGAGCGGACCATGATGAAATATTGAGGAAACTAATGAGTTTTTGGACGATTAATGCAGTTTTAGGAGCGGTGCTGTATGCCCTATGTGCTACCA
The DNA here is from genome assembly GCA_036419115.1 of Scarus forsteni. NCBI lineage: Eukaryota > Metazoa > Chordata > Actinopteri > Labriformes > Labridae > Scarus > Scarus forsteni. The sequence continues at coordinate 41,705,160 of JAZDUH010000098.1, forward strand.
TTATACGGATGTCCGCCGCTCGATTTTGGATCTAAATATCTCCTGAAGCACTGTTTGGATCAGGAAAGCCTTCTGGGTGAGTATAATGTTCTCCTTCATTCTACAAACAATGTGAAAGCTGCAGAAGCCAAACTTTTCCTTTAAGGTCCACAGAACTGCAGCCAACCTCTCTGGGCGTGACCGCAAGAGGAAAAATGATAAAAATTAAAGAGATGGATAATATGAATGGTAACTAAAGAGCCCTGAACAACTTTCAAAGAGTTAAAAGCTGAACTCCAAGGTCAAGGTACATCGGTATCAGATTTTTCACCCGTTGCAGTTTGAGCCAGAGTAGACTTAATGGAAGGTCACCACTATTGAAAGTAAATCATAAAAAAGTGAGACTGTACAAGCCACAAAGCTTCGGGAGAATGTCCTTTGGACAGCTGGGACAAAACTGGAGCTTTTTGGTAAGTCACATCAGCTCTGTGTTCACAGATGCAAAAAATGAAGTATACAAAGAAAAAAACACTGGACCTAATGTGAAACATGGAGGAGGCTCAATCATGGTCTGGGGCTGCTTTGTTGCATCTGGCACAGGGTGTCTTGAATCTGTGCAGGTACAATGACTATCAAGACATTCTGGTGCAATATGTGCAGCCCAGCATCAGAAAGCTTGATCTCAGTCACAGGCCACGGGTCATCCAACAGGATAATGATTGAAAACACTTCTTAAAACACCCAAGAATGGCTAGGAGCAAAACACTGGACTATTCTGAAGTGGCCTTCTATAAGCCCTGATCTAAATCCTATTGAGTGTTTGTGTAAGGAGCTGAAACATGCAGTCTGGAGAAGACAGCCTTCAAACCTGAGACAGGTGGAGCAGTTTGCTCATGAGGAGTGGGCAAAAATACTTGTGGAAAAGTCCAGAAGTCTCACTGAGAGCTACAGAGATTGCCTGATTGCTGTGATTGCCTCAAGCGGTTGTGCAACAAAATATGAAATTAAGGGTCCCATAATTTTTGTCTAGGTCAGTTTCATTATTATCATTATTATTTTTAAATGGTTCTGTTGAACAACAATTAAACAAAAGCAATGTCTGATTTTCATTAGATAAATTTCAGTAAATTTATGTCATTAGCACTTTTGTCAGTTTAGTTATTTCAATGACGATTGTGGATTTCATTATTTAAACGGAGGGGTACCAACAATTCCGTCCATGTGTGTACATGGATGCACCAGCAAATGTGTTTTCCAGGTGATGACCCCTTTCAAGGTCCCATGTCCTGGTGTGTTTGACCATTGACCTCATGTTTTTGGTGTCTTTTAAGCAAGGATTTATTTTAGGTTGATAAAAATATGACTTTGGTCTCTTTAGAGGATCAGATACAGCTCTTTTTCCCACCCCATGGGTTCAGGTCTAAGAGGATGGGTAGGATAAGGCAGTGAGCTTTAGCTAACTGGCTGCCCAAATGATACCTGATGAGGAGGGGAGGGAGCCGTTTCAGGCAGCTACCAGTGCTGGAAACAGTGGAAGGGGAAAAGTCCTGATGCCACAAAAAACTTTTCTTGTGTACTCTTTCTAATATACAAAAGGGAATGTAAAACTTCAAAGAATCTAATATGAGCTCTGTAAAAAGCAGCCTGACCTGTGCTGCTATAAATCTGTGTATGTTTTACACAGAAAAAGTCAAAGGCCTCTGTAAATTCCTGTTAATAATCAAACAGGCCAGAATGCACTTAACACTTTATGCTGCTAACCTCATTCACACAGACATAATGTCCTGAAAGCAGACTCTCATCAGGTTTTATTGTATGTATTCAAACACACTTTGTTAGTTATGTGGTAGCTATGTCAGTGAAAAACAATTTGACATGCAAACCAGGTTAACGACATTAGAAAAAAAATTGCCCTCTCAGTCACATATCATGCCCCTGATATATTTCCAGCATTAATCCAGTTCACCTGTTGTTTTGTTATTACACATCTGGCAGCTGTTTTGAGAGCTACAACAAAGTCATATGTGCTTGGTTTTATGCAAAGACCACTCTTCTCCTGACCGTTTCACATTACGCTTGCCAGAGACAAAACAATGAAAGCTTTTGTTTAGTATTTACTATCAATGAAGCTGAAGCATATGGGGTGGCTCTCTTACCGTTTGATATTTTCCTGACCTTTAAATTTACAGTGTCTGTCTCTGTGGTATTTTGATTCCAGGCACACAGCCGGTAGTGCAGGTGGGTGCAGGGGTGTCAACAGGTGGCTGGTTAATGCAAAAAAGGCAATGAGAGCAGTCTATTGGTATCAATTTAATCTTAGTCTGAGGCTGCTAAAAGAGATACTATTAACCATGCCTATTTCTGCTGCCTATTTGGTGATTCCATCATCAAAAAATGTTCATAAAAAAGTTTAATACAACTCAGAGACATGTTTTTCCTAATACTAAAAAAGCTCCAAAATGAGTAAAGACCCCACAAAATCAACTACATCCACAAACTCCAAATCACATTTAATGTTTTTGCTTTAATTCATTCAGAGAAGGGATGTTTTCACCCTTGACAGGACTGTTGTGGCTGTACTCAAGCACACATCACACATTTCACGTTCATGTTCCAAGGCAGCAGGTGGCTATATTCATACAAGTCTGACAAGATGGAGACAGAAGAGGAAGAAACCACTACAACTAGAGATGGAAGTGTATTTCTGCCACAATATTTGATTGAATTATAATAGTAAAAGTGTTGATTCCATTGAGAATGGAAGAAAACCCAATTCAGCATTGATTTGTATTCACGCTTTTGAACCAGAAGTCTTTTTGTTTGTTTAGAAAGGGGTGGCTTATGTCAAGATTTATTGCAGTCAGTTTTTTGCCTGTGTCTGTGTAACACAGCATAACAAAAAAAGGTTTTAAGTTTTCAAAGTAAAAAGAACTACTTAATAAAATAGGAGCTAAATACTATCAAGCTTTTATATTTAAATAGGTTTAAATAAGCTGTTCATTCTTTTTTATCTTCATTTAAGTGTATTTGCTTAATCTTCTCTGGTTTCATTGATTTGTTTTGCTAAATATTTCTGGTTTACCCTTCTGTCATTGTGTTCTGATGCATTGTGTGCAGTACTCTGCATTGCCTATTTGCTTAAAGGTGGGATAATAATAAATTTGGCTTAAGCTTTGGTTGTCTCCAGTGCTGCAAAGGTGCAAGTCCTCAGGGATGAAACAACCAATGTTGTATAAAACTATGCAGCATGCAACAGTCAGCAGTAAGTGTTGTTAATGGCCTCTGTTCTTCTTCTTTAACTCCAGGTGATGGTGTGTAAGATGAGTACTAACATTTCAGTTGCTGAGTCATTACACATGCACATAAACTGGCTTAACTTTGATGAAAACCTAAGAACACACTTCATTAATAAACTTCTCTGTGACTCTGATCTGTCAAACATGGGCAGCCACTAGTGTCACCGGCTAAGGCGGAATTCATTAACAACAACTGTAATAATTGACTACACCTCACCTAGCTCCTTTTTCTCTTTCCTCATCTGTGTGCTCAGGAATACCTATTTTCACTCAATGCTTAAATCTAAAATATTGTAACAGTGTTTATATACTAACTGAACTGATCTGTTTGTTTATTTATAAGTGGGTCAAGATATTGGTCCTTAAAATCTCTAAGACTAAACATTAAAAAACAACAGAAGTTGCATGGCCAAAGTAAACTTAAGCAAAATGATTGGCTCATGCAAAGAGCAAAAAACTTTAAAAGACTTCATCAGATTCACATGTCAGCTTACATGATAAATTTTGTCTTTAACCTCCAGACCCAGGCACAAACAAATTACTGAGGTAGTCATGAGCAGCCCTGGATTTTGACCTGAACTTATGGAGCCAGACTGTAGGGAATCACGCATGTTAAAAACAGATAATAAGTCATGACATGTTGACTCACTCTGCCCTATTGCAGTGGGAAGACACAAATCACACATGCTAGAGGGGGAGCCTGTGTGTGTGCTTCAGAGAATTATGTGAATTTTTGACATGCTTACTTATGGGTTTACGGTCTAGCATATGTGTTCATTTGTGTGTGTGTGTGTTCTGGCCACTGCTCAGATGTTTTCATCCTTCTCTATTGTGTGTGTGTAACAGACATTTAGCAGTCATCAGACCAGCCCGGCACCAGTTCCAGACAGCGAGGTCAGAGTCATTCACTAATCATATTAACATTCCAACATAATGACCCAATGCATAACTCTCTCTTTTCAGTCTTTTTTTCTCCATCCCTCCCTCAATCTGCCTTACTCATGCTTTCCACCCCTCTTTTTTCCAACACTATATTTCCTTTTAATTTTAACAACCTCATCACTTCAATTAGCCTGTCCCATTATGTCCACCTCAGACCCTAATTCATCCCTCTCTCATTTGTTGACTTTCCTTCTGTATGTTTTTCTAAATTTTCCATCCCTTCTCACATTTAGCCCTCTAACTTCTATCTCTCACCTCCACAAATTTTCCTTTCATTTCCTCCAATAAATCCCATCTAATCTTTCTCTTGTCCTCTTGTTTTCACTGAACTGGCCTTATGGCTGTCCCGGCAGGATCTAGCAAAGGGTCACTACAATTACTTTGAAAAGTAGAGATCTGAAACAATGATGATCACTTTGTTCAAGAGTTACACAGTGTGTAATGTAGTTTATGTTTGGAAAATGCCACAACCTCTTGTCAGGACATTAAATCATTTATCATAAAATTGATAGGTGTATTGGCTGGGACTTTAAAGCAGCTACTGCTAATGTTTTCAGAGGGCAGAACTTTCAAAAACAACAGCAGGTGGTGATTGGTGATCGGTCTGCCAGTCACACTTATCACAGACCAATCCAAATGAGGCCACATAACAGTATGATGTAGCAGCTAGACCCTGATCTTAGCCATAAGCTTAAACTACCATTTAGTCCTTGGACTATTGTCTAACATTAAATTATACCACACAGATGTATTATTTACCAATTTAATGTGCCATGGAACTTGTCAACCACAATCCCTACCAAGATCTCCAGGTAAACTTCTGAGGAGAGCCTATGTTACCAGGCATGACTAAGTAACCATGACTCTGGGATACCATAGACTAGGGATGGGCATTTTATCCGATGCGCAATCAGTGCATCGTTGCGAGGGTCTATGGTAGATTGCATCGGTTGGAGTGGTGTGCATCGGATTAGAAACTGGGCTGAAACCATAATGCATCGCCTTGTAAAAGCTTTGCATCGGTAAAATCCGATGTCGTGTTATTATATATATATTTTTTTTATTTAAAATTATTATTTTCAGTGTGCTGAAAGTGCTGTTTTTTTCAAAGTGCTGTTTATATGTTTAGTCTAAATTGTTAATGACAGCTTTGAAGGCTGAGCTCCACTACTGTTAGGCCTATGTTCCTGTTTGTGAAATAGGCCTACTTTTTTATGTTGACAAACACACCTCCTGACTGCTTAAGTAGCCTACTGTAAGTGGTCTGAAGTGGTCTTGAAGGAACAATAAAGTTGAGTTGAATTTGCACAGATTTGCATCGTGATTGCATCGTGGTAGGAAGATAAATCATATCATCCTGAATTGGTAGATGCTTCATGTGAATGGTTAGTGTATCGCAGCCTACATCTAACCAACATCATCCGTGGGGGATTTCTGCATCTCTCCCAGTTTCCTAGCAGTGATCCCCGAATGGGAGAGCGAAAACATGATTTCCCATAAGAAAAGCTACAAGTGATGTTCTTTGCTCTTCTTTAAATCAAAAAGGCTACCTGCTCTGCTGTTAGTCTTACAGGGCTCTCGACTAACTTTTTGAGTTAGTTGCAACGGTGCATCTAAAAAATTTTTTAAGGTGCACCAGCACAAAATTTAGGTGCACCCAAATTTTTCAGTATATAAGGTCACCATTTTATTACTCTCCATAACTTTTATATAATGCACATGCTTTTTAAATAAGACGAAGATATAAAGAAATACTTGTCTTTATTTGAAGCAAAATTATACATTTAATGTAAAACAGAGCGTTTAAAGTGCTTCACTGAATGAAATTTACAACTTTAAACTAAAACATATAGCAGAATAAAACATCTTCAAATAAAAGTGCTTGTTCTTAACCCTATAAGGTCCAAGACTGTAGATGATAGCCAGAAAATTCTATTTTTTGGAGATTAAATTTTCATTTCACTTTCTGGTAAAATCCTACAAAAATCAGAAAATCCATAAAATTCTACATAGATATTTTTCGTATCTCATTTGATACATTAGGTGTTTGTGGCAACTGATAATCCATTTGAGGACATTTTTATCATTTATCTGATTTTATTCTGATTTTTTTTGTCATTTGATGATCAAATTGTGTAGATAGAGGTATTATAAAAGTATGTATCAAAAATGGTACAATTGGCATTATAGAGTTAAAGTGTTTTACTGAACTGAAATTTTATATTTCAAACTCAAACATCTCAAGTTAAATAAAATATTTCAGGATAATAAAAGCTAATGTTTAAGGTGGTATACTGTGCTGAAAAAAGAAATAAATATCCATATTTTAACAACCAACAACGTAACATAACAGCTATAAATATTGCTACGACTTTTATACCAACATTTGCTCACAGAACACCAACACCACCACCTTCGGCAACAACAGCAACAAGGTCTCACGCAGAAATGAAGCATGTTACGCGTGCATGAGCATTTATTGACGTGGAATACACCTTGGAGCAGAACTGTGATGTTACGAGTGTAGTAACCGAAGAACTACATTACCCAGCATGCAGTATGGGTTGGGAGCATGCGTGGGAACCCATAGGTACGTCCCGACGTGGATTTTGCGTTCTCAAGTAAATGCACAAGCTTATCTACAATACGATGTGTAAACAGCGATACATGATTTGATGCCGACGCCAAGACAATACGGTGCCGTCCTCGTGTGAGGAGGCCCTTAGACGATTCAGCGGAGCTTCGCTGTGTCTTCCTGCTGTAGCCTGACACCGCAGAGTCTGGGCTTCTCTGCATACTGACAGCTGATTGGATGATTACTGAGGGCTGTGTGTGTGCATGCGTACGTGCGTGCCTGCGTGAGTGTGCAGGACCTGCTGCTGAACGGAGAGGTAGAGAGACAGAGAGAGACTGCAGGCGAGGTGCAGGCGCGGATTATCTGCTACCGCCGTTACCTTTGTTTTTTTTTTCACCTGGGGAGCGCAGGGTGCACCAGTGCGACCAACAGAAAAAGTTACAAATTTTGGTCGTATATGCGACCAAAATGGTCGCACTTGAGAGCCCTGTCTTATAAATCAACCCACAGGTTCATTTTCTGGCCCAGCTCAGTATCAGAGGACCAGAGGACACTGGTGGATGTTTTATTTTTATTTTTTGAATAACCGAACTGTTGGAGATACAGATAAAGCTAACATGATGACATAAAGAGACAATAAAATATTTTAATGAGCATTGCATACTGCTTTTGTATTGCAAAACTTGTACAGATAAAGCTGACCTAATACATCCGCTCTTACAATAACACTGGGATCTGAACCTTTCTCCAGAAATCCCCTTTGCTGATGATTTGATTTTGCTGACGGATTAACTTTAACATTCGATTTGATGGACAACGTGGTGCACAGTGCAGTTACTCAGTAAACTCATATCAAAAGACAAGATAAAATACTTACATTGACTTTCAACATAACTTTGTCTTTTATTTTCCTGTTTTCTGGATTTGATAATTTCAGCGTAAAATAGCCTTCTTTAAATCGCTGTAAAAAAAGAATGAGGCACAGAGGCCTGTCACACTGGATCAGATTGATGAGGAAACAATAAAATTTGCCTGGGATTTCCCTGGTTAATTGTGTACCCTGTCCACAACTTTGCTCTTTCTGCGAATCAATAGTACTTGACTCTGGCAATTTCTGACTATTTACCTTTGAACTAAAATAAATATGATGCATGAATCTGTTGTAACCCAAATAGCAGTCTATTTTCTGTTGATCCTCAAGATAGCTTTATGGGTTTAAAACCTGACTGACCTCTCTTGACTAACATGTTTATAGTAATGCTTTCTAATTGGTCCACTGAGCCAGTGTCAACAGAAATAATGCCAAAAGTTAAATAATTATACAAACAGTTCACATGTAAAAATTTGTAAGTCTCCAGCAACAGATAGCGTAATTCAGAAACTGCTGTAACTTGTCACTCAACATGATTCACTAGATTTTACACCCTGAGTTTGACTGCACATGAGGTTCAGGCTTGACGGCTCTATGTGTGGTTTACAACACTAGAAATGCACCAATAGACCTTCTGTTGGGGTTAACCACACCAAACCAAAACTCAATATCATGTTGTTTGAAATATTAAGCTAGAAAAGCACTCGGGAGCGCAGACATCCGCCAGTGCCACAGTCCTCAGCCATATTGTGATTTTCACCATAAATATTAGTCCTAGCTTTATTTCATGGAAATATTTAGATTCCTTGACCATAAAAACATACCATTAGCAACTGGAGTCATAATGATATCTATTTTAGTTAAGTAGTTATTCACAGAAATCACATTTTTCGCCATGGCGGCCTGACGCTGATCCAGATCAACACCAAAATCGAATCAGTTCTTCCTTTTCCCATGCTGAACACTTCCTGAAAATTTCATCAAAATCCATCAATAACTTTTTGAGTTATTTTGTTCACAGGCAGACGGACGGACAGACAGACAGACAAACAAACTCTCCGGAAAACATAACCTCCTTGGCGGAGGTAAACATGAGCGGAATGGGCTATAGAACTGAAAACATTTATGAATGGGGACACATAAGACTATACTGCTCTGCAGTTGTAAAGAAATTAATGCATTTTCTGTCATCTTACAGGTTAATGACCTTATTATTCAGAGGGCATTTCATTCATTTTAGCAGCCCGTCACAGCAGTAAGTAATCTCATTATTGTACTTTGATAATAATCTAAAGATTGGGGGTGTGACTTTTATGAAATGACAAAAAACGTCTGTCTCCCAGTCAGAAGTTTCATCCATTTTTAGTCACAGACTTGCTTTAAAAGAGTAAGACAACGCTTCCAAGGAAAAGAAAAAAAAAACTTTGTGGTTAGATCTGCAGTGCTTTAGAAAGAAAAGAATACATTGAAGACCTTTAGATGTAAAATCCAAGAATTTTTGGATCAGACATACACATACTGTGTTTTTATCTGTGCGGTACTGCTGGAGAGAGTTGGAAGACTTTGAGAGAGTTATGCTTACTGTAGGTCAGATTTATGCTGTTTTAGATATTCAAACTTACTTAGATTATGTTTATGTTAGACAGAGAGTGTGTGTAAGGGGATCTCTATCAACACCAAGTTTCTTCTACTGTTCTCCAGCCAAATCAAATGAAGGCTGTGGGACTTGGCTCGGACGAGCCTCAGTCAGAACAGTTTGCATTTGGCTTGATGTTACGCAGCAGTTCCATCTATTTTTACACCAGCTTGAAGTTAACTCTTTAGGCTTATAATAAAAGTTCTATTAAAGCCAACTTCTGACTAATCCTAATAACTGAATTCATCTTTTTTTAAATTATCTTAGTCACTAAAAGTGCTGTCACCACATCACAATGTAAAACACCTTCTGTTATGATAATGCTGGGGGAAATTTTTTAACATTAGTGTTCCCAGTCTGTAGATATGGTAGCTTGGGTGTCACACGTTAACAAAACAGTGGTGACAAAAAGACACTAAAGGCACTCTCATCCCCAACACAGTTGTCAAGCACATTTCACCCCTTAAGTTAAGTTCATTTTTGTAGCATGAGGGCTTAAAGAGTTACTGAATCACTCTATACTTCCCAAGTCAAGGCATAGCCGGAGCAAGTGTGCTACAGGGTGGTACATTTACAGCTGTAAGGGCACAAGCTCAAACTGCTCTTCACAGTAACAATTTAAAGATAATGGTGGTGTCAAGGGACAATATTTTATCACAAAGCCACAGACCTGTTGGCTTTTCTTGTTTCTCTGATTATGTACAACTTGGTCTGTCACGATTATCAATAAATCAATTAACAGCATGATAAATAAAAGTGTCCTTGAATAGTTTTGACGGCCTAGACAAATTGACGTGCATGCGTGTTTGTTTTCCTCCTCTCTTTCTACCAAACAGGCTGGATGAGAAGAGGGTTCACTCTGTCCATCTTTCTCAACACCTGGGCGCATTGGTTCTATAGTGAATGAGCGGAGTGAGCCTCCTGTCAGTCATTCAACCTTTGTGGGGGGGGAGGCGGGACTGCTCGCTGCAAATAAGGTTTGTGAGGAGAAACAAGGAAACAAACACTAATATGAATGATGGAATGAAAACGATGGTTCCTAAGCCAAATCCCACAGCCAAGTGCGGGAATATTTTGGTTTTAAACAGAAAGATCAAGGTGTAAGCTCATGAACACCGACGAGCCGATACGTTGTATTTGTTTGAAAGTAGTGACGACGAAGAAGGGGAGGTGCAGCGTAGCTTTCGTCCTTGACAGCCAATGCTTACTGAGGCATGTGGCCTGCAAAGTAAATATGGTAAAAATAAAGCAGTGCAAAATGGTGCAACTCACAAACAGTGTCTTTCGCTACATTGCAAAAGAAATGTTATACTTCAATACAATTGAAAAGCCAGCAATGTCACAAACATTTGACAAATAGTAGGAATTGACTGGGAGAAAGTACATATCACAAACAATTCAGGAACTGTAAAAACTACATTTTATTTGTTATTTTTATTGTTGTGTGTGTTTTTATCTGAGTTTTGTTTTTTTCTCTACAGAGATAGGGTCTATTTTTTATTGTTTTTGATTATTATAATGATTTTTATTCACATGCAGTTTTTCCCAAAAGAGAGTCCATTTCATTTTCATTTTTTTCTCTTTTTTTGCTTGTTTCATTTATTATATTATTTGTTTTCTTAATTTATTTTATTTAAAAGCTCTTGACCTTCCGAAAACAGTTAAATACTCAAAGGTAAATAAAGTTTATTGCTTCTGGTATGGTGTATTCAGTTTATTATGACGTACATTACAATTAAATTATTGAAAAACTATTGTTTCAAAATAATATTGACAGTAATATTGTCTAAAGGCAATACTTTTGAGACAATTATCATCCAGCAAAATTTGTTATCGTGACAGACCTATCTACAACAAACCGTTTTTAAATCACCATTGGTGCACTGACTCAGAGAACTAATTGGGACGTATAACAAATGTACCGTTCTTGTGTTCCCTGAACTTAAAATGTACCACCCTTCCAATGGCGCTTGTTACAATGCAACAGTGGAACAATTTATTATTCAGGCAAGACTTCAGCTGATTTGCCACTTAACATAACATTCTTTCAGTAATATTAGGGAACTTATTTGGTTTAAATAAAGATACCTCTCCAAAAGGGATTTCAACACTGACAACCATAGTTTAAATGGGAGTTTCGTCTTTAAGACTTCATTTTAAGCGTCAACAAAAAAAAGTTTAGAAAGTAGGTTTGTGAGGGAGATGGAAAACACCCCTAACTGATGTGATAATAATCTGTGCAAAGTTGAGACTTTGTTAAACTGACTATTATTATTCAATACAAGATATCTTTTTTGTTTATTTTAGTTGGTAAACCCTGATAAGCACTAATTTCTCCGAGGTCAACTTCCTGTGTTGCGTGTCCAGTGGTGAGAGAAGAGAGTGTGGTGGTGGTGGTGGTGGTGGTGGTGGTGGTGGTGGTGGTGGGGGTGTCATTTAGTTATGTTTGGCTTTAGTTTGGATATTCTGGGATGTTTAGTTAAGTTGGTTAAGCTGTATTCATTTATTTGTAGTGTTTTTGCATGAGTGGATTTAAGTTCATACAGAGGTAAATTTTGTGAATGTTGCATTTGCATAGATTTGTTACTGGAGGTGCAGAGCAGACAGACCTGCCTGAGATTAAGATTTAAGGTTGGCAGGTATGCCAGATGAGAGAATGAGAGAGGGGGTGGGGGGGCAGATTGTGGTGCCTCTGCTCAATTTAAAACCAGCTGCTACCGTGTTCATCAGGGTGAATGTGTGGGGTTTCCTGCAGTCTGCTGTTTGTATGGGGATCAGTCTGAGAACTGCTGTACATTAAAAATGGACCGTGTTTTTTGTTTTTTTTTAAAACAAGGCTCTGAAACCACTGCCTGACACCATTTATTCCATCTTCATGCTTTAGATCTTCACTCCAGCTGGTTTTCATCCTGTTTTGAGGTTTTATCACTATCAAAAACCTTACAAGGTTAAAGCAACGTATTTCAAACCACTGTGAAGCTAATGCAGAAATATGTCAATACACTCGCCCTCTCTGTGTCTCGGCGAGTATACCATAATAAGAGAAGAAGAGAAGAACAACTGGGTCTACAGAAAGCCAAATTAAAGATTAAATTAGGGTTGTTGTATTAAAAGACACTTTTCCCAACATTCTCTTAAAATATCTGAAATGCATATCATGGGAGAGCAAAAAAAATCAAAACATTGTTTTTTTTCTGTATTACACATAAAGATCGCAACAGATAATATCGCAACACAAAAGGAAGGGTCTTCAACAGGCTCACAGGCCGAAGACCTAAATTGTACATTTTTACCTCGATAATGTGGCCATAACACTTTACACAGATTAATGCACACGCCCTCTCTATCTTCCTTGGTCAGCTGGTGTGAATGATTTAGCTGTTAAAGGTGCGAGATCTGTGACGATGACTCAGCCTTTAATTGCTGCAGTCAGTCATAACTGCTAAACGTCACAAAGATTACCTCATGACTCGAAGCATGTGTGTGTATGTGTGTGAGCTCAGCTCAAAGGGCCAGCAGTCTTTAGGGACTAATAGGATAGGGAAAAAAATAAAAGAAAGAAGGGTTACAAGAGGAACAATAAATGTCCGAGCATGTGAGTATCTCAATTATTGACTGGGACAGTGAGAGGTCCTAGATCATGACTGCATTGTGGGTCTGAGTGCATCTTTGCTGGTCCCTGAGGACAAAGCTATATGTCTGGGTCCACTGAGTCGGCACTGATCCCATCTTGTCTGACTTGGGGATTACTACCTCCTGACCTGATGCTGGGCGTGCTTCCATACATTTACACACACATACAGACACACGTCAGCAATGGCTGTAGTTGCGGGGGGGGGGGGGGGGGACGATCCAGAGCCTCAGTGGAGAGAGGATAGCCTTGCAGAGCAGACAGACCTGCCTGATGGTGAAATCATGCATGTCCGTCTTGCCAGCCTCCATTGTCCAATGGTTTCCCTCAGCTAAATGCTTAACGGCCCAATCAGGGAGGAGAGGCGGGAGCAGAGGGAGCAGAAGGAGCAGAAGGAGCAGCGAGAGCGGCGGGACATAGCGTACATAACGACAACAGGAAGTAACTTGACCGGAAGTCAAGTCACTTCCTGATTTACAAATAATGGCAGCTAATGTCGGTTAGCCAACAGTCATCATGGTTACTCAGTTATATTTGGCGAAATATGCTCTCCTCATAAGTTTACTTCGTAGAAATAGTCTTTGACGAGGTGCATGTCACATATAAATGTTTAATGATACATCTGAGTGGTATAATTAAATGTGAAATGATAGTCATAAGGTAGTTAAGCTAACGGCTGACAACGGCAAAAAACAGTTAGCCGTTAGCCGCAGCGCCTAATGCTTACAACAGTTAGCAGCTACAGCTAATGGCCGTTAACTGTTGTTTGCCCTTGTAAGCCCTTAGACGTAGAGGACAACATTTAGCCATTAGCCGCTACGTATGCGCTGTTACAGCAGCAGTGCTTGATATGGATTGGTCTGTGATCTGTGTGATGAGCCAAGGTTCTGTCCCTGAAAACATTTTCGCAGGACCCCTTCCAGATGGGTGAGTGGAACATTTCCAATATAGAACAGTCCATCTGGTGTGTCAGGTTAGAGAGAGGGACCCTCTGTCTAAAATTCAAGCAGCATTTTCAAAAAAGATCCATTTTGGCAAATATGTGAACAGATTTTTTTATTATGTCTAAAATTAATTGAATCAAAATTTATAATTCCAAACATTACAATGCTAGTTTAATATTTTTGTCTATTATGGTGTCAAGATAAAAGACAAATCTTTATTAACTGCAGCTTACAACCAATTACCAGTACATTGTTTAAATTGTACAAATATGCTGGTAAATTTGAAGTTGTCATATAATTACGTTCTGCCTTGCATTTGTGTTTTGTACACATTGGTTTAAAGAGCAGACTTGTCATGAAAGAAACACACTTTTTGAACATTTATTTGGGTATTTGGGTTGGGCTATCTACCAACCCACCAAAGCTGACCTAAGCTTTGTTTGTGGTTTATCTATGCCTGCAAATATGAAACTGATGGACCTTAGAGAGTCTGCTCTATATGTTACATCACGACGAGTAACTATTATTTACTTCATCAAGAGGTCTCAGCCATTTAAGCACATAACTGAAGTTGAATCAGCCCACCCCAATCGGACCAGAGAAGCCAAAAAAGAGGAAGCACCTTTGTAATTTATGAGGCATGAGCTAAGGGCAAACTCACACGAGCTATTCTATAACTAAATAATCGCGATTCCTGCTAAAGTCTGCATTGTTTGTGTTGTATGGACGTGCGTTAGCATAAACATGGTCAAGACCGCTCCTCACAGGCTAGGCTCATCAGTGGACCTCAGATCCTTTGTTTCAGTGGATGTTTGAGTTTTTAATCCTGTGTAATTTACAAAGTCTAAATGAAATATAAATAAATCCAGGGCAAAAAGAGTAATCCAGTCCTAAAAGCATCTAGGTTATCTGGCTGATCATAGACAATCTTTATATTTCTGATTGAATGATCATATAAGTTACGTAACCATTTTGAAAATATCATAAATCATATAAAAGTACTTTTAAACACTCTTGAAATCATTTAACCCCTTTAATGGTGTACAATAGTAGTTATAACAGGTCTTTTTGTCTTTTTTCGTGCACAGTATTAAGATATCGCTTGAGTTAATTTTCTTGCTTTTCTCGCAAGATGAGCACGAACAATTCTGGCAAGCATTTGTCATTATTGTGTTTTAAATGGTTAAACTGTATAATTACAAGAAAAGAGAAAAACAGATTTGAACTTTTAATGGGTTTCTCTTCATTAACAATTGTAAATGAGCACGTTCAAAGTTTTCAGATGACCAAAAAAAAACGTAACCTACTTTACAAACACTCAAACCTTTTTAGTTTGCCTACAGCATTAGTGTCCATGTTACGCTCGTTATATTAGACAATGTCCAGATCTTTTTTTTTTTTTTTTTTTTACTGACAATAGTCCCTGAGGCATTTCCTGTCCAGTTCGTCCCCTTTCATGACTCTCCTCTGGTCTCCCTGGCAGATCTCCTCCAACATTTCCAAATTACGATTGATGAAATCCATAAAACACGAACTGATGGAAAAAGACGATCAATAACGAAATATGGCAAAACATGGTGAATAGAAAGAACACACTCCAGAATGATACTAATGCTATTATTTACAAGATTTATACATTATATAGACAGACACAATAGTAATACGTCCTCTATAACTCTCTCAGGTATAGCTCACTGAATCTTCTCACTCTCTCCGGCAGGTCAGATCACTTACTCAAGGAGCTACAGCAGGTCACTGCGTCTATTTCATCTGCAGCAGCTTCGTGTTTTAGACAGGGTGACCGTCTTCTATCAGTTTCCTCTCAAAATCCTGGTAAAATCCAAAATTCGATCAGACTTCAAATTCCGTTTTGAGAGGAAAAACCTTCCCTGTAGTATTTGTGTGGCATAATTTTCGCTCTCAGTTTCAGAGCTACAATGCTAATTGAGCATTCGCGCCTCTGCCTGTAAGGGACCGCAGCTACTTCACCATGGAGCAGACACACATAGTTCCAGATTTTCAAGATAATGAGCAGTCTCACCATGAGTTATTGGCACAGTGTGGTAATCAAACTTGGTTTACCGGTTTTTAAAACAGGGAACAATAATACTAACCATGGTAAATTTTACCAAGTTTAACATTTTACCGGTAACTGTTACATCCCTATTCATGGTTCAATGAGTCATGTATGCAGAGGGAGGTGTGATTAAAGCAATATTGTTGGGTTAACAGAGACTGTGACCTAAGGTGTCCCAATTGAGATTTTTTATATATACAGGTGGCAACAACCTTTTCCCGGTACAGGTTGAAAAGCAGTAGGTTACAGATAAAAAGGGTAAAAGAACACAGAAAAGTCAGGAGGGTCTAGGAATTAATAAGTCCTTCTGTCTGTTGAAATATAAGACTTTCGAGCACAGTAACTGATTTCAGTGAGAAGAATAGAGAAAGTATTGAGGAGGGAGGCAAATCACACTATCTGATGACTAATCCTCTTTTATGTCCTTGTCTAAATACCCTTTTCCTCCATCTCACAGCTGTTCTAGACCTTCAGTGTGAGCCCAGTTTCCTCTCTGTTCCATTAGATTCAGCACATCTGAAGTGCTCCAGCTCTCTTCTTGCCCTTATAAGGGTATAGTTAGTAACAGCATCAGGCTCAATCCCATGATCGCACAGGAAAACACCTCCATCCAGTCCTAAAAAGTAAGTATATGTCTGAGGATGCCTGTCTTTGTAAAATACATGTATAAAATCATATGCATATGTGAGTCTGTCTTAAAGCAATCTGTCTACGCTGCCCTGTACCACAAAACCTTTGCAGAAGAGCTTTCTCAGTTGTTCCAAAAATTCAGCTCCGCAGCAGTCCAAAAATCCTCTTCAACAGCATTCACTTTTTTATCCAGACTAGCTGACAGTGGACAGTAGATTTTTCTTGGCTTATTCTGAAAAAATACTGATTCGATGCTGATAAATCATCATTAAGAGTCTCAATAGATGCCAAGAAATAAGCCTGATCCACTTAGTTCATTTGGAAAAATAAGTAATTTAATTTAATTCTTGGACAAATCCTTCAGAGAAGTAAATAAATGGCCTTCAGTCTCTTATGCAATCGAGACACAGCTGAATATAAGTTCATTACTCTGCAGTGAAAGTAATACTTGGGAGCAGTGGGCTACTTGACGAGAAAACCAATAAATAAATCCTTCCATTGTGACTGCTTCTTTTTATGTTCGAATACATACTGTATCTCTTACTAAGTAAAGATGAAACACTGTTAAATGTGTGCTTATTTGACAACGTTTCCTGTTGGTGGTCTTTTGTGTGACTTTGGTTGTGTATATACTGTTGTGTGTACACTGATCAAGCAATTTTTAAATGCCGATTTGTGTACAGTAAGGACATTGTTCTGCATGTGATAGAATTCAAAATACAGTTATTTGCAGATACTTTTATACCAATATTTGATTTGACTGCAGCACAAATACAAAACCCATAAGATCAAACTATGATTGTCGTTTTTTTTTTTTTAACAAATACACTCTAAAATTGACCCATGTAGAATGTTTAAAAAAAAAATGGGACACCATTTTTACCACTAACAACTGTTTGTAGTGGGAATGCAGACATTAACTGTCAAAATATATAAAAAATGTATTTCTATGTATTCTTGTTTGATGTTCATCTTGAGCTGCTGAACAGTGCACGGCCTTTGTTGTCACGTCTTGCTATTTTTATAGGGACAGTTCTAGTCTGAATGCAGTCCAGTCCAGGCCCCACATATATTTTTCCTGCAAAGCTTTACATTTGAAATTTGTCCAAGAAGTTCCACCAGCATAGAATATTGGAAAATATTTCTTTAACACCTGTTTGTACTTCTCAGTGTTAATGTAGCCTGTATATGTTTGCATGTTATTGATGCCATGGGCACATGGATACCACCGCACTATCACAGGTGCTGCCTACTGAACTTGGGCTTTGATAGTCTGGTTGGTCCTTTTCCTCATTAGCCTAGAGGACTTGATAGACATTTTTTTTACTAAAATCGATCAGAAGTGTGGTCTTTCACACCACAGCACACATTTCCACTTTATTTCATCTCAAATTAACTCTAGTCCAGAGAAGCTGGAGGTGCTTTTAGATGGTTCATACATTTGAAGTGTCCCTAAGCCCACACTGCAGGATCTGTCATAGATGATGGTGTTTTAATGAAATGCTACCTGAGGTATCAAAGGTCATGGGCATTCAAAGAGGGGTTTCAGACCCTACCATGCAGATATATCAGAATTCTCTTAATCTTTTTATAAGATTGCAGACTGTAAAAGGTATGACCACTGAACTCTGTGCAACAGCGCTTTGAGGAACATTGGTCATTATCGTTAAATTATTTGCCTATAGTCTTTCACAAAGTGGAAAACCTAGCGCCACTGTTTCTTGTAAATGACTATGCATAGGGAATATCACCTGTTTTCCTCTATCCCCTTACCTGTGGAGTATACAGGTGTTTTTAAGCACTGCACAACTTTGGCAGTTTTTATTTGCTCCTGTCCTATCTTTCGTTGTAATATATTGCTGGCATCAATTTCTAAATGTTTGAACAGATAAGATGAATTAATCAATCAATAAATAGCCAAATAGGTATCATGTTGGACATTAAATCTCTTGTCTTTGTGATATTCAATGGAATAATGAAAGGAATGCAAATCCAATATACTTGTTGTTAGATATACATTTGTCACAACATCCCAACTTATTTTGGAGTTGAGTTTCTTTAACATATTAGATCCTTCTATCCTCCACAAACAATTACAACAGATGGCAGCTTGCTTCAAAGTGTTTGCAGGTTACATGGGTGATATGGTTCAGAATTTTCCAGTAGTCCTCTAAGAAAGGCAATATGAGGTAGAAAATCTTTATTTTTCTGATATTGTACTAATACGTGTATTTAAATTCCTGAAATAGAAAATGATTAAATTTGAGTTCTTTAACCATCCTCTCTTTCAAAGTGCTTACATAATTGGACTTCAGAAATGTATTATTTTATAAAAGGAAATGAACTGTCAGAAAACACTTTATTAAAGCACTTTTTTCCCCAATGTCATATTTAATAGGAAAATAATGAGGAATGGGAGAAGGATGAATGAGAAACATGGGTTAAGAAAAGAACAAAAACTGTAAGAAGAGGAGGAAAACTGAATTTGGTGGAAAACTAGGTTAGGAATAAAAGACAGAGAGAGAGGGGTAATAGAGAAAGAGAACAAAGGAGACCAGATTTTATGAATGGCACAAACAGTTCTCTTACCCTTCCCATTATTACAAGGAGCTACACTCAACCACAAGGTCAACTGCTGTCCCTTCATAAATACAAAAATCCAGTCCGATCCCCTGCTCGTACAACTATACACAACCCAAGGTAGCGTAACCACTACTCCACAATGATGGATGTCATAAAAGAGCAATTTCGAGGCCATGAAGTAGGACTGCACCATTATGGAAAAATTATAGTCTTAATTATGTTGACTGAAATTGACACTGTTATTATTAGCACAATAATAACCTGATTTTACACCATCAGATCCATCAGTGTTCTGAATCTTTAGGATAACATGAGTTATATTGCATTGACAGGCAGCCAAATACTGTGGATTGTCTTACATAATGTGTAAAAACGATATTCTAGGTATCATCATCATCATCAGTCCTAAAGGATAGGTTAAAGAACTGTGTGATTAATTAAGGAGCCCATTTTATGTTCCTTCAAGTTCTATGTGCCCTTTAGTGTGTTAAAACATGTCTCCTCCGTAAAATAGTATTTCTGTGCACAAGACAGAAAGTCTGCATGTCAGTAGCTACCTGAAATGGGCCCCCCTGAAAAAACAAAACAAAAAAAACAAACAAACAAAAAAAAAGAACATCCAGTAATGTCCAACCATTGTTTATTGTCAGTTTAAGGCCATTAGAAATCCTTCTAGAATAAAAGAGTTGTTTAAAATGCTGTCTGCCAACCAAATAAAACAGACCAGGTTTTTACTCTGAAATGCCATGAAAAAGTCATTCAGTGCCTTGTGTTCAGGCCCAGGACATACTGACAAGCAGAGCTGCCTGCACAGTTTACACTATCTCTTCTGAGCATGGTTTTATATTGTACAAACTGTGAAAGAATATTGTCCCTGCTACGTAGGAGAGATAAACTTCAAAATATCAAAAAGGTAGACTGTAGAATTTCAATCCACATTTCAATTAAAATGTATATTGTGTTGAGATCTGGGCTTATGGGCATAGCAGCAGTGTGCCAGTAAGCATCAGGTGCTACTACGGAGGCTGCTGGTGACAGCCAAATTCAACACGGTATGGACTGTTTTTACTGGTACTGCTGGTCTGCATCAGATAAAACGGACAAATAAATATCAATAAGAAGCTTAAATTATTTGTAAAACTGATGCTGTATGTGTTCACCACATGTGTCCCAGCTCCATAAAAGAGAATCTGTGGACATTGAGCTTTAAAGGGATAACCATCAACAAAATTGGCAATGCAGCAATGATTCTACTAAAGATCTAAAGATTCTACTTATGCATGAATACAGAGGATCAAACTTTGGAACATAGATATTCCCCTGAACAATAGGAGGCCTAACCTTGAGTCACCTCTGTTCTTAAACAGAGATATTCTGAGTTGTTCTCATTTTGCTGCTGGTGAATTGTGTGTATTTTTAGTCATGGTATCAGTGGGTGATACTCATGACTAATGCACCCACACACACAGAGTTCGTGGCAGTAAACTATGTTATCACTGTTTAAGACTGTATGTGTTTGCACTGGTCTGCACTCTACGCCAGAGTGAAAATATTTCTGACTGGTTAAAACTGTGGCTGTGTTTTGCCTTAAATTGTTGAGATAAGACTGTCAATGAGAGGGTCATGTTTCTCTGCACATGAGATCTTCAGTAGGATTGATTTTAAAGGTCTCATATCATAAAAAAAGTATAATTTGAGTGGTCTTTATACATAAATATGTCCTTATGGCCTGTCTACAAAAACTTTTTTTTCTCCAACTATAGCTGTTCTGCTGTTTAGAAAAAATGAGCTCAGTCAATGAAAAAATTCCCCTATATATTTCAGGAGGACGTAGCGCCTCAAAGATGGAAGACACTCACAAAGCCACGTGTTTGTATAGCCCATGGGCGCTCCAGTGGAAGTAAACATCTGTTTAGCCACAATTAACATTACAGCACAGCACCAGGAAGCCAAAGCCAGATCCACTTTTTGTTAGGGTTGTAGTTAGACACACCATGAGGATTTACACTAAAAAGGCTTGTTCATGGCAGGGTTCAATAATAGGGGTTTACTGACCCGTTAAATCCAGCATCAAAACTGATTTTTTGTCCAGACACTTCAAACATATCTTGTGGGGATATCTGTGACCACTGTAAACTTGCTGAAAGAGAGTAAAGTCTGAATTGTCTTGTATTAATGTGAAATAGTCTCAATCAGGGGCCCTGACCACATGACTACAGACCAGTGACAACCTTTGGATTATTCAGCATCAGCTCACAGAGACTGCTTCCGCTTTGATTAAGGATGTCTTTAGTGTGCTATATTTAGAAAAACAATCTGTGCATCTTAACCCTATAAAGCCAATTGTATCATATTTGATACATATTTTTATAATACCTCAATCTTCTCAACATGGTCAACAAATTACAAAAAAAACATCTTAATACAATCAGATAAATTATAAAAATGTCCTCAAATGGATTATCAGTTGCCAGAAACACCTAATGTATCAAATGAGATACGAAAAATCTATATGTTGAATTTTATGGACATTTTAATTTTTATGGATTTTAGCAGAAAGTCAAACAAACATTTCAGATCCAAAAATTTAGAATTTTCTGGCGGTGATCTATGGTTTTGGGCCTTAAAGGGTTAACTGTTCAAAGTTGTGGTGCCCTTTAAAGATAGACTAGAAATAAACTAGCTTAAGAGCATTTGAGTAATGTCCACTTGCTTGACTAGGTGCAGTGTGTGTTACTGGAGGGTACCAACGTTAAAGGAGAAAGCTCAGGCTGTATACAACAATCACATACAGTACAGGAGATGCAAACTACAGATATGGAAAAAATTCAAATATCAAAACAGACATAAGGACTATCACTAATCAACAGTAATATCTGATCAGCTCAGACATATGACGTCTAGACATCTGTTGTTAAATCGGGAAATTAACACAGGAAGGGTCCTGCATGTCTTTTTGTTTGGTTTTCCATTATGTCAAAGTAACCTCCTCAAATATACATATGTATGCTAGGAAGAACTACACAAGTGCAAATGCAGCCTCGGACACAGTCAACTGAGAGTAACCAGCTTACAAACAGACACATCAACTGTGCTGAGTCATGTTGCTCATAGTTCCAAGTGATCGAGCATGTAGGTGAGATTTACGTATTTTGCACTTGGTTAAAACATCACAAACATTGCTTAATAAAAGAAAACTGCATTGTTTTTGAGATGGTGCATTAAAACGTCACAAATATATAAAATGAAGTTAAGCGTTATAAAAAAGTAAGTCAGGTAAAATGGACAAGGATGTGAATATGTCACATGTTGGGATTTCCCAAATTCTATTGTGCATCAGACAATAGTATGCCTGTCTCTGGACAGGGTTAGAAAAGAATACTGGACTTGGTTCAGAGAAATGGGACCTTGAACCAAAAGACAAAGAGAAATTCCACACACACTGGCACGCATCCATGAAAACATAGAGGCAGACACGGTGTAGTCTGAATACAGCAGAGGACCGGACATAGTTCTAACAGTTGTGGGAATTCAGTTTTTAATCCACAGGATATGATACAAGATCCTCTTAGATGGGCAACATCTGAAGGCGGCACAGATGAGCAGTTTAGCCATTTGCCTTTTTTGATCTCTACTGCCTGTAACAAACAGCCTGGATTTATTTGGTATGTTTTCCTGGACTGATTGAAGGTAATAGTGACCCCTGCTGTGAAACTGCCCATGATTATCTCCAAAGGGAAGCAAAGAAGAAACAAGACAAAAAGTGAACCTTCTTTTTTTTGCTGCAACCCACCGAACAAGGGCGAGCAAATGAAGGACTGGTGACAAAAATAAGTTCAACATCAACAAAACCCCAGAGCTATTTTAAAATGCAGTCTTAAAAAGACTATTGTTTTGCTCTGCCCCAAGAACCTGAAGACTAAAAAACAAAGATGTGGAAGTATTTAGTTTGATACACAATTCAGTTCCTCCAAATCTCATAGAAAGTTGTTTTTGGCTGAGTCATTTTCAATATTGACACTTTTGTGACTGTGTTTGTGTGTTGGGGGGGGAATTTGTATTTCACACAAATCATAGAAACCAGAATGACCTTCTTGAGCTGATGTGGCCTTAAACAAAACCATTAACGGGGCTATGATTTTCAGAGCCGACCCTCACCATTTACAGCACAGGCAAATGCTGAGGGCACCAGCCATTTAGAGGGGGCGCCCAAATCAAACAAGAGGAAAAGCTGAGGTTAATAAAAAGAGTTAAAAGAAATAAAATGCGTCAGAACTGAAAAATATTTTTCTATCTATTAGGGGTGTAAGCACATTTCAATTCAATAGATCCTGATATTTTGAGGTGCAGTACTTTATCAATATTTATAGTCTGATAATGAGATATTTTAGTTTGTATTTTAGTGCAGACTCCAGTTGCTATCTAGCTGCAGACATTCAGTTAAAGTACTCCCGCCAAGGACGTTACGTTTATGCTGCCTATTGTCCTTTTGTGTTTGTTTGTCCGACTGTCATGACACTTTTAAGTACTGTTGATCTGACATAAGGAAAAACAATGTATGATTTTGATGATGATGTGAATCCAGATGTGGATCCAGGAATTTTTTTAGAGGATTTGTTGACATTGGGAGGTAGCTTCACATTAGATGAACTGTTTTACATATCCATGAAATACAGTCAATGACCATCTACACAACACCCTCATAGATCGTGTCTAGGTCTGGCAGAACTTATAAAATAGAGAAGTTGGGTGTTTCTTAAATGAACACGTCACATCCATTAAGAGCCAGTCAGATCAACACAGCAGATGACACAGCATGTGAGCGGTGTGGCCAAAGAGTAAACTTGACTATGAGACTCAGATGGTTGTTCAAACACTTTTCAAATCCATCCAAGAGAATGAGAAAAGTCATCTGATCTATCAAGAAAGGCTTTTTATGTCCTTTTAATGTCGAAATGTTGTCAAGTTCAAATAAAAAGCTGGTATAACACCATCCATTCTAATTTCTTCATGGTCTGCCAGAGTTAACAATTCTGCATTTGCTCCTCTCCCAATAACACTAAACCATCTGCTCATTTTCTGACAACAAAACAATTGTATAGAATAAGGCTTTGCATGATGGACCTGCTTGACGACAAATATGAAATCAGGCAAATGTGTTTTTGATTGGGCACCGGCCAGAACCTTGCCTTGGGCACCAACTTGATCAGGGCCAGCTCATCCTACTATTCTGCATGAGCTTTGCATGTGAGTGTTTTGATTTCCAAATGCTGATGAAGAAATAGAGTATCAGAATAGTAAATAAAAACCTGATGACAACCTGGCAGAAAACTATTTAGTCTTATTTCTTTGTTTCATTACAGAGAACAAAAACTAAAAAAACAAAGGACAGCAGGGAACAGCTGGATGGACTGAAACAAACAACTACAGGAATGAAAGATAAAATGATTCCAGTGGTCAAATCTTTGTTTGAATATTGTAGTAGTGGTCTCCAACTTTCTAAACACAATTTACAGTGGAGCTCTGACCCGTTTGTCTTCTTCTATCAAGCACAGACTCTGTGTTGCTCAACTGCATTAATGGACATAGAAAACAGATGGATCACTGGATAAAACAAAAGAAAGTTCTTCACTGACTAATTCTAGGCAGATGTCATCTATCAGTGTGCAAAAATAGGCAAATGAAAACTAAACAGATGTGCTGTAAAAAATAAATACATTACACTTTGTACTAGACATTAGACCTTACCTGTCAGACTTGTGTTAACGTTTGAGATTTGGATTATGGATGTTGATGAAATCGAATATTAAGAGCACATAAACTGATGAATCAGTCATCCCCGTCTAAACTCAATCTGACTAGGATTTATATAAAATACTTTCACCCACATGAAAAGCTGACTCATTTGCTCTTGTTTGACTGACTTTGAGGGGGAGTTTTTGAGTGAGACACCAGCTGCTAAATGATTTTTTCTCAGATACTAACTAAAGTTAAGTGCAAAAAAAGAAGGGCAAAGTAAAAAAGAAAAAAAACAACCCCCGTGGGGCGTAAAAGTGAAAAAAATAAAATGATTTTAATTTGGATAAGATGTTAAACGGAGTCTTTGTCACAATACACATGGAAAAAAAATGGAACCCATTCCAACCTTTAACAAGATGCTGCAAATAAAAAACTTGAAAAAACTATTTTGAATCTCAAACAAAGAAATACGAGTTTGAAACACATGCAACATACTTTCAAGATTTCATGTGAACTAAAGTGTTTTGACTCAACTTGTCCAAAGGTTTGAAGCTTTTGTTACCATATCTTTGCCCATTTACTATTCAACAAGCGCTCCCTTTAGTTTTTCTCCTGAAGTCCAAATACCTTAAACTTGTATTTCCTTCCCTTTCTGTTAGTATTTTTTATGTAAGCCTGTTTAACAACCTGCTATAAGAGAGGCTTTTACCCTCTGGTATCTTTTTATTTTCCTTTAAACTTTCATTTGGCAGTCAGTTTGGGTTTGTTTCTACATGTGGCATTATTTTTGTTAGATGGTTTCTTCTAAATACACTTTGAATCCTAACTTTAAACTTCTGATGCATCTAGAGTGATATGTGTACAAATATATGAACAACTAAGGCTGTAGGGGGAAAATGTACACTTCCACCAAATATGACAGAATAATACAACTGTTACTTTTTGGGAGATGTCTATTTATTAATAAAATAAAGATATATATTACAATTTTAATCCTGGTCTGAAGAAATGCTTATTTTTTTTATTTTATTTATTAATTTGCTTTTGTAAAAACGTACTATAAAATGATTTATTTTTTAATAATAGGTGTTGGAAGCTGGGGGGAATATTTTTACTAAATAAAGAGGAATGTATCTTAAAGAAATATGTTAAAGATTGAAAAAACAAAAAAACAAAAATAAAGTGGTACAGCAAATATTAATTTTACATGAATACTACCTCTGATATAGCCACAAGCTAGAGTAGAATCTTGGAATAGAACCTGGGGTGGCCAATCAAAATTCAGGGGGGGTTGGGGGTTTGGTCCCAATCTGACCACGTACCAGACACATGCTGCCTACAGCCTTCCTCTGGGGTCACGCTTCACCTTTTGAAAACACTGCTCTAAGCAGATATACCTTAGACAAAATCAAATGAAACAACCTTAAAAGCCTGAAAACAAGACTTGGCGGGACATTTTATGGACCCCAGATTTTTTACATTTAAGTCAAGACTTCATGATACTTTCAGTGGATTCTTTGGAACCAGATGGCAGTAAGCTATTCTGAATGTTGACTACCAAACAAGACCACATTGTATCTGTTTGGCAACTTATTGTGATATTCCCTGGGAGTTTAGTTGATCTGGAGTTGTAAGACTAGTTCAGTCTAAGTTTCAAAGACATGTGGGTGCAGAGAGACGATCAAGTCAACCCTCCAAAACATGACCTTGAGGGGAATAATAATAAGACCCAAACAGGGAAGTAAGTTCTGAATGCGAGGATCCAATGCTATTTAATTTGGAAAACACTTTGATATATCATTAGTAATTGGATGTATAAATGCATCTTCATATCTAATGTCAAAGCATGTTAAAGCTAGGGTTGGCGATCTGATTTAGATACACTTTTTGAAATACTGGTTAAAATGGTCTTTATGACCCGATGGTAATCAACTCATAATGTGTTCTTAAAACAGAGCGAAAAATATCCGCTATCTACAGCAGGAGTAAAACAGGGAAAACACCAACCAATAATCATGCTGGGATACCTTTTTTTACACCAATCAAATCCCGTCACCATTCTGCATGCCTACTGCGTGTGCATTATCCTGGCGTGCACAGACAGTGCGTGTAGCATGTAGCATGTAGTGTGTAGGGAACAGACTCCGCTGGAGAATGCTTACCATTCAAGTTTTGTCTTTGAAAATAAGGGAAGCCCGCTGTGAGCCATCCCACAACCGCAACCAAGCTCCAGTATCTTTCATTTTAAGACAGATGTACAAGAAATCTAAAATAAACTCTTTTTTTTTCTAAGTTTTTTCCGCTGTTGGCTCTAATCTCGCGAGAACTGCCATCCATGCTACTGCAGGTGGCAGTTCTCGCAAGACTTCTTCTTCTTAGGTGGTTGGCATCCATCATTTCGGAGCATTACCGCCCCATTCAGGCTAGAGACGGAGCTCAGTTTGGAGAGGCAGAGGAATGTTTTTATTATTATATCATCACACGGGAGATTTACAGGAGAATACTGATACAGGAGGACGGGAGAAGAGTGGAGAAAATACGTAAAATACGGTAGTTTCATCGCCAAAATGGGAGATTTGACAGCTATGTGGAGAATGTCAGAGGAACTACCTATACCCTGATCAACATCGGCTGTGAGTACTAACTAACTTTACATGTTTGTTTGGTGTTTTCTTCGTGCTGACTGCTGACTGAGACATGACTTGGTGTAGTGTGAAACAAACACGTTGTGCTGAGGGTTTGGAGTTGAATCAGTCTTCAGGATATAGCGGCTGCGCGCGTGCATGTGAGCGGGGGGTGGGGCTAGGCGGAGCCCTGAGGAGATGCTACTTTCAAATTCATGCTAGTTTTCCAAAATCGCCAACCCCAGCTTTAATAAAAAAAAACCTGAATTATAATTAAATTGAAAAATAGAGGCTGTGTCACAAAGTCAACTCTGACAATTGGCTTCCTTCCTGTTGGACTGTGTGTAAATCTGAATGTCTGTGTGACAACAGTGACAGCGCCCTGTTGATTTGATTCCTCCCTCCTTCGGGAGAAAGTCTGCTGTTGTCTTCCTAAACACACACACCCACCCAGAAGCACACAATGCACTCACTGAGAAACAAACTTCTGCTGTGGTTTTTCTTGCTTGATAATTGTTTTTGGGCAAACATAATTTCACTAGCAGAGACAGCTAACCCATAACCATGAATCAATGAGATGGTAATGGGGCCACAGGGGGGGAAAAACACTCAGTATGCTGTGGCAACATCTCATGAAAGACTCTTTTTACCCTTTTTTCACACTCTCTCCTCGCACTTAACCCTCAGTTGCTTTAACTTCATCGCAGTGGTCCAGCAGATACAATGCGAAACATAAAAAATATCTTAAGGAGAAAAAAACAAACTAATAAAGAGTGAAATTGAATCAACTCGACGTCAGCTCTCCTCCATAACCATTACTTTCCCCTCTCAGCTTCCACAGAAAGCCTGTCAGGTAAATAATCTTCCCGGCTTTAATTAATAAATGCATCATACTTAATGAGAAGGGCTGGGGAGGCACTTTTGCAATTGCTTCTGGTCTGATTTCCTTTTGATATGTTTTTCTTTTTTTTAACTCTCAAACTTCAAACTTAATTTCCACCTCTGAAGCATGCTAATTGCTCCCCTTTTCCTCTTTATAAACAACAGCAAAGTTTTCTCATTTGGAGCCAGAGAGCAGTGTAAAGAGAGGCTATCGATCGAAGGGGAGAGGAGATTGCCCCTGGCCGCTCATAAACCAAATGGCTCTAAGATCTGAATTAAAGTGGCCCAGGAACAATTCAGGATATAAACACCGTGTGGATGTGATGACAGAGGCCATATATTTCAGAATCTTTCAATGCTACTTGAAGTATACTATTAAAAAAAAACTTTTACCACTTCAGTGCACCCAAGAGCCCTAAATTAAAACACAATGAGTTGAGCAGTTAAGACTATTTTTCACAGCAATTACTCATCTCTTCATTTTAATCATTTACTTCTTGGTTCAATTAAAGTATTTAAACCGTGAAAATGACCAACAAAATCTGGAAAAAAAATAGAAACTTTTTTTCTATTTGGTTATGCATGCTCATTGGTGTGTTGTGCCTCTTCTGCATGACAGATTACTTCTGCACAAGACAACAATAGCTGCAGCATCAAGTCTTCCCCATCTCCTGTTAACAGCTCCAGTAGCTGCCTGACATGGCTGCCCCCCAACAGACTTACCACTGTGACTTCCTCGCACTGTTATATCAGTAGGAGGGATTAATGAAAAAACAATGCTAGTTTACAATCGAAGAGAAATAGATCAAAAGAATCAATATCATTGGTCTTTTTGCAATAATAATTTTCTAATGAATTTATCAAGCTCAGTTCTACTTGTCTCATAAATCAAGGAGGTCTAAAGGTGCGTTCACACCGGACGCTACTTGTACTACCTCGGCGATCACTCTCCATGCAAAGTCAATGTACAGCTGCGATGGGGCGGGGCTAACCCTCCCGCGATTCGTTTGCTGCGTACGAGATGATCACTTCACTCGTCGCGTGATGTCAAAGTAAAAAAAAAGTTGATCTTTTCAGGCGATGTCATGTGTGCTGTGCGGCAACAGCCAATCAGCGGTGTGTGCGTGAGTGACGGTGCCTGTGACAGACAGTTTTTCATCCGGACTACGGAGGAACAACTTATGTCCGTGTGGGAAACATTAGTCAGTGAGGACATTAGTTCCGCCTAGATGGACCATGGGAAACTCACAGATAATGCTGCTGCAGGGCATCAGCTGCAGTGTTTTGTGGTTGATAAGTGAGTGAAAGGGATACAGATGGAATAATGTCCGCTTATACAGCCTATTATGTGATATATGATGTGATCGCGGTGAAACTCGAGCGGACATGACATCACCGAGCGACGGCCGACTGCAACGGCGACCAAAATGAGGTATTAATGGACGCGCGACGCTACGTCAGTGGGCGACGCGATTTTGGTAGCTGGGTCACTTGCGGTGTGAACACAGCATAACACTATTGACGCCACAGATTCTCACCATAAATGTGCTCTTTTTAAACCTTTCATGGCCAAATCAACCAAAGTGGTTGAAAGCACCTACGTAGGTAAAAGGAACTGAGCATTTGTATTATGGTGATCTGTTTGTAAAAAAGATAAAAATCAAGTGGTAAATACTTTGTCCCATGGTTGCATCAGGGTTTTGTGGGTTCAGATACTACAGGCCCCAGACTGAGCTGCAGCACACTAATGTTGAGTGTTGTAAAGTGCTGTGAAGATTCAGCCAGAGTTCATACAAATGTCTTTACACTGTCTTTAAACTTCCCCCTACTTTTTACTCAGTCATGGGATGGGTACAAGGATCTGCCTTGTTTTCAGGCCAAACTAGTTTCTATCTCTTGGTGTGGGTCATGTTAAGCTCAGTGAATAATGAAGGGTACGATGAAGAGCATTCAATAAACCATGCTGGAACGTTCACTTCCTAAGTGATACATCATGAATGCTTGTGGTTGTGCTGAGTAAAGGCATGCAGACTTCACCTGTTTACGTAATACCCTGTGGCAGCATAATGTTCCTGCTACTCCAAAAAAACCTCTTGTTGAATTCCAGCAATGAGTCAGTAATTACATTTAGAAAACAGATTCCTGGTATGTGAATTCCTGCAAGCAGCAATGAGTTCTACAGCATTAGCTGTACTTTCTAAGCACATAATGTTGTTATTTCATGCAACACCGAGGACTCCTGGACCGGAAAATTGTAATTCCTCTTGGAAATGCATGCACTAGTATATTCAAGTGCTTATGAGGGGCATCATTCTTGCAGGCCTCATCTTAAAATTCCTCACTGACAATGTGTAACAAATTATACATGTGGTGGTAACATAATAATTTTAAGCACTTCTTTTATCTTAATCATGATGAAGTGTCAGAGGATCTTGGTACTAAGAAGCTAGACTTATGACTCATCAGATATCCTGCTGCAGTTTGAACTGTAATATAATAAAGTTATAAAGTACTGATTAATTTAACTTATATGAGAATGTTTTTATTTCTCTTCTTTACTCTCAATTCCACTGGTATCATGTGTCATGATGAGAGTTAACATTTAGGTAAAGCACCTGCCGTTTTAGAAATATAGTTGATTTCATGAGACAGCGTTAAAAGATAACTTTCACTGTGTTTTTGGTCAGACAAACTGTACTCTGTTATTCACTTTCTGGTGTTAATTTGTTGAAGATACTCAGAGGAGAAAGAACATAATGGGCTCCTCAGTCCAGATAGAAACTGAAGGCACTGGCTAAAGTATGTTATATTTTAGAGGTTCCACTGCCTTGACTATCATTTCACATCATTTTCTGTTTAAATATAGTCAAGATAAGTTAAAGGGGTAGTTCAGTATTACTGAAACTGCTTTGTATGAGGTTCACATAAATAGTAAATAAATTAGTCACAGTGATTTTGTCAGCTCTGCCCTAGCAAAGAGACAACCTGCACCTGAAGGTGGGCTGTACATTGCTGCTGGGGCCAAGAGCTCAGCATAATTACCAGAATATTAGGTGAGGGCTTTCTTAAACAGTGTGACAGTGATTGCTATCTTTATTTAACACATTTACGATCCTTAATTTTCATGTAAATTCCCTTTCTGTTGGTACCACTTCAGCACACTGCATAGGCTATGTGTTCCTCTGCCTAAAGCAAAATATAACCATGGGACTTGTAACAGAAAAGTAAAACATGGAAAATGAAGCTCTTGGCCCCACATGCCTAACTTCTTTGCTAACTCTCTATTAAACACAGGCAGAACTGATAAAAATCCATGTGTCTTATGTATTTACCACTGAAATGGACCTAAAAAATGGAACTATCCCTTTACAGATTGGTTTTATGGCTTTAAGCCCTTGATGAAAACAATGGCCTAACACTGAACTGCAGCGTAAAAATAAAACACATAAAAACTGTTGGATAACTGAAACAAAAGAGAAACAAATTTGATTGTTGAGCAAGAAAAACATCAAAATCTTTCTACTATAAATAAAACCTAACAACCAGTGACATATTCTTGATTACACTTTCTAATTTTCTCTGCAGCAGATGCAAACACAGTCATCACATTTTGACACCTGGAATCAATGTTGGTGGTGATTTCTTGTTTAAACAAGACAGACACTATGTTGTTACACCATTACCAGGTTTTTGTCTTATTTCCCGCATGCGTCAGCCAGATTGACATGGCTCTGTGAGAACATGACTGTGAGTCTGTAGTATGGGGAAGAAAAAAGGAACCTGCAAGACGCCAGGTGAGTAAAATCTCTATTTATCTCCTTTGAGTCTCGTCCTCAGTGCAAAGTGGATCATATCAGCGCTATCAGCTCAATGCCTACAGGAGCCATTCACGTCGGAGAGCACCTCACGACTGACAGCTAAAGGCCTTTGATCACCAGACGAATGCAATAAAAGTGATGATCACGCCGATAGCAGAGAGGGAATAAGACACCTCACAAATACTCAGAGCACATAAAGACACCGAAAAGAAAAGAGGGTGTAAGATCATTGGGCTATCTTAAACAGCAGATGATAAACAGCTCAAAGAAGTTTGAGGACAGATAATCCTTCAAGAGACTGTGGGCTGTATATTACAAATGTAGCAAATATTGTGTTTAAACAAACAATCTGCATCTTTGTTGCGTAGATAGCAGATATGCTGGTCTCAAGTGCTGCTTTTCACTTATGATGTGCTCAACCTGACTTGACTCAATTTACAATCAGAGTGACTTTCAGACCAAACAACAAAGCCGGTAATAGTGCAGCTAGAAGGCAGGCGAGGGGTGTTTTGTCACAGTAAGGCGACTAGTTGGGTTTCAGGGTAGTGGACAAGCAGTTAAATATCTTACAGAAGTATTTTAAAGGAAAAATTTGGTTTCTACAGCTTTCACATTGTTTACAGAATGAAGTAGAACAATATACTCACCCAGAAGGCTTTCCTGATGCAAACAGTGCTTTGGGAGATATTTAGATCCAAATTGAGCTGCAGACATCCGTATAATGGTAGCACATGGGGCATACAGCGCCGCTCCTAAAACTGCATTAATCGTCCAAAAACTCATTAGTTTCACCAATATTCCATCGTGGTCCGCTCAGGCTACTCCTCCACGACAGTCTGTGTCACTCCAGACATGTTTTTGTAACTGTGCCAACCTCTGAACTGAAGAAGAAGAACGCTTGCCTCCGCGCCAGCGCAGTACTCTCTGGAGCGCTGCCTCCGCGTCCTCCTTTCGATGAGCTCATCATCTGTAAACTCTGACTCAAACTGTAAGGACACCCATCATATTCAAAGTTCTCCTCCACAACATCTCATCCGATAGATATTCGTCCATTTTGCACAAAACTGGAAGAAGAAAGTCGTTGCGTAGCCGGCTGTCTTCTCCTGAAACAATGAGCCGTACTGCGCATGCACGGAGGCATACGTTCTTCTTCTTCAGTTCAGAGGTCAGTACAGTCACACAACATGTCTGGAGCGACACAGACTGTCGTGGAGGAGTAGCGTGAGCGGACCATGATGAAATATTGGTGAAACTAATGAGTTTTTGGACGATTAATGCAGTTTTAGGAGCGGCGCTGTATGCCCTGTGTGCTACCATTATACGGATGTCCGCCGCTCGATTTTGGATCTAAATATCTCCCGAAGCACTGTTTGCATCAGGAAAGCCTTCTGGGTGAGTATATTGTTCTACTTCATTCTATAAACAATGTGAAAGCTGCAGAAACCGAACTTATCCTTTAATCAGAAGAGAGACAAGGAGTTCATACATCATAGCGGATGAAAAACAGGGGGCAAAACAAGATCTTTGTCAGATTCCCAACTTGCTGTGGCATTTCTCGAGCCATTTTGTTGTCATTACAGTCACCAATATAAATTTTAATATACACTTAGCAAGTCTGGAACCTCAACAAATAAGTTCACGGTAGAGTCCCTCATGGGGCACTCAAAGGGTCAAAACAATATGAGTCATGGCCATGCAGTGCATTTAACCCAAAATTAAAATCTGGTGCCGTTACTTTCTTGAGGATGCAGAGGGAAACCAAGCCATTCACAATTAAAAACATGGCAAACATCTTAAATCAACAGTGTGGTTCATTTATACTTTCCTAAAATGGGCATAAATCAAGTCGGACACACTTTGCTTCTAACTTACACTGAGAAACACTTGATCTGCTATACATTTCATACTCAGTAACTTAAATTATTACTGGACAAAGTGCTAGCAGCAGACTGATGCTTATTTGTTGTTTTTTCTCTATCTCCTAATGGCTACTTGAGCTTCTTTCAAAGGGAATGTGAAAAAACACTGATTGGTAACACTTACACCTGTATCATGTAAAGTCAAAAGACTATCCGATCCCAAGGCAGCCTGCACCTCACATTGCACCAAACCTGTGCCACTTTAACAAAAAACGAAACATACCTGCATGCACCATCAAATCAAACCATGTACTTTATTCATATTTGGACTTCATGATGCTGTAAACTGGACCTGCATGTCCATGAACTACTTTGCTAATATCTTAAAGCATTCTATGGGTCTGATTTTCTTACCCTGTGTGCATCATTTTCATGTCCTCTGCGACGTGGATCCAGTTCTTCATAAGGTGGCACCATTCCTTCTCTCCTTGCCTGCTGGTATTCTCTTCTAAGCTGCTGGATTCTGTCCACACTGCATACACAGAGAAATAAAAGGGAAAGGGTGGTTCAAATATAGTCTAAATGCAAATTATAGGTCAAACTGGTATGTAGGCTTTGAACGGTCTCGAAGGGAAAGTGGTTTTACCTGCCTTCTTGTGAAATTCTCTTCACTGTGTATGCGTAAGTTGACAGCATACATTTCTGTGAAACAATGCTGCTGCTTTGCTATCTGGAATTTAAGCCTCTGCTTTT
This sequence comes from Scarus forsteni, assembly GCA_036419115.1. NCBI lineage: Eukaryota > Metazoa > Chordata > Actinopteri > Labriformes > Labridae > Scarus > Scarus forsteni. The sequence continues at coordinate 41,739,999 of JAZDUH010000098.1, forward strand.
GATGGTAGTTGAGCTCTCAAGCTGTGGGGACACAGGTGAAGTGAATACCAACTGTCGTTGTGTCCACCTCTGCCGGTTGTCTTAAACTAAGGAGTCTTTTTAAACCAGATTTATTTCCTTTGGGGTAAACCAACAATGTATTCAAATAGACAATTATGACCAAATGGAAGACGGAAACAGTCAAAGTGGGGCCAACCTTTTGAGCTCTGTCTTCCAACTTTGCATTGCTCTGTTTTTCTGTACTTTTTTGCAACTGCATGCAATAACAACACAATAAAACGGCTGCTAACTCTAAATAGCATTAGGTCATGTGTGATGTTAGCAGCTTCCCTGAGGTCATGGTGGTATAAATCTTTAAATTCAATACTGGTACATTCTCTCGTTGGTAAACTTCCACATTTTTCAGTTTTTTTTTATTGTCCCCAACGGGGCAATAATCTGTCCAGCTATAAAGCAGCAGTAGGAGCAGAAAACAGAATATACATAAAACTTTGGCACAAATACATAGACTTACAGTTTTTCAGGGTAATAAATACATCTGAATACTCAGTCAACAGCATGAAACTTAAAGCAATAAAAATAGATCAAAAATACAATGTAGAAAGTTTAAAATATGAGAAATAAAAGACTGAATGAACAGATGACCCTTGACTTAAGACAGGACAGTTGCAAACACACTAGACTACATTTTCTCCTGGAGTTTAGTAGAAAGAAGGTACAAATGAATGTTTATATCTGTTAATTTTTCTCATGGAAGTCTGAGCAGTAAGCCAGATGGAAGAAACTGAAACTGTTGATGAGAAAAGACAGAGAAGATGGATACTGCTTTCTTCAACAGCTGTTTGTTGAAAAGATCATGTAGTGTTTCTTGGGCAGAGCCAATTATTTGACTACAGAAATTAACAACCTTGTTGAGTACATTTTTCTGCTTGACCTTCAGGGACAAAAACCAGCACATAAAAGAAAAGGTAATCACACTCTCAGTATAAGAACAAGAAAACATAGTCATCAGCCTGAGGACTATTAGTTTAAGACAACTATAAATACTGCAGCAACACTGACTGAAAAATATAAGTATTAAGTAAAGCTTAAACAAAGGATTTTGGATCAATACAATAAATAAGTTCAACTAAATACCCTTTTATATTTCCAGAATGCAAGAAAGTGAGAAGTTTTAGTCCACAGATATAAAAACAATGCTCAGGAAACTGAACAAATGAATCCTTGCCTTCAGTTGAAGGATCTTGAGAGCAGGAATGTTGAATAATGATTCACAGAATCCAGACAGTACGTAGCTCCTGTTTGCTCACACCTGAATCACACCATCTTAACTAAACACAATTAAAACTGAGTGACATCAGCAGCAACCAGCTGTCCCAGTGACGAACCATCCAATCCTTGACATCTGTTTATTTAAAGAGTCATTTATCCCATATAAGCCTGCAGAAGTTTGACTGCAGAAAAAGAAGAAAAAGACTGATGCAACACCTGTTTCTGTGCATACACACATGCAAATACACAAAACACTCATGAAGACAAATATTTTGATTGTTCTGCCGACTGCCTCCATCCATATCTGTTTCTCCATCTTTGTATTTCTCTTTTGCAAAAGGCAAGAAAACAAAATCATTAATCACAGGCACATTTTTGTGCTCCGTCAACAGAGGAAACATACAGCATATCAACGCTGAACCTTGGGTACCCTTGTGAGTAACGTGCATCAACACAAATCCACACACCCACACATAATGGAAATATGGCAAATCATACAGTCCAAGTATGTGCGTACCCATATGCCTGGTACAACTGCAGTCTACAATTACATTAACTGAGTAGATGGGAAGAAAAAAATACATCATTGGATCATTTATGAAAAGCTGGAAAAATTAAAATAGAAACTCCCCGTCTAAAGTCTGTGAAATAAACTGCTGTCTGAGGAGGTCATTACCAGACTTCAACATAAGGCACATTACGTGACGTGATTTGAATCTGAAGCGATCTGCCTCTGTGAAACTCTACAGAAAATGTGAGTGCATTTTTTCTGTCTGACTAAAATCGAATGAGTCAGTTTTATACCCTCATCCAGAAAAATCAATTATTTCTTTGAATAAACAACTAGTAATTAAGGGACTTTGACATTCCAGTGTTGGGGGGGGGGCTTAACAAACCAGTTCTAATGAGTTATGACATACACTCAAGTTCTTAGAAGATCAATATGAAGTATGCGGTTTGAGGTAAGAAGGCACATACATACACTTTATTGCCAACAGTATTGGCTCGTCTGCTTTCACACATTTGAACTTGAGTGACATCCAATTCTTAATCCACAGGGTTTAACATGCTGTTGACCTGCCCTGTGCAGCTGTAACAGCTTCAACTCTATTGAGAAGGCTTTCCACAAGGTTTAGGAGTTTTTATAGGAGTTTTTGACCATTCTTCCAGAAGTGCATTCGTGAGGTCACACACTGACTGTTGGACGAGAAGGCCTAGCTCAGTCTCTGCTCTAATTCATCCCAAAGATTTTCGATTGGGTTGAGCTTAGGACTCTGTGCAGGCCAGTCAAGTTCTTCAACATAAAACTCACTCATTCATGTCTTTTGGGACCTTGCTTTGTGCACTGGTGTGTAGTTGTATTGAAAGGGGGCATCTCCAAACTGTTCCGACAAAGTTGGGAGCATGGAATTGTCCAAAATGTCTTGGTATGCTGAAGCGTCAAGAGTTCCTTTCACTGGAACTAAGGGGCCCAACTCCAAAAAAACAACTTCACACTTGGTACAATGAAGTCGGACAGGTATCGTTCTCCTGGAGAAAGTCAAACCCAGACTCGTTTATCAGATTGTCAGACAGAGAAGCATGATTGGTCACTCCAGAGAACACCATTCCATGTGCTCTCTGGAGTTACCAATCACTTGCATTACATGTGTACACCACTGCATCCAATGCCATGCTTTGTACTTGGTGATATAAGGCTTAGATGCAGCTGTTTGGCCATGAAAACCCATTCCATTAAGCTCCTCCCACTGAGCTTGAGCTAATCAGAGGCCACATGAAGTTTGAAGGTCTGTAGTTTTTCACTCTGCAGAACGTTGCCAACCTCTGGGCACTATGCGCCTCAGCATCTGCTGACCCCACTCTGTGACTTTACGTGACATACCACTTCATGGCTGAGTTGCTGTTGTTTCCTATCACTGCTACTTTGCTGTAATACCACTTACAGTTGACTCTGGAAGATTTAGCAGTGAAGAAATTTCCTGACTGGACTTTTTGAAAAGGTGGCATATCGCAGTACCATACTATAACTCACTTAGCTCCGTAGAGCAACCCATTCTTTCACAAATGTTTGTAGAAGCAGTTTGTATGCCTAGGGGCTTGGTTTTATATTCCTGTGGCCATGGAAGTGACTAGAACACCCTAAGTCATTGATTTAGATAACAGAATAAATACTTAGGGCAATATAGGTTATATAGTGACAATTGTTTACATACACTTTAAGTTAGATTTTCTATTTTATTCTTTTTTTTTCACATAAAATAATAAATATTACAAGACAGGGCTTGTGATACTGACATAAAAAAGACAAACACACACAAAAAATGAAAACATGAACCTCCAAAAATGTTAAATCTAATTTAGTGTTAGTGCTACATGTATCTTAAACCATACATGATTCTTAGATGTAATTTCATACTTACACACAAAAGACAGTCAAAATTTGACCAGTTAGCTTTATTAACAGGCTCAGTGCTTAAGACTTGCTGGAGGGTTAAATTAATACCTTTTGAGTGTTGGCAGAGATTTTAAGATTTATTTATTATTAAGATATTTTCAGACTTGCAAAGTTATTACAAATCCTGCTGAGCACTTATGTTTGTTTTAGCTGATCGGTTTGACATACTGAACCTTAACAGAATAGTCAAAGTCAAGCTTTTTTATTTTAATCAGGACCACAGTGTCAGTGGGTAAAGGATGTGAAGTCAGTCTGAAGAATGAGGGGTGGCTTATGTTAGCAGTACTAGAGCCAGTAGCCATTGGTCCTCATTACAGGTCAATGAGTATGTTTTGAATATGGTTACATATTGCTTGGATGGAACAGTTATGCATAGGCATATTGTGACACTGACTTTGTCTGCAGTTTCCAGAAAATGGTATCAAGAACTGGACTGCCCCAACAAGAATGTATCATGTCATGCTTGTTTTATCACGTCCCTTCAGTGACCTTTGCTTAGATAAAGATTGAATGGTATCAAGCAGAGCTACACTTAAAATAAACATTTTTACCGATACCCCCCCCCGGAAAAAAAAAGAAAAGAAAATAATCTGTTGCCACCTATTAGTTATCTTACTTCTTTCATCCATCTGGTAAATTACTTAGAAATTGTGTGTACTTAAGAGTCTTTACATTGATTGGCTTCTCACCTAAATCCTATCTGTCCATCTGCTGTACTGTGTCTGCTAAACACTGACTGCAACACTTTTTTTTGCTTAACCTTCCCATCACACCGCTTTTTTTTTTTTAAATTCAGTAATTTTGAATGTTAAATGGAAGAAGGGTTTCAAAAACATTTATCTGCCAAATGAAAATTATCATCATATTCAGCATCACACTCATCACTGTGGGGGCTACAATACAGCTAAATGGAGAAATAGAAAAACACCTCAGGCAAACTGGCACATTATCAGAAGGGTACCACATATTCAGAATATCACACACATTTATCGGCCATTGATTTCCATCCCACACATTTCCTCTCTGCTTGCCTGCCCTCACCCTCTGACCGACTGTTAAGATTTGCATGTACTCATGAAATATTCCAAATTCGGAGATGAAAGATGAAGCCTCTCCCTGCCTCTCTTAAAATGTGATTTTTCCAATAACATATTTTACATCAAGGTTTCACCATACAACTACTTTGTTAAGGTCTATCCATCATCTGTGCGTGGGCTGAGTAAGACATTAATTAGTTTGGATGTTGGAATAAATTTTTAAAATTAGGAAAGTGATAAAAAGTAGTTATCTTAGAGCTAAAACAAATACTGTTAAAATATAAAGGCAATTCTCAATACTACTCCTTATTTATACATTTTTTCTTTTATTTATTACCCTGTGATGTTTGATGTTTACCCATTCCCATGGTAATGATTTTTCACCCACTGTGTCAGTGAAACGACACAGGGCCTGGGAGAGTAGGCTGGTGAAATGTACCCAACATTTATTTTCCGGACACAGACATATACACAAATAAATACAAACACACACACACACAAGGAAGCACAAACACACAAGTAAACACACATAAAGGGTAGTTTGTATGATTTATGACCACACATAAAAGGCAGAGGGCAGGCTCAAGAAGAAATAAATATGATAAACAAAGACATAACGCACACACTGACTCAAACACACTTTTGTGCATGCAGACATTCCCATAACTAGTCTGAGGATGCTATTGATTAGTTTTTACAGAAACAAAGAAGTCATAAAAAGGCTCACACACTGTGTAAGACTTCCCTTTTTAACAGCCTTTTGTTCATTAAAACAAAATAGAATTACTTTGTGTTGTAATAGTGAAATAGAGGAGCATTGTTTTGCTTGTGTGCGATACAGTAAATGACAATTACTTAAAATTTGTTTGCAAGTGAATACATCTTTTTCTTTAATGCTTTCAATCCTACATCTGCAATAACTTTGCACCATTATTGTTCTGATTTTGTAACATTATTGTTCACATAAAGACTGGGAGTAATATGCATCTGTTATATAAAAGTATACCAAAACCTCATCTCAGAAAAAAAGGGCTTTTTCTCTCTACAAATGCACAGATACACACAAAATACACACACAAGCCCGGGGAGATCAATCTCCTGCTCTTGCTCTGTCGTACCAATAATAATTCCATAAATGTTTAAAATCTGAATCCAAAACTTGGCACAGCTGTTAATAATACAGCTATTAATAATTGAGGCTTCAGTCCCATTAATAACATGTTGAGCCCTGTCTTAAATACATCAGTGTTCACAGAAAAGTAATATGTTTTTGTCATAAATGCTTATAAATATTAATCCCTGCAACACCCTACATTCTCTTATTTGGTCTTTTTCTTACATGAGGTATGGGATTTTTTTAAGCAATCTAAAGAGCCAAAAGCCCAAGATAAAGTACAGCATGTATCAAAGGTCATAGATATTTTACAATAGACCTTAATGACTAAATGTGCGATGTCAAGCCTTGCAACAGACCAATCAATTAAAAAAAATACACTGCAAAGCTTTAATTCTTGGGGAGGCAAATTATTTGTTTAAACTTTAAAGAACACATTAACTGTAAATACCTTGGAAAAGCAATACCAGCCTGGTTTCCCTTAAAGCCAGACTTAATCTCAATATCAATAATTAAAACAGGTTAGCTGATGTAAAAAATAAAATATCAACACCAGTGGTTTTATATAAGCTTATTTTTATACCTACCAGGGGATCTAAGAGTTTTCCTTTCATGAAAAAGTAAAAGGTAGCATTCAGGTTGCATCTTAAAAGAATAAGACAGGGAAAATAAAAGAAGCTGTTCCTCAAGTACTCTATAAAGAAAACAAACAGCAAGAGATTGTCTGCTAAGTGTCTGACCAAGAATTTTTGTGAAAACTTTATAAACCAGAGCACAAACCTCTAAAAGGCATTTCCAACATTGTTGGAGACTTAAAGCGCATAGTTTGCGCACACCACCAAAAACTCATAGGCAGGTCTCCAGAGTGTCAGTGCATTCTTTGTCGCATGTTGTGTGCAACACAACACAGCCTTACACCATGGATATGACTTTGCTCTCAGGGAGGAGACATTACAGGACTTATGACAGAGAGAGGCCGAACGGCGAGTGCCGTATCAGCAGGATGAGCAGCAGTGCGCACGGGGTAGAAGAGAGACCACCTGCGCAGATCTGTCCTTAAATGTGCTTATATGCCTCCGAAATCATTTACGGGAAAAAAAGTTGGAATTCAGCACGTCTCCATCTTCTTCCCCCTTGGAAGAGGGAGTGATTATTATTATAATACTGTAGAGGGAGTTGCCACCATGTGCCTTCCTTGATCCTACAGCTTTCTTTTGGCCCTTCTCCTCACATTACTAAAACCCTTTCTTACATAGGACAGCGGTTCTCAAAACATTTGGGCAAACTTGATTGGCAATATTAGACACTTCCTTGTAGGCTGTTTTTGTATCATAAGCCCGCAGAGCACAAAATCATTCATGTGTTGTGCTTTATGATCAGTGGACAACTATTCACTGTGTCACTTAATAATATTGGCTATCAGAAAGAGCAACATGAACAAGAGTTTAGCACACACAGGTGCTGGCTAAGATCCTTGTCTGCTCTTTGGAAGAATTCACATGAAAGACCAAAGTGGCCTACTTCTTAAATTTCTTTACTCAGACCTGATCTCCAAAAGTAGTGGGGCCAAGATAATTCAGGCGGAATTACAACTTTTGATTTTTGATGAAGGATTTTTCATGTAGAATGCAAAGGTTTGATCTTTTGCCATTTGACCTCAAAGAAATGATTAAATGACTGTTTGTATCCGTTTGTCACTCCTCCATGTCTTTTCTACTGGAAATTACACGTTTACTGTATGTTGTTACATCCAGGCAGTAGTGTGAGGAGGGCATGCCGAACCAGAGCTGTGGCCAGACTACGGCCACTAGGGCTGTAAATCACCACTTTCAGCATGAAATACAATATCTCTTTTTTTCTGCTGATATTTCAAAGTCTGCCAGGATATGATATCTATTTGATACTATTTAGAGGGCTCGGATTGATATGGGATGATATGATGCACAAACTCAACAGTTACATTCATAATAAGGAAAAAGCTGTTTTTACATGTTATTGCTTCAGATCTTCCATTTTAAGAACAAAACATATGCATTTTAAGATTTTCACACATACAAAAAAAATACTGTTTAGTTCATAATAGCAGCTTGAAAATCATGTGTGCTTTTTTCATTTTTTTAACATGTTGAAGTATCAATAACCATGACATAACATTTACAATCTGTATTCATGGGTATTTGTGTTTAAATCTACTGGCTCTAATCTCTAATGTAGAAACCCTATTCTAGACACCAAACATTTTTTTCCTACTTTGTAGTGTAACAAATTCTAAGTTGATTTTCCTTTTTCAATACAATTAAAACCATGATTCTGTCTTTTTTCCCAGGGTCCCAAATTATATTTGAATAAATTTACACATACTGTATGTAGACTAGAAAAGTAATTTTGCATTACTCAATAATTGATTATTTGTTGTAAATAGTATGTAGTTTGTGTATTGTTAAATTGTGACACATGTTTGTTGAAATTGACATCTTGATTTACTTTATGTCATCTTGCTTTAAATAGATAGAGGCATTGTGATATGTTTTACTGACACTGAGTGGCTTCACAAGTCGGAAGGGTTGTCGGAACAACTTCTGGCCTTCATGGAGCTCATTTGCCATTTCTATGAACACACAAATGAACAATCAGAGCAAAGATTAAAATGAAAACATGGTCAGCATTTAAAGCTCAGCAGTCCTCCTTGGTGTTTTTTTAAGAACTGTTGTAGTGAGAGGAATAAATATCCTTCTTCTTTCTCCCTAATGCTAAGGTGCTAGCTGCCAGCTCCTGTTTGAACTCACAGGAAACAGTGGGAATTCTAAATAAAGCTGTTTCACATAGATGGCAATATAAATGGATATTTGACTTTTAATCAATCAGATTGGATAATTGATCTTCAATTCATTTACCGATTTCCCCTTTTTTCTACATCCCTCATGGCTACAGACCAGTCTAAAGGCTGGAAGCCATTTTACAGTTCAAGTGTACAATTTGTCTTGAGTGAAGTGTTAGCTTATGATGGTTTTAATCAGGTGTTTAAAACTTGAACTGTTATTCTGATGTTGACCAGTAAAGGTGGACTATGTTAACAATGGGTCAAGTCAATATGCACATTTCTCACTAAAATATAACATTATACAAGGCAACTTGCTCAGGACCTTTCACACAAGATTTTCATTCAAGATGATAAAACACTTGAACGACTGTGAAATGCTTTGGAGCAAAAAGTGGCTAGTTTATGCTTTACTCCTGAGATCTTACACTGCAGTCTGCTAAAAGCCAAATAGATTGTTTCCTCCAAGAAAAAAAAAACTGACAAAGAAAAAAAAAACTTCCATCTGTCAGAGCTGTTGACCTTTAGAAAAGAGTGAAATAAGAAAGTAGGATTTCCTTTCATTAGCACAAACACTACGTCAAGATAACCATTTTGGAAAATCAATAAAGCTTGAAAATGTAAACTGCAAATTGATTTAAAGGCTTAAGAGATGGCCTTCACTGTATATAAATGGCTCCTTCATCTTTCCTTCCAGGGCAAGTAGGACATTTGTGTCTTTGAACCCTGCTGATGCTGATCGATGCAGGGAAGAATAACCACCACAGATAAATGTCAAAGATAACTGTCTTACCCTTTGCAGTGCTACATGAAAGGAACATGTCCAACTTAAATCATAGGCAACAGAGAAGAATTCTTTGGATAAAACTGAATGTTAAAAAAGATAACCAAATAATTAATTCAACCAATTAGAATTTCCTTACACCCGAGGAGATAAATAAATCAAAATGTAACTCTAAGCTTGTTCAACCTTCCAGACATTATTATCTTGTTAAAGGAGGTTGTAACACTCTACCTTTTTCTCCTTTTTGGGATAGCAGTAAATCTTTAATGTAACTGTGTATGAAATATATTGTTCCATCAATGCCAGATCTGACAAATATGTAAATATACACAAAAGAATAAAAATGACAGTCTGGTTGCTGGTCTAGTTAGGGTTTATTCAGTCTATGGACCTAGAGCTGGGTTGTCAAAGGCTCTAGCCCTTGGTAAGGTCACCCATGGTAAAATGGCCCTAGAAAGTATTAAAAGTAGTTCTGCAACCTGAAAGAGGAAAGCAGCCTCATCTAAAATAGAAACACACCACAATGACCTGCCAACCTGCTGGCCTCCCTTTTGCAGCGATTGGTATAATAGATAAGATACTTCAGGTGAGGTTTAGGCATGTTGGTCCCAAACTGGTATTTAGAAAATAAAACATCATCTCTGTGGCCGGTAAAGAGCTTGACCTGGTACAGGAGGTAAAGCATTACTAGCTAGAAGCTGATGTGCTTTCCTCAATGCTTAGCACCAGCTCTGAAAACAAACTTCTGGAGAGAAGCTGGAAACTCCACTTCAGTTATGGCTGGGGTGAGAGGTGTCAGTGTAGTATTTGGGATACAAGCAGCACAACTGAGCACTGCAGTGGAGGGGAGATCACTGGGACTTAGAGGGTTCATTTGTTGTAGCTTCAGTGTATAGTAGCATGTATGCTCAAAAATCGTTCAAGCTTGATTTTGGGAAAAGTGAAAGCCCTAAAGGGTACTACGTGTTTGACACTGAAAAATACTCTTTTCAAACAGAAATGTTCCTGTTGAAAGAACTGGACCAATAATCAAAACCAAAAATGAAATAGGTCAGATCTTATGAATACCCTCCTCTGCTGCAGAGGAAGTGGTATGCCAAAGTAATGTGAAAAGAAATCAGCCAGCTACAGGACGATTAAAGCATGATACACTTTTCCAATAAAATATACATCATTCACAATGTTGTTGTTTTTTTTAAGCTTTTTTCCCCTCAAAAATGACTGAAACTACTCAATAAGGCTGCTGAATTAACAAATATCTCCAGTGGCATCAGGGCCTCAGCGGGTAAAATACTCACTGTTGACAAGAACCTCAGACATCCATATAAAAAGTCCATACTACCCCTCTGACAGAATAACTTTTCTACAGTGAGAATTTTAGGCTTGTGTGACTTGGCAATGACAGCATAACTTCATTCGGAATCTCAGAGAGGCCAGCTTGGATGAAATGTCCAACGCTGATGAGTAACAGGGAGTTGTAGTCTGCTTCTCTTACTCAGTGGTTTGTGTGTTTTCTCAAGTGTCTTGTTGCAGAACAGAGGATCGTTATCGGCTGTGTCTTACAAGGATCAACTAGATCACAACAACAGACACAGGTCAATGCTTTATCTCTCCCTCTGCCTATATCGTGTATCTCTGTTTCCCTCCTCTTCTTGCTCTCTAATAGACACCCACATGCACGATTAGCTGCAAGAGCACAAACAACTTAATCAATGTTAGAGGTGTGCTTCCCCTGTGACATGGATATAAGCTCTCTCTACATCATATCTTCTGACAGGCTGACATTTCTGTGGTAAACTCAGTTATCTTTTTATGGTGACTCAGTTAGGGCAGTAAATATTCACAAGTCTGTCATCCTTTCAACACAATCCATCTCCATTCAGAGTTTCTTCCCTCTCTTTCCTCGTTCTTTTCTGCAAAGTTAATGTAGGTAATCATCTTTTCTGTCATTTCCACCCTTCTTTCCATACCATCCATCTCTCCTCTCCTCCTACCCCATCTTAATCTCTTCATCACCTGCTTGTCTCCGTCTCCACTGCCCTGCCTCCCCTCTTCTCCACCCTCTGTATCTCCCTCGTCTTGCTCTTCATCATCTTCCTCCTCCTCCTAATCTCCCAAGCTTGTGCCGGGCTCTAATTAGCTCACGTCTCAGCTAATGAAGTTTGACAACAAAAGATCACCAAAGCTGGCAGGTGGGTCAGAGGGAGGAAAAAATGAAAGAGGGCCAGAGAAGAGAGAGAGAGGTGGAAGAGAGCGGGAAGGGTAGAAAAAGGTATTACAGCGTGGTTGTGTGCACGCTCAATGTGCTGTCAGAATGCTCTACTGCCTTCTTTTCTTACACAGGCTAACAGGAAGTGACACGTTTTGAAAATGCAGCTGACAGGATATGACACTGCTCCTTGCGAGTCGTCGTCTAAGCATGGGGAGTAATTAGCGGTCTATCGACTGCCGTGACATCAATCAGACGAGCTGTCTGAATGCCTGTGTGTGCAAGAGAGATTCTCGCAGTGGCATGGATGGCTGGCATCCTATCATTATCACAATCAGAGTGTGTGTGTGTGCGTCTGAGTGTGCTGTCCAGGTTGAATATTGTCTGGCATAACATTATCTAAACAGGGCCTCTATGCACGTGTGTGTCAGACGGAGAGAAATGAAGCTCTACAGGTGGTAAACTGGCTGGCATATAAATGATGCGGGCAGGCTGTCTGGCTCAAAACTCCCCTTTGACTTTGACAGCCATGTGTGTGTGGCAGGAGGCCTATTTGCCTAATGCCTCTGCCAAGCACAAAAGCTGCAAATGACATCTCTCTGATGCTGGATAAACAGTTGACACATTGATTTAATGGCTGTCCAGTGAGAGATAGCCACAGCATAGATACTAATTCATAGCTCATTTGTCCTTAACAGAAATAATAATGTGATCATAATTTGCCTTTACTGGGTTCATTCTTTTGATTTTTTTCACCATTTCTTATGTTAAAAAGAAAAAAAAAGGTTTATTTTCACTTTCTTAATACCCAGAATCTACTTTCTCTCGTGGACCCAATTTGTTCTGATTGATTCATGGGTCTACATTTTTATTTTTTAGGTATTTTAGGTTTTATTTTTAGGTTTATTTGAGAGGAAACTAATTGTTTCAGGCAGCTACCGATGAATTTCACAGGAGGAAAGGGAGAAATCTCAAGCCAAGACCCTTGTTGTCTTGCACATAGAGTACTCTATCGTGTAGAGGAGACATGTCAAATACACAAAGCAGTGGACCTATACCTTTTTGTTGTACAAGAGCCTAGTTAAATATTTAACAGTGAATATAATAAATGACACAAAGCTGGGAACAATGGAGCCACTCTCCCACGGTGTGTTGGGTAATGTCAGTTTTACTTCTAGTATGCTGCTTTGCTGCGTTACACACAAAGAAAACCATCCCACTGTCCAGCATGTCTAAATCGCTTCACCCATCATCCTGAATGTAAAAATAAAAACTGCATGCATACAACTGCTTTAAATGTGTGGACTAAACTATAACACAGCCTATTTGATGGGCTGTGACTATGTAGCCAATTAACAGAATAACTGATGCAGTCACTTTGGTTTATTCACAGTCTGACACTGGCCACGGTTACATCATGTTTTTTAATTTGTAGTAGTATACAGAATTAAATAATTCGGAATCAAAGTATTCTCCTTCATGTTCACATGAAAAAGATAATTCTGAATTGAGGCTTAGATGGAAAACACACGGCTCTGATTGGACTGGGGGTGGAAGCGACATAGTGATGTATTACATCTACTGAAAGAAAACCCAGTTAATGCTTACGTCCATCCACTCTTTCATTCATTCATTCATTTTATATACCCCTTTATCCCTTTTGGGGTTGGGGCCATCTACTCTTTCATTATTTCCAAATCTTCTAAGACTCTTACTAATTAAATTGTCTAAGAGCCCAATGCTTGCTTCGGGCAGTTTTCTTGTTCCCATCAGCGTCCCGTGTGTCACCGCGACAGTAGAACAAGAGCGTAGAACAAGAAACAAGAACACAAGAAATCCCACATTCTGCTGACCCCTCTTGTGTCTGTCCACGGCTCCGTCGCTCACAGCAGAATGTGGGATTTCTTGTTCTACGCTCCTAGTTATTGCAGAGTGCGCGTTCCTTTGGTTTGGTCAGCCGCGGCTCCCGTAGGCACCCGTAAGTGTATCATAGAAATACGAAGTAGTACTGTTTAGGCTATAAACATGTGCTAAATGATGTCGTTTCGAGTAAATGGTGGACGTTACCCGCTCAGGACACTTGGATTACAGCGCACGAGCAGTATGGAGGAATATTGCCGACTTTTTGTGGACTTTTAAGGACACTGTTTGTTCGGGCTCTGACCAAAGTCATGATATCAATATCAGTGGACAGCGAGGATACCCCCAGATCTCCTGCTGCATCCTAGATGTTCCAAAACTACTCCACAGTGTTGTTCAGCATGAGAGTGAGTAGAAAATGAGGCCAAATAGTTGTTTGGGTGTAGTGTTCCTTTAAGCCAATGGGCTTAAACTGATGATTAAACAATAATAGGACAGCACACTGATGTTGTGCTAAAGGGAATTAGCCATTTTTCTATAAAGAAGGAGAGAAGGAGAGGCCCTGATGCCATCGACTTTTTGTCTTGTGCAAAGAAGCGCTTAATTATGTGGAGGGTACTACTATGGACTCTTTAAAAAACATTATAATATCAAGAAGTTGAACACACCTGATATGCACTTAATTGTACGTATGCCTTTCTGAAATAGAATCTAAAACAAACACTTAACTTCATAAACTGCTGGTTTACAGATTGTTTCCCTAAAATTAAGAATATTAAAAAGATTTCAAATAAACATCAACACTGCTTGAAAAAACTCTAGTTTTGTGGGCTATGACAAAAACAAACACATTTTACTCTGTGTCTGAGCATGAACTTTTTCTGTCCTGAAACTTTTCTATGCTGCATCCGTTTGTATGTTTCCTTTCAAAAGCTGGAGTCTATGTGCTATGTATCCTTTTAGCATGTACGTGCTCTATCCCGGGCGGATGTCCTTTGTATGGAATTTATTTTTCATTGAGGACTACTTGAGCAAATACGAGAGGCGGAAAACATAAATGAGAGGAAGAAAGTGCAACAGGGTGAACAGAGACCCAGAAAGGGTTTATTGTAGGAAAGAGAGCAAGCGGGAGGAAGGGATGGCACAGAAGAGTGCCTCTTGAGAGCTTTTCCTTATTAGCCAGGCTGAATTCAGTGCTTTGAGTCCGGAAAACACACACTCTGGGCCCACTCTCGTCTGCTCTCCATCACTTGCCCCCCCAACCACTTCTCATTCCTTTCTTTAGTCTCACCACATTCTCTACTCCAAGCATCTTAGTTCCCTCTATCCTTCTTTTTCCTTATTTTGAATTCCCTTTTCTTTTCCTATTCTCAGTCTAATTTGCCCCTTTAGCTCTGGACATCTACTAACCTTCCCCCCAATTGTCTTACATGTCCTCATTTTCTCTAACTTGTTTCCCATCTCATTTGTTGAACTGTTACAAATATCCATTTAACCTCTACTTGCCCAGTTCTGCTCGACATCTACTTTTATATTTTTTACATTCCTGTCATTTCTGTGGTCTCCTCCCAGCCTTGAAACACAGAGTCCTGTCATTCTCCTCAGAATCGTCCTTTTCTTTATATTTATTGTAATCTTAAACATGTACAGACCCTTTTTCTTTTTTATCAAAATCTCCATAATTATCCCCTATTCTCATTTAATTCATGGGCTTGTTTCCTCTTCTTAGCAACTCTCCATTCCTTTCCTTTCTCCAACATTGTTTTATTTTAAAGTACCCCCCCCCCCAACTTAACAATATGAATTGCAAATCTATGATCTGCAGCTTGAATGGTTCCCACTCTCCTTCTTTAGCTTCCCTTCCTTTTTAATGTTAATCCCACTTAACCTTTCATTTTACCTCCCTTTACTTCCAAAACAATCAGAAGTACTTTTTCATATGTGCCATTATCCTTGAATCTGCTCGCCTCTCTTAGGTTTTAAGTAAGCTGAAAATCCCACTTTTCCTACCATAATTTACATATAAGGAGTTTTGCTGGCACTGATATAAAGTTAAACTGGATAAATGTAGTCAGTTAATAGAGGATGAAAGGTCCTCTATTTTATGTCTGTTATCCAAAGTAAGTTAGGCTGCTTTAGCATGAGACCTGAACACAGTGTTCAGGGCAGTGCAGGGGAAGTTACTTTAAAAAGCAGTGTTTACTCATCACTTGTTACTGCTTAAAAAGTAACATTAATTTACTTAGTTACCGTAATAGAACGTAGCTTTTTATTTTACTTGTTACTTTTACACTACTCTTATGTTGCAGGACTTTGGGCAGAACCCCTTATCTGTTTATAATGTCGAGGCCTACATAAAGTAAATCTATGGAGGACATAACAGGCATTTCTTTTGTGCTCTTTAATATGCAAAATCATGTCACATACTGTGTGGAATGAGAGCTCATGACCAGTGTTTCCAGATTTTTCTTCTGAAATAAATAGCCAGGTCCATAAAAACAAGCCCAAAACAAGCAACTTCCAGTTATTTCTTTGTCTAATATGATAAATTCCTTTTTTAAAGTGAAATTTACATAAAGGTTATTTAAATTTTCGTCTGTGTTACATTTCTATTTCACAGTGCCAAGCAACCATTCAAAAAAGGAATGTCACTTATAGTAAGTGGACCTGGCAACTTTGCCTCTGGCACATGCGCTGTGTGAGAGTGTGTTTGAGAGCGTGCACAATAACCAGAGCGAAGAAGTGGAAAGCACAAACAACCTACCGCACTTGTGTTTTGCTTTATTGTTGGGAGCTGAGAGATAATCAGGGGGGCTTCACATAGACAGAAAAGCCTGAATAAGCAAAAAGACAAAGTTGTATATGTTCAGAAATAAAGGTGCAGCAGATGTTCTTCTTTAAGTCCTTTAGCATACCCTGTTTATATGAAATCTGGCCACCAAAGCCTCTGTTCCCCTACTTAGTAAAACATAGAATATGAGGGTTTTTTTCAGTATTAGGGATGAGGATTGTTTATTGTCATAAGAATTGACATTGATGCCCTCATTGACATTCCTTTATGATTCCAGCCCTTATCGACAGTACTACCATTACTGTTCCAATGTTTGTTGAAAATCAGATGAACAGAATTGGTTTAAATCCAGTAAATCTTGTGCTTAAAGGAAAAATTGTTTCAGTATTGATGAATAATGCTGAAAAAGGAACAAAAAGAAACTGACTTGTCCAAGCTTCTCACCAGACACTGGATTTCCCCTTCTCTTGATATAATTTTATGTGAAAAGAAATGCATGTATAAATTCATCCACTCAAGAAGACCTTTGACACATTACAGCATATCCATGAATCCAATAGTTGAATTAGCTATTTGACTGACTGCCATTTTCTGAAAAGATTTTAACATTGGATTTATACTTTCAACACATATAACTTAAAACAAAGAGTGAGAAAGGTTTTCACGGAAAATCTGAGCAGAGGAGACTAACTGTCCTGCCAAACACTGAAGTTATAAGTCTTTTGTTTTAACTTCCAAGCTAACCAGAGCTCAGAAGATGAAGAGTGTGAAAGCCATCCAAACCAATCAATTAAAAACAAGGCAGAACAAAAGTGCTGCAATGTGATTTGAATGTTGCCGGATATCATGATGGAAGGCGAAGCAACATGGCCTGCACTGACGATATCAAGCAGTGTAGCTAATATTAGCATCACTAGAACTGCCAGCCTCAGTAACTCCCCTAATTTTAAAAATGGTTTTATTGCTCGAGCCAAAAAGCAAAGGCCACTCGGCATATCCAAAATGCAGCTTCATGTTTATCAGCAAACTTCTGGACTAATTCCAAACTGAGGTAGAAAAGTGTTATTTCTGGTAGCCCAGTTGTGGATTTGCTGGTCATAGTGCAAAAAATAAGGCCAAGTGGCCATAACAAAGACCTCAGCTACAACCCCGACGAGTGGAGGTGACTACATAACACAACATTTGAATGACTGTTCAGCTTGACAAAGAAGAGTGTAAAAGAAAGTCAAATCAAATTGAAAATGCAAAATGTTGCAGATTCACCCCCAACAGAATTTAGTCTGCTGTATTTAGTATGTGGAAGGGACCAGACTGACGTTAAGTTGACTGCTGTGAGGTTCAGACCCACATTCTTTAAGCCAAACTGCCCATAACTGATGGAAAACTGAAGCATTTAATTTAGGATTTTTTAAAACCAAACTGAAACCCCACAGTGCTCACTAACATAGTGCTCCCCTCTGCTTTATACTAAGAGCTATAGGCGTTATGAGTGACAAAGGGTCTTTTTTAAAAAGGGTCTCTGCCAGTGTTTTGTGTGCCATTATGGACCCTTGAATGTTTTGAGCTTTGAAGCTGCTGTTTAATGTGTGCAATGACAAAAGGATATTTTAGTGACTTCAGGTTGTGCACAGAGCATGAAAGTAGTGGTTATATTTATAGCTGCACAGAAAGTTCAGAATTGTATTTTGATTTTCTGGTTCCTTCAGAATAAGACACAGAGAACATTTAGGTTAGTAAAAGGTGTTAAAACTATTTCTTACACACTTTATTGAAATTATCTTTATGTCCCTTGTTAATATATAAATATTCATGTACTTAAGCTCTGATTAAGTGCCTTTTGTCCCTAAGAAATCTTCGAGAAAGTAAATCACTGTTTGTATATTCAGGCTCAAAGAAGGTAATATTTAGTGTATAAAACATGTCATCTTTGCTCTGCATCATACTTTGTGACTTAGATTAATAAAAATAAAAAGCTTAGTGGAGGACATACAAAGAAATGGCAGCTGCTTCAGCACAAGCAGAACTAAAGTTTTCAGGATTTCTTGCAATGACAGATGGTGAGACAAGTGAGAGCCAACGGCAAGATCACTTCAAACATGTTTATCCTCTTTAGTCAAGCTAAGCCCAAAAACAAACACAAATGGAGAAAGACATGGAGAGAAGAACGGCTGGAGCAGGAACTTTGTCAGAGTAGTACCATGGTTTTGCATTGTTTTTTTTTTTCATTGTTGTAAATCAAGATGTTGATTTAGCAAAATGTGGTGGTATCACTGAAAGGAGGTGCCTTTTTCAAAATAATGTGCAGTTTGATTTGACGTTTTAATGTTAACTAGTATGCAAATCAACTATCCACAGTAACACCACAGAAATCTTCTACAGGGCATTTACATTTTATCCATTTTCCTCCCATTCTAGTTTAGGTAAGCAGAAGCTCAAATCTGAACCTTCTTTTCTTTAGATTGCTTTCTTTCATTTTTGATGGTATTTGCTCTCTACTTATCTTTCTCTCAAGCACTGCAGTACCTCTCCATCTCTCAAGCTAACTCTCTGCTCTCTCCAGCTTGATTGTTTTCTAATTGGTGGAGTGCCAGAGGTCGGGGTTGTTATGGTAACCTGCAAGGGGCACTTGGGAGGGTAAGGTGGTGGTGGTGGTGGTTGGGAGGGGCCATCCACTCAAGAAAACTGAGGGCAGCACTCATTCCAGGCTTGGGTGGTCATTTCAGAAAATGGACTGTGTTTTACTTCCCAACTACCTCAGTTTTTGTGCACACGACTAAGTGTGTGAGAGTACAAGATAGAAAAAATAGTTCCACAAACAGGAGAAACGAGCACAAGTTCACTTTTTATTCTATAAGAAACTAAATTTGCAAGCACCATAAACTTAAATCCACGGGGTGCTGGTTTGGTGGAGTGGTTAGCAACCAGGCACCCCATGTACTTGCTTCTGCCGGTCCAGGTTCGAATCCCGCCAGTGACCAGTTAGCAGAGTGTCTTCCCCTACTCTCTCTCCCCCTTTCACAAGCCTATCCACTGTCTCTCTCCTATCAATAAAGGCACAAAATGCCCAAAAAATACATTTAAAAAAAAAACAAAACTTAAATACACATGTGGACAAAATTGTTGGTACCTTTCTATTAAAGAAAGAAGAACCCAAAATGGTCACTCAAATGACTTGAAACAGACAAAAAATATACATTAAAAAATTACTGAATATTAACTAATGAAAATCAGACATAGCTTTTGAATTGTAGTTCAACAGAATCATTTTTAAAAAACAAATTAATCAAACTGGCCTGGACAAAAATGATGGTACCCCGAGGAACAACTGACTATGATTTGACCACAGGGACATGTTAAACTAAGGTGTGTCCTGTAATAAGCATCACAGGTGTCTTAAAGCTTGTAATCAGTCAGTCTGCCTATTTAAAGGGTGAAAAGTAGTTATTGTGCTGTTTGGTATTGTGGTGTGTACCACACTGAACATGGACCAAAGTGGACTCAATGGAAGATGACCGAGAGGGACAGCACTGCTGGAAGCTAATCAGAAAAAAAGCGAAATTGGAATTTGTCAAAATGCATTTTGATAAGCTACAAAGCTTCTGGGAGAATGTTCTTTCGACAAATGAGACAAAACTGGAGTTGTCTGGCAAGTCACGTCAGCTCACAGTTCACAGATTCAAAAACAAAGCATATAAAGAAAAGAACACCGTACCTGCTGTGAAACGTGACAGAGGTTCAGTTATGTTCTGGGGCTGCTTTGCTGCATCTGACACAGAGTGTCTTGAATCTGTGCAGGGTACAATGAAATCTCAAGACACTCTTGAGCAAAAATGTGCAGAAAGTAAGGTAAGGTGGTGAAGTCAGAAAGTTTGGTCCCATTCACAGGTCATGGGTCCTCCAACAGTTTAATGATCCAAAATACACAGCTAAAAACATCAAAGAACGGCTCAGACCAAAACACTGGACTATTCTGAAGTGGCCTTCTATGAGCTCATCTAAATCCTATTGAACATTTGTGTAAGAAGCTGAAACATGCAGCCCGGAGAAGACACCCTTCAAACATGAGACAGGTGGAGCAGTTTGCTCACAGGGAGTGGGCAACATACCTGTTGACAGATGCAGAAGCCACATTAACACTTACAGTAATTGCCTAATTGCAATGATTACCTAAGAGGTTGTGCAACAAAATAATAAGAGAAGGATACCATCATTTTTGCCCTGGACAGTTTCATTATTGTGTCTATTGAAATGATTCCATTCAACTGCAATTCAAATGCAATGTTTGATTTTCACTAGTTAATTTGCCATACATTTTATTTATTATTACTTTTATGTCAGTTTCATGTAATTTCAATGACCATTGTTGGTATTTCTTTAACGGAAGGGTACCAACAATTTGTCCACATGTGTATTTGTTTAAGGAAAACATGGATTCATTTCAGATTTTATCCTTCTTTTAGTTAATTTTAGCACATTACTAAAATAGATATCACACATTTAAGGCAGACGACTTTAGACTGTAATTATACATATTTCAGCAGATCACTTTTCAGAGGTAAAGTAGTGGACCTTGGGAGATTAATGTGAAAGTCTGAATTCTACAAAAATACATATATCAGCAAAACTAAAAAAATACCTTGCATTTGCAGCCCAAAACTTAATCAGTTCAGTCTTGGCACAGAAAGACATTTACACAAGTGCAGGAGAAAATTCTTTGGCCTATGACTTATAAATCTCATTATGCTGAGTCAGGGTGGACAATTGTGCATTTTTTATCAGACTAAACATTATGCAAGGTCTGAAGTCCAAATCAAGCTTTAAGTTTAAAATTAAAATTAAAGACATTTACACAAGTGTGGTACAAAATAAAAACCCTCACATTTGACAAGACACAATATCATTAATAATAATAATAATAATAATAATAATAATAATAATAATAATAATAATAATAATAATAACAATAACAATAATAATAATAAAAGTGTCAAAATACAATTTTCCCAACATGAGGCTGTATGATAGTTATCTATTGCCTCATAAATTTGGTTGGTCCATCCATGTTTCAGGGTAACTCATGCAAAGTTGTAAAATAAAATAAAACAATAAATAAAATAAACATTTTGCAGCATTCCTAGTGCTGATAGTTACAAGCACAGGCTGAACCTGAAGCCCTATGCGCTTGACCGGTGGCTCTTAAATACTATCAATACGTCTTCAAACTGGATTGGACATTTGAAAAGAGACTGACTGAAAGACCTTACCATCGTTTTTGGGACATTACTTTTAAAAGTAAGAAAAGAGCATATGACTGCATGACCTTGACCTCTGACATATACCAACCAAAGTCTGCTTGGTGCCTACTTGCATCAGGGTGCGTATTTGTGCAAAGTGTCAAAGAAGCCACTAATGGCTTTCCTGAGGTATTGTGTTTACAAGGATTGTATATATAATTTAGTTGAACTTAATTGTTTCCAACATTGGCTGTGATCAACTTAAGGCATGACCTTAACATTTTGATGTCTCTCATGGTGCAGGCACACAGAAAACATTCAGATGCAACGCAGTCAATGGTTGTTGTTTCATACAACATGCAGGCCACAGTAAGGTGTCTCTTGTGGCACAGATACACTGAAATTGAGTGGGCTTTCAAATGTGTCACTTGTTGAAAAACATTGGGAAGAAAAAAGGACTAATAAGTAGAATAAGTAGACATAAAGGAGGTTGTAATTGTTCTCAACCAAGCTAAGTCTTTAAAACATCTCTGACATAAGCAATAAATCCATCTGCTAAATAATGCATATATCGATAACTAATATTTTGTTTGACCATGTTCAATGCTGAAAATAATGTTCACTTTAACTTAAAAAACACCTTGATTATTCTGAAAAATAATGAGCAATTAGAAGCCGCTACATGGTTACTTAATGCCCAAATGATTCTGAAAGTCTCCATATACATAATAAAGACAAAGTGTCATTATCCCAATCAAATCAATGTCTTTAAACATCAGGTGTAGTGCAAAGAACCTGTTTGTGATTTCAATGGTTGTTTGGTATTTGTTTGTTGATGTGAGTGAAATGGTTCTACTAAATGAATCTGTACTAAACTTTGTCATGTAGCAGGAAATGAGCAGGCTGTGCCCTTTAGAATTAAAGGTGGTGGTCTGGTTAAGAAGCAGACAGTGTGATAAATCACTGTGCTGTGAGCTGGAATAACTGTCCTCTCATTATCAAGCTGTTTAAAGCAAACTACAAATAAATCTGAAAAGAATCTAACATTCACACACCCCACAAACGCACACCTAGACACACATGTGAAATGGAGATTATACAAAACATTTGACTGTATTCTGGGGACTTGCCTTGGGTTTGTATGTCAATTGCTACATGAAGGACATGTTATCAGTCTGAAGCAACAGACATGGCATTTGCACTACTGCAGTAATGATGAAAATGCTACATCCTTTTGTTCCTCTCTCCTCAAGTTATCACCGATCTCCACAGAATCACTCATTGTTTCTGCAAAGGTGCCATTTAGAGAATATCAGACAGATTATGTGCTTCTGTTGTATTGGGGAGGTGGACAGGCAGCCATGCAAAAATGCTGTCTGCATTTATGAGCTCTTTTCTGGTTCATTCATCCAGAACAAATTCCTAATTAAGGCTTTTCAAATTAATAGAGGTACAGCAACAGTTACAGCCAAGGGACTTGACACGTTTAGTAATATAGCAGAATACTGATGATACAGTAGACCACCATGTGCCACTGAATCTTTATGACCAACAATAAAGGCCAATGCACCATTGAAGCAAACAACAGTGGAATAATCAAAGTGTGAAGTACATCTGAGCATAGGCACTGTTTGCAGACAGGAAAGGTGGGCAACTTCTAGTGGACCCAGAGAAGAAGGGGGTCCTCATGGCCTGAAAAACCTATAACCCCTATACTGGCTAAAAGGACAAGTTTGCAGTTAAAGTGTACTGGGCTAATTTCTTGCTCTGTAACATAGAAATTTGGAGTCAGACAAACTTTGTCCAAATTTGGGTAAACACACAGAGAAATGGGGAAAATCTATGGCCAGTTTGGTCAACACACAAAACAATGTCTGATTGTGGCCAGCCTTGGCTAAGGCTGTACCTCCAGGCTTCTGGTTAACATTCACCTGCCTGTGTTGGATGTGGGTATTTTTTTTAATTAGTAAATATGTCAATTAGGCTTGACAAAGCCATCATGAGTCCTTTTTTATCTCATATTCCTAAATCAAACCACTCTGTATTCACTGTGTTTCTTTGAAAGTCAAAGTGAAGGCACATTGACAGGAGCTGCAGCTGGCAAATGGTTACAGCCTCAACTAGTACTGACGGTTGGGGCTCACATTTGGGTACCATCAACTGTCAGCAAGTCAGATAATCACATTTTGTTTAACTAACTAAAAGCTAAAATTTCTGGTTCAGCCTAGAGGTGACTTAATGTGAACATTCCCATGACCAATCCTTAAGAGACCAATCTGTTGCTTCTTGTTGCATTGCTAAGCACCAGGAGCATCTTTAGAGAATTTATAAAATTTGTTTTCAAAATGATACCAGTGGCAATTTTGAAAACATAATGCTCACAGATCTCAAGTTATTACTGCTGTCAGATTGCCAGTGGGAAAGCTAATCGGTAATAAGGTGGTGTGGCAGCCCTCAGCCTAGAACGCAGGACAGGAAAAACTAAACAGCAATTAGCTTGTAGCTAACTCTGGCTTGACAGTCCTTGTCTTGCATGGTCCCTGTTAAAGGAGACATATCATGCTGATGCATGATTTAATACTTACATATAATATAATAAATTTGAAAACAAGACCTTACCACCCCTTAATTTTCAAAAAATTAGATATTGTATTTTTTCTGATATCCCAGAACGAGATTTGATGCCTCTGAAAATAGGTCATTGCGAGATGTCCGCGAGATTTCAAACGTCGTGATGACACGAGGTACCTTTCTTTTTATTGGAGTAATCTGATAACACTTCCTCCTCTGTGATGTCCGTTAGCCACAAAACCCTCACCGAGGAACACATCCACCAGCAGCAGTATATAGCTCCCTAGCTCACACTCACTCATTACCAGCTCTGGCCTGTAGGGGGACTCAATACGCGGTTGCTGCTTTGAGCCTGCCGGAAAATACAGTAGAAGAAGAAGAAGGACAGGTTGGCTCTACCCCCGATAGAACTGACCAATCAGAGCACAAAGGGCTGTGACGTTGCGAGGTAACTTTAGGTCATCCTCAGATCCTCGTGTTTCAACGACAGCTTGTTAATGGCCTAAAATGAGGATTTTGAGAATGCTATTGTGGGGCAATGAAGGAACTAAATGACTTGTACTGAGGGCAGAAATGCTTTACAGGCATCCTAGTCTGGCATTGTGAAAAGGAGAAACAAGCATGATATGTCTCCTTTAACCTGTTAAATAAACAAATAGAAATAGAAGCTGCAGGAAAATGTTGAAAAACAGAACAGAGACCTTCATATTTGATAGACACTGCTCTTGTTTCTGCAACGTACATTGGCATGAAAAAGTATGTGAACCCTTTGGTATTACCTGGATTTCTGCTTAAATTGGTCATGAAATATGTTCTGATCTTCATCTAAGACAAACACAGTCTGCTTAAATTAATACCGCACAAAAAATTACACGTTTACATGTTTTTGGTTGACACAATATGCAAACAGCCACAGTGCAGGGTGGGAAAAGTATGTGAACCTTTGGGTTTAATAACTGGTTGACCCTTCTTTGGCAGCAATAACCTCAACCAAACATTTCCTGTAGTTGTAGATCAGAACTGCACAACAGTCAGGAGGAATTTCGGACCATTCTTCTGTATGAAACTGTTTCAGTTCAGCAATATTCCTGGGATGTCTGGGGTGAATCGTTCTTTTGGGGTCATGCCACAGCATCTCAATTGGGCTGAGGACAGAACTCTGACTGGGCCACTCCAGAAGCCGCAGTTTATTCTGTTGAAGTCATTCCATTGTTGATTTACTTCTATGCTTCGGGTCGTTGTCCTGTTGCATCACCCATCCTCTGTTGAACACCTTGGCCTTAGGCTTTCCTGCAAAATGCCGTGATAAACTTGGGAATTCATTTTTCCGTTGATGACAGCAAACAGTCCAGGCCCTGAGGCAGCAAAGCAGCCCCAAACCATAATGCTCACTCCACCATATTATACAACTGGGATGAGGTTTTGATGTTGGTGTGCTGTGCCTTTTTCTCTCTACACACAGAGTTGTGTGTTCCTTCCAAACAACTCAACTTTGGTTTCTCCGTTCACAGAATATTTTGCCAGTAGTGCTGTGGAACATCCAGGTGCTCTTTTGCAAATTTCAAACATGCAGTCAAGTGTTTTTGGACAGCAATTACTTCCTTGGTGGTGTTCTCCCATGAAAACCATTCTTGTGTAATGTTTTACCTATTGTAGATTTGTCAACAATAATGTTAGCATGTGTCAGGGATTTCTGTAAGTCTTCAGCTGACACTCTTGGATTCTTCTTCACCTCATTGAGCATTCTGCGCTGTGCTCTCACAGTCATCTTTACAGGACGACCACACCTTGGCAGAGTAGCAACAGTACTGAACTTTCTCCATTTGTAGACAGTCTGTCTTATGATGGAAACATGGACATCAAGGCTTTTAGAGATACTTTTGTAACCCTTTCCAGCTTCATGCAAGTCAACAATTCTTGATCCAAGATCTTCTGAAAGCTCTTCTGTGTGAGGCATGGTTCACATCAGGCAATGCCTCTTGAGAACAGCAAACTCACAGCTGGTGTGTGTTTTTTATAGGGCAGGGTAGCTTTGACCAACACATCCTATCTAATCACATTGATTGGACTCCAGGTTGGCTGACCCCTGGCTCCAATTAGCTCTTGGAGAAGTAATTAGCCTAGGGGTTCACATACTTTTTCCACCCTGCACTGTGACTGTTAACATACAGCATTGTGTCAAATAAAAACATGAAAACGTATAAGTTTTGTGTGGTATTAGTTTAAGCAGACTGTGTTTGTCTAGTGATGTGACTTATATGAAGATCAAACATATTTTATGACCAATTCAAGCAGAAATCCAAGTAATTCCAAAGGGTTCACATACTTTTTCATACAACTGTTACTACAACCTGATTTCTGCTATGTTCACCAAGATGGCAATTTCATACAAATTAAAAAAAAGAAAAAGAAGAAGAGGAAGAAAGAGACAATGACTCGAAAATCCACAAATGTACTAAGAATATACCTGGGTGGCCTACGTAAGTATTGTTTTTCAGTGGAAACACTGTGGCTACAGCCTGTTCATTTCAATGTATTAGGTTTCAGCAGGAAATTGTTAGATTACGAAAATTTTGAATAGCTAGTTAAGTGTCAAAGAAAATGTAAGTTGATTTTTTGTATATTTATAACTTACACACAAAATGCATAAAGTGGCTATCCTGAACAACTTTAGGTGTGTGTGTGTGTTAAAAGGAGAAAGTGAAGAAAGTTATTTTGTTCAAATGTCATTGCCAAAATCTTCGATATCTTTAAGTGAAGCTTTGGAAATACTGTTTAACAATTTTGATACCAGTAAAGCTCCCTAAATTAAAATTCAAACTAAAATGGGGACATAGAGGGAGGGAGAGAGAGAAAGAGAGAGAGAAAGTGTGTGTTCAGAGCTTTGCTCTGGTGCTGATGGAATGAAGTCCTTAGCTATTTGTTTATCTCTGTCTCCCAAAGGCACACTGTCCCCCTGGCCTCCCTTCACACACAGACGCTGCTGACACACTGCCTTCTTTTTTAAGTCACCATCGATTACTGTCAGCCAATACCTGGACTTCTTTTGTCTGCATCATCAAGTTTCAGGATGTGATGATAGAGGATTAAAACTAACTGCCAGGACTGCTGTGGTCACGTAAAAAGTGTTTCCAAAATCAGGACAGTAAAGAAAAGGAGGGCTGAGTAAATAAACATTGGATAAATTAAAGTTAATAGTTGCAAATTAACAGAGCAGGACATCCAGTCCAGAGTGTACCCCAGCTTTCTCACAATGACAGCTAGGATTGGCTCCACTGCGGATGAGGAGCATCGATAATGTTTTTCACGTGTGTGTATGTAACTTTTTCTTCTAAACTGTTGCCAATAGCTTTGTGTCACCTCAGAACACTGTGTTTTTTTTGGAGTCTTGATTATCTGCTTTTGTATGTATTTATACAAACTCTGCCCTGAAATCCAAGGTCAACTTTGTCTTAACCTTTTTTGTATCCATGCCATATTTATGCAGGAAGGAAAATACAGAGGAAATACTTAGTGCCAGAAACATTCACATGAAGCCTGGTGTAGACAAGTTCAGAACTGTGTGAGTGTGCCTCTTAAAGTTTCTAAACTGGTTATTTTTATTCATAATAAAGTGAGCTGTGACTGGTATGATCAGGGTAAGGCCAACAGATTGTTAAGCTGAGAGAAATGCATACATCCCAGCTGTGATTTTCCCTTTTTTCAGATTCCACATAACAATCACACACACACATGACGTGTGCATCAGAGGTCATATGAGTTCTCAGAAGAGAAGTGAAGTTCAAAGCAAGCAAATTATTCCAATCTTCACTTTTGTCTGTTCCCATCTTTGTATTGTTCAAACACGCACAAATCACACACACGTTAGTCTTTGTCTTCCACTCCTGGTCTCGAGATGTGAGGGGAGAAAGGAGGACAGAAAATTAAGTATCAGCAAAATATACCTGCACTGAAAACCTTATACCGACTGAAGAGGAGTAATCTGCTTCAAGGCAAGCTCAAGCCTCCCTACAGGGTTCAAATCTAATACTGTCCGTGCTCTAACTTGTAAAAAAATATGTGTGGATAATCAGAATGTCCCTTTGGACTGCCCTTCTGCAATAAAGAGGGGTGTCATTGGAAACAACGTCTCCTAGTGGAGGCAAACGTCCCTCAAAAAACTGGATGAACCTCTCAGTACTGATGCTGTCTCCAGTGCCACTACCCCATGACATGGGTACCTATGCACCCCAAATGGATGCTTTGTTTGGAGGTTGTGTTGATAAAAACTGGATGATCATTAGTTCTGATCAACTGTTAATCTATATTCAGTAAAATGTCTGAGATGTGGACTTGCTAGATCACATCACATTTTTTTTCTCTCTATGCAAGTCCCTCTAAAGGCCCAATAAAGACAACAGCACATACGTTGTTGATATATGACTCAGGCTTTGTATAGTTAAATATTACCATAAAAAAAACTTACGGTACATTTGTTACTGGTTACTTCAAATTATTTTCTAAAATGTTGCAAAGACCACATTCAAATATACCCATTAAATAATGTTTTTAATGCACTGTCACCAGAGAAAATGAATGCCACAGCCCTTATATTCAATGTTGTTTGTTGACTTTACTACTTAAATGCAGATATTTCTCTGTTTCTTCAGTTTTGTAAATACTTGAAACTGCAGATGGTCAAATCTTAAAATTTCTTGCTATTGCTGGTTAAAGATTTAAGCTTTATAAACTGCTGGATTCTTTGCAAAAACAGTCTTTTGTGATAACCTTTCAGTATTAAAGATGACTGTGCCTCTTCAGCTGGTACTCTCACCTCTTACCTTTTTCCCTTCCTACTTCAGCCAGTGTCACAGGTGGTTTTTGGGAGCATATCACAGCTTCACAAGAATTTATGGCAACCACTGGATGTGCATGTACTGTATATTTAATCCTGAAAATAGTTTGGAAACATCATTTCAGTTGAGTATGTCTCCCCTGTAATTAAACCAACTTGTGTTGCATTTAACTGCAGGAAAGTCTGATCAGCCCCCTTTACAACAAGGAATGTCTTGTCAGGGTTGTACATTATAGGAATGAGCAACACAGCTATTTGTGTGGCTAGTGCCCCCCCAAAAAGGCACCAGAATCTCCTGTTCCCCTGGAAGAAAGCCCACAGTTTCTCAGCAAGTCAGTGAGGAGCTGATCTTCTTGGGGGGGGGGGGTTCCCCAGGATGCCCACGCCTTGGTCTGTCTTGAGTTTGGTAGCAGGGCTGACACCAAACAATACTGCCTCTCTGTGAACTGGAACACCAGCTGCCATTTGCATGGAAAAAAGGCATTTTGTGTAGGGCACTCTCCACATGTTCAGCTGTGTTGTTCATTGCTCAGAATCCAAAAAAACAAACATAAAAAACCCTGCTATTAATATGGAGAGAAATAATGCAATGAAATACAGCATTCAAACTTCTTTTGTGAAGAATATGTCCAAGCTTATTTTTTGTGTGAATACAAACACCCCTGTCTTTGTTCTGTATTAATTTCATATTGCTTGTACAGGGTTTGCAAATTACGTTAAACTGATTTATTAGCATTTATACCTCCAGCACTTCTGAAATTTGGATTTGAATAAATTCTGTCCCTGGACTAGCACTACCAAACAATGCTGTTTTTATTTTTCAGATTTATAAGAGATTGTGAAGTGTTACCTGTCATTTGCAGTTGCAGGAACAGGAGGAGATGCAGTTCCAGCTCCACCTCGAGGTTTATTGACCTTGGCATACAGCCTATCAATGTGGTCATCATCAGGGATGGCTCCAGGGTTATTCCCATGATTTCCATGCGCTGGAAAAGCAGACAGCGCTTGTGGGGAGGGAGTCCGAGCATACGCGTGTTGTATTGAGCTATAAGGCGGTGACTGAGATGCTGACTGAGGCACTGAACTGGGATCACGATCTCTGAAGGTTTGTATCCTGGCATAGTTTGGATCAGCGTCATCATCCTCAACATCTGGGATGGCTGCATTCCTGCTGCCACCTTGCTGGTCTTTGGACTGGTGTTGTCGAAGCTCAGGATGAGCTGCCTCAATCCTGATGGACAAAAGATAGATGAGCAACAACAGATTAACAATTTAGTTGAGGGCTCCAAGGGATGATTTTGTTTTGCTATGGTATCAAAAAAGTATTCATCACTTTAAGAAATACAAAAATAAAATCTAACAGGAAGCTTCTCACCTTTCCCGCTCTTCTTTCATTCTTTCAAACTCATGATCACTCAGGACGTCTGACTTCTGTTGTTGCAGAGCAGCTTTGGCCTCCTTCTTCTCGTCTTTTTTCTTCCCAAATCTGGACAAAGACAAACAGTGTTACTGGCAACAACACAGATGGGTGTGGATCAAACAAGTAGGAAAAACCCACCTTCAAATATCATTGCTAAAATACTTCCACAGTCTTCAGCGGGATTTGTAACCATGTAAACACTTTGAGTACAAATAGATATCCTCCAAACATCATTCCCAACAGGGTTGTGGTTAAAACCAGAAACATGCTAACATGAACACAGTAATGCCTGTGACTTGCTTCTTAGTGCTTCACTGAATTTCTTTAACCCACCACAGACACAGAAAAAGAGTCACGCTGACTCAAACACAAAGAGATAAATCATACTGGCTGTGATTTAAATAAACGCCATTAAACCACATCCACTGCTTCTCACTAACATGTGAAAACTAGCTGTGGCAGCAGTCCACCGTAACACTAAATCATGTAAATTCAGTAGATACACTAAGAAAATAAATGGGTCAATTTGTATGCTGTGTACAACTCTATTATTGCTGGTTAGTGGCTGTAAGCAAGTTCAACAACCCTGCAATAAAGACATATTTTGCTATGCAACGAACAAGAGGGAGGGGGACTTGATGTATAGCTACTGCTGCCACTGTCAGTATGTAATATATCCACTCATCTAAATTAAAATATGTCAACCTCTTGACAGTCACAGAGGCCTCTTTAAAGTGGTAACATTTCAACAGCCAAACCACACCAGTCAATATGCAACATGCGTGGTCAGCATCACATCCATTTCCAGAAAATCAACATGAATCAAGCACACACAAAAACACACATCAGAATCACACTAGAGAAGAATAAAGCAGATTCCTAGTGGTCCTCGTTAATGATAGATAACATTTTGAGTTATCTTGCTTACAGAAGTTGAATGTCCTAAATAACTAATACACCTCAGTATATGAGCTCAGACCAAATGTGGGATTTGAGGGAACTGTATGCCAATGCACTAATTGATAAATGCCAATATGTGCATGGTAATGACTGTACTAACATTGTTTATAGACAGGTTTTATATTATGAGGACTAATGTTTAATATATTAGTGGAATTTACTAATGCTGTATTCATCTGTCAACATTTCTACAGCCTACTGCTGATAAAATTGTAAACATCACTAATCTGCTTGTTAAATAGGCATTGCGTGTATTTTTTTAAGCTTTTGCAGATACAGTATGTGCGTTAATGTTTTCTTCACAAGATCATGCTTAGGGCCCAGGTCATGAAATGTTTAATGCTTTATGTGTAAACTGGGAGGGGTTCTAATGTGGGGGCTCAATGTGCAGCAGAGCCATAACCATGCAGGCATTAACAGTGCGAGAGTGTATTCTCCTCACAGGGGACAGGCATTGCTCTAATTACTGCTGCCTGCAGAGTTAGAGGTTTACCCTTCACTTCAACTCTCTCTCCCCCATTTACTTACCCTCCCTTCACCTCACTTCCTTTCCACCTTTTCCTCCAATTTCACCCCACCATGTCTCCTGCTTTTCTCTCATTACCCTCATTTCTGCTTCCCTCCATCCATAGCTTACCTCACCATCACCCCTTCATCCACTTGTCTCATTTGGCATGTTGCCCCCTCAATATCAAACACTTCTCTCACAGCACTTAACCTCTCCGATCACCTCATCTTCTATCTCCTATACTGTCAGTCTTTTTCATGAATTTTCTGGAAAAAAAAGAGAGGGTGGGGGTGGTTTCAGGCACATTTTATTTATTTTTTATACTCAAAAGATGCATTTTACATCCATGTCCAAGTATAAAGATTGAACATATCAGACATCTTGGTGCTAACTATATAGGGTGAAGAAACATCAGTGGAGTTTTATCACAAAATTTAAAATGCTCCAGAATATTTCACATCCCCTGTACTCAACAGCATAGCTGTAAATAACCCAATGCAATAAAAGCTTGACAAGCTTTCAGTAAAACAAGTTCATCATACACAGAGGCCCATACATGCTCCCCGAAGCCAAAAACAGAAAATGAAAAATTGTATGGCATTACTAATTTCACAAGGAATACCAGACTAAGAACAGCTGATTAGCAGCCAATTAGATCGAATACATTACCTCTTGTTCTGTCATTAACAGGAACAGAGTGATGACTTATGAATATTTATGACCCAACACCACAATCTGTATGGAAAGTGTATGACTACTGATGTGCATGACAGAAATGTATAATTAAATACATGGACGTAGCTCCATTTAAGCTTCTCTCTGAAGGCCACGGTTAAATAAAGAAATTTAAAAAAAAAAAGGAATTCTTATAAAGTCCACGGAACAAATGTTTAACGTTGCTTCTTTTTTACTTCGCATTTTTGAGTAAACACACTACGATACAATAAAAAAAGGAAAATAAAAACTGCAATTTGTCATAAATGGCAAGACCCACGGGGCAAAGATGATGAAGACTTTCCTTCTTCAGCTTCAGATCCTATTATAGCAGCTTCATCCAAC
Organism: Scarus forsteni; assembly: GCA_036419115.1. Taxonomy (NCBI): domain Eukaryota; kingdom Metazoa; phylum Chordata; class Actinopteri; order Labriformes; family Labridae; genus Scarus; species Scarus forsteni. Next base: position 41,772,925 of record JAZDUH010000098.1, read on the forward strand.
CAACCATCAGATGTGAGCTCCACTTTATGCTCCACAAACATGCAAATTGTTAGAAATTCGATACACCTACAGCAAAATTATTTGCATTGAACAACACAACACATATGTATCATCCATACATAGTTTTAGTTTTATTTTAGCATAAGAACTGGAAGATATTCAATTTTTTTATTCCTAATTCATCTTATTTATTCATCTCTGCACTTTATTTTGAGTGAAGAGAAAGACAGTCTGTGGTAAATTATCTGGAATACTGGTTATATCAGAACACAGTGATAATGTAATAATCAGTACACTCCAAAAAGTATTGTGACATCTTGTAGACTAAAAAAATATGACACGGCTCTGACAAGATTATTTTTAGAATCACTCAGCAATAAGAGTCCTTTTCTCAGACGTGACAAAGACAGGCATAAAACAGTTCAGGGTCATATTTTAAATTAAATCAACAACTTCATAAAGCTGTAAGAGTAAATGAATGGAAAATTTGCAATGTTAAACACAAAAATATATAAATAGTGTCTTACAGCCATGTTAAACTCCTGTAAATAGACCTGTACACAGCACCATATTTAATATTCAAAGTTAAAATGAAGAAATATAATTGTAGCCAGCATAATGATGACCATATGGCACATGCAAGGACGAAAACATTTTTTCTTACAGTCTATCGTGTTACCAGGAAAAGCAGAAGGATTCTAATTTTCTTTCATATAATAAAGTGTATTACATATGTCCCTTTTAATAGCATATCGCTTCCTGCACTCCATAAAACTTAATTAAAAGCAAACCAAAAAAACTTTTCCAGCCCCCACTGTCTTCATTTGTGAAACGCTCCAAAACCTAAGTAATGTTTGATATTCTTGAGCACCTTTGGAGTAAAGAGACAGGGAATTTTTCAAGTAATATTTAAATTATGAGTTTAATTTCAAAACAGGAGTGTGTAACATTCAATACGGTACATATTTTTTTTGCCTCTTCAGAACTTAATTCTCATGACATTGAAAAATGTTTTTCAATAAAACGTAATTATGACCATTAATCGGTAACTAATAATAAAAAAGCCCTGGATAATGTCAGAAACATGTTAATTGCAATAACGGTTAGTAATGTTACAGTTCTGATTAACTGCACCCAGCTCTAATTATAATGAACGAGTGGGGCTGTTGGGTTGTTAATGGTTTATGGTTGAACCAAGTTTGTACAGGTGTGAGTTTCAGGATGGTTTATTCTTGAACATTCTATAAAAAAATAAGACCCTTCTCTACTGTGTATAGGATAAGAGAAGGCACAGGCGTTACAAGTATGCTCATACTGACTTAGTCATAAATTCCAGATGATATAGAACTGCTAACTTCTCAATCAAACTGTTTCAGCTAAGAAATCAATATCTAAATAAAGCAAATGTTAGTTTGTTTTCTTTAATGTATTTTTTGGGGCATTTTTGTGCCTTTATTGATGGGAAAGAGACAGTGGATAGGCTTGTGAAAGGGGGTGAGAGAGTAGGGGAAGACACTCTGCAAGCTTGTCACAGGCCGGATTCGAACCTGGACCGGCAGAAGCAAGCACATGGGGTGCCAGGTTGCTAACCACTCCACCAAACCAGCACCCCAGTTAAATGTTCATTTTTATCACATTCAAGTATGTTAACTTCTCAGCTATTAAGTTCACCACAAATATTCTGTTCCCTCTCTTGATTATGGAAAATCCACTTGAAGGTCAGACAAAACTAACAGCATGTATCTAATTATCTAACACCATCATCAGATTTCCTGTTCATCCAATATGCCAACCTATCCTATGTACCAAAAACTGAAACCTTCATCAGACTATACGGCAAGCCAGACTTACTTTAGTCCGTTAAAAGGACAAATGCAACTAAAAAAGCCAAAGACAAAACATCAATCCATCCATTATCTATACTGCCTATTCCTGCTGACCACTAACAAAAAAGGAGATAAAAAGAAAACCCACACGACACACACACAAATACACATACATACATTTGCATACATCTGCACACGTGCTTCCTGTAATACTGAACAGAGGAGTATTCAGGGGGCTGTTCCTCACTTGTGCCTCGGAATAATGCATGAGACAAAAACAACAGACAAACGAGCAGAAAACGAGTGAAAACATCTGTGCCTTTCACTCCACCTATTCTTCAGCTCTTCTCTCACTTCCTCCCTCTGCCACTCCACAGACACGCCTCCCTCTGCGATCATTGGCAAATGGATCCCAAAGGAAAGGGCTGATTGACAAGTGTGCTGTGATAACAAGCACACACTCTCACACACAAACACACTTCAGATAAACACAGTATGGCAAACACAACATGGAAAAGGCACGCATCCATGATTGGCAGGCATGACACCAGACCGCGACACTGCAATGACTTTTGTCAAAAGGTTTGATTGGCACCCCGTGGGTCCTTCCCCACTTATAGGCATGTGCTCTCTAACTTTGAAACAATGACAAGCAATGCCTGGTTAAAAGCCCGGGTTTTATTTAAAAGAATTTTCTCACAGTTAAGTACAAATAATGTCTTCCCTTTGTAAAAACACAACTATCATTTCCTCTGTTCTTTTGGTGGCATATGCTAGCTAATAAGAAAGAAAATATCTGAGCTGTTAAAAGTTCAGATGGATTTGAGGGCCTGATGATGGAGAGCCTGTGTTGTATCATAACAATCAGCAATGGATGCAGCTATCAATTCTTTCTGTAATCAAGAATTCTATCTATTGATAAGCAATAGATAGCGATTAACAGAGTAGTTTGGAGATACACTGCACACACTGCAATTTTATTGACACTGAATCACTTCAATGAAAAACACCAGTAAAATACAAAACAGAAAATAAGCCAGGTCCCTAAAAAACTGTTTTCTTAAATGAACAATTACTTGTTGCCTTTGTTAAGTCCTTAATCTTAAGTCTCAATGTTTTTAGTGCTTTTTAAGACTTCTCATACAAATGTATGAGATTTGGTTTGTGGTTGTGTTTACACTTGTGTTCTGAATTTTGCCTTTAAAAAAAAAGAAAAAAAAACATAATAGTAATTCAATAAGATGAAAGTTCTAAAGGGCCACTGAGTGCATAAAATCCACATTCAGAGTACAGATGGAGATGAGTAAAGCAGTCCATGATGGCCTCCAAGCTGGCATCCATGCATACATTATCATAGATTCTCATAAATTCACACCATCCAAATCTGAAAAATGAACAGCATGCACACATACTTTACAACACACACTTACAACCATGTAAACATGACACACAGACAACAGCAGTGCCAGGCCCTTTTTTGATTCTGCTAGACTGTGTATGTTCATCATCTCACCCAATAGATTTCCATATTTTTATTTGTACAGACGGTCGCTCTCTTTTTTTCCTTTCACAACACAGATGACTAAACAGCTCGAAGAAACATACTCTCAATCGCTGTTAGTTATGTTTGGTACATTTGATGAGCCTGTGATAGTCAGTAGATGTATGTGTGAATAGGTGTGTTAGAGTGCACTGATATTACTATTTTTAAGTACATGTACCTAAATTAAATATTCACGATTTAGCATCTCACACATTTAACCACTGCACACGTGACTCCAGCTTCACTGTTGTAAATACTAGCAAGCAGTTATGTTGTGAAATGATAACAAATGCAGTATTACCAATGTTTTTCCAGAACAAGGTCAATTACTTTGCTTTGTGCCAGTACCCTGTAGAGTGCCATGTGAAGGGATGGGGGTTCATAAGACTTTACTGAACATTGCCACCACTGGTTAAAGCTATGGTCTACGATTTGGAAGCTTTGTACATATTAATAACACCGTTTATAAGGCTGTTATGGTCCTATGGTCCTATCTACACAGTATAAAGACCAAAAGAATGAAAAAATCCTACACAATTTCAGAAAGATTTCTGCTGGGCCTGGCAGTCACTAAACTTGCATAGCAGATGGGCCTGCCTGATTCAGTTCCTGAAATCCTGCAGATCCCATCTTGTAGCGCTCTGTTGACCAATGGATTCTCTCAGCTAAAATTTTAACGGCCCAATCAGGGAAGAGAGGCGGGAGCTGTAGAATGCGGACGTGACAACAACCGGAAGTTGAAACCGGAAGTTGAGAACGGAGATGCCGATTAGCCTATTGTCCTCATAGATACTTAGTAAAACTTGGCGAAATCTGCCCTCCTCAGAAGTTTACTCGTAGGGATTGTCTTTGACGAGGTTCATGTTACAGATAAGTGTCAAATGAATCATCTGTGTGGTATGATTTAGTGTAGGACAATAGTATAAGGCCGTTAGTCATTAGCAGCTAGGTTAGCGGCTAATGGCTAACAACAGCTAACAAAAAAGTATGCTATTTTTTTTTTTCAATTCTTTATTCAGCCATTTCAAGTAACAAACAGGCACATTTTGCATCATACAGTCTTCAAAAATCACTGAGCAGCATCAGCAGTCAATATAAACAAAATGATAAAATGAATATATAAAAGAAAAAAAATTATGACAAATTAAATGAAAACATTGCTTCATTATATGAGGCAACCCTGCTTGATATGGATTGGTCTGTGATGAATGTGACGAGCAGAACGATTATCCAATCACAAGCTTGTGTTTTTTTTTCAACGTTCTGCCCCTGAAAACAAATTAAAAGGGCCCCTACCCAAATGGACTAGTGAAATATTTCTGTGGCAGATATATGGAGCTGTCCATCTGGCTTGTCAGGTTAGGCAGTCACTGGGCCATCGAGACCAGTTGGCTTCCAGGATGAGTCACTTTATTTCATGCAGTCAGTACATGTTGTACAAACAACCACCTATTTGCCTACTTGATTTTCATTCTGCCTTCTGCTGTGCTGTCATGTCAAAGACACTGACCAATGACAGCACAGGGTGCTCTGCATGTGCTACAACCTCAGATATAAACAAGCTAAGTTGTTGCCTCAAGATGGAACTACGAAAAAGGAAAAAACATTTTTTTGCATATATAAGGTTGGTCATGATAAGAACGTGGGTAAAACTGTGTCCCTGCTATGCCTTTCAGCCAAGTCACAGCATGATTTTTTAGTCTCCATTATTATCTAATCTGACAAAGTGACAATTTTTACAGACAAAAGTGTTAGAAGAAATGAGTGGTGAGCAACCAGGAAAGTGTTTGATTCGATTCCTGTCTGAGGCCTGCGTGTCCTCCATGCTCTCTCACTGACTTTCACAAGCCTATCTAGTGTCTCTCTCCACTCTCATATAAAGAATGTAAAATTCCCAGAAAATACAAGAACAAAAGGAACTTAAATTACAAGCAACAGAGGCATTAGAGGAATTTCCACACATACGACTGAACTGGTTCAGAAATCATTTTCCAGGACTTTTCCAGGACATTTTCCAGGACTTTTTCCAGTGTCACATAACCAACTGAAGTTACATTGATGCTGTGGGCAGTTTTCAATTCCAGTTAGCCTTCTAAAAAACAAGATTAGAGGTTGATGATGAATATCTCTAGCTATTGATCATATTGATCTTAGAATTTCTTTGTTTCTAACTCTCCAGCACAAACATTGTCTGTTCGCTATCTGTTTAGTCTGGCTTTTATGTGTCTTACTATTATAAATTTATGGTTATACATATTTTTAATCTATATTTACTCTGATTTTTTTATGTAGATTTTGTTAATTTACCTTAAATTTTATTTTGTCATTTTTTTATTATTTCTTTTTGTCCCCATTGTTTTGAATTTTTATATTTTATGCCTTAACTTGCATTATTTTACCTACTCACATTTTCTGGCTACGTGTACATTAGTTACCAAGTACACTTTTACTTCATTTCCTATGTTTCAAGCTAGAAGGAAGACAAATAATTTTCCAGGACAATTTAAGCTTTTCCAGTACATTTAACTTTTTTCCTCATTTTCCATATGTTTTCCATGACTGGAAAATTGGGCAATCACTTTCCAGGTTTTCCAGGTTTTTCAGGACGCGTGGGAATCCTGTGGTTATGACGCATGACCAATGTGTGCAATTAATGTGCTCACACCTCATGATCTGTTGGTCAGAAACAATGCAAGTGCTCAAGTAAATGGATGAAACCTTGGCAAAAGTCAACAAAGTTTTATCTGTCGTATCACTGATCACTTTTCTATGGCTCAGACACTTACACAGCCAAGACAAAAAGTGGCTCTGGACTACAGACACACATCACACAGCATCACCAGCTAATACAGTGAGCATATAAATCATAAAAAAATACTTCAGTCTCATCTGAAGCTCCGCAAATATTCTCCTGCTTGTTCACAAATATCCTGACACAAGCGGAGGACACATTTGTGACATGTGAACATGTATAAGTGTGACATCGTTGTTTTTAAAGGCACTTGGAAACAATGTCTCAATCCTTAAAGGGATAGTTCAGGTTTTTTGAAGCGGGATTGTGTGAGGTACATGGCACGAGCCTGAACATGTGCCACAGCTCTCTCCGTTCAAAAAATCTCAGGACAGACACTAATATTACACATTGATGTGATGGCACCACATGTTTCGCATAATTTTCGCATAATCGCATTAATTTTGGGAAGTAAATATGCACCATGTGCAGGAATTTATAGCATTGGCATCTATCCTGAGACTTTTTTGAATGGAGAGAGAACTGAACTGTGACACTGTGACACACGTTCAGGCTAATGACATGTGCTTCACACAACCCCACTTCAAGAAAACCTGAACTCTCCCTTTAATAAGAAATTGATAAGCATAAAGGTAAATGATGTCAATGCCTCAAACTAGTTGGAAATGGTTCTCAGATGAGGCTATTTCTTGATTTCCATCCCTATGCACGTGGGAGTCTATTTGTGCAGTGCCAAAGCTCGAGAGTGTTTCCTAATTTGTCTGAACAACAACCTTTAAGGTTTGCCCAAGAAAGAAAATATGTACAGATTAGAGAGGGACTAAAGGTTACACAAAAGCAGACAATCTGGAGACAACACATACACACAAATATGGATACATGGACCAACACACACTCACACACACACACATCCACACTCACACACACACACATAGGCAAGGTCTGAGGAAGATTCACAGCCGTCATGAGCCAAGTATATGCCAACCATCTGACTGTGTGACCAATCATGTTTTATCACCCCATGAATATTCATGATGGGAGAGTGGTTACCACCAGACATACACCCATACACACCCACATACACACACACACACACACACACACACACACACACACACTCACACAGATGATTGGCAGAGCTGATTGGCACGTGGCAGTGGTTCAAATGACTGGGCCAGCTGTCCCCTTTAAAGGCCATTTCAAACAAACCATCTGAGTCTAACTTCAATATCTGTGTTTATCATGCATCAAAACAATAGAGTAATTACATTTTACTACTTTCCACCTATTTAACTTCTTAAATTTGATGAAAAGAACTGAATTGAAAGCCATTTGGAGAACTAACACTATAGCACAGAACATGTCATTAAAAAGGGTTTCACAAACTCTTTTTGAAGGGGAAAAAATATGGCATGTGAAGCAGTACGAGAAATTTCTGCCATAGCAGCTAGTGCATGGAAAAAAATGGTTAAGTCTTAAGTAGACATCCTGTGTCAACTTAAAAAAAAACAACTGATACCAAACGCTCACATTTACTGATGTCAAACCACCACCTTGGGAGTAAGGTTGAGTATCCAATGGCACCTATGCTCAAAACTATTAGTCCAATCAAAGCTGGTCTCACATGAAAATGAGAAATCAGCAGCTCAGCATGGACTCAGCGCCTAATGGCGCAAATTTACCCTCCCAGTCTGACACATTACATGCAATCAAATATGAATAGGGAGCTGGACATGGAGGGAGCAGGTTGAGAGGTAAAACTGAAATGATGTAAAGATTAGGAGGGTGATTGGGATTGTGGGAGAGAGAGTGGGAGAGGCTGCAGAAATATGGCCAAAAGTGGGAGAGGAGGAAGAGAAAATTATAAGCAGGCTTTAATCAAGGTCTTCACATGGGGATGAGGGATGGTCTAATTTATCCTAGGGTGGATTATATGGTTTCTGTAGGCACTTAAAGGCAAGATGTAATGTGTGCCATCATAACTAGATGAAAAGGCCAATGCAGGATGAGCTGAATAGAGGCAAAACTGCTATTTGTTTATTTGAATTCATCACCACAGAAATTGCCTTGTAAAAATACTCCTTATAATAAGTTATTTCTGTTGATGATTTCTACCCTTAATAATATCACAAAGTGCTGTATTTCATAGTCCCCTATACAGCAAGGTAAACATATAACAGTGGTGCAATCCTGAAACTAACTACACAACTAAACATGTGGGTAACAACCCCCAAAAAACAGTGCCTAAATCCTCTCTTCCCCCTGGGGAAAACCTATTGCTTCTCAGAGAGGCAAGGTACGGGACCATCTTCTTTGGGTGTTGTCTTCCTGGAAAGAGCACAATGCAGACTGCCTTTGACTTCATTCATGGAACTGGGTCGGAAGTTTAGAAATGGCACCAGAGCAGACACCCAATAATGCTGACACTGTGTGTGCTGGAACACCAGGTTTCAGCGGAAAGTACCACAAAAGCTATGTTCAAAAATCTTCCTATACAGTCATGGAAAAAATTATTAGACCACCCTTGTTTTCTTCAATTTCTTGTTCATTCTAATATCTGGTACCACTAAACGTATAATACGATGAACACAACAAAAAATGCAGCTGGTCACATAATACTTTATGTCCTATTTGACATTCTTAAGCTTAATTGATTCCCAGGGTATATAAGAGGCCATTTCATGTCACAAGCAGCACTGCACATGCAAAGGCCTAGAGTGGTTTCCTGCTTACATTCAAGCCGTAGCACAACTCAGAAGTTGTCAGCTCTCACATAATGCCTAAAACAAAAGAATTATGTGAAGCCACAAAGGCAGCCATCTTGGCACTGCTGGAAATTGCCATGAGTGAGAGACAGGTAGCGAAAAAACTGAAGATCTCCAAGACAGCTGTTCATTACAACAAAAAAAAACAAGCTGAACATGGCACTACCAAATTGCTACCTGGCGTGGCAGAAGAAACGTCATTCTACCCCACGAGATGACCGTGCACTCATCCGTTCCTGTGTCAGGAATCCTCGTCAGACCTCCAGGGACCTTAAAAATGAGTGGGCACTGTCGAGAAATGTGACTTGTACAGCAAGGACAGTTCGAAACCGACTTGTTGAAGCTGGTTTGAAGTCACACAGAGCACGCAAGAAGCCCTTCATCAATGAAAGGCAGAGGAAGGCCGGTTACTCTTTGCTCGAGACCACAAGGATTGGACTGTTGATGATTGGGCTAAGGTTCTCTTCAGTGATGAATCAATTTTGAATTGATGCCCTCCAGCCAACTTACTGGTTAGGAGGAAGCCTGGAGAAGCTTACAACCCAGACTGTCTTGCCCTACAGTAAAACATGGGGGTGGATCAGTCATGATCTGGGGTTGTTTCAGTCTGAGTGGAACAGGGCAAATGCAATTGTGTGAAGGCGAATGAACCAGGTCATGTACAGGACTACCCTTGAAAACAGTCTTCTTCCATCAGCTGGAAAACTCTTTCCTGCCTCGAATGACTGGATTTTCCAACAAGACAATGCCCCTTGCCACACGGCAAGGTCAGTTAAAACCTGGATGGAGAACCACAACATTCCCACCATGCCTTGGCCTGCTCAATCACCAGATCTTAATCCAATTGAAAACCTGTGGAAAATCATCAAACTCAAAATGGAGAACCACAAGCCCAAAAACAAAAGAAAATTTGTTTGAATTTGTCTAACAGGAATGGGCTGCTGTGACAGCAGAACAATGTCAGAAGCTGGTGGAGAGCATGCCAAGACGCATGGCTGCAGTCATCAAAAACAATGGTTATGCAATCAAGTATTAACTCTTGTGTGTATCATGTGTTTAAAGCAAACAGAAAAGAAAACATGGAATGCTTAAAAGTAGTGTTTTTGGCGGTACAATGCCATAGCTATTGGTGTAAGAATTTAAGTAATTTTGGTTATTATCAAGAAAACCATGGAAAATGAATAGTTTTTAGTTCTTAAATTAAACTCTCATGAGCTATTTTTGTTGTTATCATTATAATTGTCCAAACAAATGTACCTTTAGTTGAGCCAGGCATTAAAATTAACAAGAAATTGAAGAAAACAAGGGTGGTCTAATAATTTTTTCCATGACTGTAGTATTGCATATTGTGCAATGACAGGTTGAGGTGACTAGAAATCTTGTATTTCGGGGGGGGGGGGGGGGGGGGGGCAGAGATAAAAAGCAGGTAGATCAGTTAGTACTGCATGGTGCACACAAATAATTTCCACTGACCTTCCCATTTGTGTTAAAATGATCTTTGTGCAGCCAGTTAGTTCAACAAAACATATAAGAGGTTGGAGAAGAAACAGCAATTCACATACTCACCAGAATGCTACAAACACAATTTTACAAATGAAAGGACTGATTGTGCTCTCCACATGAGAAAAAAACAATTTAACCATTGACTTATTTCTGTGTGTCAGTTATCACGGAGTAGAGAGGACATTGGGTGGAGTGAGGAGAAGGTGAGGAAAAGGTGGACACTTACAAAGTGAGAGCACTGAACCCAGTCAGTCCAGTAAAATTAGAACATATTAGTCTAATTGGCTAACATTTCCGTTTAAATAACATGTAATTTTGTGGTATAATTACTGTGATTAAATCTGACTTTGAAATGTGCTGGTGTTTCTTCGTGTTCTGGTTCACACAGAGTGCTTTTGTAAGTGTATTTTTGCAAGGCTGCGGCTGTATTTGTAGGTCAAATTGCATAAAAGTGTTTTCTTAAGATCTGTATCTATGTAATGGTCATGTGAAATCCCATTTCAGAAACTACCATGGAGAAAAAAGACATTAGGTAGGAATTAAGGTAGAAAGTCCAAATTGTTCATTTGGAACACTTTGGCCCATTCATGCTGTGCCTCTACCTTCAGTCCATTCACAGTGGAAGATATGGTGTTAAAGTTAATCACATGAAATAGGTCTGACAGATAATTTTCAGCACTTCTTAAAGGAAATTGGGGCACCGCTCTTAGAGTGGTCTTTGTGTGCCTGTGAGCATGTGATAGTGCTTTGTGGGGAAAAAGACCCCTGTGTTCACAGTTAAGGGTATTTTGGGGCTATTTTTGAATAACTGCATTAGGTGTGCAGTGATGTACTCATTTATAGGTCCCTCATGAGTGATATATGTGCAGACCTTTCTGAAAATTACAATTTGGATTGTCTGACATAACATACGAAATTATCATTGGCCAGTTTTGACAAAATAGTAGTGAAAAAGAACACATTAATACCATTGATGATTAAAGTTTGAAACAGAAAAGCCCAGGTTACATTATTCTAATAAAATAAAACACAAGCTTTGTTTGAAAAAAAAAACAAAAAAACTTTGCTGTAATGTTTTTCTGACAGTAATTATTTGGTGTACTCAGAAAACTGACAACCACACATAAACATAGATGTGCACGACCACAGTAACCTACCTCAGAAGGCCAAAGCCTATTTTTTTGCTCTTCTTTTCAGTCTCCTCTGGTTCCACTGCTTTCTTTTTTTCTTTCTCTTTCCCCTTCCCCTTATTCTTTTCCTTCTTCTTTGTCTTTGCTTTCTTCTTCTTGTCTTTTTTGCCTTTCTCCTCTATTAGATCCCCCGCTTCCTGGCGGGATGATCCACTTGCAGGGGTGTCACGGCCTGAACTTTGCTCAGAATCATCATCTATATTGAAGAAAAAAAGGCAAGGAAGATTAAAAAATAAAGAGTTCAAAGAGAGAAGTGTGCTTAAAAACAGTGCAAATGGTTTTAGAAAATAACAGAGTATGGCTGTTTCCTATTCAATATTTTGTTTAGTTTATGTCAGTTACCAATGGGATTCTCAGTGGACATGATAAACCTGTAACTGTAGAGACTAAAAGACTGACTATCCCAATTCTGTGTATTTACAAACTAATAGTCTTTCACACATGCAATCCTAACATTTCTCAGAAAACACCTGAGTCACCGTTCTAAAACTTGTCTGTTCACACTTGGCTCTCACAGCTGGACAATTACCTGAACTTAGCATGTCAGTCCACAGACAGGCAAAAGTAAAGATACCGCCTTACACCCCAACACGGCAGCTCAAACTGACCCCTCACAGTCACTTAAACGACACCTTCACACCTTAATAGCTTAGAAACCAGTAACTTTGTGTCAGAGAATTGCTTGATACTCTCTGCTAAACTCAGATCTGAAAATAACCTACACACTTACTTCTCACTTTAAGACCAGATGACGTTAGGTTTCATTAGGTAACATCTCAGGCAAGGTTTTCAAAGAAAACCGACAATTTACAATGTACAGTAAATGAACTCTATTGCAGTTAAAATTAGCAATATGTTCTGAATACAACAATGCACTCCATGCACCCTTCTGGCTTTGGGATCTTTATGAGCATGAAATGTTTCTGACTATTCCATAACGGAAATGTAATTGTTAAACTATCTCAAAAATTAAAAACAAAGTAAAATAAATAAATAACAGAACAATAAAAACACACAAAAATTACTTTTTAGCTGTAAGTTAAATTACTGGTCAGATTTTATAATGAAAATACTTCAGGCACCAGTTTAATAGTCTGATATGACAAAAAATTAATACATGTTTAATTTTTTTATAGCCCTTGCTGTCATGTGCCCTTGGATTCGTACTAACTTTTAAACCCCATTTAGCATGCCGGCTCATTGACACTTTCATCATAAAAGTTATCTGTAAGTCTGACAGAAATGAGGACACAATGATTTTTCACTTCTTTGTTTACAGATGTGTATGTGTTCGCATCCTGTTGCATGAATATTCAGAACTAGGAAATCATTCTCTATTATTTACATCCACTTAAAAATAAAGTCATTATGTTAAGAATAATTTAATGTGTCAATTTTTCACAAAAAAAACAAAACTAACAAACCTGAAGTAAAGAAAAAAAAAGAAGTTAAAATTAAAATTGTGATGCCCCACCTCTTGTTTTACACTTTGCTACAGACCTGGACTGCAATTCACGACACGAAAGACACGCGCACTCACACAGGGAACATCAGTCATGTTTTGTTACATAACTAAGTCAAAGTAGTTACTTTAATTGATGTTAACATTGTATGGCCACTTATTTCATCTTTAATTACAAAGTGTGTCCAACAACAGAATGGAAATTGTCACTGAAAGTGTGGATGCATGATTGTGAGAATGGAAGTGTGCATGTGTTCCCACAATGTACACGTGTTCAAAACTGAAAATGACAACAGACAACCTTTGATTTTTTTAAGTACATGTCTCAAAGTGCTACTAACAAGTGAAAAAGAGCATCTCGTAGCCTTGAATTTCAAATTCTCTTGGACTTCAGAGGACTTTTATTAGGATCTAGATGCCCTTGGAAAGCAGTTTGATCAACTATGGGACAAGACATGGCATCACAGATGTAACTAATGACAACTCCTTAACAGTTTTATCATGTGCAGTCACAGTAGTCCAGTCACTGAGCTGGGATTTGGACAAATACACACATATTTATCCTTTTCTGTTGGTTCTTTGCCAATGTGGTTTGTCAGCTACGTAGTTACAAACAAATACATGTTATATACTGATTTTTATCTCAACTAATAGCCATCCTTTTAACAGACATCTTGTAAAAACAGTGAAAGGAAAAATGTGAAAAGTATTACACACTATAATCCATCGCAGCTGACATGAATCATCAAAGTAATGACTCAGAGCCTCTGCTGAATAGTCCTCCTGACAACTCTATTCACTGTGAAGCACTGTGCTGGATAGCTGGATCAAGCTAAACAATACATCAGCTTCACATGAAGGCTGACTGATTATTCACTCCAGAGTAATACTGTAAAGACTGGTGACTGGCCTACATAATCATCAGTGTATTATAGGTTAGATGCTAACTGTCCCCATCAAGAGGACCAAAAACGAAGGTAAGAAGGATCACGCGATGAAAGAAAGAAGGCGACAGATCTTCAGCACACTTCAGAAGTGAACTGTTCTCTGTCAATTAACAAAGGCTTTCAAAGTGTTGAACGCTTAGAAAGGTGGTGACAGATGTGACCACTGCTTGTGTGTGCTGTTGACAAGCCCGATTAGTCCCATCCTGTGTGAGCGTGGTGATCTGAAGCAGCCTGACTCATTACTCTGGTGGTGAATGATAACAGTTTGCTGCTAATAACACAGCTGGGAATTGAAACACCTTCCGGTAAAGAGAAACCAGGCAGCTACCATTTGGCTCTTGGATGAATATTTAGTGTTCAAGTCCAGATTTTAATTGGGTCACAGTAAGACAAAGATTCTGTATTAACTTCAGCTGTGGATTCAGAGTTAAAGCAACTTTCATCCAGAGTTGGAAAGTAACACATTTGTCTCCTCATGTGTGTAATAAAATTTGAGAGAAAAACATTAACTTATACCTTAACATCACCAAAGACTTCACCTTTAAACAAGGATAAGATTCAGGGATTGCAACACTTAAAATTGAGCTATACTGAGTAATGCTTCACACCTAAACTACCAGAAAAAGGGTCTCTCAAAGGGTTGGTTATGTTACTTTACAAACAAGGTAAAAGTGATATTAACAATATTTTTAAGGGGCTTTCAGACTGGAGGCAGTGGTAGGCTGCAATCAAATCAATTTAATGTCTGCGTTTTGTGGCTTGAGGCCGACACTGAGTTGTGTCAAAGCGTCCTTTAAACTCTTTGCAAGCTGCACAGAAGTTAAAATTTTAAATTTGGTGCACCCAATAGGAGGAATAGATCAGGTCACAAGGAAACTCATTCAATCATTCATTAACGTTCTTTACCGTTTGTGTCTTTCGGGGTCGCGGGGGGACTGAAGCCTATCCCAGCTGTCACTGGGCGAGAGGCAGGGTACACCATGGAACACCAGGAAACTGAATGAGAAAATCACTTTGGCTTTCTTCCTTTTTCCTCCTCCACGACTTGAGCTTACATAGAGTTTTTCTAGTCTTAGACTACTCAAAGCTGTGTTACACCACAGGTCACATCTACCCATTCACAGCCATTCGATCTCACAGTCACTAATTGATGGTTGGGGTTTCTATTTTAGTAATCCGTCAGTATCATCTAACTCAATCCCTTCATTTCAAGCTCATTCACATGCCACTGACACAGCAGAGGGAGAAACTTGGGGTTAAGTGTCTTGCCCAAGGACATCACCATGTGAGAGCTGGAGCTGGGATCAAACCTGCAACCTTCCAATAACCGACCAAGTGCACCATCAGACTGCCACAGATGAGTTTGAAGACCCAGCAGGATCTCAATAAAAAAAAGCTCTGATTTGGAAATAAATCTCCAACAGTAGATGCTCGGATGATTTCATGAGTATATACTCTCTTTTTCTCAGGGTTCCCACTCTTTTCTAGAAATCACTTTCCAGGACTTTTCCAGGACATTTTCCAAGACTTTTTCCAGTGTCACATAACCAACTAGAGTTACATTGATGCTGTGGGCAGTTTTCAATTCTAGTTAACCTTCTAAAAAAGAAGATTAGAGGTTGATGATCAATATCTCTAGATATTGATCATATTGATCTTAGAATTTCTTTGTCTCTAACTCTCCAGCACAAACATTGTCTGTTCACTATCTGGCTAGTCTGGCTTTTATGTGTCTTACTATTATAAATTTATGGTTATACATATCTTTAATCTATATTTACTCTGCTTTTTTATGAATAGATTTTGTTAATTTACCTTAAACTTTATTTTGTCATTTTTAATTTTTTTTTTTTTGTCCCCATTGTTTTGAATTTTTATATTTTATGCCTTAACTTATGTTATTTTACCTACTCACATTTTCTGGCCACGTGTACATTAGTTACCAAGTACACTTTTCTTTCATTTCCTATGTTTCAAGCTAGAAGGAAGACAAATAATTTTCCAGGACAATTTAAGCTTTTCCAGGACATTTCACTTTTTTCCACATTTTCCATATGTTTTCCATGACTGGAAAATTGGGCAATCACTTTCCAGGTTTTCCAGGTTTTCCAGGATGCGTGGGAACCCTGTTTCTACTCCTATGCAGTCTGGATGTACTGTGATAGTGTTTACGAGCAGGAGTCCAATGACTCGCAACCAGTGATGACAGCATCTTCTGTGTGTTCATGTTTCTACACTTGCTCTGCGTCCAAGCCCACAGAGACCAAAGAACTAACTGTCTTCTGTCTGAAAGCTCCTTCGGGATTTTAAACTTTGATGCAAGGAAAATTGTTAATTTTATGTCCCTTTATGGTAAAATGCTGTGTGCATATGCAAAAATTTGTCTCCCAGAGTCCACAATATATACTTTTATCTCTATTTTTCTATCAAATCAATTTTCATATTCAACATAGTAAATTGGCTCTATGTGGTTATCTCACCTTTGTCTTAAAATTGGTTAAAATCGGTTAAGCTGATAAATCCTTTCTTTTCTTCAATGTTTTATTCATATTTTCTAACTCCAATAGACTGATCAGCATTTTAAGAGGCCTTAGTGTCATCCAGGATATGCACGCGCTAAACCACACATTCTTGGTATTCAAAGTCAAACTGTACATTTCATATGAAATTATAAGCTTATATGTTGAGAAAATATGGAATATAAAAGCAAAGGTGTTTATTTATTTGGAGCAGTGTCAGGCCAATTGTTTTGTTATCTTTTTGGAACTGCTTTAAATGAACAGCAACCTTAGAATCTATCAGTGTGGTGTGAGCTGCTCTGCTGGCCTGCAGCTGATTTATCGATCAATTTTCATTGTTCAATGATACTCTAATTTTTGTGTCTTTTTCATTAATGCATTGTGAAGGAGAGGCAGATCTTTTATAATTCTTCCTTCTGCTCCTTTTTCATAAAATACAAGTTTTCATGTTTAATAGCTTTGTTTGGTCAAGTGTAAAATATGACAAAATAAAATGTACAAATATTACGCACTACTGAGTGGATGATGTAAAAGACATCATTCCCATTACTTACCGTCATCATCTTCAGCTGGTCCATCATAAGATTTATCAATAGCTGCTCTAAAGCTCTCGTTACAGCCTCTGCCCCTGACCATGTTTTGGCGAGGTCTGTGAAATGGGAGGAAGTCGTTCTTTCTGTTAACCTCTGACATGGCCGTCTGAAGACTCTCTAAAGAGCTGGACTTCTTTAGGCCGAGGGTTGGTCCGAGCTCTACAGGTGTTGATGGAGCTGAGGGGGCAAAGAAAAACAGAGAACAGACAAACAAAGGTAAGTGATATGTTTATACTATCTGCTTAGGCCATGTTTATACCTGGCAACAACATCCGACCAGGGTAATCGGATATCAAGTGAACGGTCGGCCTTGAATGCAGCTGTTCACATCTGGTGTTGGCGTTGATCTCAAAAGAGAGATAGAGCTCATGCAGTTGGATGAGAGAAAGGGTAGGCAAATACTGCTAAGGTTATATGGATTGATCAGTAACTATTAAAATCTATGCTGCAGCAGCTAATCTCCAAAATGAAATGGTTTTACCACATTGCATGGTGGGTATTTTTTACCCTGATTAAGGCATGATTTTACACAGTGTTCATTCTGACAACTATTTTGGTTTCAGCCTAAGTGTTCAGTAAGACAAAAAGGTGCAGTAGTTTAAGTCATTTTTCTAAAGTTTCAGCTTGATTTTAGCCCATAAAAAGGAAAAAGATGAAAACGCTGATATATCTTTACAAAAGTTTAACTTATAGTGGACCCCCCACAGGCCGGGGACATGTAAAACCAAGGGGTGTAAGGGGTGAGACAAGGGTTAAGGGGTACAACTGGGATTCACCCTTAGTCTATTTGTTTCCCTGTTTATAGTCCTTTACAACAAATCTTTATTGATACCACTGTCAATAAATTTTATCTTGAACAAAGACCATAGGCTTTTTGAGATCTTGTATACCCATTTCATTTAGCTGGAAAAACAAGCTTATTTTTCCTCAAAACAAACTTAACAGAAGATATCTCCTGAAATACCATGGCTTTTGAATTTCATACAGTACACCCCCCTAACATTTAAGTAAATATGCATTTCATCATACTTTCTTACCATCTTAAAAAAGTTTTCATCACTTTTTGTGATAAGAAAATGTAATTTAAATATTCAAGTCATCCTATATTGTTGATCAAATTCACTCTGTCCACCCCTTTTAAGAGTAAAGCCATTCAGAGTAAACACATTGTCACCGTCCAGTACTGAAGCATTATGGGAAACAAAGTCTTAGGGTTCACGCTCTATATACACAGTTGTCACAAATGCATGGCCTGCCTGTTTGCTTACTTATAATGTCATCTAAATATAGAATTCAAAACAATTACATTGGAGATAACAGGCACTAGCTCAGTGCCATCCATGTCTTTTCATGGGGACTTCTCAATTGTTGATTTAAAGTGATGTACTTTTCAGTTAGTCTTTGTCTTAATAGCGTCTAAACTAGAAAATGTCAATGTTATCATAATCCTAAACTGTTAATCAATACCTTAAGAGGACATTCATGTAAAAATCAGGAAGTGGCTGTGATCAGTTTTCTCAGTGACTCAAATTGAAAATGTAAGAAATTCCTCGGTGGAGGTTTGTGCTGTTTAAACCACCTCGAGTTACTATGAAACAGAGAGTCAAAACTATGAACCATTTTGCCATGAAAAATCCAAACAAGAAGATCAATTATTTCTAAATTTCTTTTCAGGCGGCATGGTGGCGTAGCAGGTAGAGCACGTGCCTCACAGCAAGTTTGTATGTTTGTATGTTCTTCCTGTGCATGCAAGGGCTCTCTCCTGGTTATCCGGCTTCCTCCCACAGACCAAAAACATGCTCATTAGGTTAATTGGTGACTCTAAATTGCCCTTAGGTATGACTGTGAGTGTGAATGGTTGCCTGTCTCTCTATGTGGCCCTGTGATTGACTGGCGACCAGTTCAGGGTGTTGCCCGCCTCTCGCCCAGTGACAGCTGGGATAGGCTCCAGCCCCCCCTGACCCCAAAAGGGATGAGCAGTACGGAAAATGAATGAATGAATAAATTACTTTTCATAATGTCTAAAAACGTTTGTGTACTGGGTATTTAGTGGAGTGAGTCACTTACTGTGCACTTTAAATATAACTTTTTTAAGATTAAGACTCACTGCAAATCTTTTGATGAATGAGATACATAAAAATAACAATAATAATAACAATAATAAAACGGAAAAAATGGGTAGACTAAATCAACAGTGATGAGAAACAAAGAGCTGTTCTCAGGGGATCCAAAAATTATGCAAACCAAATTTTCCTCACATGAGCTCAATGCAGTATTTAGTTTAGCATGTTACACGTAGACATAAAACAAATATCAAAAGTGCTCCTTTTTGGGTTACTAAACAAACAACCCTGCAATTCTTTACTCTGATTGGTTTAAAAAGCCTGGGAACAAATTGGCCAGGGTCCAGAGAGGCCTGAGACGTCTGAACTCTAAGGAGCAGACCAGGGGAAAAACAAAGATGCATTTAACGGCACTGCTGTTGAGTTTGTGATTGATGTGAAGACTGCTGTAGTGTTACTGCTTCTCCATCCATCATCACAAGTATACTGTGAGAGATATTACAAAGGGAGGGAGGGATCCAGCAGAAAGAATAATGAAGATGGAAGCAATAGATGAGAAGATGGAGCAATGGTGAAAGTATTCAGAGAAGGCTGATGCTATCCTGCTGCAGAAACAAAGCCCAATCTAATGGCATGCTGATGACTGAAGTTGGACAAAGTTCAGCTTCAATCCTACTCTGATGCTCCCTTTCCATGTGAGGATTGCTGATAGTAAAACAAAAGAAGGCAAGAAGGTAATGTGTGCCTCCAAATTGGTTTGTCACTTACTGCCACCCAGGACAGGGAGACAGTGGCGGTGGGCAGGGAGGGGAGAAGAGGGACAAGGGGAACAGGGCGAGAGCAAATTAAGTTTCCTCTGGGAAATACCACGGTGGCAGAGTAGAAGACAGAGAAAAATGGGGAACAAGGGAAGATGGCTGGGCGGCCTGCCAGCTCAAGATACTGGTAATCCTTGCACACACATACACACACATTTTGGATTCCTTGCTGGTTCTGGCTTGTCGATATGATGCCACTGTGATTCATGATAGCTAAACCTGCATCACTTTAGCTAATGATTCCCTATACACACGAC
Source organism: Scarus forsteni (assembly GCA_036419115.1). Lineage (NCBI taxonomy): Eukaryota > Metazoa > Chordata > Actinopteri > Labriformes > Labridae > Scarus > Scarus forsteni. Next base: position 41,793,163 of record JAZDUH010000098.1, read on the forward strand.
TGCTCTCTGTGTGCAAGTTTGTGAGTGTGTGTGTTCTTAAAGCAGTGGAGATGAGAGGGTTGACGTGACTTCCACATCTATTCAAACAACCATTAACCAAACACACACAAACACACAGGGAGTAATGACACACAGTAATAGTATGCACATGCATAATGAAGTCTGCCTCCAGGAGAGGAGATGGACAAGGGTCATAACATGTGACACTTTAATCCATACCCTCAGTGCACATGACATTCAGGTGCACAGAGGAGTCTTCATCATAAATCATAGATATTGAATTAACCCTGAGACTGCTTCTATTTTTGATGCAGCTGATGGATAGACATGTAAGGAAGATGATAAAAGATTTCCTGTAAGTCCAGTCTGATACAGTAAATCATTTTATTGTTTTGAAAATAAAAAACACATCCCTCTCCAAAAAGTGTGCTATTTTCCTTCTTCTTTAATGAGTCAGATGAGTTTTAATATTTAAATAAATGTTAAGGTCAACATAGTCTACATTTCACATAGGGCTGGGCGATATGGCCTTGAAATAAAAGCCCAGATTTTTTTCCACAACACTCGATTTACGATTTTAATCGATTTTTCCCTCCCTAAAAGAAACTCCCAGTGACATAAAATTGAAACAAATCAAGTTTTGCCTTTATGTTGTCTAAATGTTTCCCTCTTAAAGTCAAAGTCTGGGTCATAAAAGGTTGTTTAAGTAGTATAAACGTAGGCAGGTTTGTCTACATAAACACTAAAAGGCTAAGGTATTTTTACAGTATGAGCAAGAAACTCTTTGATCAATATTTGATCTACATAAATAACAAATACAAGCCTTTAAAAGTGCTCGTGCAAACTCTACAAGGCTGACCATCATGAAAATTGTAATTTTTTCAAAAATTGCAACTGCTTACAATTGGACTAAGGCAAGAAAAAAAATCTCGATTTTTAATTTTTTTGAATCTTCTGCAGAAAATAATTTGAATTAATCGATTTTTTACCCCGCTCTAATTTCACATACAGTTATCAAAGAGTTTGTTATAGGCTAGGGGGAACAAGGTATGCTAAACTCAGATTACTACATGTGCTCTGTGGACCTGGAGAAGGCGTATAACCATGTCCCTCAAGAGGTCTCGGAGAAGGTAGAGGGGCATGATGGGGTCTCAAGATCACAGCTGCATGTCATTGTTCCTGCATGAAGAAAGTGGGAGCTTTTCCCCATTTTGGCACTAAGTAAGACACATCGACTGTGCCTGTTTACCTCTGTCAAAGGTGTCAGAGGCTGTTTGTGGTCTTCATTAACAGGATCTACAGGTACAGGAGAAACTGACGAAAGTAGTAATAAATACAAATTTACTGAAAATTCAATAATGAAAATCAGACACTGCTTTTAATTGTGGTTTAACAGAATTATGAAAAATAAAATTAAATAATGAAACTGGCCTGGACAAAAACAATGGTACCCTTAACTTCATATTTTGCTGCACAACCTTTTGCGGCAATCACTGCAATCAGACAATTTCTCTAACTCTCAATGAGACTTCTGCACCTGTCGACAGGTATTTTGGCCCACTCCTGGTGAGCTAACTGTTTCAGCTGTCTCAGGTTTGAAGATTACATGTACTTTATAGAGAGGTTTCATCCACACATTTCAGTAGGTAATCCAGTGCTAGAAAGCTCAAGGATTAAAGCAGCCAGGAACATATGAGCCAGGGCTGCTAAGAGCATGAAATAATTAAAACAGAATGAATTGTTTAAGATTTCTGATGAATTACTCCTGTAATTTACAGTTAAGTCCTGATGTCTCCCAGCAAACAGTTGACAACAACACTCTTAAAACATCAGCAGCAATAAATGTGTAATATGTGTAATGTGTGTAATAATGTGTGTAATCCTGCACTCTCATGCCCAAAGACATGTCTGTTTTCGTGCATGTGAGTGCTGGGTCAGGATGTGCTTCTTATATATTTTTTTCTGTCTAACATAAGAAACACAGGAACAATCTGCCTCATTTAAATTCAGTGTAAGGATACAGGGTTAAAGTTTATTTTCCACTGAGGCTCTACAGCTTTTGAGGGTAACTGCAGTTTGTCTATGAAGTCTAATGTTGAAGAGCACAGTTTGTTCAGACACTGACCTCTGAGTCTGTTTGCAGAGGGGTAGGAAGTGGCATGACAGAAATAGTATTATAAATAGCTTGGTGGTGTTGGGATTGGTTAACTGGGAATACAATGAAGTGAACAAACTCACATACAGACACACAAACATCACATACACACACAGGGTGATGATCATGCATCAGAGTGCTCCGACACACAAACACACAGTTGGTCTTCCTCACACACAAAATATTTTGCTGTGAGTAGCAGGATTTGTGTCATAAATGTAATTACTGCTGTCCGACTGTAAGATGATAGAATTAAGCTGCTTTTAAAGCAAGAGAGAGGGAGAGGGAGAGAGAGAGAGAGCGAGAGAGAGCGAGAGAGAGTGTGTGTGTGTGTGTGGGGGGGGGGGGGTAGAGAGAAAGAATGACAAGCAAGACAAGGGTAACAAAGTGGTTTGAGGGAGAGGACTCAGAGTGGTGGTTTTGGCACAGAAGAACAGACAGTGAGAGAGGATGCTATAGAAAAAGGACAACAAAGAGACTGGGCCTGGGAATGAAAGAGAGGATGAGAGTGACAGTGAAAAAGAGAGAGAAGGAAAGAAGTAAAAATGAAATAAAAAAGTAGAACAAAAAACAAAGAGAGAAAGCCAAGCTATCCCAGGGCTATTTGGTTGGCAGGAAAGCAATGGGCTACTTTGAAAGTCAAAATTACACCAAGGAGCAGCTTAGCAGCGAGCTGCAGCAACAAAGCCAGTCGACTCAACATTCACACCAACTTCTGGTGCACTACAGTCATTTTGGAAGCTCTAATAAGGACATACAACTCAATTCATCTATTTATACATTACACACATATTGAGCCAATTCCATGATGATGCCTGAATTCAAGCCCTCGTGGTGGGCAGCTGGCAGGAGAGTGCAAGACAAATGCTACATCAAAGACTACACATCAGTCAGCTGCAGGGCAATCTGTTAGCATCACAAACCATACAGCAAAGTAACATAAGCATTAGCTATGGCTAAGATATATAAATAGAGACTCTGGAGAAATTAAAAAACAGTAAGCTTTAACACTGTAATGCCATTTTATTAGTTCATTTGTTTTCAGATGTGCTGAAGGCAAATTTGAATTCTGACATCAAGGTCTCACTGGGGATGCTTGGTTCAGTTCACATGGACTCTGGTTCACTTTGGTAGGTAGTTGGTTTAGAGTTGTGGTGTTGTGAAAGCTTAAAAGAATTCTGGTGTGGACCGATGTCCTAATAACTCTTCTCAGTCTGTTTATGAGTGTATTTGAGTAGTATTCAAATATTCAGATATAAATTAGATCCTAGAACCAAACTAGGGAGATAAAACAAAAAACAGTGCATCATGGCTACATGGACCAAATTAAGTAAACTAACCAACATTCATAAACAAAACCAGACAGATAAGCCGTGTTGTTAACACTACATCACTTAAAGCCACCTTCTGGTCATTCTGCTGATTAACATCGAGTCTGTCTTGAGTGTCGTCACAAACAACTCGAGCTAACATGCCTGTTTTACCAGGCACAGTCAAAGTACACCTTAATCTTTTTAACTCAGAATAATGCTGAGCTGCTTTGTGCTACTGATTGTCTTTTCTATGGTGTGGTTGAGTATGGTTTAAGTCACAGTAACAAACATAGTAATGTTAAGCCTTAGTTAAGGATCATAACCTCATGATAATGTTTTAATGCAACCAGGCCTATTTAACTGTTGTTTTTTAATAAATGACTAAGTTAAGATTAAAATCATTATCCATCTCTGATAATAAATACTTTAAATCAGGTCAGATTAATGGATACAAAGTAATGTAACAACACTCGAGAGTCTGGGGGAATATGTTCGAAACATGACAAAAACAGTTTATGGTATGTATCCCGTCTGTGCATTTGTCCGTGCTCAGTTGCCCTTTCCGGTGGACAAACTTCCTTGTTCATACAGAAAACTCTGGTTCTAGTGCTTACCCCAGCCAGTTATTCAATAATTCAGGACATTTGTTGGGAGATTTATTTTGATTCATCCTTCACGGTTTATCAGAGCTATGTTTTTAGGAAAAAACAATGGAGATGCAGGGTTGTGGTGGAAGGGAGATAAAGACAAAGAGGGCGTACACACAAATGTGCTTGGTGTAAAGGCCATAACATCATGAGCCGAAGCTGTCATGTGCATTTGCCACACCATTCAGTGTGCTTGAGATGCTAATGCTAACAACTGTTCATTTACTTTCTTTGGGCAAGGAAACTACTCATTGTTAAACCAAATACATGCAGTCAAAATTCTGGAGCTTTAAGGGAAGCTAATATAAGTGTAAAAAAAAAAAAAGATTGTACAAAACTTTACATAAACCATCAAAATGGTCTTTAAAGGTCCCATGCCCTTAAAAATCAAATTTCTTTACTTAATATGTTTGAAGTTGCTTGGGGGGCAGGAGAACATGACAGCTTTTATTAAACTCTCAGTTCATTGAGAAATGTGGGATGTTTCTTTGAATAAACTAGAAAAGCACTCGGAGAGCACAGACCTCCGCCAAGCAGCACAGTTCCCTATCCCCCAATGATAAAGATTCTTTGAACAATTCCTGGATCCAGATGGTGATCTGGATCAACACCATTGAATCAGTTCTTCCTTTTCCCATGCTGAACATTTCCTGAAAATCTCATCAAAATCCATCCATAACTTTTTGAGTTATTTTGTTCACAGACAGACAGACAAACAAACTCTCCCGAAAACATAACCTCCTTGGCGGAGGTAAAAAAACCCATTAAAAGCTCTGTACTTTACTTCCTGGGGTTTATTATGTAACAGATATTCAGCCTCTACTTACATATGAGTTTTTTCCTTGTGAAAGGCAATCACCATGACTCTTTTGTAAATCTGCTTCATGTCCTGTAATGCCTCCTCCCATCAGACAGTGTTTGGGCAGCCAAGATGCAGAGCTCATCGTTATAGCCTCTCTGCACCCCTAGATTTAAGTGTTTCCAAAGAGGAGGGAAAAAGAGCTGCATCTGATCTTCCACATTTTTTTTCTGTCTAGTTTAGCCTTCATCAAATCCTTGCATAATAGACACTCAAGACATGATGTGAAAGTAAAGCACACCTGGATTTTCGTGTTTGTTTCCCTGAGCCAAAATGTCCAAGGTGCTCTATGAGTAAAAAAAGAATTTAGCCATTTGATATCAATTTGTTATTTTTTGTCATTGCCCTAAAATAATTTGTGTTGTTTAATCTAGAAGCACAAAAACAAGGAGATTAGAATACAAAAACACATTAGTCATTTGAACAAGGTAGACAAAGTGAGTACAAAAAACTCTCACATAGATCCTTTCAAAATAAATCCATCAAAGGGAATAAAAGTGATTAGTGCAGGACAGAAACAAATGGCTGCCCCTCTCCCTTTGTGTCTTACTAAAGCATCATACAATAGTGCATGTCAGTGATCAGAGTGTAGAGCCTGATAGAGATGAATGACCACACCATAAAGAAGCGACAGCACTGACCATCTACTGATTACTGCCCACCTTTATTGGCTTACAGCAAGAGATGGAGAGGGGTCAGAGGGCATTCAATATACAGAGAGCTAGCAAGAACAAAACACAACGACTACAGAATGTCAATGTGTGCTTAGCATTACAGACAAAGACAGATATCAAGTTGAAAAAAAATACACTCAAAAGTAAAAGCTATGGGAGTAAGGCACCACACATTTGTGCAGACAGACACAAAGTGCAGCCTTTAGAGGTAAATGCGATGGAGAAGTGAATATTGCTTGGTTCAGCTGTTCTAGGTCTGTGTCGGAGTGATTGTAAAGAGCTAATGTGTGGTGACATGAAGTCGATCGGTACACTCATGCACAACCACACAGACACACAGGAATACATGCACATGTAGAAATGTACTGCTCTCTCTGTGACAAATTAATCCATCAATCCACATCAGCCTAACAAGGTGGCTTTCAGGTTAAATCCTCAGCAAAGTCTGCATGAGCCACAGAGACCAGGAAACAATGAGAAAAGAGCGAAATGAGAAAAATGTGAGGGAAAAAAAGAGAGATAAGAGAAATGAAGAGACAATCACAGAGGAGGGAGGCGGGGACGTGCCTCTCTCTAAAGATGCAGTTTTGGCAGAGTCTTGTCAGTGTGTTACTGTCGCACTCAAAGTCAAAGTTCCACCAGGGAGAGATGTAAACAATGGACTGCACCAGCCTCCCTAAGCAGCACACTGGCCCCCTGACACACAAGCAGAGGCAGACAGACACACACATTCTCCAAGATGCTGCTCGTTCTAAGCTCCTCTGCCTGTTTGTCAGCCTCTAAGCCTGATCGGCATTGGCAAATACAAGAGTGAGCGAGAGAGAGCAGGGGAGCGACTGAGAAGGAGAAGAATGGTGGTGGGTGGAGGAACCAGCGTGAGACAACACAAAGGGATCAGCATGGAAAACTACAACAAAGAAAGACATTTTTGCTGCTGAGTAATCCGAAAGCTTGACTTGCTTTGATTCTGTTTGTGCAAAGGAGTGCATCCACTCAAGAAGTATAAAAGTGAGAAGACTTCACCAAACGGAAGTCTTATGCCAGCCATCACTGGTATTTGTACTTAAGCCTTGATATGTGGGTACTTAGTTTGGTTTGCTTTAGTGCCCATTAACTCTCTCTGCTTCTCCTCTTCAATTCAATTGTAACTTTACAGCTGTATTAAACAAATTTGGGCTAGCTGGCCTCTGCCTAGCTGAATGCTTAAGTTTTCACTAGCATCATAATTTTATACGCAGGAGAAATGTGGTCTGTTTCATAAGTACTACATATAGCGGCAATTGGGGAACTCTGTGGCAAAGGTATCATTTTCCATGTGGTTACTGTTAGTTTGATATTAAAATAACTACGATAAGGTGGAAAAGTTCAGTATTGTTGCTTTCATTGATTTGTAAGTGACTTTTTTAATGTTTGCACTCATAAAAAACAAAAATCATGCAACCTCGATTAAAAAAGATGTTACAAAGTTGCTCTAATACTAGCAGGACTTCAAACACAGACAACGGCCTCCATCCCACTCCCTCCCTAAGAGCACCCCGATTACCTGAATATAGCAGCAAGTTTTAGTTCTTTAATGGAAAGTGCATTCTGTTTCAACACCATGAGCAAAGTTTGCCTGTCCCTACATAATGTTTCTCATTGACAGAAGTGAGAGACAGATGTCAAAACAATAGAAGATGTCGACAGATGAGGCTAGGAAAAGAAATAGAGGGAGAGACCTAGGACCTAGAAGAGGCTGTACTAAAGTAAATACTGGACAGGCTTCCACATCTTGGCCAAAGCATAGTGAGGCAAGAGGCTGCATGTCAGACGCTGAACTGGCTATGTGTCTGAAATTTTACATTTCAAACTTGTTTTCTTTTGTTGAATCTGCAATTATGCTGTTCAGTCATTATCATTTAAATCAAAAACCCATTCAACCTCTTTGTAGCTGATGTAAAAAGCCTATGTGTGCATATATATGTATATATATATATATATATATGTATATATATATATACATACATATATATATATATATACATATATATATATATACATATATATATATATATATATACACACATATGTATGTCCAGCCCATGTAGACTGATCACTTAAGATCTTGACCTGAAGAGTCTTTTGAGTAAAACCAGCACTTTACGTGGTTTATTTTGTTAAATTCACAATGATGTCTTAACTATTAAAAGTAAATAAATGGTTTCTACCCCCCATCCCTACTAGTTATATATATATATATATATATATATATATATATATATAACACTGTGAGGAGCGTGGTGGCAGGTTGTGATACACTGTAAACATTTCTTAGGTAAAGTAAAACACTTGTGGTCACAACAGAACATGTTTCAGCTCTCAATACTTCAATAATGGTTACACCGTTGAATATGAAGTAGACAACTTTTTGGTTGAAAATGAGGTATTTGAGGTAGATCCTTCTCAAACCTCACTAAATTTTACACAGTATCTTCAGAATAACTCAGTCTGTGTTATTCTCTGTATAGTTTCCGCCTCTGTGCCAGCAGGTATGACACACTGTATATTAAATAGTGGAGATATTCAAGAGTGTTGTGCTTCTTTTTTGTCACTGAATTATTACTTAAAGGAAGTTATATGAAAATTGTTCGTCTGAAGTCTCCACACATGGGAAATTCACAAAGTCAGAAAAACACACTCAGTCACACACACCTCTGTACTCACAGGCACCGTTTGCACACATGCAAACACGCACTCTCCAATATAGTTTCCCATTTCCATCACTTTGCATCTCAGATTCTGCAAAATTATAATATAATATGAAATCTTCCAAGGTTCACATTTTCCACAGGATGATGGAGACTTTCCATTACCAGCACATTACCATAACAGTAATAGTTTGATGTGTAAGTGTGTGTGTGCCTACGAGAGCTGAGGTTGCCCTGTGGTTTTCTTGGGGTGTGGAGGAAAGTACCGTTACTGGAAAGGAAATCAGCATTCCGAGAAATCATTGTCTTTAAAGTCATTCTTTTCCAGTCCAACTCCCACCTTCTTGCCATGCAAATGTCCATGCAGCTGTTGGAAATCTCAGAGTTTTCTGGGAGTATTTTAGTTATAAAAAAATACATTAGAGCTAAGTAGGTTGGAAAGATTGCCATGCTTGCCAGGCACACACTCTATTTAACAGCCCTGTGGGTTATGCAGCATAATAAAAAGGGAGACACACTGACAAGCAACAGGTATGAGGAATGTGCAAACAACTTTTAGAAGAAATAAAAGTGCTGATTAAAAAAAAAAGAAAAAAGAAAGAAATAGGGGCTTCAATAGGTACATGTCTTGATATTAACATCTTAAACTGAAAAGACAAGATTCTATCTACTTCTAATACCATCAACTGGCATTTACTTAACTATAATTAAGATTATAATTGTGATGTCAGATTTTTGGCACTGATATGTATGTTCAATGATAAAGGGCACGGCGCACCAGGGGGAGGTGTCGAACAGATTCAGGTTGGCGCAGTGACAATTTCATGCCAAATAACAGTGTGGAAGGTGTGCTGAAAGCTCGCCAGCCCCAACCTGGTCTATTTTGGTGCAGGGGAAGTGCACCCTCCGCAGCTGCAATTTGGTGACAGGCACACGTCACCAAAGCCTCAAAGGCAGGTCTCCAGAGTGTCAGTGCATTCTTTTTCGCTAACTGCGTGCCACACAACATAGCCTTACACATGGATATGACTTTGACTTCAGGGAGGAGACATTACAGGACTTATGATGGTGAGAGGCCAAACTGTTTGTGCCGTATCAGCAGGGAGAGCAGCAGTGCACACAGGAGAAAAGATATCACACAGCTCTGTCCTTAAATGTGCTTATATGCCTCCTGTTTATTCATGTTTTTTTTTGCCACTATTTGTTCAGTCACCTTAAAGATACACAAAATCATTAATGAGAAAAATTAATTTTATCTAAACGCTCCCTCTTCTTCCTCCTCTTGGACAGCTGAAGGAGGAAGGCTGAGGAGGGCCCTTCCTCCACTGGTCCAGGGAGTCAGACCAGGGAAGGATGGCTGCATCAGCCAGCCTACCGAGGCTGGAGTCAATAGAGAAGAGATTGAAATTGTCACTGCACCTCGCCCGCAGCGCATTTAAAGGCAAGTAGAGGTGTTCATATGATGGGTGAAGACAACACTCGGCTGTGTTAAACCCACTCACACCTTCTCTCCTCCCTTGCGCCAGTGGGAGGGATGGAGGCGTGGATGGGCCCCTACGCGCCCTACTGGAAACTTGCATAGTGTGCTGGACATACCCCATTGGCGCAGTGCAGGGCAGGTGCCCCGCACCTGCACCTGCACCTGATCTAAATTAGAGCCCAAATATTTAGAGTCCAAAGGAGGATACAAATGAAAAAAATCAAGCTTCTTAAAATGTCTATGCTGTTCCTGATCTCAGTCAGAAAATTAAATTATAAGACAAATAAAACCTGAAAAACATCTCCCATTTTATTTGATTGAGACTGAAGGGTAATTCTAAAACCCAGGGTTTATCCAGGAATGTCAGGAATCTTCAGATATGAAAATTTTCCATGGAAATTATTAGGAATAAAGTGGAAAACCAAAAAAAACAGAAATTGCATTACTAAAGGTTGATTCTTAGCAGGGATTTTGAATATAGTTGGTGGAAATTTACTTTAGCATATTCTTGACTAAATTGACCAAATTTCATGCAAGTACAGTTGAGAATATCTCTAATATTCCTCAATCACATACACATATCCCACTGCTAACTGCAGGGCTACACTCCCCCATCAGATGCACAGATTATTCTAGAACCCTGGGATCAGTATATACTCAGCTGTCCTGTGCAATACATTTCCATATGCAATAGAAATACTGAGAACTAGAAATTTGACTACTTTCATTCTTTGTATTTATCCTCTACCTCATAATGTACATACAGCTTCAATTGCATTGTCTGGTAGGATTGTTGTACATTTAAAGTCTTCTTAAAACTTTTTTTATTTATACTAATTTTGTACTATTTTTTGTATTATCTTTTTTCTTAACTTAATTATCTATCTATTGCACTGAAAAGGAGAAGCTCTTCATTCTCGTTAAACATTTTGTACAATGACAGGAAAGGCCATTCTGATTCTGATCCCGAATGTTGAAACCACATTTTGACGTAAGAGCACAAAACTATCTGAGGCAAACATTTGAGCCTGTGGACAAAATAAAGTGAAGTTGAAACTGGTTGTTCAATTAAATAATAAAACTTGATCAGGTTCTACTCACAAATAAGTTTATTGAAATGCAAGGTTTTTTTAAATGTATAATTTTGTATTTATATCTATGACAAAACCAAATTTCTACATTTATAGTTGGACATGACACAATCCCTGATTTAGAGTTTATTTCCAATAAATACCATTAATTTCCATAATTCCCATGAAAGGTCTAAAAGTGGAGCATTTTTCAAAATTTTACAAAATTCTCCAACCTGACTTCCTATGGAAATTTTCTGCATTCAGTTTTAAAATATTAAAATTAGTGCTGTCAGACAACTAAAAAAACTAAAGTAATTAATTAACAGATTCATAATTAATTAATCTAATTAATCGCACTTTAATCTCATATCTGCTTAAAGTACCCAAATAAAGAATTTGAATTCTAGGATATTATAAACTGTAGTCCATGACTAATCAAATGAATACACAAAGAAGTGAAGATTTGTAAATCCACATTTTTATTGGTGACTAAATAAAACCAAAGTCAGGGCAACTTGTCCAGAAAATTCTAAGCTCAATCAGGCAAATCAAATTACACTTTAAGTGTGTTTCATAAATCAAATTCAAAATAAGAAAAAGGTCGAGGACATCCAGCAAACCAATTAGGCCTGATGCATTATTAAAGAATTCAGTAAATATAGATAAATACATTCAAAAATAAAAGACTAAGTCTTAAATAGGCCATTCCTGTTGTCACCTCGGCTTTGTTTGGTTGACTAGAGACGCATGTGTGAAGTGATGCCACTGCCATGTACGGGTCCTTCAGCTGGTCAATATCAAAATGTTTGTGTACTACGCTTAATCTTGCGATTAATATTTATAACGCATTAATTTGCGGTGTAATTAATTAATCTAATTAATGCACTAAAGTGACAGCCTTTATTAAAATGTTTTAAAAACTGAAAAAAAGACCTCCTTCCTCAAAGACTGCATTCAAACAATTGTATTAAGCTTTACGGTCACGATAATAACATTACACAGTTTACACAGTAGGAATGACATGATAGGCCTGTTTCTGGTAATTTGGGGTTTCAACTAAAAAAGAAATAGTAAAACTAAGAATAAAAATATTTGAATTCCTTTCCTTGATGGTCACCATATCAGCTTATTTGCTCCTACTTCTAAACTTTTTAGTAGAGATGCACCGAAATGAAAATTTGTGGCCAAAGCCGAAGCTGAATAATATATAAATGCTGGGCCGAATACCGAATACCGCATACCGAATATCCAATGCGGAGGCAAAGTAGCTCACTATATTTTTTGATTGTGCATAAATAGTTTAGAGTACATTTTTAGACATGTTTTTAAAAGATAGTAATTTTTTATTAAATATTATGACATTTTTTAATATTCCAGTAGCCTTTGCTTTTCAAAAAAAGCCCAACAAAGTTTTTCATTCATATTAAGCCTTCAAACAAAACAAAACATGCATTAAAAAATATTAATGTACACTGATGGATATATACCAATCGACCAATAATACCAACAATACTGCCTTAAGGCTGTCACTTTATATTCAATATCTGAATAACCGATCGAATATGGGAATAAATATCCGTAATGGAATTGTAAATAAATATGAATGTAAAATATTGAGTGTGGCGACACATCAGTTCTGGAGCAGTGGACCGTTCCGTCCAAACGAGGGCGCTGTGAGCGCAGCTTGTCCCTCAGACACATCCGCTGCTCTCTCGACCCAAAGAGTTTCCGCTCCGAGTAGAGACATAAACAGCTCTAACTGTTCTGAGGAGAGCTGTGTGGAAGTAGTTTTGGTTCTACACCGTTGATGGTAAACTTAAAATCAAAGACCAGGCTGTGTGTTCTGTGAAATACAGTTTAGTCACTTGTTCTCCACTTATTTGCGGGCTCAGCCGTCGCCTTTTATTCAAGCTATACGGCCGAGTGCAGCGGAGCTTCGTCAAGAGTTTAACCCCACGTGACGGTGTTTTTTTCCGCAGGGTGGATCAGAGAGTCTCTGACCCTTGTTATTGCCTCACTCCACTGAAGGCCGAATATGTTTTTTTTTGCACTATTCGGCCAACGAATATTCGGTGCACCCTTACTTTTTAGTCATTGAAAGTCTAAACCACCATGTCCATACTAAGGCATAGAAGAATGTGGAAACATGGTGTTTTAATTGACACCAACAAAGAGGTACACAGCAACATGGACATACATAAAATGGAGTAAGGTAGAGTGCTTTAATTCAAGGAGCCTCATATGAAAAGGGCAGACTTCAAGGTGAGGTAAAACAGAAAAGTGCACTGAGAAGAGAAGTTCTGAAGACACAGTCATTTGTTACTGTTAATAAACTATAATTCTGTCTTTATGTTGCCCCCGTATGTGAACATGTGTGTCATGAAGAAGTGGCCCTACATACCATTTTGCTTATGTATATCTTACTTTCATGTGTACTTCAGCCTAATCAAGGATGTGAATGAGTAGAGCATTGTAGAAGTGGAAGAAATTGGATAGCATGAAAATAGGTAGATATCTTTTTACACTTCATAAGTTAGTATGTTTCCATAGGATGCACTAAATAAACCCATTCAAAAAGAATTAGCCCCATCCATTTCAGAGGTTGTATCCTTTGCAGTACACATTTTGAGACTATTGTGTCATGGTGGCAAACTGAAAGCAGTCCCGTGTTATTGGGCTCTGTCAAATGTGGCCTTAAATGAACTGTTGGCCCCCATCATCAAAGGATCTGAGACCCAAAATGTCCTCCATGACCATCACAGGACAATTAATATGAGGTAGCCGGATAGCCAAGTAAAGCCTTTTTGAATTCGGCATTGGTAATTAGTTTCTGCTCAGTAACACAGCTACTCTTCCAGATCAAAAAAAGCCTTGACATCCAAACTACTACTTGGATATACTTGGAGAGCATGAGTGATGGCTGGGCCCTGAAGGGAAGACATCCTGAAATGGGACAAGCTGTCTCCCTTTTAAAGCCTTTAAATTTAAAAATGTGTTTGAGGGACTGCTTCACTGTCTTTCTGTGCTGATGAGAATAACATGAGTGTGTAATTGTCTGCTTTCACTTACCAGCTGGGCTTCCAACTGAGGCTCCAATGTTGCTCTCATCTGCAACTGAAACAAAAATAAACTCATGTTAACAGATAATCATGCAAAATCAATATTTAGAGCCAGTGACGAGTGACGTATGCTGGCTGAGCAGTTCCTGTTGGATAACTAAATAGCCAGCATGAGATGCACATATTAATAAAAGTAATTGTGTATTATTTTTACTGTGATGTATTGTGATGACAATATGGAGCCTTTCCTAGCTGTCATCGGGTGAGAAGTCGCCCTGAACCGGTCAGCAGTCGATTGCAGGAGAGACAACCATTCACACACACTCACACTTAAGGGCAAATTAGAGTCACCAGTTAACCTAATGAGCATGTTTTTGGTCTGTGGGAGGAAGCCGCAGTGCCAGGAGAGAACCCACGCATGCACAGGGAGAACATGCTAACTTCACACAGAAAGGCTCCTGTCCAACCCCGGGTTACCTTCTTGCTGTGATGCATGTGCACTTCCTGCTGCTCCACCATGCTGATACGTGTTTAAGTTTTACTGCTTACTGAGTGTTTTATCAACTTCAGACATGTTGGGTAATCAAAACTTCAAGTAGTTGAGTCAGATTTAAATATACATTCAGGTGGGCATCTAAAAGACATTTGCACAACTTTTGCAATGCAGATCTTTTGCAGACATTTGACTGATATGACATCCAAAAGCTTTGTGGATGGAGAGTTACTGCTGGTGTTACTACAGTGCATTGAGCTGATAACTTCAGAGACCCATTTTGGCCACTAAAGGAACCAGAAAAGCAATTTGTGGTGGGTGGTCTTGGTTTGGAATCTGGTCTGTGGCCCCTTTTTGCATGTTGTTCTCCCATCTCTCTCACTCTGGTTTTGACTCTGTCCACAGTCTTGTTTTGATAAGAGTGAAAAATCGCTGAAATAATCCTGCACTGCGTCCTGCATTTCTCCCCTGCAAACTTTCTGCGAACGTCGTCCAGTCTCGTTCTCCCTCGTTTTTCTCTTTGTTTACAAAGATGCCCTCCATTTCTCTTTTGCTTCCCTGTGATGTTTGGTCAACCTCACTGCTACTGAAGTCATCTTACTTCCTCCCTTCTCTCTCACTTCATTTATCATTCTCCCCCCTCCACTCTTTCAGTCTCATATTGCCCTCTTCTCTTTTTGCAGCTCCTCCTCTTCAACCTTCTGCCCTTTGCCCTTACTTGCTGTCTTAAAACATCCCGTTTTACTTCAGTTACAATGCTTTCATCCAGCAGTGTTTTCCTCCCCCTCTGAAAGCTTTGATCACCGCTCTCTTCATTACTGTTTCTTATTTTCTCTGCTCTTGCTTTCTGTTGCTTAACCTCATGCTTTATTATTTCTCTCACCCTCTTCTGAAGCCACAAACAGACCAACACCTACAAGGAACACGCTGACTGGAAGCACCATTAAAACACACACATGCACAAGTAGACCACAGAAACCAAGCAGCAACATGGCTTCTCCCTGCACATACTTCTCTAATGAAAACCAAGCCTGAAGTGTAATACTAGATGCGTGTGTGTCTGACGGCATCTGTCTGCGGTGAATCAACACGACTGCCTCAGCAGCCCGGTAGTTAGTGGATCACTGTGTGCGTGCATATGCCTACTTCAGCAGAACTTTAAATGCCACGTGTCTGATGCACACCACACCATCTTAATAGGGGGAGAGCCTCAGATACACGACTGTGTAGAGGAAAACACACTAGGGCAGTAGCGAATGGAATGGATTTATATACTGTATATACAGACAAGATTTTTTTCATTTTTACTGAAATGCTGTCTTTGTTTTGTGTGTCCTGTCTATCTATGGCTCATGTAAACAGAATAAAGGGACAAAAATGGGACTTTTGAGCAAGAATACAGAAGCAAAGAAAGTTTACAATATTTGATAGAGAAGGGACATAACTCCCATTTTACTGTTTTTTTATGACGATTTTTTATTTTACCTTTATTTTACTGCAAAGGCCCACTGACATTGAAAATCTCTTTCACACAACAGACTTGGCAAGGCAGCACATTTTGCCGAATACAAAATTAAAAGAAAAACATTAAATATCAAACAGCAAAACACTTAACAACTTGAACCAGGCTCTCTTATTTACAGTGAGTTTTCAAGAACAGCTCAATTATCTGTCATTACTTTCTCTATAAGCCTCTTAAATTTGCTCAGTGACATCAGTAAACCTAATTTTAGCTCATTTTCTGAAGTTGATCCATACCCAAGGTTTTCTACTGGAAAAAGCAGTCTCTCCAAGATCTAAAAGAACTCAGGGTAGAATAACAAATGCAGCAAGGGATGTTAGGATGGATAGGTGTTCAATAAATACCACCTGTCCGTTGTTGATGTTGCATTAATGTCTGTTATTCCAACAATCTGCTCTTATTTTTTCTCCTTGTCCTTCTCAAATTCACACATAGCAAAGCTAGCCTGAGGAGACAACCCAAAGAAATGACATTTGGAACCAGGACCTTTGTTGTGCTGCACCATCAGGTGTCATATAACACAAATGTATACATGAGCTCAGACTTAATATCACACATAAACATGTTTTTGAAGTTGTCTCATTGAAATGTCACAGAGCTGTCACATCAGAGAACCAACAGGCAGGTAGCAACAGGTGGCAAAGCAGATGAGGAGAGCTGAGTTACAGTGGCTCAAGATGAAGCCTATAAGGTCTTTCTTCTGCACATGTAGGAGACCATAACAGAAAAAAACAAGTAGTGACTGCCTTCCATTCCATTTGTTAATCATTTGTAATGAAAATAACTGAAGTTGATGGATAAAGTCATTTTAGTGTATCAGAGGTAGTACTGATTGTCATCCATGCACATAAAGTGGTAAAGGTTAGCCTAAATCTTGTTTCCTTGCATTATATCACCTGCCAGGCGCTGATCTTTTGCACCAACCCTTCATATCCTTTTTGAGAAGAGTCTAAAAAAGTATATTTAAACAGTTTAGATTCACACACACCTCAGTTGAAAGCACACAGACCCATGTCGGAATGGTAAACTAGTTAGGGGTGTATCACTCATATTGCAGACAATCCAATATGCAATATGCAGTCACTTATATTGGACATACAATAGAAGATTTGGGACCTGACACCCTCCAGTCAATTAACTGATAAATTTCTCTATCCATGATTGGGCTGGTTGGACATTCACATGTGCACGTTTCACAGGAAATAAAATGTAATCCATTATTTTCAGAGATGTACGAAAGTCACCATGTACTCTTTTGTTGAGTTTTACTGTGTTTGAAAACAACACTGATTATAAACTAAAGTATTGCTGCTGTGTTATAGATATTTATCTACCTGTGGAGTATGTGTTCATTTCCCAATGCAGCATGGCAGTGTTTGAAGAGGATACACAGGAGTTGACAGAACTAAGCCTATTACATCAAAAATACTTAAAAAAAAAACAACTTTAAATCAAATTGTACAACTTTTTGTAACTTGTGGTCAACATAAACAGTGAAAGTCTTCTTCTGAGGGTCAATCAGAGATCAAACATGATCTGTAATTTATTGTTCATAAATAATTGGGAGTGGATCCAGCACTAAAACAAGAGCAGATAAGAGATGGCACAGGCATCGCTGTACAAACAGGTAGAGTGGACACACAGCAGCTGTTGATGACTCCCAGAACTCAGTGTAAATAATTTTGATCATGTTTAGCAACTTAACTTGAAAAACAAAAAATTCAGTACTTTGAAACTACATCCTATACAGCGAGTGTTTCATAGTGCCAGAAGACAGAAATGCTCAGCTACCCTGGTATACTTTCTCTTTATTGGTAAGCGCTAGACCAGAAACTTCACTGAGCAAATACGTTACTTCATAAATCCTTTACAGCATGGAAACATTTAAAGAATGTACCTGTATAAAAATGAATACCACTCAATTCTTAATCAAAAATGTATTCCTTTGTATATCTTTGTTTAAATATCAAAAGTTTTAATGGACAGAAAGTCAAAACAACCCGCATTAATTTGACGTCTTCAATCAAAAAACAATAAATGCAAAACCCATCACTCTACCTCCAATTCACTTACAGAGCCAATGGACTGGTTTATGAGTGGGTATAATTTGGGTTCATTTGTCTCTGGTAGCCGTAATACACTTAATGAGGGTCAGCTAAGATAGTGACTGTACAATTCCATCCATTTGAAAAACAGAATATGACTGTACAGTCCAAAGTAAACCTCAACTTGGGACAGGATTTAAAATAGGGTGCACTTCAAATCCTTTGAGTTTGATGTTAACAATTGCTTCATTCTAGCTAGAAAAGTAAAGATAAAAAGCTTATGCAAGAGTCTCCAAAACAGCCGAAGATGAGTACTTTGTCCAATATCAGCTGAACAACAGAAAAAGCCATCGACCTCCCATCACTACCACATTTAGCCAAACTTCTGGCTCTGCAGCGTTCAGTCAAAACATTTAAAATCAAAACATGTTACTGGCTTTGTGCTCCTACTGATCTGATTAAATGTTTTACCAAACTTGTTTGTTTTCTCAGAAGCAGAAATCATGCAAGGAGCAAAATTTGTACCCAAACCTGAACAGATGGAGAAGCTGTGGATGTATGTGTGACAGTGCAGTTTGGTGAAGAGGTGTCAGTCTGCATGTGGCCTTGAGAAGCATGCCCTTGGTTCAGCAGCCATGCATCAGGAAGAAGATATAAATATCTTAAAGGATAAGATGCATGCAGCCACCATGCAGAGCTGATAAACAAAACATTCTCCCCACCAGTGTTCTGCTGGTTCTGAGTCGTACCCAGGTCCATGCTCTTGGAGGCTTTGACGTGCTGGACCTGCCGCTGGTTCTGGTTCTGGGCAGGAGACTGGGGCTGAGCCATTGAGGAGTTGTAGGAGTTTTCCCTGGAATAAAATAAATAAAACATTTACTACACACAATACAGTTTGAGCTTTAATATCATTAAATGCTTGAGGGTTGCTCTAAAGGCAAGTTCATCCACAAATCAAAATACTTGACATTTACAGCAGAATATCACACAGTAACTGTCTAACGAATATGGTGTTTAGCCTTTGTTTGTAGAATTGTTGCAAACAATTTCAATTACAACTTTGGAGAATGAAAGAAAAAACAGAACACACTCACCTTTCCAGTTGGTAGGAGAGTTGGTTAGAGCTGCTGAGCTGTGTTTCATGTCCATACAGCTCTCCATCTGCATCATCGTCCATGTGAGAATACGTCCCATTGGTCACTGAGAAGTAAAAATAAAATTATGTGAAGAATGCTGATAAAAATCAATCAAATTTACTGACTATGTCTGAAATCAACCAAACCTTTTTTCCATGGATACGTCATCATAAACAACAACATAAAATGTACTACAAACACCACAACATTCACCACAACAGCTGCCTGTCAAACCAAGAGCACTCCTATAGTCCTACTCCGATCAAGGGACAAACATCAGGACCAAGACATCGCCCTCCGAAATCCAATCAGTTCATCCTCAAATCAGAAAGAACATGAATGCAAAGTAGAAGAAAGCAGCCCTAACTATGTATTTGATTAGCCTGTTCACAAATAAGGGCTGGACATGACATTTAATGACGCTAAGGTCGTGGTGCACACAAGTCAAATCCTGCAGCACAGCAGGTTCATATGTGTCCCTCAAGTAAGACAGGTTCTTGCTTGATCTACTTTATTGGCAAGAGTCTGCATGTCCTACCTGTTCCTGTGGATTTTTTTTTTTTTATTAAACTAAAGCTCATCTCATCCATCCATCCAACAAGAAAATCATACCTAGCTCAGGTCACATTTGGGTTTAAACTGACGTCTCACTTGTTTAAGTATGGAAGGATTTAAAGTAGCAGCTAAGATACTACTGCACTGCAACAGTAGTCAATAGTAGTCAGCATGTCAAACTTTTCCTATGAAAAACACAAGACGTTCAAAAAGATTGCACATTTTTAATAAATATCTCTTTAAAAATTATGCAGGAATATTTCTGATTATTGTTACAGCATATTCAGTGGATTCTGCAATTTTACTGATATTCATAAACAAAACTCAGTCAGTCATCACACTGTTTGCTAAGCTTATGGTGGCTTCTCAGCTAAAGCTCTTCACTGATGTGCACACACACACACACACACACACACACACACACACACACACAGACACACACACACTAATCTTGAGGCTGCAGCATAGATCACTTATTTCTCATATATTTTAGTGAACATTCAAGACTGACATTGGGAATAATACTGATAACAACGATATCACTACTTATTGTTATCATTTTCTTTCCTTTCATTTGTCTTGGCAGAGTGATTGTTGCAGACAGTCTCTTCACCCTCTTGTACACATTTTCAAAGTATTTTGCCAAAGCAGAGACAAAAAAATAAGGCTGTTGGTCAACTTTACTTCAAGTATTGATCTTTTTTCCTCAGTTTCTACAAATATCGCAATCATTATATCATTTTCATATTTTTGGTTTTGAGAGGTGGCCTAGTCTGGTAGTGCACTGTACAAACAATTGGAAGGTTGTGGGTTCGAGCCCAGCTCGAGCTGTCACATGTCACTGTGTTCTTGGCCGAGGCATTTAACCCTCCGTTGCTCCTACTGCTACATCAGTGGTTTGTAAATGAGTATAACAGAACAGGATGTGCTAGCGGATACAGATGGACAACTTACATAGAAACTTTAATTGTCAGCGAGCCAATGTGAGAGAATGGGCAGATGTGACTAGAACGTGCAGTGTAAAGTTGCACTGATAGGCCAGAAAGGCTGGAAAAGTGCCATATAAGCCCAAGCCCTATTACCATTTTTTTTTAAATGTATATTTTTGGGCATTTTGTGCCTTTATTGACAGGAGAGAGACAGTGGATAGGCTTGTGAAAGGGGGTGAGAGAGTAGGGGAAGACACTCTGCAAACTGGTCACAGGTGGGATTCGAACCCGGACCGGCAGAAGCAAGTACATGGGGTGCTAACCGCTAGGGCTGTAAAGTCCAAGTCGACTGGTCGACTAATTGGTCGATGCGTGCTCAGTCAACCAAAATTATGATTGGTCGACCAAATATGTCAATTTATTTTTTTCCCTGCAGTTCATTTCATCAGGAGAAACGTATCAAGTGAAATGGGGGTATTTTCTGAGCACCCCCATCATGTCTCAGAACACCATTTTAATGTATTTATCGCTCATTTCAATATTTTTATTTAAGAACATTTCAATGTTCTAGTCTAATAATCGTTTATTTGTTTTATAGCTGCATACGCACCTGCCCGCTGCAACAGCGGCATCGCTCACCCAGTCCGCGCTGGATTTTATGCCTCATATAAACACCCAAATGCAAAAACGACATCATAGAATGAATGACAGTTTTATTTCTTAGGATATGAGGTCCATTGGTGTCGTGGAAGGCCAAGAAAAACATTGAAACCTGGATATTCAGTGCCAGCGCGCCTCACAATTACGCACGCACTAACGGCAAAATACGAGGGAGTAAAAAGAGAAAGTTTCTCAGTTAATAGATAAAGAAAACAGATGTGTATGTCTCTTCGAATGGAGTCCTATATGAAAGTGACTGTCCATTTCATTGATGAAGACTGGAAAGCAAAGAGTCTTGTGTTGAGAGAAAGAAAGGAGGGAAAGAGGCGCACACAAGGGAGAAACACGGCGGGGGGGGGGGGTCGATTGGTAGATTTTTGGTCGACAATAGCTGTGTTTTAGTCGACCAACAATTTCTTTGGTTGATTACAGCCCTACTAACCACTCCACCAAACCAGCACCCCGCCCTTTTACCATTTAAGTAAAAGTCTAACATAGGGACAGCTCTACTGAACACTTGAGCAAGTTTGAAAAAAATCCCTGAGAGCATTATTTAGATACCATGCGCACAAGAATGGCCTGGATGGACGTACTGTACATACCTTATAATGCCTCCAGACATGGCTGTTGCCGGTATGGAGGCAAAAAAAGTAGTTACTAAAAGCCAAGAAGAAGATCAAGAAGAAAACCAATTGGACAAAGAAAATCTAAAAGAAACTGAGTTTAAGAAAGGCACACAGAAAATGCAGCTGCCCTACATCTTCGAAATTGGTGCAGATGGAGCTCCCTGATAGGGCTGTGTCTGCTTGATAAACGAGTTTTTGACATCTTGATACACAGACTCACAATCCAGCCAAGCACAGTGTACATACAGTCATCACTTCTTAGAGAGCATGACTGCCACACAACACATGCTGGGATTACTGCACACTTTTCAGTGTGTGTTCTTTGTGTGGTGCATCCACACATGGCACTGACAGTCGAGCTCCTGAAGCTGGAGAAGAAGAGAAAAAAAGCATCTGAAGATATCACACTGTCTCATCTCTGTCTGTCTCTCACCTGCTCTCTCTTACTACACTAATCACCTGTTTTATTTTTCCTCCGGTCCCACTCTTCCAATCTGATATTTGGTTGTCATTAATCTCTCCTTTAAGATCTCCCATAAATCATGTTATCTCCCACTCCATTTTTCTTTTTTGTAAACTTCCTCCCTCCTCCACACTGAAGGCACCTTAATCAGCTGAACTGTCAAAAACACATTCTTCTTTTACCTTACACACTTGCACACACAATCACACCAACACACACATCAACACACATCTGTTCTCAGAGACTTCCTTTGGAATGAGGAGAAGCTTTTACAGCGTGAATGATAGATCAATAACCGTTTGCTGGAACAGGAGGTATATTATTCCTCTTCTTTGACGCTCAAAATTTTCTCTCCTTTTGTCTGCATTTGTCTAAATTGTGTCTGTCTAATCATTTCTGTCCCTGTTTTCCACCGTCTTTTATTCACAGATGAAAACAAAACATGAATTAATCATCACAAGAATCATTTAACTCAATAGTACTCCTTTGTATTTTCTAATCATAAATACATCTTTCTAACTTGTTTAATCCAAAGCAAAGTAAGCCTTGGCAAATGTTAAAAAAAAAAAAAAACAAATACAAATAAAAGATGATCTCCCTAAACCTGATGAGGCTTTCATAAAAATTAAAGGCTTCAAACTTGAGACATGAAATAAAAACACATCCACAGGCTTGAACCTTTGGTTAGTAGGGATGCATATCAGCATTAGTTGATATTATTTTCACTCTCATCAATCATCGACATATTAATGTGTAATGAACAGATATTAGGTTTTAAATGTGCTCCATCAAGCCTATGAATGCTGACATTGCTTTTAAACGCGGACGCAGACAATGCTTTTTTTATTGGGTAGAAGAAATGACTGGTTAGGAAAGTTCTGATCCCTTATAATAATCAAAAAACGGAAAAAACATTGCCATTGTGGATGAAAATTCGACAAGGAATGATTAGGTTACATTGCAATGAACACTGATGTTAGCCAAACTGTTATTTTCTTGGAATCAGTTAAGGCAATTGCCCTGATATTCACTACACAATTGTAAATCATAACCTCTGCACAAAAATTCATGACTTCAACTGTAGATGTACTGTTGTTGTCACCTTTATGTTGTTGTAATTGGCTACTTTGTCAACAGTTTAGGTCCCCAATCATTTTTTTGTCACCAATTCCCCCAAAAACTTCCCAAGGACCTGTCAGTTCTTACATTATACAACACAATGTACCCTGCAAATCTACTGATGCCCACCAATGTGTTCTTCCAGAGGTCTGCAATTTATGTGGACTTTATTAAGATACAATAAAGTTTAGGGGTTTGTGAGGAAGTCCAGTATCCCGTTTATGCTCAGAGTGTTCAGTTTTTCTATAATAAAAATGCTGATTAACTTAATGACAGGAGTCTAAATAATTTTGCTTATAAGTGGTCATATGTTTTTTTCATATCTTGAACAACTTCTACAGCATAGAGAGAGAAAAGTCTGAGCCACAAAGAGTCTGAGATTAGCCTAAAAAGATCCCTGTATAGGTCCAGAAAAAAGCACATGATCCCAGTCATATACTGTTATACATCCAGTATTTGGCAAATAAACCACCATCCCTTTCATTTTCCACATTAAAACAAGCTTTTTATAGAGCCAGCATTCAAATTTTGCAATTAATAAATCCCTCAGCAGTGCACAAAACTTAAATCATGGGTGATTTTGTTTGTAACTGGAACACAAAATCAGCATTAACGCAGCGTTAAACTGTAAATTATTTGAGATCATCCTAACAAATGCATTTACAGTTTATAGATAGAGTGAGGGGGTTGAATTGAAGAGGAAAAAGAGTGCAGAGTGAGGAAAAGTGAACAAGAAAATTAGATGCAGAAAAGGGAAAGGAGATAAAAAGGACAATTTATAAATGCAAAAGGAACACATCTGCATAAATACATATGCAGGGAATCATTAAACTCAGTTTCTACCTCTACAAAAGATTTTAAAATATCATCTACAGTTTTACCTCAACTTCAGTGTCAAATAAATTTAATTCAGTTTGAAAATAGTTCACTAAGAGAGTCAAATACATAGGAGTGTGCACACACAAAAACACACAAGCAAGTAACAAGAAAACACAATAAATTATAGAGAAACGTGTTTACACTATGCAGAAAACACATGTGTTAATTGTAAGTGACACTTCAGCTTTAGTGAATAAGGAAAAAGAAAGAGTATTCAAGGTCAGAGCTGTGAACCAAATTCTGAGCAAACACAGAAAAGCAACAAAATCTGATATTGGGCAACACTCCCTGATCACACACTGTTGCCACACACACAACAACAAACACAGCACCTATTGACACATGAAACAGGAACACAATGTTAGAGACACACACAGACCGACACTGACTGTTAAAGTGACACACACAGGCGTATACTGATTCTGGGAACCACACAGGCCTGTATCCAGTCAGATGAGTGTACTCGCCAATGCACACTCTTCACAAGGACATACAAATAATATCAGAGCAAATACAGTGACTGAAGAAGCTCTGTGAGGCACACAAAACTAAAATAAGACCCTCTAACAGGCAAACCCCAGGAGTATCTAACAAGAGAAAAATCCTTGAGAATTATGAGCGGAAAATAAAAGCGAGCGAGAAAGAGAGAGCAAGGGACATGAAAGGAAAATAGGGTCAGAGTAGTCTCTAATTATGGCTGCAGAGTAGATTACAAAACCTCTTTTTTATATTTAGTTTTGGTTTATTTTATCTTGAGGTAGCTCATTTTGCACAGTTATTAGCTTCATCAGTGTGTTACCTAACTTACTACAAATAATGGGCTCAACACTTCTTCAATAGTGAAGAACGGAACAGAAAAACAAAATAACATGAAAGTGTAAGAGTGAAAAGTTCCAATAAAATCATTACAGGACAGGGGCAGAAAAACTGGATAATGGTTTCAGGGGTGAAAGTCAGAGCAGGGCAGAGTTCAAGCTGTTCACAAGGTCATCACAAAATTTAAGTTGGATTAGTTTGTGTAGTTATCCTACATTGCATTGTCTGTGTGTAGTGGTGGTAAATAAGTCAAGGTAACAAATGAATCATTGGTAATCAATCAATGGATGTCAAATTTTACATGGCGTTGAATAAATAGTAGATCCGGCCCCAAGTGCTTTAGGTGAACAAGTTGACAAATGAGTGTGTTTAGCAAGGAAAACCAAGAAAACCCCCCTGGCACATCCCCAGTATCTCCCTTTCCTCGCCCCTCGTCTGCATCAAAGCAGGTGAAAGAGGGGAAAATGGAAATGGAGAATCAAGTCGACCACATCGCCCCGCAGATCCAAAATTCCTTCTGCATTGCTTGTGGGCACTTAGGTCACTCACATTTGATTCAATGTCATCAGCCTGATATTGGTTGCTGATGCTCACACATATCACCTTCAGTTGAACGTGGTGAAAAAGTATGTCCAAATATGTAAAAAATTATAGCAGCAAAACTAAGGGTTCATATTGATAGTTGTCCCTGACAAAAGTGAAGAGAAACATGCATTAAGCCTCATGTAGTGGATGTTTAAATGTGTTTACACAACTAAAAGTACACTTACCATTGGATGAATAAAGACTGTTGTCCATCATGGGTGGGTTCATGTGGCCGTTGGTCTGTGTGTTCACTGGGCTCACCTGTCCCGATAGACCAGAGGAGCTGTCGAACGAGCGATTTGGTGACACTCCATGTAGGTCCTGGTGGTAGGAAAGAAAAATTATTTGTTAATTATGTGAAGATTATCAGTCCCCCACTTTCATTTTTTTGGATTAAAGCATGCAAAGCTGGTGTAATCAAATATTTGTCCCTTATTTGACAAGTTTATTAAAAGCTATTTCTTTTTGTCTCGAGGTGTAAGTGATGACAAAGGAGGAAGTGGGAACATTTCATCAGTTTTTTTTTTTCATTCAGTCAGTAGAGATGGATTAAAAAAGAAAAAAAACTCATGGGACAGGAGAGAATCAAGGTGAAAAGAGGGGGCCCTTTTCCCATGGCCCCTTGCTTGTAACTGTCCTCAGCGCTGCCTCTGTCTTCTGTGTGTGTGGCAATGACACTCATACTGACACCCATCCCCTCCTTGGGTCCTGTGATAGTCAAATAAAGCACCCATTCCTGTGTGTGTGTGTGTGTGTGTCTTTGTGCTTTCATTATAACATTCAAATTTAATTTAGATGTATTTGTATTCTGTGGATGTGTTTGGGATAAAGTATGTGTTCATTAACATGTATACATATTCATTCTCTTTGTTGGTGTTGTAGGTGTATTTGAGTGCTTCTTTGTGTCGGTCTGTCTAAAAAGATGCAGCCAAGCACTCTCTCAAACAACATACATGATAGTTCACCATGTGTGTATGTGTGTAAATAATAAATGTGTCGTGTCATCTTCCTTTTCTTTCCTGTGGGGCCCCTTGCTCGCCTGGCTCTCTCCCATAACTGGTGTCAGAGTAAAATCAGATTACTCAAAGAAACAAATAGCCATTTGGTGTCTAAATGAGTTTTTCAGGCCTTTGGCTCAATACATACATACACATCATTATTGTTCAGCTTATAAAGGTGCACATTAAAAGCATAAAGGGCTCTTGATCAGTCATTAAAAAAACAATTACTAATGTCTTAGTACGTGAAAAGAGCCTAGAACTAGCAGGCCATTTGGCAGGAGTTGTTCCAATATAATACTTTACTTTACAGTAAATGGACTTAAGCTTCTATCGCTCTTTTCTAGTCTTCTTGAATACTCAAAGTAGCTTTACACTGCAGGTCACATCTACCCATTCACACCCATTTGCCCTCATATTCACTGACTGATGGCTCAGAGTTTTTATGTTAGTTACCTATCAGAGTCAACTAGCTCATTCACACTCTTTCATGTCCATTTACACAGGACTGAGGCAGCAGTGGAGGCAACTTGGGGTTATGTGTCTTGCCCAATGGCACATCGTCACGTGTCGCCCGGAGCTGAGTGTCATGATTCTGTGCAGCTTTGTAGGTTGTTGCTCTCTTCCCCTCTCTTCATGTTTTTTTTCCTGAAGGTCTGTGTGAAGCAGGGTGAGGCTGCAGCAGATGATTGGGCACGCCTGTGGTCACTCTGCCAATCAAGCTCCCTTAAAAAGCCTGGCCTTGAGATGGCAACACCAACAGATAATTCTGTCTAGTAAGGTAGAGTTTCATATCCTGCATTCCCAGTGCTAGTGAATGACTTTTTTAAAAACTTTTTTGGATTTTTCTGACCCAAATCCTTCTCCTGAGCTCAGGTCTTCAGCGGGTGTCAACTGCTGCTTCCGTGTTGAAGATTTTGCATCTTCAAGCTTGAACCCTTCACCCACAGCCTGCAAAAATTTTTTCATGTTCTCAATAATTTTTTGTTGTGGAAATCTGCCAGTATCCTCCTCTGCTTTGAGATCCAATTTTTGAGTAAAACCTAACATTTGGCTTAAACCTGCAATTTCCAACAAGCAACCAAGCGCACTATCCAACTGTGCCGCCAATATCCCCACACCAACTTTACTGTATCATATTCCCAGTAGGAATGAAAATGTTGAACAAAAATGATCAAATGTCACTGTATTGTTGCACTATTACCTTAAATCAGGGTTGGAAAAGTTTGGTTAATGAGGGGGCCACATTAAGGTCATTCAAATAGTAAGATTTAATTTAATGAGCTAAGCATACAATTCAAGCCAACTGAAACTACCTCTGCAGTTGGATAAACATTTACTGTTGTTGGAAAAACAGTTTTCTTCTACATCTCTTTATTATTTAATCTTTTGATTTTGCTGCAGTAGCTAGATGTATACATCTGCACATGTAGTGGCTGTGTATGTCTAAAATGTGTGCTTTTTTTCCATTGTAACTATATTAAATATATCGTCACAATGCAAACTCTGGTCCTCAGAGAAAAGAGAGTCATGTTCATGCTTGGACTGATCAGTATTCACATGAAAAAAGACAGTGAATTGGATGTGCAAATTTGAAAAATTAGGATTCAAATAGAATGTTTTTTTATGCTAACAAGAAATAAGTCTTACTTAAGGACTTGTCTTCATTATTTTGTGACTTGTTTATCTTTTTATTTCTATGTATGGTGCATTAAATGTTTCATAATGTGTCCTTTCCTTTCTACAACTTCTTTTAGTGTTTTCTGAAAAGACAGACAAATTCAAAAAGGATACATCTGTGTAATCTAATACAAGTTAGTGCAGTCTTGGTAAATTTACAAAGAAAAGTGTTTAAAATGTTATTAAAATTATTGAGTAATTATTGAGTGTTTTGAATTGAGGTAGAGCAGTACAGACTGGATCTTATTTAATATTTAGACACTGCTACATTGTGACAATCCTCACCATAGAACAGCTTAAGATTACACAGACAGATCCTTCATAGAAGCACACTCTTGGTTGGATATAGCTGATGTTCTGGGAGTTACAGAGGGAAAAGAGCAGCTGGATAAGTGAGAGATTACTAAGAATTGGCTGAGGATGAATACAGTGAGGGCATCTAATCCAAAGAAATATTCAAGAAGAAATACAAGGACAAAAAGATCAGAGAGGAAAAGCAAAGTGGTTCACTTCTGGAGACTAAAAGCATCGATACTGAAACAAAAATAGGCTTCTTATCTCTCTATCCTTACTTCTATACTCTCAAAACAAGGAGGTAACATGCAGCTCTCTGATGTTGCTAACAGCCTTCTCTGTCACGATACTGATTGGAGATGCCCTCAGAAGTGCGAGTCAAGAGTAGACTTACACATAAACATATTATTTTGAACCCCTACATTATCCGAAGCAGATTGTGTTCATTACTTTTGTATGTGTTCGAAGTGTCTCTTGTCAAGTTTCAATAAAAAAAAAATGTTAAAGAAAGAGGAGTTCAAAATTTCCGTTGCTGTGAAAAACTAAGTTTGAACTTTGAACTGTGATTCTGCAGTACTGAGACACAACATTAAAACTTTTATTACACCTACATCTCAAACGTCTTAATCTGTTTGGATGACAAAATGGCAAATTGTTGAATTTTTCTTGAATTTGTTTTATATTAACACTTCAATATTTTTGTAAAGCGGGCCAAAGCATACACCCAGACAGGGCTGACCCTACTTTATGTCAGCATGCTAACTCTTTACGTCCTCACACATGTAGCAGAGGAAGAGAGAAACTCTGACAGCTATATGAGAGGTCAAGATGGGCTTTGTAAGAATGAAACAATAAAAAAGCTAAATATTTTTGCTTCACACGCAAGACAGATATTGAGAATTTCATACATTTTCTTATCCAGCGGAAGTAGTAGAGTCCTGTCATGCCATATTGACCAGGCAGAGAGTAACATGAGACCATGGCAGTTCTTCTTTTCACCTCCCCTCCTTCATCAGAGAATGTGCCCAAAAGGTCATTGCAGCTGATAATCAAGTCTTTGCTGTCCTCATGTTTCCTTTGTTCCTCATCCTTTTCCTAATTCCAGTTGTTGTCCTTTTCAAAAACATGTTATGTAAAATGAAAACAATATTTTCTGGTTTTATAAAACTTTGGGGTTGCATATTTACAGTTGGGTCTATCTCAAGAGTTTGGCTGGAAATACTGTCTTCCTTTCAAAAAAACATGTGTTGGACAATATTTATGTGCAGATACAAATATCGCTACATTAATTTTCCTACCAGCCAATTGTCAGCCAAGTTTCAGCTAATTTCCAGTAGGGGTTAAAACAAGTTTTTTGTTTTTTTGCTCTCAATTTTTGTTCATTGTGGTATTTTCCATGCCAAGTAAAATTTTCACTTATATATTCTATAAAAAAATAAGTTACATGGGTTACATGTTTACAATGTCATTGTGGGGCATCACATCCCAACCACTTGGATGGACTACTTTGAACGCTTTCCTCTCCTGGACCAGCCAAGACTCTGCCAAGGATTTGGGGAAAAACTGAGTGGCCCTATCTGTAAGAGTTCACCAAATAATGCAGGTCATCACTGGTTGTGCAATTTTATGCAACCAGTGTGGACACACAATGACAAGCTCTTCATTTTATCATCCCTAAATCTTACTATAGTTGTATTGGTTGTTGCCTGTTAGCTGCACTACAAGTGCTTTTGCTACTGCTGCTCACTGCACTACAACTGCTATGAGATGAGTTAATTGTTTTGCTTTGTTTATTATGGTCACTGAATCAATTGTGCTCTTACTGCAAATGAACTGCTGGAGGGTTTGATCGGAAGCAAGCCAAGACTACTTATTCTGGCTGAGTCCTGCCCGGACTGTCTGTTACAAATGTAAGTTTGATTGCTCTGTATTGGTTGCTCTATGTACATGTCAAAAAGGGCTGTTGTTCTAGAACAGCATCTCCCACCAATCCATGCATGAAAGCCTAAGTTTCTAAATATTAGGACAGAACTATTTATGCCAAAAAAATATATAAAGAGGAGCTTCAGCGATGACGGTTTTACATTGCTTGCCTGTTTATCTGTGTTGCCCTGGAAGGTGTCTGTAGCATGTAGCTTTATTTCCACTAGCAGGGCATGCAAAGGGCCATTCATGGTTGAGCCAACAACCCAGCTTTGTACGTACAAAGGTTTGTACAAACCTTCTACAGCACTGTGTAAAAGGCATCAGCTGAATAGGAGCCAGGATGAAAAGCATCTCTTTTTACACAAAAAGAAAAGAGATACAGCTAAGCAGAGAACACTCTGACTCCCTCTTCCTCTCTCTTACACACACAAAGGAGCACGTAAACACACAAAATCTGACTAGCTGAAGTGTAAATGCTCTTTTTGGCTGCTGCGGGTAAGAGCAGAGAAAGTAGTGTCAAGTGTGTGAAGAATGGATGGAAAGGCTTAGGAGTCAGTAAGTGCAGAAAAAGGCAGAAGGAAGAGCCAAAAAAATATGCTCTGATTTAGTGAGAGCCAAAAAAGGCGAGAGAGAAAAAAGGATGATAAATATGCATGCATATTTGTTTTTATGGCAACCAAGAGCATTGTTCAAATTTTATTCCTTTTTTTTCACATTTATGAGTGAGTACTAAACCTATGATATATCCATACATGATGAACTGTATGATTTTAGCTTAAACGTATCTAAACTGCTGTAATAACATAAATGCTTTAAACTCAATGGATATTTTATAAGGTACCACTTGCTAATACCAGATTGGACCCCCTTTTTTTTCTTAAGCACCGTCTTAATTATTCCTGGCTTAGGTTCCAAAAAGTCCTGGAAAAATTCCTTTGAGATTTTGGTTCGAATTGAAATTATAGCATCGGGCAGTTTCTGTGGATTCTACATGAGTGATGCAAACCTACGACTCACCCAAAATGTGCTATATGGGATTAGGATATGATGGATGTGGAGGCTGCTGGTTTACAGTTGACTCACTGTCATGTTCAAGAAACCAGTTTGGAGATTTTTTGACCTTTGTGGCATGGCGCAAACGTCAAATAATGGGTACAACGTGGTCACAAAAGGGTTGGACATGGTCAGCAACAAGACTCGGTTATCATGTGCCATTCAAATGATGCTCAATTGATTCAAGGGGGCCCAATCAACACACTTAATCCATGTTTCCATGTTCTTAGTTGAAAGGGGTGACATCTGATGACATCTTCTGCTGCTGTTGTTCATCAGCTTGAAGGTCGTCAAGTTATTCATCAAAAAATGGCATACCTTAGCTGTAATCTATGGTTGTCTCTAAATGTTGTCTTGGTATCATCTAGAACTGCTCATTTCAAATGTTCTACAATTCAGTCATGTTCTACATTATTTACAACCCTCAAGATGGCTGAGCATGACAACCCAATGATGAGCAGTTGCAGATCAGCCCATCTGGCACCAACAACCATGCTACTTCAGAACTTATCTAAATCACCCTCTCTTGCCGTCCTGATGCTTGGTGTGATTATCAGCCTGCTGTATTGATCACGTCTTCATGCTTAAATACATGGGGCTCTAATTTCTTAGACCAGGCACAGACGCGGTGCAGCTGCCCTGCACAGCGTCTGTGCTGCACCAACAGGGTGTGTCCAGGGCACTTTGCAAGTTTCCTCAATGGCACAGAGAAGAGCACCCACACCTCCATCCTTGCACCCCGTGCAAGTGCCAGGGAGGGAGGAGAAATAAGTGGGTGTAACATGAGTGGGTTTAACACAGCCGAGTGTTGTCTCCACCAATCAAATGAACGCCTCTCCTTGCCTTTAAATGCGCTGGTACCGAGGCACACCAACTGATTGGTCTGACTGATCCCTGCCACCGAGGCTACAGTGTGCTGGAAAGCCCCGGCAGCAGAGACGGCCAGAGCTGCTGCCAATGTTACAGCAACTTACAGAGCGGAGGGGCCATCAGGGCGCATCGGAGGCCAAAATGCACTTTACCATGAAGACCACCTTGCAGGACAGATGTAATCTGTTCCTGTGTCATTAATAGGAGTACAAAATAAAGAGACAGTTACATTTAACATTTAAACGCAACAGTAGGCGAATCCAATCATCATGCTTGTGATCCACCTGCATTCCTGGTCTGTCATCGCCAAGTACCAGCTTCGTGCAACATATGCTGAAAATTAGGGTCCATGGAGTTACTCCCATTTGGTTGGCTGATTAGCTTTTTGCATTAACAAGCAATTGAATAGGTGCATCAAATGAAGTGGTCTGTGAGTGTTTGCTGCATCTGCATGAGATTTTTCATAACAATTAAGCAACAAAGCCAGGTAATGCAACCTTAGGTATCAACAGCAAAAATTACTCAAATTCTTTCTCAAACAAAATTTGCCATGGCATGATTCAGTTTACAAAGCAATTAACAGTTCTATAGGGAACTAAATGACTTAACTGGAACCTGAGTGGTGCTGGGGTTGCAGACTCTTTTGTCCTATGAAGGGCAGCAGGTGCTTTTTCCCTCTTTTAAAACGAAGTGCAGTGAATTGCTATTCCTGCTGAGTAAATTAATATGTGTGAGTGAATGTGTGTAAGTGTGTGTATTACCTTTAGAGCCCTCAGCACCACGAGCTGGATGGTCCCCCTTACATTTCCTTCCTGTGACATGGAGCGACGGAGTGTCTCCATGGCAACATGGTTGGAGCGTCCAAGCAAAGATTCTCCATTGACTGCTATAAGCTGGTCATTGACACACAAACGCCTATCCTGTAAAACACACACACAACGGATTAATTGAGATGTCTTGCGCATGTTTGAAGACTAGGAGAGGACGTCTATTTTAAATTTTCTTGCATAGAAGTAACTGGTGGGAAAAGAAGCCTTGACATGCTCATGTACGACCCTAAATGTGATTCAAAGTCTGAAGCATAATGTTCATTTCAAGAACAGACTATGGACAGAGTGTCAGTGATTTCAACATTGGTTACTAAGAGCTGTTTTGAAGCACAACCTGACTTTTGGGGATGCAGCCTCTCATTTTTTTAAAAACAAACCTAGAAAAAGATTTCAAACAGAAAAATTATGGAAACAAATTCCCATCTAATTTCATCAACTAGAATTTAAAAATGAAAACAAAAATATTGCAAATGTATTAAATAAAGAAAGAAAATAGAAATTTCAAGTCTAACTCATTTTCTGGGACAAAACAATTCTAGAAATTAAGTCAATACAAATCAGCTTTGCTTTGCAACTCTGCCGCTAGACATGGTAGAGAAAAAAAAAAAGGACTTTTACTCTATCTAAAAATGGTACTTGTTGTTCTATTGTTTTTTTAATCCAAGATGACTATTAAGGAATATAAACTTAAGTTTTGGACATTGTACTATTCTCAATGTTAAAATGATTAAAGTCTGTACAATAAAACCGCAAGTCCCCTCAATAAAAACTAGCTTATGAAACTTTGTGCATATAGTTTAACCTTAAAATATAAAAAAATACTGAGAACTGTTTTATCCAAATAAAGAAACAAAAAATGTGTACCACAACTGATATTTAGCCAGCTTAACATTTTTATGTCTGATTTTACAATTGGCTAATTTATATGGGGCGTATTAGAATGGTACAGGGATGGTCTGACATAATGATATTTCACTGGGCTTCAGCTTCTTTTTCTTTTCTGATCTATTAATCTGTTTTTAGTGATAAAAGTTAACTCATCAGATCTTGAGGGCTACTGTGTCTATTGTGACAGCACAGAATAAATCTACAACAATAAATCTTTGACACCCAATCATGGAGACGTATCTTCCTTTAAATTTCTGACTCCATTTGGCGGCATACACACTTATAAAGCATGCTACCAGCTCCATCTGTCTGACATCCCTGGTGTGTTGTTTGCAACTCCTCTACAGCAGTTCTGCCTGTTCTTGTTGGTCTGAAACATGCTAAATGCTGCACAGGTGTGTGCATGAGAGAGTGCATGTATGTGTGTGTGTTGGGGCATATGTCTGCCAGTCTGTCTCTCTGCGGTCTGCAGCATGTCAAGTGTCACCTGGAGAGTAAGGTGTCAAAGGTTAACAGAACAGGAGCATATAGCAGCAGAGACAGCACAGGTGGCCACATGTTACTGAAGCCCTTGAGAGTTAACTTTACAGATTGGTACATTTAAGAGCAGTTTGTCCTGTTTTTATCTTCAGTGAGTCATGTTTCAGGCTTTGGTGTCACCTTGTAGGCAGCCCCTCCATGAATAATGGATTTGATGAAGATTCCCAGGTCCTCTCCAGTCTCCCTCGACTTGTTTCCTTTGAGGCTGATGCCGAGCCCTGCCGAGCCACTGTCGTTGAGGGGCACCTCAAACATTAGCTGCTCCTTCCCGTTTTCAGAAACAAAGCCTGGCACTCTGGACACCTCATCCCTCTGGGAATGAGAGAGAAAGAGAATTGGGGGCAGAGGAGGGGGAGAGACAGAAGAGGGAAAGAGGGTGAGGGTGAGGAACAGAGGTCAGCTCATTGGGCATGAATAGTCTCCTACAGCAAAACTAAAAGCTTTTTCATTTGAGGGAAACTATCACAAGGAGCTTTTCAGCTAAATCTCTGTGCAAAAAATGTGGCTATTTTATCTAGTTAGTCTATTTTCCAAAGACGGAACAAAAATGCTGAAGAAAAAAAGCCATTTGTACTCGCTGCTTTTTTCTTCTCTCAGTCCAGCAATATCAATAAAATGACCTGTGCATTTTCAAGAGGTAATTGGAGAATACGGCAAACACTGAGAGCAAGAGAGACAAAAGTAGTGAGAGCTCAGGGATTACAGGCAGAGAAGAATGACCATAAAACAGACTGAGAAACAGGAATGACAGAGTGACTGTATAAATAAAAATGGCTGTTATAAACCCAGAGGGATGGTTAAAAACACCACATCATCAACACGTCTAAGACGGATACATTGGGCAAAATATCACAAGATATGCAGCAAATATTTTCCATTAATGTGTGCTGTGAGGCTGTAAAGTCTTAGTTTGTAACACTGTTTTAGAACATAAAGACTATACATTTAAGTAATGAAGACATTTTTCTTGAGAAACCACAAACAGAGCTCCGAACCTTTAAAAACAAAATGAATGTGATCCCACACACACACACACACACACACACACACACACACACACACAATGAAGTGTCCTTCTGTACAGCTGAGTCTTATATTTTGAACATTTATTCACATTGCTTTGCCTATGCTTCTTCCACCCCAGAGGTCTGTTTTACAAGACGTGCAATCTATGAAAACAACATATACATCACATTCTCTGACATTCTAGAAAAATGATGACTAATTCATTATAGAATCGGGCAATGACACTGACAGACTTAATTGATATATGTTAATTTCCTCACATAAAACAAACCAACTGATACAGTTTTAGAAATATTTTGAAACTTGCATTTAAACTAATGAGACTAGAGCTGGACAGCAAGCTTCGCTGACTTCTATCTATTGATACCTTTCAGTGACAAGTGCTAAAGCAAGGAGGGCAAAAGAGCTCAGGATTGAAGCTGTCACCCTTTGACAACGGTGGAAAAACCTGAGGTACTCATTTTAACTGAAAGTTTCAAGCACTTTTAGCCCTTAAATAACAAATGAGATAATATACCAGAAATCCATTGCAGTAATGTTTACATCCATACGTATCTAGTAAAGAACACTTACTTCAACATCACTTATAGGATGAAACAATTTATAAACATTGGCACGTTCATGCCTCTTAAAGGTTTTTGGCAATATTTTTGCTTTTTGGAGAGTAGGAGATAGATATATTCTTAAAATTAGACTATTGGTGAGTGCTAATAAGTTTATTATCACAAGGCTGTAAACGCCATGGAATGATACTGCAGTTTTTGCTTAAAAGTGTGATGTGGCAGTATTGTTGGTACCACACAGACACATTTTCACCAGTTTAACACAGTATTATGCAATAGAATTAGAAGAAGTTGGCTTGGAGCTATTGTCTGATGTAAACTTCTGCCACTGCACAGCTTCCTGTTTGAATGTTGGGATGGCACTGATCTGCCATTTGCTCTAATTTGAGTTTTATTTCTGAAATGAGGCTCTTTAGGGGTGAATCTAGAATTGTGTTCTCAGACTATCAACAGCTTCATTCACAAAAAAGTGAAATAAATATATAAACACAAAGGGTAATGCACAACTATACATACAAAAGTCATCGACCACTGTTAACTTTCCATAAACTACAGGAAACAGGAGCCCTTTAGCCTTTCTGTGGCCAGTTCTATTATGTCACACCATATGTAAGCTATTGCTCAAGATAGATAAAAACTCAGGACTAAAAGGAGTCCAAGAAAGCCTTACACTTTTACAAAGCACTCAAAAATTGGACAATCATTAAAGAGGGCATGTTCATGCTATCTGTCTCCTCCTCTTTGCAGCATCAGCAGCTGCCTGACACAATTGCTGTAGCAGGCCCATAGAATGAATACAGAGTTATTGACAACATGGCACCAACCAGTGCTGAACTGACCAATTCAAACAGAGCTAAACTGCTAACCAAAACACAGACTGAATCCAAGTGGGGATAGGAGCCTTGAAGGGGCAGGAGCTCTAACAGACTGCCTCAGAAAGACTAAAAATACAGCACTATCAGAGGGAGTCGGTTTATGAAAACTAGAGGCTTTTCTGAACATTAATGATGATAAACATGCATTTAGCACAAAAACAAAGAAATGGCCTTATTTGGTTGCTGATCCAGACTGACTGATCAATACTGGAATAGAAACAGGAGCATCTAAGTGGCATTCTATTCATCATACAAGAAAAAATGATTTGCTAAGGGTTTTGCGACATTTTAATTTGTTAATTCTGCAGATCATAAGTAAATTTCAACTATTCTGTATACCTTTAAAAGTCAATGACCAATCAAGAATGTGTATACTAATTTACTTTGCCTTGTTTCTGCACGTGTGCAAGTGTGCATGGAAACATTGGCTTGTTTGTGTATGTGCATGTATTTGTGTCTCTGTGTGGGCATACTTGTTTTGTGCTTTAAGTGTGTGTGTGAGAGTGTGTTTGTGTTTGGGCGGGTCAGCAGTGTCAGGTTTAGACAGTGTCTGTCTGTGGGGATTGTAGGTTTAACAGAGTTAAGCCGACACAAAGTCCTCTACTCTGCAGAAAACTGTTTTCCCTGCTGGGAAAAAAAAACTCTCATCAGACTGACTGTCCAGACCTGATAGGAAGCCCAGCAACCTTCGGAGAGAACTTCAAAACACCTAGATGAGACATGCTTGCAACTTTATGTGCATAATGATATTGACAATGTACTTTTTCTTAAAAAGTGTCCAAATTTCTGTTATTGATTAAGTATTTCTCAGTTTTCCAGCCACAGCTACCATTCTGTGTAGATCTGATTTTGGTGCCATGCCTTGTTAGTTCATCAGTTATTTTTCTTGCAGTCAGCACAGGACAGAGCTAATGTCAGACTGGATTCACAGAAGAGGAGAGATTATGTAGTGGTGAAAAGTTTGCTGCAGCACTTCTCAGCTTGGGGGTCAGGACCACCCACATAGCTGTGAGATGTTTTATGGAATCTGACAAAAATATGCAAATGTATGTAAAGTTGGTTATCTGGATGATTAATTCAATTTCCCTCTTAAACAATGAAAAAGCACAGCTCCTCAGCCTCCTCACATCTTTCACCAGACAAACAAAAGGCCCATGAGGATGGAAACAGAGGGCCGTTGTTTGGTAAAATATCTAACTTTTTGTTATTATCCTGAGTGGTACACAAGCAGTTATTTCTGGAGGCAGTTGTTTTTTTCTGTTCATTTAGACTTAGTGAACATATACACAAACAGCCTCTGAGAACACTGTCAACCCACACTTTGAAAAAAATCAAAAAGACAGTGAAAATTTTTCACAACTCCATTCACAGTTTAATCTAAAGGCAGAATAAATGGCGTTTTACACCTGAAGCATGATGGTGAGTGTCAGTTTAAACATCATTTAGTAAAATATCATCACTTCTGTTTACAGGAGAGATGTTCGATGGAAGATGTTGCTTAACTTTCACTGGTGTCAATGTTTCTGACTAGACTTTTTGCATGCCTAATATACCCAAGCACTTATTTCTCTCTTATCATGCTGATGTTTAATTCACAATCCAACAAGCCATACAAAGCTGATGTGTTGGAGGGGACCAGGTCTACAGTAAAAACAGTGACTGTGTCAATTGGCACCCTTTAACTGCCTGTGTCCGTGGTTGCTGCTGCAACAGATGCTTAACAAGGCAAGCACATTCACACATGCCTCTTTCTATTTTCTCATCATAGAACAATGATGGAAAAAAGCACTTTTATCAATAGGCCACAATGCATTTAAGCCTATAATTACATTTGAGGTGAGTTTTGGTGCCATTATCGTACCTGAAAGTACAAAATATGATTAGATTACTCAACGTTGGAGTCAGTGACTCGGTATATATGGAGCTTGGTCAACTTGAGGGTAGTCATACATAGGGAAACAAGCAAAGATTGGACTGAAAGAGACATTTTTTTTTAACACAAACATTAATTGTACACAAAACTCTCCTATGTGTACTCTTCAAAATCTTTGTTCAGTATATTATCAAAATGTTGTTGGATAAAAACTATTTGGGGCATAAAATGTGCATTTATGGGCAACTGCAATCCTCCTTTGGTTTCTAAAAGCCCTTTCAATAGGCCCTCCTAAACTAGATCATCTTTTCAACTGCAGTATAGGTGATTGCTAGTATTTGCACCAGCCCATTTAGTTCCTCCGATGCAAATGAGACTTTGCTGTAGAAGATGGCTCACAAAATTATTTGCAAATAACTAAAAATGACAAGTTAAGTTTTATAAAAAAGTCCACGGCACAGCAGGAGACAACAACAGCTGAATGTTTAGGTTACAACCTAAACTTGAACTGCGGGGACAGTAGTGCTAATTTGGCATAGAAGTCCACAGAACTAAATATATATTATGTCTCCATCACTTAGCTCTCTATACCCCTGGATGTCTCTGTTGTGAAAGCAACAGAGGATAACTGTGATAAGTCATCCGCTACTTACAATGTTGGTTGTTCTGGCACAACCTCTGCAGTAAAGTTGGGATGTTGTATTGTGGCTGTTTTATCCATCCCTCTGCTTGCATCACCATGATACTCAAAAGGAATTCCAAAGGTCTCCCATATAAGAGGTTTGTGTGAGGTGGGGCTCCTCTTTTCATCAACTTCATCATTGGGGCATCTGTGGCGCAGTTGGATAGTGCGCTTGGTCAGTGATCGGGAGGTTGCAGGTTCAAGCCCAGCTCCGGGCGACACATGGCGATGTGTCCTTGGGCAAGACACTTAACCCCCAAGTTGCTCCCACTGCTGCGTCAGTGGCGCAGGGTGAAGGTGTTAGAGATACTGATGGATAACTAACATAGATACTCAGAACCATCAGTGAGTGAATGTGAGAGCGAATGGGTGTGAATGGGTAGGTGTGACCTGCGGTGTAAAGCAGCTTTGAGTAGTCAAAGACTAGAAAAGCGCTATATAAGCTCAAGTCAATTTATCAACTTAAAGGGATGGTTCCGTTTTTTTTTTAAGTGGGGTTATATGAGCTCCATACAGCCACTAAGTATATTAGATGCAGTAAAAAGTCCTCTCCTCTCCCTCAGTAAACCACGGTCTGTAGGAGTCTGTTGCACAGAACTAGCCGCAAACAGGAAATTATTGTAACAAATACAAACAGTATTTTCTCTGCCTACAAGAACTCCCATAAAAAAAATACCACCGTTTAAGAGTACACTACCGATACATTTTTTAAAGTGCATTAACTTTTTGAAAACTTAAAGTTTATCTGGGAACTGAACCACTCACATGTAGTCCTCAGCAAAGTGCTGCCACTAGCCACTCAATACTAATACACAACAGTATTGGTTGTGTGTGTGTGTGTGTGTGAGAAAAAAACACACAAAAGCCTGCAATGTTGTGGTAAACAACCTCCTCTACTCTGCTTGTTTGTCTCTGACAGATCATTACTACTTTGAGGATAAACTGTCATTAGGTTTGGGACATTTTTTTAATTCATCTTCGGGAAATTGAAGAATGTCCGTAAAACTCCGGGATTCAGAAGAGCAGGAAAATCTGTTTGATGAGTGATACAGATGGTGTGAGAGTTACCAGTAATCCTGACTCAGACACATCCTGAAGTTGGCAGCAGCAGAATTCGGGAAAAAGCCTGTTCAGTCTCGATCTGTATAAGCTCGTCTACTGTGAGCTCCAGATCATACAGATATCCAAGGCTCATACAACTATCCTTTTAAGAGCAAGGACAAGTTTACATGCACATGACCACATAGCAGCCTCTTAATATAATATAATTCTAAAAAGCTCTAGGGCAGGTAAAACCTGCTTAACTGTAAGGAATAGTTCAGGTTTCTTTGAAGTAGGGTTGTGCCAGGTGAATGGCTAGAGCAAGGAAAACCTTTTTGTCAAAATTAATGTGCTTGGTCAGCAAGATAATCCTTAAACAGTCAATCTTTATTTTGGATGAAGCATTACATGTGTATTTGGCAGAACTCAAGTCAGAACAGTTTGATCCTTACACTGCTGCCAGAAGGACACATAGGCTGTGCAGTGTCTCAAAATAGTGCCATATCAAAGCAGCATAACAGTGGGAAATTAAGAGGATGTAAACAAACTTTTTAAGGCCTGTGATGATTCTGCAATTTTTCATGTTTCCTCCACAATTTATCTAATTACGCAGAGAACTTTACACCATGTACAGCAATGTAAAGCAGTAGTGACAGTCCCGAGATTTCTGAGCAGACAGAACTAAGCTGTGGCACACGCTCAGGCTCATGCTGTAAACCAAACCAAAAAGATAGCTTTGTTTAGTCATGTTTCACCCCAATGACTTTTACTGACTGTATTACTACTTGTATAACATAGACAAGAAACAGCGTCTAAAAGCAGAAAATTAAAAATGTAACCTATAACCTCTTTCAATAAATACTTCCTCAAAAAATTAGCTTGAATAATTTCAAATTCCAGAATTTCTACAGGACTAATTTCAGCTTAATCACTGAACCAACTTTTAATTAAGACCCAGCGGACATCCTGAATACTTGCCTACATGTGCACAAGGCCTCAGGACCAAGTAGACAGAGTGGGATTTTTTTTAGTCTAATCTAAAAAAAAATAATAATAAAAGTTGAACAAGTTTCCACTTCTCCATGAACTGAACTCTCTCTACAGGCACAAACACAGGAGTGGACTTGGGCCAAAGAAAAAATGGTAAGTGCTCACCAGAATTTTCATGGAACATTTCTATTATCTCAGCCTCATTGCTATGATAGGTGGTTATATCTCTGTGTAATACAATACAAAACACAATGGTGTGCACTCATGTGTGCATTTTCAGTTTTCTGCATTGAAAGGCATTTGTGTTTTTGCTACATGAACTCTATCAAAACCACCCAGTTATAGTAAAAAGCTGTTTGCATAGATGAACTCTCTCATGCCAGTCGTTTAACATTTAAATGGGTTGCCACAATGATGGATCAACGGGAGGACACGCTATTAAAAAGACAGCTTAGTGTGTGTCACTGTTTTTGAAAGAGAGTGTGTGTTGTTTCATTAAACCAGCCAAGGAACCATGCATGTGGGAGAGAAAGATGGAAGGAAATGTTATTTTGAAATGAGCTAAAGCAGCCAACTAAAACACATAAACAGAAAAAGTCACCTAATTTATCCCTAAAGCCCAGAATCACTGTCGGACTGGAAGGAAAATAGGAAAAGGTAAAAATGAGGGAGGGGAAAAGATGAACGAGGATCGTAATTTTTGTTGTGTAAATAATAACAGAGGTGCTTTTAATGCTCTGCTATAAACTTTATTGTCATTATTTTATAAGACACCTGCTTCAGGGGCACAGTCTTTTAATGAGAGCTGTTTGCAAATGCCCGTGTAGCCAGCCATGCAGAGATAGTGTGTGTTGGTGTGTGTATGTGGAGAGCACCACAGAGGGGAAATGACTACCCAAGGACCCCTTTTACAAGACCAAACAACAGTAGCTGCTGTGCTTAAATGTGACAGCAGGTGTGGGGGGACACACAAGACACATTATCAGCTGAGGTATGATCCAGAGGGAAAAAAATCATGACATTATTGGCCATGTTTCTGACTTATGAAGATAACTGTCCAATCACTGGCCACTCCAGATAAGACCCTGCTGTCCAATACCCCACGTTCCCTCCCACCATACCTTCATGGTCAGTGTAAAGGCTGTAGAGGGAGATCTATAAACCACAATCACAGTGCGACTGAGGCTGGTCTAAAACCCCAGTGAGGAAAAGAGAAGATGATAAATTGGTTAACAAAGGCACACTGACACAGTTGAGTATGGTTGTTTGTCTACAGTGCTTTGTTGTTGGGAGCAGACTGCAGGGC
Source organism: Scarus forsteni (assembly GCA_036419115.1). NCBI lineage: Eukaryota > Metazoa > Chordata > Actinopteri > Labriformes > Labridae > Scarus > Scarus forsteni. The sequence continues at coordinate 41,836,373 of JAZDUH010000098.1, forward strand.
AGAAGTATATATAATTTTACCTTTACAATGGGGATATGCAAATGCAGGACATGTGATGTCAGGCACTTTTATGATGCCCAACTAGACATGGAAATCAAAAACAATTCCACTTGAAAATCAATAACTCTCTGAAGGAGTGGACATCATTAGTATTTTGCTTCAGAACCCCGATCAATTATTTCAATCCGCATAAATGACAAAACAGTAAAAACAAAAAAGAAAACAAAATGTTTGTGGACAAAAGTGGTCAACATTGTGGGTATGTTTTTTTACCTTTTTTGCTGCACAACTGTTAACTAGAAAGCACTTTGAGAGCGCATTGAGCAAAAATGAATGTTTGCTAATGGCCAGTATCTGGATCACCAACAAAAGCTTATAGTTTTGAAGTTAGGCCATTACAACATCTCCTGAAAATGCCAGCAGCATATGTCCAGCTGTTTTTGTGTAATCTTGCAAAAAAACAAACATACGATATGATAACTATAATCATGATATGCAATTTTCACATGGTTACACCCCTAGTTGTGACTCCAAAAACGATGGCAAATGACAAATCGTTGATGACATGGATCATACGTTACAGAGTAGCAAAAAATAAGTTTATTTGTAGAGTTTATGCAGAAACATGTGGCTCCTCAGTTTATTTGTACGTGTGTGTAAGTGTCTGTCAGAGGGCTGCAGGGTGGACTGCACTGTCATTTTATTTTAAGAATAATAAGAATAATACATCGAAGGGTCACATTGAAATATTGAATCTGTAAATTATTATTAACATTATAAGAGGAAAAAAATGTTGCAATGTCAAGTTTTGCCCAGAGCTGTTCAGTCTTTGCAGACAGCACTAACAAAGTATTTCTCAAGGCTGAAGATTCAAACACGCAAAGCAAGATGGCTTGCAAGTTCCAAGAACCCCACAGCAGATGATGGCGGCGCAGGGTTCATCTTCAAGGGCTACAAGTGGTCATGGGCGGTCACGTTGTATTACAGGGTCATGGTGTGAGCAGAGCAGCCGTCTGTTCATGCACCAAAGCTCCCCACATGGACAAGGAATTGCTTTTTGGCTACCGTTTGAATCTCGCTGTTGTATTGAAACCACTGAATGTCTTGAAGAAGATCCCTCAAAAGACCTACAGGCTGGTCTCAGAAGTTATTTGATGAATTCTGATGATAACTGGTGTGTGGGTGTGGAAACAGTGGGTCGTGGGAGCAGAATGTTAATGTTTGAACGGGCCCGTAAACAAGCAGAGCAAGCATGCGGGCAGATGCTCACAAAAATGGACTTGTTCAAACTTGGTAAAATGTTTATCTATCTATCTATCTATCTATCTATCTATCTATCTATCTATCTGTCTGTCTGTCTGTCTGTCTGTCTGTCTGTCTGTCTGTCTGTCTGTCTGTCGATCGTCAGACGGAGCAGACGGACTGGCAGACCAGACGACAGACGACCAGACAGACGGGCCAGGAGCAGACGGCCGGGACGGACAGACAGACAGACAGACAGACAGACAGACAGACAGACAGACAGACAGATAGATAGCAGTAATAAATCTGAATCTACATAAAGGAATACATCTGAATAATAAATAATAAAAAATGCCTTGCCTTCTGAGCTTGTTTGCGTTTAGGTTTTAGGGAATTTGGACAACAAGACCGGAGGCAGCCATGAGCAGCTCTACAGTGGTGTCTTGTAGTTTACAGCTACATTTAAATCAAGACAAAGCATTTGACCAGCATTTTGTACCTGTATTATTTTTTTTAATTGCCAGCTTGTAAATCGGATTTTGGCTTTTTGTTATGCAAAGGATGAAATAGCCAGCCAGTAGCCTCACATCTAATTTTAATTATTTATTGTATATTTGTTTTTAATTTTTTTTGTATACTTTTTTATCTATTTTTAAACTGCTCCTGGAATCCCAGTATCCCCAAGGGAGTTTCCCAGAGGGATAAATAAAGTTCTATCAAATGTAATCTAATCTAATGTAATCTAATCTAATGTAATCTAATCTAATCTACTTTATTCAATTCAATTCAATTCAATTCTATTCTGTTCTATTCTATTCTATTCTATTCTAATCGTATAGTATATCTAGGTACCTGTGCACATCCCTGGAGGCTACAATGGTATTTTATGAGACAGAGGACTTCTGCCTGTGCAACATTACACAAGTCCCTTTCACGCTGTACCCCATTTGCTTTATCTCTAGCAGCACTGTGATTGTGTGTCTGCCTTTGAGTGGAAAGTTAGCACGTGTCTTGCACTCTCGCATGCATCCAAGCCATATCACATGGTGAACTGACACAAACATTAAGTCCTCACAAATTAAAGTGAATGTAACGATAATGAAGTTTCATTGTGGTGCTGTTGTGTAAATGCACTGGGAAACAGCTTTGTTGGGGAGTAAAGATTCTCTGGATCAGCTTGAAGTGGTACAGTTGTGTTGGGCACCATTCAATGGTGGACGCTAGGCCTGTACAACTGAAAAATTAACTGCAACACTAATTTAAAGACAATTGAGAAAGACTTAACACAATTAAAAAGCCACCAACAGAAAATCTTATTCTGCAGGTTCCAAACTGTGGGTAGTACACTATACAGTCAAAAACCATTAGTAATCTGCAGACAGTTTGAAGTGAGTGAGAAACTGGTGAGTGACTGGTAAAAAGCAGATGTTACTCTTACTGCAATAAAGAAACAAACATGGGCAAAAGCAAGATGGCCAAAGCTTTGAGTTTTCTCTTTATGCAATGCAACTGCCTCTCATATCAGAGCAGAGACAACAGTGTGTCAGAAACTGCAGCTGAATTCAAAGCCAAGGTTGTAAATGTCTTAATAAATACGACTTGTATAGAAAAAAATACATTCTCACTCAGGATCTTTATCATAATTTTTTATAATATTTTATTTTTTTAAATTAAATCTTATATTTTTTTCGTTATTTTTTTGTCTACGTATAACTAACAACTAGCTCTGATTTCTCATACTCCTATTTTGTTCATCTCATCTTCGTATTTAGTTTATTGACTTGTATGAAGAGTAATTCATTTTTACTTATTCTATTTTTTCCTGTATTATTTTTATTATGTTATGATAATATATAATAAACACTTTATATGTATTAACACCATACTCTGTATTGCAAGTGCACTGTCTATTTCTTAAATATCACTTGACTGAAGTAGAGCATTGTGGGAGTTGGGAGGGAAGGTTAAGTTCTATTTAAATGTAAAAAGGAAAATAACTTTTATTTCTATACTATGAAATCCGAGACTTACTTTCCACAATAAAATGTACCAAAAATGTGATGTATAGTCCAGCGTGACTTATATATGTTTATTTCCTTGCATTGCACTAGATGTTTTTTTGACTGATGTAAATTATAGTTCAGAGCAATTTATAACCAGGAAAGTATGGTACTACACTTTATGACCACATTTATAAGATTAACTGGACTTTAGGGCAAAGTGTACTGGGTTCTGTATCAAGAAAAGACACACAAAATAGAATATCTAACACAAACATTTCTATGGATTTACTTAAAAAAAACTGTTTCATTGATCTCTCAACTTAAATATTTTTTAGGGGTAATGTATTTTTAATAAATACCCAAGTGTTGCTCTGCATTGGCCTGAATCAGAGTGTGTATGTGTGTGACATTTGTGTGCTGAGGGCTTTGAGGCACAGCAGCGACTTTAGATGATAGGCGAAGGAGGAGCTGATAAACCCTCAGTAAACAGCAGAGAGATGTGAGATGAGACAGAGCCAGGGAGACTGAACAGAGACATGATACCCTTCTCGGCTGCTCTCCACTGGGATGATGGCAGCTCCTGCAGAGACACCAAGCTGCCAACAAGTTTGTGTGTGTATGTGTGTGTATTGGTCCCACATATAGGTCTCTGAGGGTAGAACAGATGGGGGATCTACTGTAGTGATTCTGTGAGGTCACATTGCTGACGATTTCAGTGAGATGTAACACACATGCACAACAAGAAAAAGACAATGCAGAGCTGAGCGCACACTCACACAATGACTACAGCGGTGATGGATGAGGGATTATCAGAATGAAGAAACTGTTCAATAAAGTTGTTTTGTTTTGAATGTGCTCTGTCACCAGCTGCCAACTGTTTACTGATTTAATATATCAGGGAGTGTGTGAGGAGCATCTGGCACTAAGGAGAAGATTCCCTGTTGCAGAAAAAAAGAACAGATAGGAGACTGCCTTTCAGCTCATTTTATCCTGCCAAGAGCAGAGCTACACAAATAGCTCGATGGAATCACACTTAAACCTTTAATTCAGTCCTATGTGTTAAGCAACCAGAACATGTTTTTGTGAATGGTGTATTTCCACACATCTCCACCAATGTGTTTCTGATGTACTATGTTGCTTTTTGTTTTTAAGCTTTTATTAATGGCAATGCAGATGGGAAAGACTGAAGCAATGAAATGCAGCTTTGATTTAATTACTGTTTTGTTTACCAAGTCTAACCTTGTGTTTTCTAATACTTAAATCGATATCATAGTAAAGACAACCTTAACAAAATATTTGTCTTGGTTAACCTTTGTAAAATGAGGGTCCCTCAACTGGGGAGACATTGTAAACATTGTAAGATAAGGTGCTAATCATGACCCAAAACAGTGATGCAATACATCAAATTAAACAAAAGAATCTGGGCAACAAGACGATGTAAACCTTTTTTAGACACCCTTAACACAATTCGAACAACAACTAAATGAATAACGACATATCAAACCACGCACTGTGTCAAGCCACTCGCCATATTACGCGTTCTACCACAATGAAGCTAAATGTTCAGCATATATATATATATATATATATATATATATATATATATATATATATATATATATATATACATATATATATATATTTTTTTTTTAGGCGCACCTACATTTTTTACACCTTCATTTACTCTTTGCCCATATCACATATACTCATATTAACACATCTCACAATTCTCACAAGTGTCACCTTTACTGAGACACCAACAGTATCCAAATAGACCTTGTGGTTGCAGAGATACACCCATTTTATTATAGGTATGCAATTTCTGGACAGAAACCTAAAAAAAATAGGTTCAGGACTTCATTGGATTTATTTGAAGCCTCCTATGTAGAGGCAGGCATAAGAAAAATGAGACCAGTCCAGTGTAATTTCTGTATCACCTATAGTTATTTCTCAAGATACAAAAAAAATGAAATAGTTAATTAAATGAAATACTTAATTAAATGAAACTTTGTGTGGAAAAGTGGGAAGTAATATTTCCCAGCCCTATAATAGAAAATACATTGTATTGTGTGAGGTTTGTCTTCAGCTGTACCTGTACTACATCACCTGTTTTTATGGTCGCCCAAAGATCGAGTTGCAAACGTGTCTCGGATCAATTTCTCTCCAATTTTAGTTTCTTTCATTAATGCTCTACTAGAAAACACATGGCTACATTTGAAGTTTAGGTTTGAGGTTGGATAGAAAATGATTTATTTTGTTTAATGGGTTTGCAGTAGTTACAACAGTTGTTTGAAACTTGATCTTTGGCCTTTTCAGTATTAATTGATGAACTGCTAATGTAAATAATCAAAAGGTTTATAACATCTGAAATTGTCGACAATGATCACAGAAATGTCTGAGAGCAATACGGGATGGATGGATGGAAGGATTTTGATTGGCTGTATGGATTCATGTTGGGTGGTGGACGTATATTGTATGTGTGTATGTATGTATGAATGTATGTATGTATGTATGTGTGTAAATGTGTGTATATATATATATATATATATGTATATATACATATATATACATACATATATATGTGTATATATTTGTGTGTGTGTGTGTATATATATATATATGTATATATACATATATACATACATATATATGTGTATATATATGTGTGTGTGTATATATATATATATAGATATATATAGAGATATATATAGATATAGATATAGATATAGATATATAAAACAGTGTCTTGAGAAAAAACTGTTATGAATTGCTGCTGTACAAATAAAGATTGATTGATAGAATAAGCTAACTCAATGATTCATTTTTTTTGTTTTTCACTGTCCTCATGGTTGAGCTGTTTTGTTTTGTTTTTATTGGGTGTTAAAAATGCAGTTGTGTTTTCAAAAAAAACCCAATGAAGCAGAATGTATAGCTGTGTTCTTGACTGCATTCATGCAAAGTTCATATGTTTTAAACACTTTGACTACTGAAGTACCAACTAGCAATTAACTGCAATAGTTTCACTCAAGTAATCATTTGACTGAGCAACTTTTACCATTTTCAAGAAAATTCCGAAAGGAGGGTTTTAACTTTCGCTCAAGTGCTGAAGTAATGATCTTTGTCCATATCTGCCTTAATTGCAATCATACGGTAATCCCACAAACCTATCTGAAAGAAACCACAACCACTTTGAAACCCAATTCATTGGATGACTAAAAACTGGAAACTGTAAGCACCATACAAAAAAAAATCTGCATTTACTTTTCAGTTTATGGTGATACGTGTAGTGGACTGTATAACTATTCATTCTTCAAAGAAAATAATTGCCCGAAAGAAACAACTGCCAATGCGAGATATTCTCGGGCATATTTACATGTGTTGTTGTCATTGGTTAATGCACATTGATTATACAGAGCTTTACCAGAAAACCTACAAAAGCTGTTTGTGTTTCCTTCAGAAGATCAAAATCATAGAAGAAAATTTGATTATAAGCACCAAGTCGCTCAAACTACTTTACAGCAAATGTGTACTTAAGTTGTAGGTGTGAATGGGGTGCTGGTTTGGCAGAGTGGTTAGCAACCAGGCACCCCATGTACTTGCTTCTGCCGGTCCAGGTTCAAATCCCACCTGTGACCAGTTTGCAGAGTGTCTTCCCCTACTCTCTCTCCCCCTTTCACAAGCCTATCCACTGTCACTCTCCTATCAAAAAAGGCACAAAATGCCCAAAAACATACTTTAAAAAAAAAAGTTGTAGGTGTTAAAATATGTAATTTCCAATCACAGGACTTCAAGGGTTGTGTAGAGACTCATCAATTAAAAAAAAATGTACACATGCAAAAAAATGAGTCAATACACACTAGAACATGAAATTGGATGTTATGCATGTTTTGAGATTTAAATTTGTATTTTTTTTGGTTCTTTGTTTTATTGTACTTATTTGTTTTTGTTGTTAAAATCAATGACAGGTTAATGAAGGTTGTTGAAAATCAACTGTATGTGATGTCAGACCATCTGTTCTTTTTTAAAAAAATTATTCAAGTAGGGGCAGACACATATAAGAGACATTTCTCTTCTTGCTGCTCCTTTCATATCATGAATGTGTTTGTTTTAGGGTGTAATGTGCACCTGTGTATGGATATTGTTGTCAGCTTTCATGTAAGGAACAAATGAATAAATAAATAAATGTATTGCAAGTCCCTGTACTGAGACAGCTCAGAGTGTAGGCCAGGAAGTTTTGACATAGTTCACAATTCCCCATTAAAAAGTTTAGATTTCTGTTTTGATCATCTCTGTTCCAGAAAAGAAGTAGCATTTCCTGAAATCAACATTCACTGATTTAAATAAAGGCCACTGTAAACTGCTGAAATGTTTTGATTTAGGACAATGTCCTGTACAGGAGAGGGTGAGTACACTTTCAAATTATACATGACCTTAAAAAGACTTTTTACAAGCTGTCAAGGGATGTGCCCCAATATCCTCTGCTGATGGGTTAACAGCAATGATACGTTCAATACCTACCAAACCAAACACATATGTAGGTACTATATTTCGGAGACAATCACCAAATGCAAACACAACAGATACTCTCTCCGTCATCACTGCTCTGAGAGCTGCCCAGTGTTGCATGTCAGACAATGTTCGTCACAAAAGTTAACAACATGACCTCACCACCCAGTTAAAAAAGAAATAAATTTATAACTATGTGAACTATGTAATTTGACAACCACATTTGGTCTTAAATATAAGAGCATGTCCACCTGAAATTAACAAAAACTAAAAGCATTTATATTCCTACTTCTTCAAGCAGGTTTCACAAACTCCGAGCCTACAGGCCACTTACTGACCAAAGGAATGTTTATCAAAACAAAGCACCCTCTAAAAATAATACTGTTGGTTATTTTAATTGAATCATTTTGTGATAAAGTGAAGCATCATGGTAAATTCATACATTTTGCAGGTGTTTCAGTCGATGTACTTGATGTAGATGTTGGCAGAACTTTCAAACAGATAGGTGTGAAATGTCTGGAATCAGAAAAGAGCATCTTTTGTTTCAAACACTAACTTCAAGACTCAAGCCAAGTCAGCAGGCGTATGTTTGTCCATGTGTGAGGAAATTTACTGTGGCATGTGTGAGTGACATTGTGCATGTGTCTTAAAAATGCCTTTGCAGACAGCCAACACAGCAGGTGGATGTATGCTTATGTTCAAGAATTGGCATTAATATGTCTCAGAAAACTTTGCCTTTGTGTGTCTATATGTGCGTGTGTTTTGAGAGAGAGCGAGGTGTTGTGATGTCTTTGTTCTACTGCAGGCACAGACATTAGCAGACAACACCAGATGGTGGGCTAAAATGAGACAACGGAAGAGGGGGAGGAGAAGATAGACAAGATCCTTCCATCATTTCATCATCATCTTCTTCTGCTTCCTGTCTGTTAACACAAACAAGCTGGAAAAAACCTTCAATCAAATATAAAAAATAAACATACTCATGGAAACAGGACCCATTACACTTTCACAATATACATAGATGGTGTGAAATGTTTTGTAATATTTTCTGTCAACTAAAAAAGAAAAGTAACAAACAAAATCTTTAAAGGGACTGTGAGGAGAAACTGTTTCCAGTGACATTATGACTCTGCTACCCATGAGCACGCACGGTGACTTTTGTAATGCTGCGTTTCAGTAACCTCGGAACTGGGAGTGACATCATCTCCGACTTATCGCCGTTCCAGATAAAGTCGGAAAAAAACATGCCGAGCTATCAGGCTATTGTTAGCTGTTGTTAGCACGCCCTGTGTTGTTGTATGAAGAATGTGATTATCGCTATGGCAGCATTTTTGTAAATATAAGTCAATCAATACTATGTATACAGCTGATCTAGAGCGACACACCCCAGTCAGAAGTGCAAATAAATTGATTATTAGCATCCATCTTCGATTGTCAACTTGGGGGTGGCGAGGTTTCACCGAGTTCCCAGTAGGAAATTCAGACTTCAGGGGACGTTCCAGTTTTAGTTTCCGACTCGGAACTCGGAAGTTCCTGCTTCTGACTACAACTTGAACGCACCACAAACCAAAGCCTGCATTTGTTGTGATGCTAATAATAATGCAGCTCGGACCTTCCTCAGAACTCTGCATTGCTTTATAACTTTTTTTTTCAACAACTTTAAGGATGCAAAGCTACAAGGTAATGTATCTCTTTCTAGTTACGTAGCGGTAGTTTTTGATGTGTGACAACAAGCAATTTTTGGAAAACTTAGCATCGTAGTTTTGTAGCCGGCTATACATCGCTACTTACAGCCCGTTGCTCTAAGACGTGTCTGAATAATATAAATGTGCTCTAGTTTTAATTGTCTTGTTCCCGAAGTTGAGTATCCAGGCCAGTCCAGCCCTGTACGACCCGACCGGAAGGCGAAGGAATAGCATTTATAGATAACCTATTTTGATGCTATAAAACTCATCTCAAAGTGTGTATTTCGATCAGGCATATATCTAAAAGTGAGACTTTTTTGTTATTACTTAGAAACTCCTCACAGTCCCTTTAAATGAGACAGAGGGTACTGGTCACACTCATAAAAGTCTTATTCAAATTAACTTTGTCTGCTTGGGTGGATGAGCATCATTACTCTGTGGAACACAGGGAACCTTTGCAAAATAAGACAGAAAAGACGGAGATGTGATATGTAATAAACCAGAGTTCAACTATGTCACTTGTTGTATTCAGCCAGATATGAACCTGAATTGAATTGCAAGCCATCAGTTTTTGTTCCACTATTTTAAGTTAAAGTCACACAAAATGTGATTCCAAGCAATAAACCACAACAGTGACTGCATAAAAGAAGTAATACAGAGGGTCAGTAGCCTAATGAGCTGTGCCAGAGTGAATCTTCTATTAGAGGCTTACCTATCTTGATGCACAGGCTGGGTTTGATTATAGCACATGGCTTCATCCCCATGTGTGTTGCTTACCCAATATTCAATCTCTTATCACTGTCTTTCTTGTCCCTCTGTCAGATTACAGCAAAAAGCACCCCCTCAATAAGTTTGAAGGGATCTTACAGAGAATGAAAGTACAGTTGTGGGACACCTAGTCCTATGGTCATTAAATGTACACAGCAGACGTGTATCCAAGTCTTTCAAAATGTTTTTATGCTATTGTTTACAGAAAATCGGATTTTATTGCCTTTACTAGTTACTGCAAAGTACTTTAATTAATACAGTTAACAAATTTGGGAGAAAAAAAAAACTCACAAAACTCACAAAAAATCCAGTACACAGGATTTTTTTGGCTGGTACCTTGGCCAGGTTTCTTCTATAATTAAACAACTACATAATAGTCAATGGTATTTTGGGGGGAAAATGTAATGTAAAATAGATAAACTACATAAAATGTATGTTTCACAACTGATAATTCCTCTGACCTCTCTAAATTAACCCGAAAGATCAGTCGGAGAACTTTACACAACATAAACAGTCGCAGGTCGATCTGTGTGCATGTAAACATAAGGGTATGCTGTCAGCCAGAAAGAGGGACAACACACTGAGACATGCAGAGGTTAATTAAATTTAAATATAGGTATAAATAATAAATAAAGATATAAAAATATATATTTAAGTATTTTAACAGAAATGGGGGAAAAAATACAGAAAGCGAACAGCAGTGAAGATTTTCTGCTCTTTCACAAAAACTCCTAAATATACGCTCTTCATAAAACCTAAATAAATTGACGGTAAGTGTTAATTGACACAAAAATAAAACCTTTTTTTTTATTGCAAGGAAACAAACTTTTAAAATGACAAAAGATCCTACTTTTTTCATACTGTTTGAAGTTGCACACGCCTCTTAATCCCAATTCCAGCATCCTTAAAATCTATCAACACATACCCAAACATACACACAGCCAGGCACACACCATCATCTACCTGCAATCATATATTAAAGCTGAGCCACGCGTGCCTTTGAGAAACTACAGTGTACCCGTAATTCATCAGGTCTCACGCTAAACTGCAATAAGGAGTCAATCCATCCATTTAACACCCTCATTCCTCATGTTTGGGTGGTGGGTCTGAAGCCTCATCAGTCTGTGTCCCCACATTAACATCTCTCCTATGAATCTTTCCATGGTATCCATCATACTTTGCCACAACATAATTTGCATTTCATTCTTTTAAATTCAATCACAACAGTAAAAAACATGTAGCCTATGTCCTTATACTGTAAAAAGGGAATCAGACAATACCAAACACCTCCTTGAACATTTCATCAGTGCTCTATTTCAAGCAGTGATACAAAAAACGAGTAAAAAAAAAAACATGTCTTCCTTAATTGTATTGCTGAACTCAGAAAGATTCAGCCTTTCTAATTTAGCATGGATTTTCAAACAACTATGTCAAACAAAGCAAAAAGTCTAAAAAAACATAATTCAACTTGGTCTTAAACTGTTTTTATTGTTTCAGCAGACAAATATGTGTCATGATGCTGATCTAAATCTATATATATATATATATATGTATATATATATATATATATATATATATATATATATATATATATATATATACAGATACATATATATATGAATATATATATATATATATATATATATATATATATATACATATACATATATATATATATATATATATATATATATATATATAACTGATACACTCATGCTCTGGCAGAAATCGAGTAAATGCACATGCATGAAGCATAAGGTATTTTCACATCCAGACAATGATTTACCGAGTTTGTTGGGAGAGCAAAATACTGAAATGTCATTGATTATAACTTTAAATGAAGGTAGTTTTTGAAGTTGTCTACGAGAGTAAGGTTTGGGAAAAACGTGGCTGTGTTTCAAATTTGAATACAGTGTTTTACTTGGAAAAAAACATGAAAAATATGGGGTGTGTGTTTTAACTGAGGGCATATTGTATATGATAAATTACGGCAGGTATTTGTAAGGGATTCAGTTGTTTGTGTGGTCTTCTATCCTACTTTAGCCATTCCCGGTATCCTTCCCGGCATCATGAGCTTGGCATGAAAGTCAACACCAACCTCCAAACTTCTCAGATATCTACTGTGGGACTTGCTAGTTCCATACGCACCCCGCTTGGGCACATTATATAAATCAAATCAGAGAGCAGCTATCAACTTGCTAATGTCTTCGATCAATCACAGCACAGCTATCTCGGTCCCCTTGCTCACAAGATGGCAGCGCCCGGTGTGTTTACATATGAGTGGTATTGTAACGCTTGAGAATTACACAATCAATACACAATGGTAAAATAATTATGACCAAAAATATTGGATTAGAGCAGTTTAACAGTCAGTTTAATAATAATTACAGAAGTTTGGCGGTCATGTTTCACAGAGAGAGAGGATATTTTGGCTTTTTGTATCAGATGTGTTGTAATCGCAATGTTGGTGAGATGAAACATTTTTCATATTTTGCTTGTGCTTGTGTATAACATGCACCTGAAAATTATACTTTATTTACGAGTGAAAAAATGCATGTTATACATGAGAAATAACGGAATGTTCTTTCTGAAGTATGGTGCTAACGAACATTAGCTAACCATAGCTTTGTGTGTTCGGTAAGATAACATTAGCAAACAAAGACATCTCAGAGATTATTTCTGTCAAACCTTGGGCCACTGTGTAATATTTGAGCAAAAGAAATCTAAGTAACAGAGACAAGTTCTGACAAAGTGATAACTTTTAGCAATTTGTGAACCAACGCCTGAGAAATGGCAAACACAACGACAATGAAGGCTACCTTAACATTAATTTAAAAATTATGTTAATGATCTTGATGTTTGCATAGGGGTCAGTGCACTTTCTCAATTTTAGTGTCCTCTTCATTTTAACTCTGCCAACATTTTATCTGGTGAATGTATTTCTCAAAAGCATACCGGAGACCCTCTATCTGCTTCTTTCTGATTTTTCTGAATTTTCATTATGATGAACTGTAAAAAGAGGGACGATCCAGTGTGCCACCATACTCATGCAGACACACGGGTAAAGTAAACCCTCTCTTTTTTGCGCTCTTAATACATCGTGGAGGAGTTCATTAAGTAATGTAAAAAAGAGCCCTTCATAGCCAGAATCACTGTGTTTGTCAATAATAATAATAATAATACATTTTATTTAAAAGCATTATTATTATTAGCAGAGCTGACGGTGTGTCACACCCTCCACACACAGCGGGTTTAGGAGTTAATGCCTTAAAGTGATATTCCGGGATTGAACAAGTTGGGTCCTATCACAAGGGTTAGGGCAGAAATTACCTCTACAGCAGTGTTTCTGTGGAAACACTGCTGTAGAGGTTAAGTCAGTCGCAGGGCGCTGTGGCTGCAGATTTTCTCCTGCTGCAGCATGCACTCATCGTAAATCACTCATGTATTTACTTATAAATTTAAAAAAAAAAAGTGTTAGTTTCCCAATTATCTTATTTTCTCTGCACAGTTGAATGGCTTGTGCAGATTTTCAGGTTTTAAATATGTTTTCCTAACTTTACGGGCAGATTTATGGACTGGATGCGATTTTATAAGTTGTATGATATCAGGTTTGAGAAAATGGTTTGGTTAATGGACAATTTGGTTGGGATAATAGACGTTTCTAAAGTAGGCCAGACAGCACCAAAAGCTGTGATGCTTTGGAATTTTTAAGCACTAAATCGCAACCAACTATTCTGTTTAAATCACGTTTAAACTGACAGATTGATCAAAAGAGTTTAAAAAAATAATTGCTCAGTCTGTGTAACTGTAAGACTGTTCTTCACATGAAAGCCTATTGGTGATGAAGCTGCATAAATGAAGCTGTCATTTAGATTGTTTAACTGCAATTAGAAAGGAAAATTAAAAATGACATGAATAGTGATAACCTTGACTGCCAAAATGACAGACAGCAGAAAGGTTACTGCAACCTCTGGTCAGAAATGAAAATAGTGGAATCATATCTTTTATCCAGCAACGCCAGAATTTTGAGCTGAGTGCTTTTCACAGATGACCTCCCAAATCGCGTTTCTTCTGACAACATTATGTTGTCTCTGCTGGAGTTCACCAGTGTGTTTATTTGCCTCAAACCCCATGGCTTCAAACTTCATGATGCATGTATGGCCACTCTGCTCTCCCAAACTCTCAAAGATGACAGCTGGTAGCACACGAAAAATCCTCATTCAAAGAGAGCGGGCCAAACCACTTTGTTCCAGTTATCAGTTGTTTATGCAAATAAAAGTAGATCCACTGCAACACACCCACTAATAGTACATTCAGTTTTTTTGATTGCACATGCAATTTAGTGCTTCTTATTTAGGAGGCGAAGGTGCTCAGGCCTTTCATATTGTTGAAGTGAGGAAGGATTATACACAATGAACTCAAGAACATCACTGAGCTCTTGATTTGGCCTCCCCCAAAAAATCTGAGTAATGGAAAAACTTGCTGGCAAACAGTTTTCAGTTCTGTCACATTTTAACAACCAACAACTAATATGTGTATTAAATTAACATTCTCCTTTTTCTTCACAGTATTGCACTGACTTTACTTAAATAGATCCACAATCATGCTATGTTAAAGGTGCATAACTTGCATCTTTTTTGCTTTGTTTGGTCCAGTTAACCTTATCTAATAAGCCTCATAACAAAATGAGGGCTTAATTGGACAAGGAAGAGATCCCACTTTGTTTTTATTTCAATAAGGTTTGAAATCTGGAGTTAAGAGAAAGAGCCTTTGTAAACATCAAAGCACTTCCCATATTTGAAGAATGACAAAAAAAAAAAAAAAAACAATCACCGGTCATTCTGTTAAAAAACAAAAACTCCCAATACATTTTCAGGAAACACACAATCAAACAGGGTTGTCCTTGAGCCATTAGTTTGTGCAGCCCTCCAAATAAATAGAAACAATACAGAATTTCCTTTGGGAGGCATTTTGCAGCTTGTTTTGCATGTTGAAGGACAATACTCAGGCTTTTATGTTCATAATGAGACCAGATGAGTGTGACTGGGTCAGATTGTGTATGACTAATAATAGTCCAGAGGGAGGTCACTATCCTGACTGCTCTACTTATTTTGATTAATCCATAAGGTCAAGGATGCATGCATTTAGGCAAACATAATAATACTTTATTATCAAGCAAATGGTTGTCCAAAATCAGACAAAAGTGACTCGATGTAAAGCTCATCTGATTACATATTGCTACTTGCATTAGTATTTTAATGTACATACATATACTAATGAATGACTCCTGGTCAGAGCTCTATATATTATCTTAAATTCTATATATTATCTGTTTAATTTTGTTTTTCAAAGTGGCCCTCTTAGTAATAAAAGCTGCCCATTCCTGCTCTACAGGTTCCACACTGGGCTAGAATTTACCTAGTAGTCCACCAGCACACCAAATCTTAGCATGCAGGTATAAATCCAGATGCATTACGGCACATGTTAATCATTGGCAGAAAAATCAATTCTGCCCCCCAGGCATAAAACTAAGTCAAAAGCAAACTGTCTTTACCATAATAAGGCAAACAGTTTATACAGAATGCAAACAAAGTACCATTAAGTGTTGTTAACTGGTAATCAGAAAAAGGACCATAATTACTTGTTGATATGGTTTTCTATCATTCTTTTCTGTGGTGGATATGTCTCCATTAAGAAAACTTGTTTCACACAGTATACGTATACGAGGACAAGAAAAGAGCCTCATTAAATTTCCTCATCAGGTGATACTATATCTTGACTGTACTTAGTTTGTAAAGTACTGACAGATTCAAGGACACCCCTGAGTGTGTGTCAGTGTGTGCATGTCTTATATCTTTCTGTTTTATATTTGGCTATTTTTAAGGGATTCATTTTTGTGTTTTGCAGCCAAATTGTAAGACCAAGCAAAGGATGAAAGGCACAGCTTTGTCACTAAAACAGGACAAAGCATTGTAAACAAAATAAAGAACGTATGAGTAGGTTTAGAATTTCAGTCTGGCAAAATAGAAGTGTGCTGTTTATTTTGGTTCCGCTGTGATTTTGTTGCAGGGAGCTGACTTGCACTCATCCAGAAGAATGGTGAACCTGCATCTACATGCACAGACCTCTAAAAAAAAGAGAAAAGCTGGTGGTATATTTATTTTCTCACAACTTTCCATTGTGCTGCAAGTGTGGCAACTCTGGATTATGTGCTGTTCTTTTTGTGTGTTTAGTTGATTGTTTCATTATTTATTTTTTTGTTTTCAAACTGATGGTCATAGGGTACAGCATTTAATTTGAATGTGCTTGAAGCTTGTCTTCCAACCCACAATAACTGCTGAACAAATGTATGGTTGTATCCTATCCCAATGGTATAAGGAAATCAAATCCATTATCTTTGATATGACAACATGAAACTATGCAACGCAGTTGCCTGGGGGATATATCCGTGTAAGGGAAAAATTACAGACACAGCAAGTTTGGGGTCTATAAGAAACAGGTACCATAAAGGCAGAATAAGTGGGTTAGCTGATTCTAACTGAACTCACAGTTTTCTTAACCTCGTCTCTAAATACTTGCTCCAATACCTGTTTTGTGTGTATAAACTCAGAAAATAGACAGACATTATCAAAAAATGATTATCATATCATTATAGATTTGCTAGTGGAGCAGCACTATGGTGCAGCAGATAGTGCTGTTGCATCATAGCTTGCTGGTTCAATAACTTTGGCAGGTGAGATCTCTCTGTGAGGAGTGAACATGTTCTCCCTGTGCATGTGTAGGTTTCAACCAGGAACTCTGTTTTTTCTCCAACAAGCAAAAAGAGCTTCTTATGGTAAAAGGTGACTTAAAATCTCCCATGGGTATGAGTGTGAAAGGTAGCCTGTCTCTGTGTCAGTCATGTAGTTGTCTGTGATGGTTCGGAGTGTATCTCGCCCCCACCCGAAGTCAGCTGGGATAGACTCCAGCCCCTGTGGCCCCAAACAATTAATGGGGATAGATAATGGATGGATGGAGATTTGTTAATCAAGTTTGGAAAAAGGGAACACATTAAATTTTTTCAATATTTAGCCTAAGTTACTCCTCGTGTACAGAAACAGAAACGGGCTTTTAAAGAAAAGAGATTACTTCTTTTTATGAGTATTATTATTGGCACCTTCATTAGAAGGCATGCAAAGAGGCGTAATTAAGGTAAGTGCATGCAAGGTAGTTCATCAAGCAGAGTCAGAATGAGAAAAAAAAGCATAGGAAACAGGAAAAGGGTTAAAACAGAAAGTTTTTATTGATCAAAACAGGGCTGAAATCAGGAAGTCAGGATTGTAGCAGGGAAAGACTGGCACATGATGAATCCAATATCAATGCAAGCTTGACAAGTTACTCATAAAATCATTAAAAAAGGGACCTTGATTTTTATATTTTTTATTGAGTATCTTTGAATGGCATGACTGTGACATGAGGGCTTTTAGTCCTATAGGCTGCTCAGTTGTGCATCATCCGGGCAAGCCTGTTGATCGGACCAAACATTGAAAAATTAGAATAGGTTGTAATTTGGTGTGCCTGTCTTTCTTGCTGTCTTATTAGGAAAGTAAGTAGAAGGGAAATGTATCTGTAAGTGGCCACAGAGCAGCAAATCAGTGACAGCATACAATTCTATTGACAGACCATACAGCACTGTGATTGGCCCTTACCATCTCTCGTGGCAGGAACATGTCTTCCTGCCGTAAGACCACGAGACACACACTCTCTCCCTGACGCGTGCTGCGAAGCATACACACCAGCTCCTCCTGTCCCACACCTGTGATGTCCACACCGTTGACCTTAACACACAGATGCACACATATAAAATCAAACATCAGGATAAATCAAATTATGTTCTCTTTCTTGTATAATCAGAAACAGTTCCTTTTGTTCCCACTTTTGGTTGTAATGGATCTGACACAACACACAAGCAGAGATGATTAGTTCATAATTGTGTTTTTTCAGTAACAGTTTTATGTTTAATTCAAAACAGCCTGCTATGCAGCAGAACCTATTGATTTGGAAAAAAATGTAGAATGCAGTTGGTTGTGTGTTGCCAAATCAGATATCTGAAGTATGCCAAAAATACCAAAATTGCCAGGAATAGACTTAAAAATAACTACCATATGCATCATGCCAGTCACCCTCCTTTATGTATTGGTGATGTAATCCACTATAAGACGTCCATGGAAATGGTAGACTTCAACAGCGTTAGAAGTGTGAGAGTCTGAAATGAACTTTTTGATTCATAAACCTGATTGGCTGGAGGAGTGAGAAATCATTGGTCAAGCATGTTTTTCACTAAAAACTCAAAATGAAGGCAATAACTTGTCAAACACATTTGTTTCAGTGCATATAATTGAGTTTAATTGTATTCTGTTCCTCAAACTGGATTATTTTATAAGATCAGGAAATAAAAAGTGTCTGAGAAGCATTTGCTGAGGATACATTTCCACATACATGTTTAAATACAAACATTTACCAGTTCGGTGGCACATTAGCCTCTGGCAACATAGTTTGGTGCTTTGCATCTGTTTATTTCAGACCAAGGAAGTGGGAGTGCATGACATCTGACTTTTGCCTTTATCTGATATGCCAATACAGACCCTTTCCAAAAAAATGTAATATCATGGAAAAGATTAATTTCCATAATTCCATTCAAAAACTTAAACTTTCATAGATTTTAGATTCAGGGCCCACAATTTAAACAATTTCAAGTATTCATTTATGTATTTTTACATAATTTGGGCTTCCAGCTCATAAAACCCACGAAAAAACAGGAATTCAAAAACTTAGAATACTGTGGAGGAATCAGCCCAAATTTACTGGGCGTGAATGTTTTAAACTGAGTGTCACACACTTATCATCTACTAAACTCAAAGCCCCTGCACAGGTTTCCCTGGTGTCATTCAGCAGCTTCATTTTGGTTCAATTTGGGGAAGACTGCAGACTTGACAACAGGTCAGAAGACCATCATTGATACCCTCCATAGGATGGATAAGCCACAAAGGCTCATAGCCAAGGGGGCTGGCTGTTCACAGAGTGCTGTGTCCAAGCGTATCAATGGAAAGTCTAGAGGAAGGACAAAATGTGGCAGAAGATGCACCAGCAAACGAGGGATGATGGGCTTCAGTTGATTATCAAACAGTGAAGTCCCTTAAAGTCATCTAAAGCTCAAATTATGTAAAATAAACAAATAAATACTTGAAATTGTTAAAATTATGAGCCCTGAATCTAAAATCTATGGACGTTTAACTATTTGAATGGAATTACGGAAATAAATTAACTTTTCCATGATATCCTAAGGTTTTGGAAAGGGTCTGTATTTCCAAATTCATTCTAGCTACACAGATATTGATAGCCAATATTTAAAGAATGTTTCCAGTTAAAAAAAGGTCCATGTGAGCTTTTGAGAGTTAAACATAACACTGTAAATCTGTAGGGCCCAAAGGGCTTATACTATCTAAGCAACATGAAATTATCTACTTAAATAAAAGGTGTGCAGGTTGATTTAGCATAATTGGACTCAAAGCTCTGTTTCCACAACCTACTCTAAAGATTATAATATAAAGATAAAATAAAAGTAAACTAAACTTCAGGTAAGGAACATCTGTTGATTCTGCTCTAAACTATATAAACTATATATGCACAAATTGTGCTGATATTTACAGGAGAGAAACTGCCTGTAAATGTCAGAAGACGTGTCCATATCTGCAAACAAAGATAATTAACTTTCTTTAACTGACCTAGAGCATCATTAGCCAAATTGCGCACATGTTAGCATTAGTTGCAGTGAAAGGGAAATGTTCATGTTGCAGTTATAAAGATATTCACTTTGGCTGAATCAGGATAATTCAGATAATGGACTTGCAACAACATTTGGCTTCATCTGAGATTTAGTTTACTTTCCCTTTTAAAATCACCATTTACATAATCATTTAAAGCCATAGCATTAATTATCCTGTGATGGCACAGGCATGTAGTACAGCCAGCAGGGACTGAGCGCTGTTTGTGTGTGCATCCACAGATTTGTGAATGTTAAGCACACACTGCCACACTCTCTTGCACTCCCCCAAAGCACAGCTTCAATAATTGACACAAATATTTTTTTCTCATGGCAAAAAACTGGTGTCAATTATTGGAGCTATGACAACAGAGTTGCATTGCAGTGCTACCCTTTAAATGCACCATTAAAACAGCACAAGACTAGAAAATGAATCCAAATGAAATACCACTGAACTCCTTACCAGTGATGCAACCTAAACAGTGATAAGCAATTTTGCGAACAGCCTGAGTCTCTGTACCTCCAGTATGCGATCTCCAGATTGCAGCCGTCCATCTTTGACAGCAGCTCCACGTGGCAGTATGTTTTTAACTAGAATAGGACCAGGACCATGCACTGAAGAATCTCTGGTAACTACAGTGAAGCCAAGGCCCTCTGAACCTGGATAGACATGGATGTAAAGAAGGTCAAATATAGATATGGATATTAGGTATTGTACAGAAATAAATATCGTACTTCTGTATCATCTGCTTCTATATTTGTCTTCCAAGCATATTATGAAAGTAAAGATTCACAATCCATCACCAGACAGATGCACAGTACACACACTCTTCAACTACTCCCAAGAACTTCAACACGATGTAATAACTCAGCTTCCAACCATATACAGTTAGGGTGATAATTTAAATCCTTCAGGATATTGTGTGTGTGCGTTTGCCTTAAACCTTTTAGCTATAGCTGGCGAAACCAAATCTGCAGGTGTGAAGGCTTTAAAAATGGGTTCAGGTATGGGGCAGAGAGGAGGGGAAGGTAAAAGAAGATGCAGTGCAACACAGCAGAAACAGAGCGTGAATGTTGAAAAGGGGAGTCATACAGATGAGTAGTCAGTAAAGAACAAGTCACACCCACAAGAGTGTGTGATGAGCACTCATAAACACACATGCATAGACAAAAACTACTACCACACAAGGATAGAGGGACAAGTTGTGTGTTTTATGGACCTCATTTAGTCCAGACTCTTTAGCAGAGCTAAGTCAGCAGTTTGATCCAGTATGAATTCATATCAGCAGAAATGGACAGATCAATAAAGACTTAATAGAGCCTGAAGAGAGGGAATCAGGAAGATGAAGAGAGGAAGGATGAGAGGAAGGAGAGTCAGCCAGAGAACAGAGAGAGGAAGCTTTGGAGGAATAAGCACAATGCTCAGCCAACGGCAGGAGAAATAAACTTGATTAATTAGGCTTATTCAGAAAATGGGGATACAAAAAAGAGGTCAATAATCCAGAGAGTCATATGTTGACTATGTGAGAACTGAAGGGAAAGGGAATATAGGCACAGTCACAAAATGACATAATAAAACTAAAGAAATTTTTTTTCTATTTATTGAATTTCTAAAAAAAAAAAAAAAAGCTTAAGAAACCTAAATTAAATTACAAATATGATCACAAAAAAGTACAAAATGGATTCCCTGGACATTGACATGATATTCGCTGACAGTAAAAAGCCTGCTATGGTACAAATGATAAGTTAGAGGTCAATACTGGACTTCATTGTGTACAAACTGACAGCTACATCAACCTAGTAACGTTTGGAACAAGAAAAAAGCAGTTTCGACTATTCATTTGAAAACAGAACAATTTCTTCAACATAATAGAAAAACATATTTACTGCCAAGTACATCATAAATGCTGTTAAAGTAAAAATATTTTTTCCAAATATAATTTCAGATTGAATACCCTGACATTAAATTCGAATTACAAGCATAAATGGATTAATCTGTGTCTCTTTTAAACACCAAGTAAGCATCTTGTTTTTTTCAGGACCTTTATCTTTTTCTGTTCTCTGATCAATCAAATGTATGATTAAAAACCTTTTAAGACCTTTTAAGTCATGATCCTTTTTTCAACTTTTACATTTGGTTTGAATAGATTCACACAAAGGTAGACCAGAGCTATTATTTTTTTAATTATCAAACATGCATCTTTGTATAGATAGTAGTATGTAGTTAATTAGTGTTTTTTTATGACATCATGAGACTTTTGATGAGAATAAATATGTAACATATTTAATGCAGTAAAAAGTTGCATTTAGTTTCCGTTACCCTACTTTTAATACATTGAGGGGTTGGGACAGAAGAGTGGCTTTATAACCACAGGGGCTGTCGACAGATACTGTCCCCCATGTAGCTCATATTTGAGCTATGTGAATCGTGTCACACATAAATACACTCAGCACAACAAACAGAAATCTTTGCCTCCTATTGACCTGCAGTCTGTATCAGATGCTATCACAGCACTGAAAAGGAGAAAATGTTTTTTTTTTCCGAGTGGATTAAACTTATGTCGGTCAAAAACAGTTACAAAGAAAACACGTATTGCAAACAAAGCTGATTAGTCCTGCTTGGTGATTTTTAAGTCCTAACTATGTCACACAGCCAAGTAAATATCTCCTTAAATCTTATATCTTTTTAAACTATTGAGTACGGGGATTACACAAATGAACAAAAGTATTACCTATCGAAAAACATGACCCTGCCCTTTAAACACAAGGGTTTTTTTTTCCACTATCAAATGTACTTGCAAAGTCAACTAATAATAGACGAGCAATGGCACTGGACCACTCCTGTCGCCACACGAAACACTATGTACGTTTGGAGGTGAGCTGCAGTCATCTTGCCAGACATGCAGACTGCTTTACAGCACAAATTCACAACCAAGAGAGGAAGTAGTTTGGCAATTGTGTTTAACAACAGTTAAGGGTAAGAGACGAAAGAGGAGGGTGATGGATGAGGCTGGGGGAAAAAAGAGAGAGAATGACCAAGCAAGAAACCGAACCAGAAAGGAAATATTGGACAGGCTTGTCCTTTCAGCAAGAGCTCAAACAAAACACAGGTTGCAGGTAAGACACTGAGCGGGCTGTGCTGCTATGGAACAGGTGGGTGCAAATCTCATTTCAAGGTTTTTTTTCCCTGTTTGTTGAATTTGCTCAAATGTTTAACTTATCTTATTATTGCTAACCTTGTCAGTGTACCTCAACATGCATATAATTACTAAGCCTCTCCAAAGTGTTTTTTCAGAAACATACTACAGATGCAATGGTAATACAAATGTGATGATACACCCATGCTTCATAAACTCTTTACAACCCATGGTTAAATAGGACAAAAAAGCAACATTGTTACATTTTGAATCAATAATACTGTTCCTTTCAAGTCAATATATTTTAGTGGTGCAGCAATGTCTATCAACTAGCTTCACCCTTAGCATTTTTTTCAACAAGGTGATGGTGCTGTGACAGTCAGGTGTCTTTGTGGCAAAAAAAAAATATTCCTATATATTGCTGCTTCAAAAGATGGCTGCCTATATATAACTAAGAATCAGAGATTCACTCAGTGTTCCTCACCTTTTTTCAGGTCAATCCTCAGTCTGCGTCCTCCTCTTTTATTGGTCACCATGTTAGGGAGGGCGGGGCTCTTCCTGAAGAGAGGGCTCTCACTCCTCCCTTTTGGTGTCTGCGGCAGAGAATAGAAAGTATTTGCCTGAAGCAAAATATCCAAGCCTCTCGATCATGTGAATCGGATCCTTTTTGAGCAATAAGAACAAAATTAATTTAATTGCAGGGGGGATTTCATGGACTGTCTATGGTCTTTTTTTTCTCAGTGAATCTAAGTATTGTTTAAGAATGGTCAACAGACTTTATGAAAAGAGATTGATTCAATAGAAATGCTGAATCTACAACAAACCAAAGGGTTATTCAAAGTAAAAAATCACTTTCTTTTCACAGTTGTAAACATAAGCAACATGTACCACAACAAGCATTTTTTGAGGTAGCTAATAGAATCCTGTAAATTGTTTGTCTGTCAAGAAAATGAGGTGCATATGTTACATTCATG
Organism: Scarus forsteni; assembly: GCA_036419115.1. Lineage (NCBI taxonomy): Eukaryota > Metazoa > Chordata > Actinopteri > Labriformes > Labridae > Scarus > Scarus forsteni. The sequence continues at coordinate 41,860,490 of JAZDUH010000098.1, forward strand.
CCTTACTGAAATTCTTAGTGGACGTATTTTTAAGTGGGTAAAAGATGATTCAGGTCTATCACATTCAAAGACTCTAAATCAATTCAAAACATCCAAACTTCTGATGTTTCAAATATTATTTCTTCATCACTTTACCACATTCAGAGCGAGTTTGTAGTTTGTTAGCAAACTTCAGACTAGAGAGAAGAGAAGTAAAAAGCATCAAATGTAAAGTGAGTGAAGGCTGCAGAGTTGAAAACTGACTCTGAAAATAATAACACAAAAAGTCTGTTAAAACTATGAGGTGTAAAAGGGCCATGTGTATCCTTACAAGGGGTATAAACAACTAGACAGTTGTGACATCTTAACTAATTTTATTTGGTAAAATCCTTAAATGCTGACAATCCAGGCTCATTGCATATAGAGAGAAAAGGCCTACTGACATAATGTTGGGTGTGAAAAAGCTTTTGCATGTTCCATATAAACATCACAACCCCAAAAATATCAAAGCAGGGTGAGGCTTGAGTTTAGCTAATGAGCATGTAAACTCACTGTAATCTCAATGTATGGAGGGAGCCAAGTGGAAAAAGAGGGGCACAATGTAAAGCTTTGCTCAAACTTCATTATGCACTGATCAAACAGCTGCACTGTGCAGCACAATCTTCAAGGACCTTTTAATATTTTCTAAGGAATTAATTTGTGATTGTTAGATTATACAGCGCAGCTGATGCTTCTATAGCAGCTATTATTCAAAACACCATTGTGATACTGATGGCAGGTCTTAATATGTATATAGAAAAAAAGACCTTGTAGTTGAAAAAAAAAAGAGACAAGAACAGATCAAAAACACAAAAAAGTAAATGTAAGGTCTGTAACCCACTTGTCTTGCACACACTTGGCTTATTCTTACTGCTGTAATTTCAGCAGAGCAACTTACATTCGCTTCCATAATGGCAGCTTCATCGGCCAATCGCATAGGTGAATTCTCAGAGGTCCTAAAGACCGGTTTGGCCTTGACAGGTGGAGGAGGCTCTTTGGTTTTGGTGATTCGGGGGCTGCTGTCATGACCAGTGTTGTTGCCAAACAGCTGACCAATCAGACTCCTCTCATAGCGTTCTCTGTTCGAGGAGGGCACAACTTCCAAACGGACGACTGGGGAACGCATTGCTTGACGGAACACTTCCTGGGCCCTGTGAGGGTGAGCCAGAGATGGAGGAAAAAAAAGATGGGGAGTAAGGAAGACATAGAGAGATGAATGGTTGAAGCAAGAGGAAAAAAAGAACATTTTGTGTGTAGTTTAAAGTTAGGTATGCATACCACATATGGTACACCATTAAACTAATCATGCCATTAATCACAGTTAAGGAGAGAGTGTAGTTATTCATATTTGACAAGCAAAGTAATTATACCAGAACATATAACTCAATAAGAATAAAGAGATTAATAGAATGATACATAGCATAAACCCAATTATAAATGACAAATTAAACAACTTCCAATTAATTACTAACTATTGTAAATGGGCTCAATTTAAACAAAAAAAAAAGAAAGAAAGTGAAATGAAAGGAAGTATATCTTGGTTTCATACTTCCTTGTTCAGTAATGTTAAATTTTTTGTCAGTTCTATAAGTCTTTGCACACTGTGTTTGTCATTTTTTGATGAATCACAAAAGCCTTGAACAAATAGTCTGGTCTATTTCTTTCTACTTACTGAATGAAATTGTATTGAGGGTGAAAACCAAGTCATCACACCATGAAGATGTTGTATTTCTAAAAGACGAACAACTTTTGAAAAGTAACTGGCTCTGTGCATACAGTAGCTGTTAGGAGGTTTGAAGTTGATAGTTGTAGCACAGAAATGGAGAAAATGTATCCTGTTCCAAAAGGGATCAAATGACATGAGTTTAATGTCTGTAAGCAAACATAATTAAACAATTTTGTGTTAAACTGAGCTTATGGCATCTTTATTGGATGGCATTCTCTGCTCTATATCCCTGCTTCCTGAATCTATCTTTTATCTAAAATTAAATATCTATCAAGTTAAAAGGCCAAAATAATCTGAGAAAAAAATGATTAAAAACATTTAAAGGTCTTATGACAAACAGAATATTTTTATATACCTTTTGAATATTAATCTTTTAAATTGATAACCTGCTTCTTCAAATATAGGAAAGGTTAAAACAGAAAATCAATAATTTTCTGCTCTGCAAAACCCTTAAAAAAGAGGAGTTGAAGTGCATTGGGTTATTATCCAAGACTAGAACTTAGTAAACAACTATTCGTCTACTCACACGCCTGTGGCTGTTCTGCATTGAAAGAGAGGACAAAAGCCAAAGGGAGCAGGGAATGCAAAAAAAATCATGACACCTGCACAGCTGGTCATTATATTCTCATGATCTAGAAAAGAGCTCATTTAGCAGTAGATTAGTTTATATCATATTATGCTAACTAAGTTAGAGAAACCATTGTGTCAGAGACTATCTGTGCACACCATCATTCACCCCAGTTAACCAACAGAGAAAATGTACTTTGTTTAATGTATATTAGATTATACTCCTATTATTTCCTCCTTGATTATCAGATGCATAATGATCTCAATGTTTCTGTAAAGGCTTTGTTTAGAAAGCAGTGTTTGAGGGAGGATCATATTTCAGCACTTTAGATCAGCAACAAAGCTTCTTCAAAAAGGGAATGAAAAGGGGTCTAGGGCTGAAAGGCAGTAACTATGAGAGGGGATGTACTGAAAAGTTATTTGTTCTGGCTCTCGACACTCCACATTCACATACATACATGCATACCTAAAGATTACACTGATAATAGTAATGACCTAGTTTAAATACTCTTTCTTGTCGCAGCATACTTATATGATTATTATTTTTGGTAAGGGCATATGCATGACAACCTCTTATATTAAATCATAAAAGAGCAGCACCTTGATCTCATCACTTTATAACGGTAAGCCTGAGCCTCCAAATATTTCTGACAAGCTAGTGCGTTTGCACAATACAGGCCAGCAACTCACAGCTCAGTCCAGTTTTAAACTTTGTTGTTGCCATTCACCTAAAATTCAATTTTACCATCAACAAATTGGTAAAAGTTACAAGTACTATTTCACACTGCACATTTAAACATGGTATAAGATAGCTATGTGCTGTACAACACTGAGTGTCTGAATTTTATTTAAACTGCTTCACACCAAAGTGATGGAATAATTCTGCAATAAAACAAATAGTCACATCTTATCAACTTTATAAGTGTATTATAGTGAAACTATAGGGGGTTTGACAGATATACAATGATCCTAGGTATTTTTCAGTCCAAATTATCATCAGCCAAGCTGTAAAGTACCCTTTTCAAAAGTGTTTCAATTGTTCATTACAACAATTTATTCCACAATGTATTGACTTTATTCAGGCTTTATTAAAAAAAAGAGTTTTAGCAATAACAGTTTTGATTTTTTTTTTTTTTTTGGTCATCCTATGTAAAAGTGTTAAACTTCCTGAGAAAGAGAATATTTATAATTTGTATGGTGAAGATTGTTCATTTACTGGGAAAATCGGAGTTCATGAGGCAATATTAAGTACTTTTTTTCAGAATCAAATAATTTTATGACAACAATTTTAAAAGAAAGATTATCTGTTGTTTTTAGATTCAACAACTAACAGTATTAAAGTAATGAGGGTAAAAAAGGCACACAGTCTTAGTTTCACTTTAAACTACTGAGCAAAGAGAGAGAGGCAGCACACAGTGCTGGCTGACCATGCAAAGACAGGAAGTTTCAAACAAAGCTGTGATGCAGAGAAATTACACATGGGTTTTGTTTGTGAAAAGGCAGAAACATTATGAACAGCTTGTAATACAAGTCAAAATGTTTCAAAATGAAGACTATAAAAGATTTGTGTTGTTTAATATTATTGAAGATTTCTGTTTTAGGTTTGCTAGGATGTAACTGAAGTGCTGCAAGTCCACACGGTGTTGATGTTAGCTGGACTGTCTTAGGTCATGTCTCAACTCTGCCTTTCTGTCTGTCCATAGCCAAAGCAGAGACACGTAAAGTATGGCAGCGTTAAGCTGCCTCCACAACGTTCCAAAAAGTGTCCCTGATAATCAAACAGCTGACGTCACATGGATTTGTTCAATTCTCTCAATAGCCATGCCTGCTACCTGTTTTACTTGGCAAATATGTTTCATTAAGGCCCCTCAACATGTCCAGCTTTAGGTCGTTTTTACAGCATTTCACAAAGACTTGTGCAGAACAACGCTTATTGTTTTATTTATTAAGTTTAATTAATGTTAAAAAAAATTCATGTTAAGACACCACTCTTCACATAAATAAATAAATATGCACACAAGTATTTCGGACATTATTAACTCAAGTGGGTAAAACAGTAAAAATTTTGATTTCAGGTTTCAAAAATAAACCACATTTTAATACACCGTAGAACCCTAAATCTACCAGGCTGGGACATTTACTGGAACTTTGTACTTTTGTATAATGGAGAATACCAACAGCCTAAAAGTCATGTGACAGCATCACCTGTAGCCCACTGCAAATCCCATTCTTAAATAGATTCATATGGACAGCATATCAGGCTGTGTTTGACTCCCTGCAAAGTGGACTCCATCCTTCATCTTTTCTTTCATGTAGTACAAAGATATTTTACTTATTGTCTTTGACTTTTGAAACAAGGTAAGAAACTTCTATAATTTCAGTAAGCTCCATGGTCTGCATCTTTGCTCTCTTTTCTTCTTATTCCTTAAATTAAAGAATGATGTAAAGAGATCCTAGGAGGCTGTTTGGGCCTTACATTGCTCATACATCCAAAGCTCTGTCTCCTTGGGGACAGGAAATTGGTGCCTCTGGTATCTAATGATAAGTTCTGTATCTTAAAAATTGGGTTTAACACAGCTGCAAGACTTATCCTGCAAAACTGGAAAACAACAAGCTGCCCCACAGCAAAGGAATGGACTGATGAAATGGTCAGGATTTCATCTTATGAACACACGCTGAACATTGGGGGTAAGACAACTGAGATATGGGGTCATTTATGGCAACATGTAGGACTGAAATTCAGTAGATGATGGAATATTCATACATGTTCTGTGCTCTGTTTATTTATTTATTTATGTGAATGGATGTCACCCTTTTATGTCTTGTGCAATATATATACCAAAATGCTGCATTGTTTAAAGTTTAAAGTTGTCAAAAAATGATCAAAATGTTAAAAATGAATAAAAATTTGAATTGAAAAAAAAAAAGAATGATGTAAAGAGCCAACAAGCCGATAACTGGATTGCATTTACCAGGGCAGAGACAAATCCCCATACTGATTCTGGATTCTCCCACTACACTGATAAACATAAAGTGCTGTTAATAAGGAATTAAAAAATGCACAGAGTAGAATCACTGAATACACTTTCTAGATCATGACACACAATATTTTAAGGTGGATGCATCATTCTTAAGGGGATATATATGTAGTGTTTCACTAAATCAACTGTTTACGTTTGGTAATTGTTAAGTGACAATTTCTAATACACAGGCTGAAAAAAAATAACTGTGAAACAGTGTTTTCAACATACTGTTCTAGTTTAAACTTTTCTGTTTGATGCACCAAGAATGCTTCATTCCTTAAGAAAGCTTGAGTGTGCTTGTTGGGAGTGCATGGTCATGTCAGACTAAATTTGCATACTGAAACCATTAAATGCACTTGGTGGTCAGACCAAATGCCTCTGTCAAACCTTACTGAATGACACTTGTTGTGATTTTTATTGTCTTGGGACCACAATACAGAATAATAAAACTAGATGTGAAGCTGTGCATGTTTATGTGTGGATGGGGACCATTGTGCACCGATGAGATCGTTATTGTTCCTGGTTGGACAATGTGTGGCGGTGCATTTGTGTGAAAGAGATATTCTAATCAAGCAGACTACCTCAACACAGCTGCCAAGCTGGGATAATGAAGTTGTGTGTCTGTGTGTATGCTTTTGTGCGTTTACACTCAAAGGGATAAGGGGACTTTCAGTTGCCTACTTAAACTGTTTTAACCATAACTACATCTCAATAGACCAAATAATACTATCAGGGGTGTGTATCTAGGTGTGTCAGGATCACAATGATAATGTGGCTAATATAAATGACAAACACCATAAAGAGCAACTTGATGAGTAAAATTTAAATATGTCTTCACCTGGTTATTTGCTTTGAGTTTTAAATGGAGTATGTACGAAGGGAAAAATCATGTATCTGAGAGCACTGGTGTTTGTGAGTGTGTGTATATTGGACTACCCACATCTTTGAACAATTGGTGCAAACCCCTCTGGTGATAATCCATTTACCTTCAGTGCAGCATAAAACAGCCCACATATAATCGTATTACCACCCTGGACGCTGGACAAGTACTATTGAGTAGACTGAAAAGACATTGTAATGCACTGTAATCATCATAACATTCACATCGGTCCTTGTAATCTGTGGCAATCATGTTTTACAGGTGTTTCTTTGTCATTGTAATTCTCTGTAATCATGTTACATCCCCAAATACACCCATATTAATGTCCTGCTTGATGTGCTTTGGGGAACTGTAAGCAAACTCTGCTAAAGAACATCTGGTCTGGGATGAATGATGAAGAACGGGCAGAAACACAAAGGCCGGCTCTGACAGACATGCAAGCTAAACGTTTTCCAAACATCTGCCAAATGTTTTTTTTCTGCTTTTCTCTGTGATAGCAGTGCAATGGTGAGATATAAGCCCTCTGACAATGGAGAGGAAACAAGGCCCACAGAAACAAAGACAGCAGGGAAACAGGGGGAAAGACAGAGCATGCCTGACATCAAAAGCTTTTAGAGATGTAAGCATGCTACTACTTACGTATCTAAAAACACAACCTTCTCAACTTTGAAATTTTATTAATTTTAGCACTCTTTAATTGTTTTTTTAAATGTCTAAATAAACTTGTGCCACTTAAATTTTCTGAACTGGCCACCAGGCATCAGAGCAACCACATTAGCCTCGAGCAGTGGTGATTGTCTTGTCCCAAGATACAAGACTTCATTCTGTCAAGGCCGCTCTTTCTGTGAATGGGGAAAAACTTTGGAACTCGACCCCCTAATCTAAAAACAACACGCCCTAATCTAAAACTGGAGACCAACAGCAATGCTTCTCACAAAGGATTCAGACAATAGTCAAAATCAAAACAACAGTGCTCACATGAATAGTTTAACTGGTTGATTGCTTGACCATGTTGCCTTTGATTGACATCTTATGCATATATTTTAATCTGGAAAATCTGCTTATATTTTATTACTGTAATGTTATTGTACACTGTATTATTTCTCATTCTTCTGTTACATTTATTATTTTATCATTTCAAAAGTCTCCTGTGGATGAGTGTTGCGAATTAACACCTGAGTTTAAGCACTCAAACAGTTCAGCTGGTTTTTCCAATGTAACTGTGAAACACTAAAAATAAATAAACATATAAAAAAACACAATATGGACTCCTCTCTCCTGTTTCTGATGATGTTACACATGTGACACACCTGTTGTTATCTCTACTCTTCTTGTGATAGCAGGTTGCCAACTGAGTCTTCTTGATCAGAGTTGGGACAGAACATTTTCATTTCTATTCTTTACATGAACTGGTATTTGAAATAAGATCTGATTCTTGTTGGTTCTTAAGCAGGCGTCTGCACTCTCAGCTCTTCTATGACTCACAGTATTTCAGCCTAATTGCCATAGTAAAAAGTGTCAGTATTTTAGCACTGAAGCAGACACTTTCATTCTGTTCTCTCATTTCATTTGGAACTGCTCTTGTAAGCGTTTTTCCAACCACCCCACTCACTGGCTAAAAGTCTTGTCCATGAGGTCGGTGTTGTTGATCTTCACAATGCACTCTTCTTCTCTAAACAAGCCCTCCTTTCTTGAGCGACTCTCTTCTTCAACACCACGGATGTACAGACCAAGAGACCTGACAGGAGAAAGAAGTGAGAGGAAAAGGGAGTTGATTCAACTTTTATAATTAATGATAAACATGGATCAATCAATCTTTGATGCGTTTAGTATTTCCCAGGGGCACTAATATGCCTGGTGTAACAGTCCACAGACACTATATATTTGCTGAGCTCATGTCAGGGATACATCTCTATTAGCCTAATCAGACATAACAGTCCACCAGTGCTTTACCCATAAAAGGGAAAAAGTGTTAAAAATGGGCCTTCCTGGCTGATGTTGTACCCAGACCTAGAGCGCTGACTAGAAGTGATACACAGGTGCATTGGTTTAACATTGGAAAGGCCAATGTCTGCCCTTTGTGCTGTGTTAACATCAGCCATTTCAGGGCTCCAGACTAACTGGTTGCAAGACCACACTTAATTTTTTTTTTTAAGGTGCACCAGCACAAAAATTAGGTGCACCTGCAGCATACAAACACCCTGACCACAATGAGGTGGCTGGGGGACTGAAAAACAAAAAAAAAACCGAAATAACATATCCAGACTTTAACAACCAACAACATAACATTCACCTTAACCAGATGGTCTTATTCTCCAATAAATTTGAGCCAAGAATAGGACTTCACACACTTTAGTCAAAATTTACAAACTGACACTAAGGTAAAACACTTAAAAACGACATAAAGGGCAGAACATTTTACAACTTTTTTCCTTATTTTTTCTCTTTTTTTTTTATTTACTTAACAGCCCAGCTTTGTGTACATTCAGGGCAGTGAGCGTGGACACTCTTCTCTGTGCCTGTATGACTAAGAAAAACTCCCTTTAACAGAAGAAAGGGCTGAACAAATATAGATGTTATATTTAACGTTATTTTGTTTTACTTGCTATTGTTATTATTAATTCTCTGACAGAAGATGAATTTGGCAGCACTTCCCTGCTTTTTTCAGAATCTTGCCGTTACGTGTTGAAACCTGACACCACAGTCAGGCTCTGTGGGCTCATTTGCATACAGACAGCTGATTGGATAATTACTGAGGCCTCCTGTGTATATATGTGTGTGTGTGCATGTATTGGGGCGGTCCTACAGCCTGTGAAGATACAACGGATGGACAGAGAAATGAGAGGATGTAGACACTTGATCTTTGGTTGATTGAGTTAAAAAAACGAAGGTCTTTAGGAAACATAGGGACAGAAAGGAAAAGAGCAGGGGGTGGATGGAATTTGAGGAGGAGATTGGCAGGGTCAGGTGAGTCATGAGAAGAGCAATAAAACTCATCCTGCTTTGGTTTAGGAAATCCCCATCCCCTGTCTGTCTGTCACACACCCACAAAGAACAACTTTCCTTCCTTTTCTTCTTATTTTTTTCCACTGTGTTACTGCAGGGTTGCCATGCTGTCAAATAATTTTTTTTCAACATCTTGACAAGATAGTTGTAGTAACTGAAAAATGCACATATGAATATTTACATTTCAAGGCAGAACAGAGTTGTTTCTGATTTTGTGTACATAAATGAAGAACTATATACATACAGTATAACTATAGTTAAGTTTATGAGGCTGTCATCATACTCACCGCCCACTAAGTGATGAGCTGTAAGGAACAACATGAATTCCCAGAGGGCTGTCCTCTCCCAAGATCTCCACTATTCTGGTCAGGCTGTAGACATTCAAAATAAACACAAACACAAAGGCACAACACAAGAGTCAATAAAAACAGAAGGGAAACAATATGTAATAGAAAATAAAATGCAACACAAGAGGAAGTTTGGTCACAAAAATAAATGTTATCATCAATACTGTGTACTGGATAAATAAATAAATAATGACTTGATAGTGGAAAGATAAAGGAATGACAGTGTTATAAACTACAGAACTAAACAAGATTGATAAATGGTCTGCAGTTTTATAAGTAAATTATACCAAGTATCACACCCTGACATATGAGGCTGTCCATCACAATACATTTTATTATTGCACTTTAATACACATTTACACGCCACCTGAGTAGCTGTGACAACAAGTTGAGGTTAAGTGTGTTATCATAGTACACATGATCTAGAGCTTACTGCACCTTACAGCTCTACTGCAGTATTTATCCAACCCGAGGCAAAACTGAAGTAAAAGGAACTATATCAGATGGCCGCTCTTGGTTTTCTCCACAAAAAAAATCAGCTAAGATGGTTCTATAGGTTTTCACTCAGTTAAGTCAGTTTCATGAGTAAAAAAATATGTATCGACAAACATGATAGTCCTTTGAAATTTTTATCAAAATAAATTGATTCTTTTAGCTCCATCCATTTTTCAGTTGGTTCAAAACAGTCTGGATGCACCCGGCATAAGATAGCGGCTAATAAAAAGGAGGACAAAAGGAGCATTAATCGTGACACACAGATGGAAATATATCAACATATATCTTGTAAGAACAAAGATAACTGATCAATTTAAAGATTAATTAAATTTTTTGTTATGGAAAATTTAATTACAAAAAGTTGATTTTTCTGGTCTGATTGCTTACCAACAACAACTTAAGCACTCCTTTGGCTGCCCCTGGGCTGGTGCAGTTTAAACCCTCCTCACATTTCCTTCCAACAGAGACACAACAATAACTTGATAGTTGTGTCATTTTTTGAAAAGACAAACACCCAAAAAAGTTTGCTGTTGTTAGCGATGATGATTCATGTCATTTAGTGAACTGGCACTTAATTCCTGAAGCTTCACTTTTGGGATATGTGGTCTGTATTTGACCAATGACAGCAAAACTTTTTTGAAATACTATCTCTGACATTTAAGGATAATTTAATTTATCTTTTAGGTGGAAAAAAAAACATTTCACAAATGCAACAAAATATACATATGCATATACATATATATATATATATATATATATATATATATATATATATATATATATATATATATATATATATATATATATATATATATATATATATATATATATATATATATATATATATATATATATATATATATATATATATATATATATATATATATATATATATATATATATATATATATATATATATATATACATATATATACATATATACATATATATACATATATATATATATATATACATATATATATACAAATATATATACATATATATATATACAGATAGATAGATAGATAGATAGATAGATAGATAGATAGATAGATAGATAGATAGATAGATAGATAGATAGATATACGTATACATACATATATATATGTAGTAGTCCAAGAACCAAATTCATGTTTGAGAATTATGTCTGTTAGACATAATGCCAAAATTCCACTGAGTACAAGTGTGTTCGATAACTTCTTTGTGCCATTATTCCTTGTATATTATCTTCTCTCTTTGATTTTTAAATGTGTCTCTCCATTTTGGAAAATTCTAGAGTGTCTGTTTTACATTCTGTCTGAGTTTTAACGTGAGCGTGTTGAAGTCTTTGTTTGTTTGATTAGTTTATCTATCAGAGCACAGCCATTAATCCTGCCCTGACCTTCTCCCTGCTCCCAGTGTGGGTGTGTTATTTTTTCTAAGTGAGTTTGTCTAAACTTAGTTTTGTTCTCTTTGGTTCAACCCCTCCTGCTCTCTCTCTCTTTCTGTCTGTCTCTCTGTTTCTGTCTCCTCATTTTGTCTTCCTGTCTCCCTCTCAAGCATTCATCCATCCCTAAACCCCCATGAACCGATAGCAGTGCAGATGTTGATAAACTCCACAGAGAGGATGGTTGATGATTTCGGGGGGCAACAGGGGAGAGATGCAAACTGAAAAAAAACATTTCCTCTCTCTCTCTTTGTCTGAGTCCTCTCTCTCTCTTATAACACAAACAAAAACACAGAAGGTTGATGATGCCTCTGCGTCACTCTGCTCATTCAAATAAAGCCACACACGATGAACAAGGGACAGAAACACTGCACAGACAGCAGCAGTGGAAATAACTTGACCGAAATATCTATATTCTGTAACACAGACAGCCTGTAAAGATGGGTTTAGTTCTTAACGGGTTCACCCTGTGTAAAACTGTTGTTGGATTCTATATGTTGATTATCAGACCAGCAGATAAAAACTACAGAAGCTGAAGTTAGTATCAGAGTCAAAAGTCAGAACTGACTTTTTCTCAGACTTTACAAAAAAAACTAAATCTCAAAAAATAAAATCTGTGGTCCTAAAACTCTTCAATACTGAAGAAATACCTCATTAAAAAAGTTTTCTGCTAGCCATTTATGAAAGTAACCCAAGCAGAAAGACAAATATGGCTGGTCACTGGTGTACTAAAATTTTAGTCTTATCAAAAAGATCCTGGGATTTTCTGTTAAGAAAATGAAGATTTATATCTGCTGGTGTCTCCAGTTGACAACAAGAAGGATCATCAGACTTGTTAGAATATTTTGTTTGAATCTAATCTCTTTAAATGAATGTATAGTTGTTAATGGAGTGGATATTTCAGACGGTCACTCTGGTGAAACGACTGATCACATTTGTAGTCTTTGTATTTATGATTATGTCTCTCTATTACCAATTGGGTCTATTCCAAATCAATGGAACTCAGTGTAGAGCATTTATCTATGGACCTATAAAAGTTAATTTCATTATTCAATATGGCATTCTTTTGACAATATTTATCCTGAAATATAAGAAAACCCTCTAAAACATTTATCCTGTGTTGTATATATGGCACGTCAATGTAATGCCTTGGCCCTCTCTCTTAGCTTGCTGAGAGTTGTGTCACTGTCATGTGTCATTAGCTGTTCTCCTAAAAAAACAAAAGCTGTGCAACAAATACCTAAGCTGTACATTTATAAAAGTAACATAAAATTTAATGTTGGAAAGGGGAAGGTTAAAAAATACATGAACATAATTCCTATGAGACAGGGTTGACCACTGTCACTACAAAAAAATAACGTAAAAGGTTAGTTTCATCATTTTTCTCCAGCACAGCCTATATCAGGGCTGAGCACCCCAGGGCTCTTTCACTGGCCTGCTAAGAGAAGGGGGGCATCATTTTGAAAATTCCTAAAATACCCTCTAATTAGCAAGCATTTAGTAATCTATTGTTTTTCCAGTCTACACTGAACACATCTCATGTGCTTGGCCCTGTTTTGCAGATGCCTGCACAAATAACACACGACAGGGAGAACAAACCACGTAGCAGCCAGAGCCAGGTCTGATGACTCACGGAGCTAGACAATATGACCACATCACTCCTGTTTAGGATATTTTGTAGTCATATTTTTTCCTGTTTGCACTGGCTTCCTGTATGTTTTAGAATTGATTTTAAGATTTCACTAATTACTCTAATGTCCTCCATGGTCTTTCTCCAAGCTACATCTCAGTGCATATATTGATCCTTGGAAAGAAGTCTGCTGGTTTCCCCACACAGCAGACTAAAAACTCAAGGGTAAAGGGCATTTTCAGTGAGGACCCCAAAATTGTGGAATGATTTGCTCAAGGAGATCAGGGAAGCTGAGTCAGTGATAGTTGAAGACATACTCTGATCAGCAAGCCATTCCTAATTTAACTTGAAATTATTATTTTTTTAATTTAAATTCGGTTTTAGACTCCAGTTTTAAATAACTGTATGTCTTTTAGAGTTCTTTAAATTTATCATAAAAGTTTAAAGTGTTTGGAATTTTCTTGTTTTTTTCTTGTCTTTAATTTTACATCCTGCTTGTTGTGTTGCCTGTTATTTTTTATTTTTTAAGTTATTGCTATCCTCCTAAATCACTTGGGACATTGATTTTGAAAAGTTTTATTTAATCAAGGACTATTACTATTACAATGCTCCTGCTGGCCTACATTCAAATCCAGCCTGTGGCTAGCTTGCAGTCCCCCCCAAGTCTACCCAATTTCTCTCTCAAGTATCTAAAAAAGGCACAAAATGCCCCAAAAAATGATCTTGAAAAAATATGCTCAGTGGGTGAGCTGCTGAAACACAGCAGCAAATCATCGTGGTTGGAGCTTTTCTTTTCCTGTGCTCTAGCTTTACCACAGTTTGGCAATCTGAAGTCTGTTGTCCTGTGTTGGCTCTACTGATGCTCTCTGGATCGATATGTCTCTGTGAATAAAAATTCACACAAAGAATGAAGAATAAAAAATGAAGAAAGTAACCACTGTCTAGCTTGTTCACACTATGATCAGTCATCGTTTTGAAAGTCCAAGACAGGTGGGTTTAAAAGGAGCTCTTAATTGTCTTTCTTTGCATTTTACATAACAATAATTTTTCATAAATTTGGGGCGATTTTTCAGCAGTTTTCAATATTTTATTTTTTTAGTGATTTTCCCATTTGCAACACTTGAGGAATGAAGAAGCATTACGAAATAGTGAATGTGTGGTTGTGCAGAGAGTAAAGTTGACAAATGGACAATTGTATTAAGTTTGCTTCTAAAAATTGGGTTTTGTGATTTCAGCTCAGATATGAGGATTTTTTTTTTCTTTTGGGGGGGGGGGGGGCATTTTGTGCCTTTATTTTTAGGAGAGAATGACAGTGGATAGGCTTGTTAAAGGGGTCAGAGAGTAGGGAAAGACACTCTGCAATCTGGCAACAGGCTGGATTTGAACCCGGGCCAGCAGAAGCAAGTAAATGGGACGTGCCTGGTTGCCAACCACTCCGCCACATCAGCACCCCAGATATGAGGATTTAACAAAAAATGGAAAGAAAAATGGAGAATTCCAGCTCAGCTGAGGATGCTACATAAGCATGGAAGTTTCGCTGTCTAGTGCTCAATTTCTGTTGGAACACTTCATTCTCTTTCTGATATCTTAATATATATATTATATTCATTATTGGTAAAGGGTTAAAGCATGTTTTAAAGTGCTCTTACCATTACAAGTAGGTATGTGTGTTTTTCGTTATGATGTTGAGTTGCCAGATCTGTGGGACATTTGAATTGTGTGATTTACGATTAAATCACAAAATTATACTTACATTTTGAGATGGTACACCTGAAAACAGGACAATTTAAAAATGGCACTGAATAGTAAGGTTGTTGACCCCTGGTTGTGTTTCATAGTATTACAACTATGACACTCAATATCATACTATGAAGCAATGACACTTAACCCTTAAAAAGTTACAATCCTGCAAGTAAAGTTATGTTATGTAAACAAATGTTAGAAGCTATCAAAGAAATAATGCTGGTACAGATGACGTGTAGGAAATTGATGTTTCTCCATTTTCTCCAACACTCAAGATGGCACTGAGGATGCTGTAGGCTATGTGGATATTTAGGGGTATTGAACAGGACTGTGAAGATAAATCAAAAGTGGTAGAATGAGACAAAGCAGATAGACAGAAATGGAGAAATAGATAACAGGGGTTTAAGGGTTGCTAAAGGTATGAAGGAGGAAGTACTGGAGGAAGATATATTGAAATGAAGGGAGGAGGAGGCACTGAATTAATTAGACAAGGCTAATGAATAGCATTAATATGAGAGGGGGAAAAACAACCACCCCTCCCTGCATCCCTTCCTGCTTCTGTGCCTCTGATCTCTAACACTCCCACTGGAGAAGACACACACACATACACTCACTCACACACACACTTGAGATCCATTTGCGTTTCCTCTTTTATTTTTTGCGATGTTTGACAGGCTGCAGCGCAGCAAAAAATGAATTGGAGATGAGGGAGAGACGAAATGGGTGCGACTTGAGAAAGGAGAGAGGGAGCGCAATGATGAGAGAACAAGAGACGGAGAACAGGGCCAGACACACAGAGCAGCAGAGAGGAGAGAAGCACGGAGAGATGAAGAGAGCAGGTGTTCTCTTTATCCACCTGCCACTTCACTGATCCTTGCTATGAAAGACAGAAGCACAGAGGAGATAGAACAAAAAAGGGATGTGCATTACCAAACCACTCTGCTCCTCTCACTGTATTTCACCCTCCTCTCATTTATTATCTCCCTGTATCACTTCAAAGTACAGAGCGCCAATGTACAGAAGAAAAAGAATGGAAATCAGAACAAATGTACAATGAAGCTTAAGATTAATGCATTCAAATACAGGAAAATACATTCAAATGGTCATTTAAAAACTAAGCTAAATAATCTGCATTGTAGTTATTTGATAAAAGTATGAGGGAAAAGCAGAGTCTTTCTTTGGGATTAAGTGTGAACTCTGGTTAAGATGTTGGTAAAATGGGTGAGACTTGACTGTTTGTCTTGACTTGACATTTTGTGCTGCTTTATTTGTATTTACTTTGCCGACCAAACGCCTCGGTAAGCGCGGACCGTCCAGGACAAAATCTCCACTGCACCTCCCCATCTTCATTGCCACTACTTTCAAACAAATACAACATATCGGCTTGTCGGTGTTCATGAGCTCATACCTTGTTCATTCTGTTTAAAACCAAAATATTCCCACACTTGGGCTGTGGCATTTGGCTTAGGAACCGTCGCTTTCATGCCATCATTCATATTAGTGTTTTGTTTCCTTGTTACTCCTCACGACGCTCACTTGCAGCTCTGTGTGTAAGCGCAGGCGGCCCCGCCTCCCCCCACACAGAATGAATGACTGACAGATGGATCACTAACCCTAACCCCACTCATTCTGCTATAGAACCAACAAGCCCAGGCATTGAGAAAGATGGACGGAGTGAACCATCTTCTCATACAGCCTGTTCGGTAGAGAGAGGGGAGGAAAACAAACACGCATGCAGGTGACAATTTATCGAGGCTGGCAAACTTACCGAGGACATTTTTATTTATTGTTCAGTTAATTGATTTATTGATTATCGTGACAGGCCTAATTGTTGCAGTGTTCGCCTTCCAATTAAACACATTTGGCCTGTCTAAATTCACCACAATAAAATATTAAAAACTTTTCCAAAGTGATTGAGCAAGGTTTTGTTGGTTTAACTGCCTTGTTTCACGCCTTGTTTCAAGGTTTGTTTACACCAGACTACATTTCTAGCAAAAAGCTCGAAGCATACATAGTGAAATGTTAGTAAAGATATATATATAGAACATGTCCAAATTTAGAAACAAAAGACAGAGGATTAATAAGCATAGTGCACTAGTGCTACACTACGTAAAAGCTTTCGTTAACAATAAAGGAGGAACTTTTAGGAAAAAGAGGAATGGATGCATCAAAAAGAACATAGACATTTTAGAAAAACAGAGGAGACATGGATGAGGGAATGCACATAGGCATTCTCATTCAAATACAACTACATAGATCATGTGTTGATAAAAAGAAGTATTAAAGTCAAAATGATAAATGCATAAACCATCAAACTCCTTTCACAACCAGTTTGTCTTTTACATCCAGCAGAACCCATTTACCTTTTCACCTCCAAGCTCTAAAACACCTCTAACATACACAGCATCTTATTTCACCAAGAAATACAACACGCTGGCAATGCTATTTCAATAAACCAATTTACAGTAAATCTGTTCCCCGGAATAAAAGGCACATTTTGAGTCACAGGTAATGAGTTTCACAGTGACCGTGCTGTGTGCTTTAAATTATGATGAGCCATTACTGTATTTGGTGTAGGTTCACACTCAAAGGCACAAGCTCGCACATAAACACATACAGGAAGGACCACGACACGCACAGGAACATACACAACAGTGGAAATTCATATAGACCACAAACATTCACACAATCATGAACATCTGCTTTACTGTTCCAATATTTATGGCAGTGTTTCTCCACTCATTTTGGACTTTTTTTGCAATTTCAAGGATCGTTTCCTCTGCGACCACAAAAAACCCATTACATCACTTTTTCATTACGCACAGCTGACATGGTTTAGATTGTGAGTGTATATGACAGAGTGTGCATATAAATGTCAGTGTAAAAATACAGGCATTTAATCAACTTATTTCAGTTTTGTTCACTTATTACTTGAACAATTCAAAAACATACTACCATTTACAGTTATTTAAACATTTTAATTCTCTGACAAGTTCAAAATTTTCTAACATCACAACAAAACAACCATCAGATGTGACCCCAAGTTCTTACATTTCTAAAAGCCAAATTCAGAAAAGACGTGACGCTGTATAAAATATGAATTTAAAAAATACATTTTCACGCCAGTTCTCAACTAAATAAAGCACAAACAAAAGGTTTTTGACACAACTCTTTTTTTCTCCCAAATGTATACATACTGGTATTGATGTAGAGTTGAAGCGATTCCTCGAGTAATGGCAATTATTCAATTACAAAATATCCTCGAGACAAATTGTGTGCCTCAAAGCCTTGTTTAATATATAATTAAACATATAAAATATCTGTATATATCTGGACTACTAAACAGTGCACGGTGTTTGACATAGACGGTAATTTCTGTGGCACAACGCGCCTGCTGCCTCCGCTGCTGCGCGGCTTGTAAAATCATGAAGGAAGAGAAAAGAGAGGGACAGAAAGGAGAGAGTCCGCAGAAGAAATGGCAGAGAGTGTCCCAAGTGTGTGGTCACTGCAAGAAGGGACGAAAAGAAAACACAGTGCAGTGTGTCTGATGTCAAACGGAGTTAGCTTAGCACGTAGCTTAGCATGATAGCACGTCGTCACTGCTGCAGCACGTCAACAGTAAACAACTGGTCCGTGCGTCAAGTCCTCAGAGCGACACAACAGGATGACACTCACGATACATCAACAGAAGCAGCTAATGTGATCAATAACTGAGGTATGGGCTAGTAAATAACCAACTTTGATTATGGCTCTTTGTAAAGGCTGGTTCAGAACGTAAATCAATGCAGAGGCTACTTGCCCAGAATCATGTGTATTTTGTTCACATATTTTTCGCATCCAATAACCTTACATTTAATTTGATTGCAGAGAGTAGAACAGGAAACACTGACAGTGAGTAGGTGAATCAGGTGTAGGGAATGCTTTCATATGTTATAGAAATGTACATTAGCTAGTTAAATTATCTTAGTATCTAAGTATGACATTATTTGGTCCTAGAAATAAAGTAAGCAGAGTAAGATCATCAATATGGTACAGTAGTAAAGGTAAAATTTTAGCAAAAAGAGATAATCATGAATACAAATAAAATAAAAATAACCAAATTTAAAAATATATACCGAAAAAAGCAAGATATGGCCCAGATTAAAAATAAAAGTATAGATTTTGATTTTGAGATCCCATTTATGCTCAGAATGTTCAAAATAAGAAAAAAAAGTTGTTAATTTAAGTGGCTTGGCTTTTCTGTTTTGTGTGTTACTAATAATAGTAATGTGAAGTGATTCAATGTAAAAAAAATTTAAAAAATAGCAGTGAGCGCAATGTAACTGTTATCTGATTACTCGATAAAAATTTGATTGAGTAATCGATTACAAAAAGAATCGATAGCTGCAGCCCTATATTGATGCCTGTGGAATGGTCCCCAAAAGTTGTTACAGTGTCTTAAAAAGACATGTTAAGTTCTGAAATGCTCCAAAACAAGTTACAGTAAAGAGGACGCTATATTACACTATATAAAAAAAAAAACGAATTTATTATTGGATGTACTAGACACACTTCTGAAAAGCTTAGTTGTTCACAGTCAACAGAGGTTTTTCCAAATTGTAAAGGGCAGAAAGATAAAATAATATTACAATTCAGGAATATCTGTCAACATATTAAGGCTTGCAATTTAAATATTTTTTGTCCACAGTCCATAATTTTGTCAAAAAAATTGAAGAATCTGGAAAACTTTAATGAACCTTCAAGGCCAAAAATCTATTATAATTGCCAATGACTGGGGGTCTTAGAAAAACTTGTTACACACACATATTGTGATATTTAGCTTCACAGAAGTCTTTTTCTTGACTTTTAGGTTTTAACTCTCCTTATTTGTCACTACTGTTTGGACCTCATGTTATATATCATGAATATTCAAAAATTAATACATAACGTAGACATTTTGACTGCACTTCTTTATGCAGAAATTACTTTCTGCCCCCCATTTGATTTTCTCCCTGTTGCCGTGACATCCAAGAAAACATAGGTTTATAAGAGTTCTCAACTTCTGTATGTTGCTTTTATTCACATTTTAATCCCAACTTTATGTTATTTAGAAGAAAAGAAACAAAATCAGACTATCCTAACCCCTTCCTATAAGGGTATATATGTACTGACTGATTAATATGAGTCTGTACGACCATGTGTGAGAGTGTGATCTAATCACTGCTCTCCTCTGTGGTCCAAGCTGGTTGCTATGGAGAAGACCAACTAAAACAGCATGGCTGATGTCAGACACTTTTCTTTTCCATATCCTCCCTCATACAGTTACTCTCCCTTCCTTTGAGTCTATTTCACAGCCTCACTGCACATTATTTTGTTTTAGTATTTACGGATACCCTTTGGATTAATTGGGCACCCAACCTGACCTGTTGATTTCAAAGTACACAGTAATACTCTATCCATTAACAGAGGTTAATGCTGCCAGACAGAGGAGCACATAGATCAATGATGTAACAGCCACTTTCACAAATTTCAGACTGACCCTGTCACTGACTTTGCATTACTCAAGCTATTTCAGAGACTGGCTCCAATGTGGTTTTATAGGCACATTTTATCAAGCATGTATTCTGTTGTTTAGGCTGGTAACACAGGATAGCAATACCAAAAAACAACAGTTATAAAACCTTAAAAAATTCAATTCCAATTACAAGTGAACCGTTCCCTTCTAACCACAGGCCCTTCCATTACATGCCAGAAAGGATACAGGCTCACTTTCTTTGGAACACTGTATAAAGCAACAGTTTTTTATAACTGACACAGTTATCCAAGAGCTCAGAGGAACAAACAGAACAGAAAATAAGCTATGTAACAATTTATTTTTTTCTTTTTAAAATATATTGAGCATAAACATGCTCCCAAAATCAAAATCCATATTTTTGTATTGGTAAAAGTAGTTCTTACATGGAACTGCCCACAACAAGGTCTGCAGATTATTTTCAGCAACCAGCTCATGATTTTAGACTGAAACACTGGTTTTGGATTTTTCATATTTTTGGTGCTTTGAGCTTCACAGGGCTTTTGCCAATTAGTCCAGTTATACCAGAGATAAGGCAAACATCTCTACAGCTGAAATTTTCAAAATACAAAACTCATACATACCGTAAAAACCTAAATGGATAAACAGACCCTTTAGTTTTAATGATAACTGTCTCTGAGCAATAAACCAGTTACCACTGATCAAATGATATTGATATTTACCAATGTGCAGTGGTGTAAATATTTTGAACTTTAACATTTTTTTGTTCATATTGTTCTTGCAGTTTGTTTTTTTCTCTGGGTCAGATTTAGCTTTTTTGGTACATTTTTTTTAGTTTGGTTATTTTTATTTATTTATTTATTCATGCCTATCTCTTTCTGCCATATATTTGCTCAGTGCTAGGTCAGATTCTCTTCTCCATATATATGCTTCCCCTTGGTGATATCATGAGGAAATACTCTGTTAATTTTCACTGCTACGCTGATGATACACTGCTTTATGTATCACTGAAGCCAGATGAGACAAACCAATTATCCAAACTAGATGCACGTTTAAAGAACATTAGAACCTGGATGGCCAGAAATGTTCTTCTTAACTCAGACAAGACAGAGATCATTGTGCTAGGCCCTCAACACCTTAGATAAACCTTTTCTAATTATTTAACTGACATAGATGGCATTAGCCTGACACCAAGCACAACTGTTAGAAATCTTGGGGCTAAAATCAGGCCTATCTTGTCCCAGAGCAATGCTGAAAAGCTACTCCATGCTTTTGTTACCTCTAGACTGGACTATTGTAATTCCCTGCTTACAGGCTGTCCCAGCAAGTCCCTTAAGACGCTTCAGCTCGTCCAAAATGCTGCAGCAGGCATACTGACTAGAACTAGGAGAAGAGACCACATTACTCCTGTATTGTCTCTGCATTGGCTTCTCATAAAATACAGAATAGAATTCAAGATTCTTCTTCTCACCTATAAAGCTCTCAGTGGACAGGTACCAGTTTATCTTCAAGAGCTTGTAGTGCCGTACAGCCCCTCTAGAACATTACGCTGCCAAAATGCTGGCCTGCTTGTGGTACCATCAATCTCCAGAAGTAGTATGGGAGGTAGAGCCTTCAGTTATCAGGCTCCTCGTCTCTGGAACCATTTACCGACCACAGTTCGGGAGGCAGACTCCCTCTCTACCTTTAAGGTTAGACCTAAAACATTTCTCTTTGATAAAGCTTTCAATTAGGGACCAGCTTGTAGTCCATAAATTAGACTCATAGTTAAGATGCAGTAGGCCTAGACTGCTGGGGGGATCTGGCACACTGGGCTCTATCCCTCTCTCTCACACTCTCTCCCCACATCTGCATTTGCCCCTTTTGTTTGCTCCTGTACTCGTCTCTGGCTCTTGTCCTGAAGGTGGCCTGGGATCCTTGGTGGAGACTGCCTGCTGCTGTGGAGTCACGAAGCCTCAAAAACTACAATTATAGACATGACACATATTTGGCCGTTTCATTAGCCACATTCAATTCCCATTATCATTATAATGTTAATGTAGATATTAGCATGATCTCCCTATCCATGGTTGATACATCAGTAGTAACTATTTTTATCCCCACATAGTCATGAAGTCCCTCTTGAAAATGGGATGTCACATCTCAAGAGGCCTTTAATACATTTATACTTAATGGAGACAAATATGGTAGGGATGCACTTGTGGTCTGGGCATCCATGAGTTCGTCACTACCATAAATTCTTACTTTCAGTACTTCTATAAAATCACCACAGCCATTCAGACATGAGTACCCTCCTGAAAACGAGATGTAGCATCTCAAGAGGCTAACCTCTAAAAAATCAGACGACAGGTTTATGGTTCATGGATCTGTCACTAACTTTAGTTCTTGCTTAAGTTCACTTGTCTCCTCTTACCTCCCTTCCTTTGTCCTCACACCCCAAAACAGCATCGTGTGGATTTGCTGTTCATCATGAGGCTGGGATCCACATTCAAGATTTCCTGCTGCTTAACAGAAGGTTTTTTCTTGCCGCCATGATGGAGGGATTCATGATTGGCTATATGGATTCATGTTGGGTGTTGGAAGTATATATATTTGCATATATATGTATATGTGTATTTTTATATGTATATATGTATCTATGCATATATGTGTATCCATAAAATGAAGAGCTTTATGCTATATTATAAAGTGTCTTGAGATAACACTTGTTATGAATTGGCGGTATACAAAGGAAGATTGATTGATTGATTGATTGATTGATTGATATTTGACTTTTGTGATGTAACAATGCTAATTTTCATATCGAGGATCTTATTTAGGTTATTGTATTACACGGCCCAAATAATATCATACTTGGATACTAAAATAATTCAACCAGCTAATGCCCATTTATTTAAAATATGAAAGGATGCCTACACCTGCTTCCTCTACTCACTGTTGGTATTTCCTGTTCTACTCATTGCAATCAAAATAAAGAAAAGTTACTGGATGTGAAAAGTCTGTGTAAATCACACACATAATACTTGGAAAGGTACCATTGTACTGATTTACGTTGTGAACCAGCCTTCAGAGAGAGCCATGACTAAAGTTAGCTTTTTTTCTAGACCTACCTGTAATTTCAGCGACTGATCACATTAACTGCGACTGCTAATGCGTCGTGAGTGTTATTTTGTGTCTGGTCCACTGACTTGGCGCACAGAGCGGATGTTTACTGCTGAGGTGCTACAGCTTCGAAGACATGCTATTGTTCTAAGCTAGCTTTGTTTAACAACAGATGCAGTACACTTTGTTTTCTTTTAGTTTCAACTTGTAGTGATCCAACAGTTGGGATACTTTCTACTGTTTCTTTTGTGGACTTTCTTCTTTCTGCCCTTTTCTATTCTCTTCCTGCATGACTTAACAATACTTGCCACACATCTACTGTATGTTTCAGCGAGGAAACAGCGGGCACTTTGCGCCACACAAATGACCGTCCATGTCAAACACAGTATGTTGTATTGTGGTCCAAATTAAAACCAATCCTCGAGGCACTTAATTTGACCCGAGGATTTTTTTTAAATCGAATTACTTGGATTATCCAAGGAATCGGTTCAGTCCTTCTGTATTTACTCACATGACAAATAACTTTAATATTTAAAACTCCTTTCTGTACAATAGAAGAAAACAATAATTGGAATGAGTCCAAAACTTCCTCGATCACATGCATTACTCTCAAGGTGCGTTCACACCGGATGCTACTTGTACTACCTTGGCAATCATTCTCCATGCAAAGTCAATGTACAGCCACGATAGGGCAGGGTTAAACCTCCCGTGATGCAACTGCTGCGTACAAGACAATCACTTCACTAGTTGCGCGATGTCAAAGTTTTAAAAAAGTTGATCTTTTCAGGCAATGTCGTGTGTGGCTGTGCGGCAACCGTGGTGTGTGCATATGTGACGGTACCCAAATCAGACAGTTTTTTATCCGGACTACAGACAAACAATTTATGTCCATGTGGGAAACATCAGTCAGTGAGGACATGAGTTCCACCTTGACAGACTGCAGAAAACTCACAGGCGATGCTGCGGCATCAGCTGCAGTGTTTTGTGTTTGACAAGTGATACAGTTGGAATAATGTCAGCTTATGCATACTATTATATGATATATGATATGATCCCGGTGAAACTCGAGGGGACGTGACGTCACTGACGGCTGACGGCAACGGTGACCAAAATGAGGCATTTATGGACACACGATGCGACTTCAGTGGGCAATGCAATTTTGATCACAGAGTCGCATTAGGTGTGAACACAGCTTCACTCTCCATTAAATGACCACTTTCCCATGAAACATTTGAACAAAAAAACCCAAATCAACACAAAACTGCGAGGCTAGGGGCTTGTGTCTGCATCTTAGGAGGTTAATTACTGGAGGAACAGTCATCCAAAGGGAGGAGAAGTTGAAAAAGCTGGGACGAAGCTAACATGACTGAGGAAACCTGACTGGATGGGTTAAAGCAGCAGAATGAGTGCACATAGTAAGTAATTAGCAATGGGTTACAATCACCATTCTTAAACATGTTCATATAATTTTGTTCTGGTCATTCATGGTTTTATAATAGTTGCTTGTCATTGTTCTCCATCAGAATTAGCCTAGCCCCTCTGCTGCTACTCCCCCCACTCTGCCAGCATGTGCGTACACACATATGTTTAGAAGCCCCAGAAGGCTCATAGGGGCATTCAGTACCCCAAACACTTAATTAAGCAGTGCTCATTAGTGTATGCATGTGTCCTATGTGTTTGGTTGTGTCTGCCTGCAAAAAAAAAAAAAAAAAAAAAAACATGCAAGTGTGTTTGTAACTGCTTTTTTCGAGGCCATGTGCGTATAGTCATCAACACGCGTGTATTTGTGTGAGTGTGTGACACTGACCCCGTTTTGGCAGTTCTTTGTACTGGGCTAATGATGGAGCTTTTTTTACACTAACTATATGTGGAAGAGCCTTGATCTGAATTGGAATACAGTTTTAATGAAGGAAAAGTAGGACACAAACATGCACACAAGCATCAATAAACATGAATGTAGACAAACTTGCCTAGGCAAAGCTGCGCACAGCGATGTAAAAGGTGGACTGGCGGACAGGAGGGGCAATCGCCCACAAAAACACACTAACCTGTCATTGAAGGTGTGCTTGCCCTGGGGTCGCTCTACCCCTGCTGGTTTCTCCACAGCAGGACTGGCTGCCTGCAGAGAAATACAAAGAAAAGCTTCCTGTTAGTGTGTAAAAGGCATTTGGGGAAAAATGAAGAAAGAGTGTTACAAACCACTTCAACAGAACACTCGATCCATCCAAAAGGGAATACTTGAGATTTGGATAGATTCACTAATAACTGCTGAAATAAACAAGAAGTGGTTATGAAATGTTTGAGCAGATTAAAGAATTATCCGTCTTCATTTTTGGCTGTCATTACATAACATCAAAATAGCAAATTCATCTTCGATCACAACTTGACATATTGGGGAATGCCTGAATGGAGCAAAATGAATTTGAAACAATTGCTTGATTAGCTACATTGATGGATGGATTATGTACAAATAGCAATTAATGTGTGTAGGCAAGAAGACAGTGTTGTCAGCAGTAATCAAAATTTCTGTCAACAGGCATGACAATTTAGAGAAACAGAGTGAGAAGAGCAGTGTGAATGAGAGCCAAGGGAGCTGTAATGATTACTTTATACACTGGCATTGGGCTTTCATGAGGCGTACATGTGTTTGCTTCAGAGACAAAGAGAGGTCAGATCCACAGGGCAGAGGTCGCAGTTCAAGCCCAACAGTATTAGGATGATGAATCATCTAATACCCAATATGCGACAGTGTTACACAGCTCTTCGTCTGTGTGACAGCATGTGTACATGTGCTCTTGGCAACGATGTGTGACTGACAGATATGCTTGAGAAAAAGACTTTAAACTGAATGCATACTAGGAGAAAATCAATGACAAAAGATCAACAGCCCAAAAAAAAATAACACAGCCTGTAAAGCATTTGACTCTGAGAGAAGATTTGTTCGTGTTTTTTTCTGATTCCAGACACAGTGAGAGAAGTATTGATTTTATTGGTCTAAAGAGACCCAAAGTCCTGAAGTCACCTCCAGACCAGCTGCTCCTCTACAGCATTTTACTTGATGACAAAAAATCAAATTTCATGTTATTAATGTTACATAATAAGTCCTGAAAAATGTGTACAGCTACAGTTACATTTTGCTGCATGTAGTCTTTATAAAAATGAATTCTGTAGTCTCTGTCATTTATCCATGTGGGGCTGAAACTGTCTTGTTGTCCAACTAATTGAATGAATTCAAATGCCAGATTTTACTTGTCTTTTTTTCCTTTTAGTTTGCTTTTGTTAGGTTTTTTTTTTGTTAGTTTAGATGTGTGTCTTTCCTGATCAGCTCCAGTCACAGCAATAATACTGAACAGCAGTCCTTCAGTTGAGCTCCAGACAGACAGACAGACAGAAAGACCGACAGATAGTGTCAATTGCACATTTCCAATTTACAACCCAATAGCTCAACAATGATCCGTTTGGTGGCCTGGTTACCTAAAGCTGTACCCAAAGACTCCACTGCAACAGAGGTAAGCAATTACAGTAGTGGAAAGCAATTCAAAATATATATCAAAAACCTTCTGAATGTGTGGATGTTTGTCTACCTCTCAAATATCTGCCAACTTAATATAAGTTAGACTTTAGTCCTTATCTGCATGTCCATATGTAGAGTACGTGTGACTGTCACACAAACAGGTCAATTAGGCTCAATGTTAGCAGCAGGAACTAATGGACTCCTAACATGACCTTACACCTTTGACCTCTCACCCTACTGCCATATGATCTCCACCACCTGTCGGAGAAGAGGAGAAGGGAGAAAAAAGAAAACAGAAAGCGGTGAAATAGATGGATGAATAATGGACAGAGAGTCATGAGTATCAAAAAAAGAACCGAAGAATCAGGGACAGCAGGGATGGAGGTTAGATGAGAGCGAAAAGTGAGTGACAGACTGCACATACTGTAACCATATGTTTGGGTTTCAGCGGTTTAGAAATCAATTAGTCTGGCCAAGCAGCATATGCTCTCATGTGAGCTTAATTATATCAAGATGACAGGTAACATTAATTATTCTAACCTCTTTGTCAAAACAACAGCCACTCATACGTTAATTGGGAGTCTCTGATGTTTAATTGTATGGCTTGCTTAATGACTACATGGAGAAGAAGTCTCTCTTTGGAAGAAGCAACATATTAATTACAGGCATGCAACGCATTTCACCTACCAAAGGTTACACATAACAAATACAAAAATTAAACTCAATTAATAAACGTCTATTGTATTATTACCCTCAACTTAAATACAGCTGTGTGGAAAAGCTACTTTTCAGAGATTTTTTGTGGATATTTTGTGCCTTTTTTTAATATGGAGGATAGGGCAGGATTCAAACCTGGGCTGGCAGAAGCATGTATATGGTCCATACCTGGTTGCTTACCACTCTGCCAATCCAGCTCCCCAGAAAAGGCACTTTTGTATATGATAACTGCTTTAACTGGGAAGATGTAGCCTGCTTAAGTCATGGGGCACCTGTAGTTTAGCCATATAGTACGCTGCACAACTGGAAGGTTGCACATTCAAGTCCAGCTCTGGATGTCACAAGTTGATGTGTCCTTGGACAATACACTTAAGCTGAAGTTGCCCCCCACTCCCTGCAACAGTGGCGTGTAATGGGTATGAAATCATATGAATGAAAATGAAGGAGAAGAGCATCTTGGCTGCGTCCCTCCATCCTCTACAAAGTCAGTTTCAAGACCAACAGGGCCCTTAACAGGAGCATTTCATTTAAATATTAATCAACTGTTTATGATTATCAGGCATACTTGAAAAGTACTGTAAAAATCAGTTAGAGTAAACTGTAGTCTATGTTTTCTGTATCCTCACCATCAGTAGTCTTGTACTGAGAAATTGACAAACACTCCACGTTTTCTTCCTCCGCAGCTATGCCAGGGCTGTCCAGTGAAGGTTGACTTAAATTTGTACATCCGAAATTACAAACAAAATTAAAGCTTCATCATCACTTTCACTAACTCTTATCCAGATTTCCTATAAACTTACAGAGATGACCAGGATGACTTCTACTCCCCAACTCTGCACCAAACCTTAGCAGAGATGCATCTCCAGTCTGAAAGCTCCTTTTGGTGCAGAGTCTTAAACTGACCATGTAGCTCACCTGGATTAAAACACACTAAAATGTAAGACTCTGCACCAATGTTAAGAGTCAAAGCAGAAACCTCAAACAATGGTAACCATAAAGGCTTAACCAACTGCCAATTCAAACACCAGTATTTTTATTTCAAAATGTTTTCTGGCGTAATTCTCCAACAGTGTTGAACACTATTATCTTCCATACATCAGCTGTTAGGTTTGTCAGATGCCAACCAAAAATGTATTGGATACAACACATAAACATGTGTTGTTAAAACAATAAAGCTGTGCATCCCTACTAAATTATGAATCTGGCAGTTAAATACTATACTTACAGCTATAAAATATGTAGTATATCAAAATATTAAATAGAAGGAACATATATTTTTCAAACATATATCTGTCCACAAAAGATGGAATTCTTTTGAGTAAAAAATAATTTTCAAAAAATAAAATAAAGATGAGTACTAAATGTGTCAGGGCTCACAGCTTGAAGAAATAATTCATTAGTTTGCTGACCTTGCACAGTTAATTTAATACTTGTGAGCATAAGTGCTGGTCCAAAAAAAACTCGAGCAGAAGCAGATTTCCATTTTGATTACGTGATAGATAATACTACCTTATAAAGCAAGTGGCATAATAAATGACCCAAGCATTCAGCATTTTCTCTCTAATTTAATAATTGCTAAAATGGGATAAAACCAGTGAACTAATAGAGGTTTTTCTAATTACTGAATTGCTAATCAGGCTAAGTGTTCCCTGAAAATGCTCCCTGAGTGAATATGATGAATTAATAGCAGCCCATGCTGAATGTGTGCAGGTTTAAATCTGCAGCATAAGTTTATGTGATATATGAGAGCTAATCAATACTGAAATATTATTTTGAGGTTTAAGGCTAATAAATTGGGGTGACTATATATTTTGATTCATATCATGTCATAGGGAGGAAGACCACAAGGGAAAAAAAACAAGGAAAACAGATTTTATAATCAATTATTGAAGTAAATCTGTTTGAGATTACAGTAGAAAAAAACATGTTGCTGTGTTTGGGTTGTAGACTGTATTCAATTTATGTATTAAATTAAAATCTTGATCAGTGGCAACATCTACCAAACCAAAAGGTGACAGTATTCTTTGTGTTTTTAGGTCTAAATGCTTTTTTTATTTATGTATATATGCTTGCATGTATAAAAGCATCCATGCATGGAAATACGAATGTATGGATGAACTTCTGTTTGTATGCATGCATGAATGCATGTATTTACGCATGTTTGGATATACGTATGAATGTATGCATGCAAGCATACATGGATGGATTTATATGTGTATGTATGCATGTATGCATGAATGTATGCATGTTTGTATGTTTATATTTATGAATGGATGGAAATCTGTAAGTTAGTATGTACGTATATATTCATGTATGTATGTCTGTAAGAAAGTATGTACATATACATTTTGTACATTTATCTATGGATGTGTATATGGGTATATTTATGTATGGATGTATGTATGGTTTTATATATGTATGGATACATATCTATATTTATATATGGATATATTTATGTATGTGTGTATTTATGCATGTCTATATGCAAGTATGTATGTATATATTTATCAATGTATGTATGTATGGATGGATGTCTGTAAGTAAGTATGTATGGATGTATGTATGGATATATTTATGTATGAATGTACATATGTATGGATATATTTACATATGGATGTATGAATGGATATAGTGTAGCATTAGGACAGTCCTTTCAATCAGTTCATGGACATTTGTCCTGCTGAAATTTAAATTGATCTCAACTAGGATTTTTCTAACTAATGGGACAACAGCATCACAATACTTTTAAAAGTTGTCTTGGAAAGTTTTTGAAGAATTGTCCTGCTGCCGTGGCCACTGTTGTGATTTTGATGCTGAGTTTCCAGGGGTTCTCTTCTTTCTACTTTTTGCTTGTCTAAGTGCATGGTAAAAGTTACAGTATTTGGTTTTATTTCATGCACAGTGCTGATGCATATAGCTTATATCCCCTGTCACTACAAATGACAAGTGTTATTGTGCACTGCTGGCAAGATAAAAACATGTTAAGTCTGGGTTAACAATGGTTTCTTTTGTCTCATCATTGTTTAAGTTTTGTTTGATTTCTTCCCCCCATTTGCTTTGTGCATTTTTACTTGCGCGCTGAATTTTCTAATCCTCAAGTGAATGACTCAACGGCACAAACAAAGCAAAGCAAATTTGAAGAGAAGTATATGTATTGAGTAGGGGTGCAACAATACATGTATCTGTATTGAATCGTTCGATACAGTGGCCACGGTTCGATACACCCATGAACCGAACAATACGCTATTTTGTATTTATTTATTTGATCAATTTCTGACGAGGCGCTGTGCACTGAAAGTTCAGTGAATCTGCGTTTGATTACTCCAGGCTGCATTGTCGAGCACGGATCTGCTGAGCTGCGTGCGCAGCACCTCCCCTTTCATCCAGCCAAGCTGCCGAGACAGAAGAAGCTACATGCTAGGGCGCTGCTACATGAAGAGTGCTTTACCTTCAGCTGAAACTGAGGACCCTCCACTATCATTCAGATCTGGTGTTTGGGACTACTTTGGCATCCGTGTTAAGTATGACCCTGATGATAAGCGTGGACAAAACACAACAGAATGTTGGAAGTGCAACACGATGCTAAGCTACGTCGGG
The DNA here is from genome assembly GCA_036419115.1 of Scarus forsteni. Classification (NCBI taxonomy): domain Eukaryota; kingdom Metazoa; phylum Chordata; class Actinopteri; order Labriformes; family Labridae; genus Scarus; species Scarus forsteni. The sequence goes on from JAZDUH010000098.1 coordinate 41,891,793, forward strand.
GGAAAACAACAGACGCCGACATCATCCCGGAGTTAAAACAAGTGAAAGCAGACAGATACAACAAGCAGCACACATGCTACAGACTTTACCTGGGTCATTAAGACAGCCATTAGCACATGATTCAGAGAGGACAAAGGAAATGGACCGGGCCATAACTACTTTTACTGCTGTCCACATGAGACCCTTTTCTGTAGTGGATAACGCCACTTGATACACTTATAGCTAGTTCTTTGTAATATTTACTCTGCTGCTAAGAATGCACCACAGAAGATGGGTGACTTCTCTATTAGATTCATTTAATTTTTACTTATTCTTATTTTTACATGGTATATAATGGCTGTTTTTTTTTAATCTCTAACAGGGCAGTACACTTCATTCCACATAAATATTTGTAGTAAAAGGTCACTTTTAACTGACAGTGTTAATCGATATTTCATAGCCCTTGTATTCATATTTATTTTTTATACTATTTATTCTGGCCCTAATAATATTCATAGTTTTATACACTTATTCATTCACAATATCACTGTGTGTTGTTACAATCCAGGAAGCCAATGCAAAGAAATTTCATTCCAAGTGCATTGCTGTGTAATTTGCATAATGACAATAAAGGAAGTCAAAGTCTCTGTGATGTTTTTGTTTTTTATGGATCTAAGTATGCACCGAAGAATGTGCCTGGTTTAGCTGCAAGAGTTACATTTAATTCAATTTAATGATATATACTCTGAGTTAAACCAATGTTGGTTATTTTAATAAACCAGAAGTAAAAAAGGCATTGAAATTTCTCATATTTTGTATCGAAAATGTATCGAACCGTGACAGAAACGTATCGAACCGAACCGAACAAAACCGAGAATTTTGTGTATCGTTGCACCCCTAGTATTGAGGGTTGTAATACATAAAAACTAAAATAATGTGGGATGCTGGATTGGTGGAGTGGGTTGCAACCAGGCGTATATACATATACGTTATTGCCAAAAGTACTCGCTCACCCGAAAATCCCCCTAAACACTCCTAAACCTTGTGGACAGACTTCCCAGAAGAGTTGAAGCTGTTATATCTGCAAAGGGTGGACTGATGTCATATTGAACCCTATGGCTTAGGAATGGGATGCCACTTAAGTTCATATGCGAGTCAGGGCAAGTGAGCGAACTCTTGGCAATATAGTGTACTTCTGCCCTCCCAGGTTCAAATCCAGCCTGTAGCCAGTGTGCAGAGTGTCTTCCCCTACTCTCTCACCCTCTTTCTCAAGCCTATCCACTGACATTATCTCCTATCAATAAAGGCACAAAATGTCCAAAAATACATTAAAAAAAAACTAAAATAATGTGATTGAAAGGCACACACTAACCCAAACTAAACTGAATTCAACTATTTAATTGAGAATCATAGCACCTCTACTGATTTGTATATTGCAGACTAATCCTCTTAAAGCCAGCAAATGCAGTAAACATGCATGCAAACATACATAAATCCTGCACTGCCTTATTAGCCCCTGGGCTTTTTGAGCCAGGAACAAATTACCTCAAACTGATTAAAACCCTCTCATTAACCTGTTAGCATGTGTGTTGTTAGCATGGGAGAGCATAACAGAGAGTGATTTTGTGGTTTACTTCACTCATTTGCCGTTGGCATTAAGAATAAAGCCCCATACCAGTAAATCTGTCTGGACTGAAATTAAATAAAGAGAGGGGACAGAGAGTACGGAAAAGACAGAGAGGAGCAAAGACGGAGAATTACTGCTAGAAGAGTACTTTCTTCCCCTCATCGCTCTCACCAAAAGGCCAAGTGACAATTTGAACAAAATTACCCACAGCCATTACCTTTATCTGAACCTGACTGGTTGAAAAGAGACAGACCTATGAGGAAGTGACGGTGTGCTTCTCTGTGTGTGAGGGAGAGATGGAATGATGGCAACTAAAAAAAAAACAGCTCAGGGAAGAGACTGAGAAAATAATGTTCAAGAAAGAGGAAAAATGACGGGGAAAGTTATTTATTTTATTTACAGTATGCAGTGAATCATTCACTGCGTCTACACTCCTGTGGTGGTTATTCTTGCATGGCAGGTGTTAGATAAAAAAAAATCACGCGGGGCATCAAAGTCATAAAGTGAGTGAAAAGATGGGAGTGAAAAGTAAAAGAGGGTGATTTTTCGCACTTGAGCTGTAATGACTGGTCTAAACTGGCACTGCACTTTAAAAAAAAAGCTTACACCATCAGTCAAAAAGGTCCAGACAGATCAAATTTTTGTGGAAAAAAAAAATTTCAGTTTTTCTGATGACAAGAAACACATCATTTGCAGAAGTGTCCAGCCATGGAGCTGATTTTTTTTCAACCTAAATCAGATCAGTTCATCCTTTGAGTTAGGATGGACTTTTGTGCAAAGTTCGATCCAGTGATCAAACACAGGACAGATTCACATACTGCAGTTTGAATTCATATGTCAAAATTTCCCCAATGCTCTTTGAACTCATTTGCACAGCTGTGAGCCAAGCTGTTTCATAAGCTTTGCAGTGAACTAAAAGCATTCAGTTTTAAAATAAACTAAGAATGAACATAGTGGAGTCATTATTCCTATGTGATCTTCAGTTAGCATGAGTCTGGATGACATTTATACACAAAAGTTCAAAGACATATGATTTCCTTAAAACAGTTTTTGTACGAGTGCATGATTTTGGATTTTTGTCAAAATCAGATATGGTGATATTTGCAGTTTTGTGTAATGACAATACACTTTAATTGTGTTGTATGGTGGCTGTTGCTAAAAACTTGTATCTATTGGCACTTTTCGGGCAATTAAGATCAACATAATGCAACTTAATGAATAACCATTTAACCCTAATTTGACACCTGTTTTTCTACCTGCAGTTGGTTTCCAGTTTGGGTAAAAGCCAACACATCAAGTTGGAGGGTGACCGGTTATATACGTGAATATTAAATAAAAAGTTGGTGATATGAGGCTTTGGAGAAACAGCACTAAAATGTCTTCTACACAAAATCTTAAAAATTTAAATCATGATAATAAATAACATATGAATCTTACAAAGTTATTGATTTCAACCCCAGTTTAAACTTAAAATTGAAGAATGTTATATGAAAGTGAACTTTCACAAAACCTTCCAAAACAATTCGAAACTTGTCATCACTCTGTATTTCTTTCTCACCTTCTCATAGCAGCTTAACATGGCGCACAGTTATATACTGGCTAATGTAACTTAGAGAGTGGCTTATTCGATCAAAGCTGAACTGTTTCCTGTAAAATGAAACTGCTATGCAGCCTTGGGAGTGAGCATGAACTGCTGTGCACCCACAGCTGTTGTGGCTGAGGTCACACACATGCATGCGATCAAACAGGGGCAACAATAGATAAACGCCCAAAAGCCTAAAATCTGGACTGACCTACTGTGTAACTGACATGCAGTAATATTTCATACTGACAGCCACAGCAGCGGTGGTGCGTCGTGAAAACAAAACTTAGAGGTGAGAAATGAAAGGTGGGAGCAGAAAACATGATCTACATTCCTGTGACTCAGTTTTCAGTAGACCTGGAAAAATAAATAAATTTATGATTGAAATAATTTGTTATTACAGGACATTAAACTTCTAGTGTCTCTTTTATCATCTTATTCTGTACAATGACAATCGAGTGCCTCATCTATTCCTTTCTGAAGGTTAAATACTAGAACAGGGTTGAAAGCTGCACTGATTTTGTGAAAGAAGACTTTGAATAAAACTCTGTAATATCACAGCAGTTATCTCTAAGTTTATTGAGTTTTCAGTATAGGGTAGCTCTGTAACTGTCCTTATAACACAGCCCTCCTCTCTAACGAAAATTATTATCTTTCACAACAACAAAAACTACTTCATCAGCCTCAGCTGGTAGAGACAGAGGCCGGCAACCTCTGAGAACCAATCCCATCCCCCAAAAGATCTGAACCGTGCAAACAGGTTTCTCTGTGGGGAATACAGTGTGTGTGAATAAAGATGTTTGTCCAGTGAGCCATCTCAAGGGAAGAGGGCTCACTGCTCAAGAGTCCAATCATTCATGTTGTTTCTTTAACCAGTGAACTGCAGGGAATAACTGTGTCCAACTGTGTGCAAGAAACATGAAACTTAAAAACTAATTTAAACAATTATTAATACCTCAATTGGAAGAGAAACACTATGTTGTGGTTTAATCAGCCTCTGTGTATGGCTCTATAGTGTGACCAGACACGTACATTAGTTTAATTGGAGTAAAATACACATAGGAAGTATTTCAAAGAATCTGAATCTAAATCTCTGTCAGGTTGAAAAAGTTAAAGGTGAAGAGGACAAGAAGAGAGGAGTAGGCTGGTTGAGGGGGTACTTGGTGTCCTGTAGATAAATTGGGTGCAATAACCTGTTATTGCGCCTTCCTCGTGTTGTTCCTGATGTTTTATATGAAAAAGCAGCAGAAACATAGTTACATGTAAAGGAAGATAAGGAAGTATGCATTGTGTATCCATTCAAAGGTAATAAACAGCTTTGACCTGAAACTTTTTGTTAGTAATTTTTTTAACAAGATATTTGATCATATATCACTGACCAGCAGCTTCATATGGTCAGTTAAGTCTGTATGCCTTAGGAATCAGACTGTATTTAAGTTGAGGGTCATTACTTACTAATACCCTTTACCCCCAAATTCCACCGGATGCGAAAGTGCCGCGCCATGCAGCGCCGCGCAGCGTCCTTGAAGCGTCCTTGAAGCGAACTGTGGAGCACTTCGCTCCCATTGTAGTCTATCGGGGAAATTCCACTGCACACGAAAGCGCCGCGCTGCGATTCTGAAGCGCCGGCGCGCGCCAAGGCGCGAGAGATACGCTTCAGGTCTATTTTCTGTGCGGCCGCTTCCAAACCTTGTAAATTCACTGTCGTTAAGAAAGCACCAGACAGGAGGTCACCGTGTGGAGTACCCGGAAGTTTCAAAATAAAACACAAACCACGGACTCTTGCACGTAATTTTCCTCAATTATTTGTCATTACGTCAAAACCGGAGGCACGAGCATCAGGTCAGCAGTCGGTCAGAGGGTCCCAGAGACAACACCACACCATGGACAAAGAAAAGTGAATCGTAGAGGTACAGAAATATCTAACATTGTATACATCATGGATATAGATGGATAGAAGTTAAATAATTAACGAAGCTGTGTGGTTTGGACCAGCAAAGGGACCTTAGAGAAGCTAAGCAAGGTGTTGTTTATTTCTTTTCTCAGTCTACAACACGTTTTATGAGCATGTGACATCGCTATTCTCATGATAGCCTGCGGCTCTCCGGGATCAGCCCTCCCCCTGCGGTGCTTCTGGGTGCGCCGCTTCTAGTGGGGTTTGCCTGTCGGAGCAATACCGCGGCGCTCTGCTTCGCTGCGCGGCGCGGCGGGGCGCTTTCGCATGCAGTGGAATTTGGGGGTTACTCTTGGGAGCATTAATGGTAGTATGCAGCTGCAAATTTTGCAACTTTTATGACCCTAAAATCTTTAGGGGAGCATTGTCTAATGCAGTTAACAGAACCAAAAGGTGGGATTATTTATCAGTTTTTTCTCTCTCTGGTATATTAGAACCTCTAATTCAATAAATGTAGTTCAGTTTAAATATGGGGTGCAACATGTTGCTATTATATGACCAAGTTTCAAATTATTTTCTTTATATTCTTTCAAGAAATGTTAAAAATCATTAGAATAAATTACTTTCTAATTGGTGTAAGACCACTTTGAACGGGTCCACTGCCTAGCTCTGTTAGCTTGACTTCCTGATGAAGGCTTGAAGCTATAACATGTCAAGGTCGGGTTTGCATTGAGAGAAAATAGGTTTGAGTTCCACTGCCAAAGACACTGTCCATGAAATAAGGCAAATTGAATAATTAAATAATGTATGACTTTATAGGCCGGCTTTATGTATTATTTTGACCAAAGGTGTACCATTGACGTTATATATAAACCAAAAGTGAACATGCTTTTTTTTTTTTTTGAGTTTTGTTCTTCTTAGAGAGAGAAAATTAGTGTAAGATGGAGACAGAAGTAAGAACAGAAGACATGCAAATGAGTATAAATACACTAAAAATAGGATAATACTTAAAATGCTTATCATCCAGACCTATGTCTACATATTCAACATTTTCATGTTGAACGGAGCTTCCCAAGTGTGGGCCGCGGCACCCTGATAGCCCAGGAGCTACAGCAGATTGGTCACCATATACTAAGCTTTACAGTTTATTATTTGCACGGGTGTTTTATTAAGATATATATTTAAGGCAAAACTAGTTTTTTTTGGTTGAATTTATCCAATAAGAAAACAAAAGTTCCTACTTCTGTTTTTACACGAGGGTTGCATCATGATTTTTGTGGACCCCATCTTATTTTCAGTCTTCATCTTTATCGTTCGATATTCCTGTTACTTGGGAGAGGCTGATGTAGAAGATTGGTTATGTCCACCAAACCAGCCATTATCCAAACCTCTTAGAGAGGGCCACATAGAGACACGGAATACAACCCATCAAATTAGCATGTTTTTGGTCTGTGGTAGGAAGCTGGAGTGCCTGGTGAGAGCCCACGCATGCACAGAGAGAACATGCAAGTTCCACACAAAAAGGCTCTGACCAACACAGGGATCAAACCAGCAACCTTCTTGTTGTGAAGCATGTGCACAAGCTTGTACTTCCATCAATTAGTTTTTGGCTAACAGCTGGTGTTACTATAAATAAAATGTTATTTTGTTAAAATTCTGCTTAGTGTGGTTTTTGCTGTGTAGTTTGTCAATGTGTCTTACCATCACACCAGTGTCTTCATTCAGGGAGGCTTCAGTCTCTGTGGGCTGAGGACTGAGGGCTGAGTCACTGCTGCTCCTCACCAGCAGAGGGGTATCTAAAAAAAACAGGAAAAGGGTACAACTGTTATGTGAGGGTCACTTTTAGCTGTTACATTTTCTAATGTGTAAGCACAGCTGCGAGTGCTCAAACTGTTTGTGGTGTAAGGAGTGACTGAAAAAAGTTTAACATAAAGTCTTAAAGCAAATTATCAAGTAGGTACAAATACAAGACACTAACAACTCAACAAAGGTAATTTTATTTATTGCAGTGTCAAAATCTTTATCTATTTCAGCACTAAACCCCCTGCTGAAAATGTTCTATATCATTGACTTTGCAGAGTTGTCATGTTGGGGAATCAAAATTAACTGGGCTGTGTTGTTCTAGCTGCTCTCCTTTCCATTAATGTTTCCTGGATTTAGAAATGATGACACATGCTCTCTGGCTGTCTAGAAAATAAATCACATTTGCTCATAGGTAAAAGATATTTCGGGAAGGAAAGTAGAATAATGGAAATGGAAAACAGAATGGTGAAAAATGGTCAAGTTTGCCTCTGCACTGCCTCTGAAAGAAAGCTATTTTCTCTGATACAAGCACATTATGGGTTAACATACAAAAACCCACATCAGCATGCACACCAGAGACTATTTTAAGAGAGTCACAGTTCAGCAAAACTCATGTCTAATAATAATCTTTGTGATGACAAGGTACAGACCTTGAGCTCTTTTTGCCACACTACAGAGAGGAGTGAGTGTGCATTTCTTTTCAAGTGTCAGAGCAAAATGAGAAAAAAAGGGAATGGAAAAATGAACACTTTCATGTTATTAATTCTAAAATTAATTTTTACTCTGTCATAGCAATCTCTGTGAGATGTCAGTCTGAGGCACAATATGTTTACAAAAATAAATAAAAACACGGTGATCACTTCAGAAATAAAGCCTGCTTTTGGAGGACCAGAATCATCAGCACAAAAGTTTCCAAAGTCATGAATACAACAAAGAGTGGAAGAGTGGAAGCAAATGTAAGCACATATCCATAAATGTGTCAGCATTTCCCTTTATTTATTCAGGCAACTCCGACACGGACACCATTTTTCACAGCTCGAGTTTAAACATAAGACACACTAAGGGTTTATAAAAGCCTCCTATTGCATGCTTACATTCAGTAAAACTGTTATTTAAAAAATAAAAAAATAAAAACATTTGTCAACTTACGCTACAGTCTTAAAGACCAACGGAAAAGCATGCTTTGTAAAGTGGACGCTGTGGCTTCATATTGTCACCTGTAAAGTAACTTGCATCTACTTACAGTACCTCACAAAAGTGAGTACACCCCTCAAATTTCTGAAAATATTTTATTATATCTTTTCATGGGACAAAAGACAGGACATGACACGTTGGTACAGTGTACAGTAGTGAGCGTGCAGCTTCTATAACAGTGTAAAACTGCTGGCATCAAAAATGAGTATACCCAAATGTGAAAGTGTGCACATAGGCTCAAAGGTCTCTAATTTCATAGACCAGGCACAGGCGCGGCACACCTGTCCTGCGCCGCGCCAACAGGATGTGTCCAGTGCACTTTGCAAGTTTCCTGCATCACGCATAGAGGCACAGAGAGGCGCATCCAAGCCTTCGCCCCTGCTCCTCTGCGCAAGTGCCAGAGAGGGAGGAGAGAAGGCGTGAGTGGGGCTAAGAACACAGCCGAGTGCTGTCTTCATCAATCAAATGAACGCCTCTGCTTGCCTTTAAAGGCGCTGTGGGCGAGGCGCAGTGACAATTTCAATCTCTCCTCCATTGACTCCAGCCTCGGTAGGCTGGCAGATGCAGTCATACTCCCCTGGTCTGAATCCCCGGACCAGCGGAGGAAAGGCTCTCCTCAGGCTCTCTCCTTCTTCTTTTTCTCTCTCCAACCAGCAGTCCAAGAAGAGGAAGGGGAGGGAGACGCATCTAGATAAAATGTATTATTCCCATAAATGATTTTGTGCTTCACGGGCATTTTATACATAAACAGCCCTCGAGGAAGTTACTAATATTGTCAATCAAGTTTGTCCAAATATATTGAGAACCACTGTCCAATTTAAAAAAAAAGGGGGTTAATAATATAAGGAGAAGGGCCAAAAAATAGCTGTCAGATCAAAGACAGCACACAGCGGCCATCGGCCTCAAGACGAGCTCAGGGTAGGACATCGCGTCCTCCATCTTCCCCATCATAAACATTGAGAGCTTTAGTGGGTTGAAGTTAGGATTGCAATTAAGGCAAAAATATTTTTGGATTAGCAAAAAGACTCATGATATCGATACTTTGATGGAGCTGTTAATGATTCTCAAGTGGAATTGGTTTTCAATTCCCATCCCTATGCATGAGTGCTGCCGGCACTGTGGAGCTACACTTCATTCAGGGAACCATAAATGCCAACGTGTACTTTGACATACTGAAGCAGAGCATGATCCCCTCCCTCCAGAAAAGGGGCCGCAGGGCAGTATCTCAGAATAATGATGACCCCATAACACACCTCCAAGACAACCACTGCCATATTAAAGAAGCTGAGGGTAAAGGTGATGGTCTGGCAAAACATGTCTCCAGACGTATACCTTGTTGAGCATCTGTGGGGACGTCTTCAAATGGACAGCGGAGGAGCGCAAGGTCTCTAACATCCACCACCTCCTTGATGTTGCCATGGGGGGTGGGGGGTGGGGATTCCAGTGGCAAAATGTGAATCTCCGGTGAACTCCATGCCCAAGAGGGTTAAAGGAACACTACACCCAAACAACGATTTGGCCTCATTTTCTACTCACCCTCATGCTGAACAACACTGTGGAGTAGTTTTGGAACATCTAGGATGCAACCGGAGATCTGGGGGCATACTCGCTGTCCACTGACATTGATATCATGACTTAGATACGAGCCCTAATGAACAGTGTCCTTAAAAGTCCACAAAAAGTCCACAAAAAGTCGGCAATATTCCTCCATACTGCTCGTGTGCTGTAATCCAAGTGTCCTGAGCGGGTAACGTCCACCATTTACACAAAACGACATCATTTAGCACATGTTTATAGCCTAAACAGTACTACTTTGCATTTCTATGATACACTTACGGGTGCCTACGGGAGCCACGGATGACCAAACAAAGGAATGCGCACTCTGCAATAACTAGGAGCGTAGAACAAGAAACAAGAACCCAAAAAATCCCACATTCCGCTGACCCCTCTTGTGTCTGTCCACGGCTCCGTTGCTCACAGCAGAATGTGGGATTTCTTGCTCTACGCTCCTAGTTACTGCAGAGTGCGCATTCCTGTTTGGTCTGCCGTGGCTCACGTAGGCACCCGTAAGTGTATCATAGAAATGCAAAGTAGTACTGTTTAGGCTATAAAAATCTGCTAAATGATGTCGTTTCGAGTAAGTGGTGGACGTTACCCGCTCAGGACACTTGGATTACAGCGCACGAGCAGTATGGAGGAATATTGCCGACTTTTTGTGGACTTTTTGTGGACTTTATGACACTGTTCTGCTCGGCTCGTATCTAAGTCATGATATCAATGTCAGTGGACAGCGAGGATCCCCACAGATCTCCGGCTGCATCCTAGATGTTCCAAAACTACTCCACAGTGTTGTTCAGCATGAGGGTGAGTAGAAAATGAGGCCAAATCGTTGTTTGGGTGTAGTGTTCCTTTAAGGCAAAAATAATGGTGGTCACACAAATTGGTGGCACAAAAGCAAAGTCCATAGCAAACCATGGGCTTAGTTTATTGTTGCATCCCTAGAAAACACACAGCACCACACCAAGGAATCCTGAAATACACATTGGCTGACTCACACCCAACTCTGCAAACAAAGGAGTCAAACATCCCAGCTTCACAGGGCAAACTGTTGCCACAATGCATGGGTGACATGGTTGCTTGCATCTAAGCCAGAGATAACTTCAGAGATGAATCCTACAGGTTAACCCACCAGCAGCCAGCAGCCAGGAGGAAACAGACACAGGAGCTCAGCTTTGCTGTTTAAACAGCTAAAGATGAACATCCTTACAGAAGAGAATCTTGTTTGAACTAAAACAGCAATAACAGTTAAGAATCATTATGGAATTGCAAAAAAATAGCAAAACAAAAAAAATGGTTTATAAAGGCCATTGGCTGCATTCATTGTGTGAACTGCCTTTCAAAATCAACCCATTTTGGTTAGCTGATGCAGGTCTGATTTGACTTGGGCCTTTCACTGATATAATAATGTTCTATACATTACACATTTATAATAAGACCTAAACTAATATCTAATCAATAGTCAACGTTTACTAGATAGTCTTGTAAAGAGACCCTTTCCAGTATTATTAATCTAACAACCCTTGATTAGTCACTGGATCAGAGTCTTTGAGAAGCTCCCTCCCAAATGTTGGAGCTGAAGAATGAGTGTTCACTCCTCCATGTGCTCACCAAGTCTCTCATGAGCACATGTGAAGCCTGTGGCATTAGTAGTTAATGTTCAGTCTGTTCCTTTAATATCCCTTCAGTGAACTCACTGATGTTCATGAGTCCAAATGGCCAATCAGTGGATGATGTGCTGGTCGCTGTGTGCATGTAGGTAACATATGATAGCGTCTCCCTCTTCGAATCTCACTGGCTCACTGCATAAAATCACCATTTAACAGAGGCTGATGGATAGAACATGCCACACTGTTTCTTGTGCAGCTGATGGAGCCTGAAGGAAAATTGTAATGGGCAGAAAAGTCAACACCACCAAAAGCTATTCAAATAAATAATAGGTATTATGAGAAGTTATTATTATGATCCGTGTGGTACTCTGCCACACCCCAGCCCCACCCCCTCCATCCATAGACCCCATAAATCCATATATGTTTTAAGAACATTGTTATAGTAGCCACTATAGTTCTGCTGGGAATAAAATGAGAAAGGTGGTGTGGGTGGAGGGGACCTCTTTACGAGTAGTCTACTCAGAAGACATGCCAAATGATATTTGCAGGGTCAAGTATTGATTGTTACAAAATGGACCCTTGGTGCTCTTAAGACTGGCTGGAGGGTATGGATGACATCAAACCTCTAATCAATTCATCTCTTCAAAGAGAGGCAATGAAAGAGGGATAAATGGACAGAGGACAATGGACATAAAAGAGAGGAGCAGATACAGAGAAGGGTTTGTGGACGAATACAGAAAAATGCTTTGAGAAACAAGGGACATGTGCTATGTTAAAAGTGCCCCTAAATCATTTTTCTTCTTGTTTGGCTTGGTAGTCTCCAGGTCAAATCAAGTCCGATAGGGTCAAAGTATCCAGCATTGGTGAAAAGGTTCCATTAGGAGGTTATGTGGCGTATATTGTCACAGGCAGATTAACATAAAGACCAACGACTTCCTGGGGACTACTATTCTGTCTGGTACATTGTCCAAGATCAATAATTTTCATACCAGATTCTTTCTGTAGAATGCAATCTGCAACAACTCATAAACCCACCACCCTCTATTTTTCTGCTCTAACAGCACTCAGTGGAGCTACACTATAAATGCCAATGCAGTATTGATGGTATTATATGAGGCTGGATATTGTCTTGTGTCACCGTTAATGGAGAATCAGCAACAAGTTTTTATGTTTCTTCAAAGGATCAAAGGATTTTTGGAAAGCATTTTAGTTCAGTTGTCTTTGGCAATATGTTGAGTGTTTTATGTAAAAAAGTCCTGCCTTAAGAAAAACAGCTAAATTACACAACCAGACTTAAATGAAAGTACAAAAACATAACTTCCCAGCATTAGCCTGATCCAACAGTACACTAAATGAATGGCATTTTCGGACGCGCACAGGCTATTTTTGTGAGCGCTCAACTGAACAGCTCAATATCTGATTCATAAATGAAATGTGTGTGTAGTGGGCAGCACAGTGACACAGCAGGTACTGCACGTGCCTCACAGCAAGAAGGTTGCTGGGTTGATCCCCAGGTGGGGCAAGGCCTTTCTGTGAGAAGTCTGCATGTTCTTACGGAGCGTGCGTGGGTTTTCTCAGGGCACTCCGGCTTCCTCCCACAGAACAAAAAAAAGCTTATTAGGTTAACTGGTGACTCCAAATTGCCCTTAGGTATGGGTGTGAGCATGAATGGTTGTCTGACTCTCTCTATGTGGCCTTGTGATTGGTACACACGGTTCAGTGTGTACTAGGCCTGTGCTCAAAATAAAAAAAATAATCGTATCGCACTCCTTTGGGATACGTGTATTGTAAACACTACAATGGGAAAGTCAAAGGAGCTCAGCACGGATCTGAAAAAGGGAATCATTGACTTGAATAAGTCAGGAAAGTCACTTGGAGCCATTTCACAGCAGCTGCAGGTCCCAAGAGCAACAGTGAAACAATTGTTTGTATGTATAAAGTGCATGGCACTGTTTTGTCACTGCCACGGTCAGGAAGGAAATTCAAGCTATCCTGCTGCTGAGAGAAAATTGGTCGGGAGGGTGAAGAGTCAACCAAGAGCCACCAAAAAGCAGATCTGCCAAGAATTAGAAGCTGCTGGAACACAAATGTCAGTGTCCACTGTCAAGCGTGTTTTGTATCGCCATGGACTGATGGGCTGCTGTGTAAGAAGGAAGCCCTTGCTCTAAAAGCAGCACCTTAAGGCTCAACTGAAGTTTACTGCTGATCACATAGACAAAGATAAGACCTTCTGGAGGAAAGTTCTGTGGTCAGATGAAACAAAAATCAAGCTGTTTGGCCACAGTTCCCAACAATATGTTTGAAGGAGAAAAGGTGATGCCTTTAACCCCAAGAACACCATGCCTACCGCCAAGCACGGTGGTGGGAGTATTATGCTGTATGGCTGTTTTGCTGCCAATGGAACTGGTGCTTTACAGAGAGTAAATGGGATTGTGAAGAAGGAGAATTACTTTCAAATTCTTCAAGATAACCTAAAATCATCAGCTCGAAGGTTGGGTCTCGGGCGCAGTTGGGTGCTCCAACAGGACAATGACCCCAAACACATATCAAAAGTGGTAATGGAATGGCTAAATCAGGCTAGAATGAAGGTTTTAGAATGGCCTTCCCAAAGTCCTGATCTAAACCCCATTGAGAACACCTGGACAATGCTGAAGAAACAAGTTCAGGTCAGAGAGCCAACAAATTTAACTGAACTGCACCAATTCTGTCAAGAGGAGTGGTCGAAGATTCAACCAGAAGCTTGCCAGAAGCTTGTGGATGGCTACCAAAAGTGCCTAATTGAAGTGAAAATGGCCAAGGGACATGTAAGCAAATATAAGCATTGCTGTATGTATATTTTTGACACAGCAGATTTGGTCACTGTTTCTGTTAACCCATAATAAAGTCATAAAAGAATCAAACTTCATGAATGTTTTTTTATGACAAAGAAGTATCCAGTGTTTCCTCTACATTCATTTAGGAGCGGCGGGCCGCCGCTCCTAAATCCTACCCGCCGCTCCTGCATATTTTTTTTTAAAACTGTAAATACACCACTGCAGCATCATGTCGCCGCCTTCACATCAGAGTCCTGCATTAAATCGGGTGTCGCGGGTGCTGAGGCAGATAGCTATCTTGCCCATAGTTGTGTCGCCATGGTTTGCTTACATTTAATAAAATGCATTTTTCCTCTCCGCTCTGAAAAACGCCTCCTCCCTCGCTCCTCTTGTGCAACACCGATAAGCCGCGCGGCAACCAAACCGTCTCTCTGCAGGCGGAGTCCCCCCACATGCAGTCTTTATTGAGGCTGCTGCCACATGGGCGAGACATAGCGGTGATTCAGCGAGCGTCAGAGCAGAGAGCCACCTAAAAGTGTCTCCACAACACTCCCTGTCATAGAAACGAGCCGATAACTTCTGAATCATTAATTCTCTTTAATAACAGACTCAAACAGCGTCTCATACAGTTAGCAGTTCTCTCTCTCAGTCTACACTTCCGTTACCCTCAGCCAATCCCCGGGCTCCCCCTTAGCAGCGTTAACACTACAAAGATCGTCTACTCTGAAGATGCTCACTCTGACATACTACTATGACCTCCCTTCCTAAAAACAATTCAGTAGAAATGCTTTCCCACGTCCAGTTCTTCGATAGTACGATATGATTTGCTGCTGCCAGGCGACTACAGCCAGAAAGTTCAAAACGCTGGTTTCTGAGCAGCAGGACAAAATCTGTGTGCATGCTCTTCGGCGGCAACCGCTTCTACCGCGCACGTCCAAACCGCGTGCTGTCAGCCGCCTGTCCCTCATTGAAATGACTGGAAGCGGGCGTTGTGTGAAGGGATGATAAAGACACACACACGACACATACAGACATAGACACACACTCACACTCAGGCGGCGGATGAAGGAGCGACCATAACGGTAAAAAAAATATAATAAAAAAAACCCAATTTAAACAAACATTAATGGATGACCTGAAGCTTACCAAACAATCTCCCCAAGCAAAAATCTCAGCATTTTTAAGCCAATTGTCCTTACTAAGACGGGAAGCACAGCTAGCAGCAGTGTAGGAAACTTTCAGCATGTAGTTTCTCCTCATTGTCAGTCACTTGCTATAACTTTATGATTCATCTTCTCTCCACCTGCTGAGCTTACATGGTTACATGAAATGTACATTCTTCCTGTTTTTTAAATACTTTTTATACTTTATGCAGTTTATTTTAAATTCTTTTGAGAATGTTGTATTTGTGCCCACAGTGCTCACTATTTATTCAGATCTAAATGCTCTTTAATTATGATATTATGGAGCATTATTGACAGAACCACCCCAACCCCGAACCCGCCGCCCCAAGGCAATGAACCTAGAGGAAACACTGAGTATCTGTTCGAATCACTCTATCAGAGAAATATGAGAGTTGTAGAAATAACTGGAAACTCAAGAGAGCCATGACATTATGTCCTTTACAAGTGTATGTAAACTTTTGACCACAACTGTAAATATTTTGACAGTTGTTGTCAATACACTTTGGGTAATGCTAACAGTGCCACAGTTCAAGGTAGAAGACGAGCTACATAATGAAGCATATGTTCTTAATTTAAACTTAGGTCTACCATCTTTGAGGATCTGAATTCATGTCTCTCATAGGGATGGGAATTGATAAGATTTTATCAATGCCGTTAACGATCCTGCTAATCGATCCAATTCTTTAACGATTCCCTTATCGATTCCAGCAAATTTTGCATGTGGGCAAATGGTCTGATTTTCATTGGCAACAATGTCAAACATGCATCACAGTATAGATAACTGCTTCTGCAAGTTGCTGGTGTTTCCACTCACTTAAGGTTCTGCAGTAGGTGTAATTAAAATCAAGCCACAATTCTGACGCTTCTGAACCCTGTCAATTGAATGGAATTGATAAGGGAAATGATAAGCAAAAAGATTAATGATATTGATTCTTTGATGGAGCTGTTAACGATTTTCAACTGGAATTGGTTTCCGATTCCCATCCCTAGTCTCTCAAGTTGTAGAACCACTTAAAACTCATCCTTGTTCTTTTTCTTCTTATCAGAAAAAACTAAACTTGTCAAAAATTTTGCTTAAAGCATAGTCAATGTTCACAATTTACGTGTATCGGGATACGTATCGTATCGTGGCCTTAGTATCAGGATACGTATCGTATCGTGAAGTTGCTGGAAATACCCAGCCCTAGTGTACCCTGCCTCTCGTCCAATGACCACTGGGTTAGGTCCCCCCTAACCCCTAGAGGGATAAGCGAGACTGAAAATGAATGAATGAATGTGTGTAGGTAACGCTAGAGACACTAAGCAACTGTTCATGTCGGGTGGACCAGGAATCTCAAGCATGCACCGAACAACTCCAACCCCAAAAGGGGTAAGCTGTGTAGCTAATAGTTGGATGTAATTATGTGTGAGAGAAAGTGTTTTTTTTGCATGTGCACAAAGAACAATCACACAGAGGTGCACAGCTCAAGACACAGCTACACCAAAAACACCTTCAGGGAAAAAAAACATTGTGGGCTTATAGAGAGGGTCGTCACCCAAGACATGCAGCAAAATAAATGAACAAAACATTGCACTCTCAGCCTTGCTTTACTCACACAAGTCCTCGAGGTGAGACGTCACCCAGTTGTTTATGTTAGGACTTCTTTCTGCCCTCTATTGTCGGTCGAAACGATTCATAATATTGCCAATAAAACCTACAGTTAAATCACTAAAGACATGGACTCCCACCTACAGCTTCTACTTCACCTTCACCTGTTTCCATATGCATCTGTGGCAACTGTGGCCAAAAAAACAACATAAACAGCCACTGCAACTCAGCATTTGAGCACATATAGTTACAAAGAGCAAATTGGAGGAAATTCATTGTGGCAATGGAGAACTTGAATCCTGGCTTTAGTAAAAAGACCTTTTCTTTGTCATATTCTGATCACGAAGCAAAGAACTCCAGCTATCATTGTTCTCAGCATCTTTAACTTCTATTCAACAAAGATGAGCAAAGAACTTGGCAGCACAGAGGCAGAGGATGTGAGAACATGAAAAAAATGTCAATGAAATGCAGAGAAATTCTTTTAAATTGTAAAAGGAAGAGACACGAAGCAAAGTGGTACTGTAATAAAAGAAAAGACAAAAGAAGATTTCCAGACACAAAAAGAATAATGAGACACAGAAACAATGAACTGGAGACAAAGAGAGTGAGTTGAGGCTAGTTTGATAGACGAAAAGAAATTCTAAGAGTTGATGGGAAACATTACACAGTGATAGAGACCTCAGTCTGGCCTTCTTACACTGACAGTGACAGTCTCCAGAGCTCCAGTACCTCTAATCTACCGTGACAGTCACACATTACCTCTTAGCCCTGCTGACAGGCGACTATCCTGAAACAGACTAAACTTCCTGTCTTGATAGTGTCTGGATTATACAGCTCATGAAGCACTATCACAAATAAAATATCAAGTTCTATTCTTAATAAAGGGAAACCAATTGAGGTTTTGTTGATTGTGTACAGGATCTGAAATGAATTTAAAAAAGGGTAAGACCAAAGGATGTAGGTGAAATAACCTACATTAGGACTATAGATTAGATTATGAAGCAACACAATTTCAAGAAACAAAACTAACAGCTGAACATCATCCAGAGTTACAGAAAAATGTCAAAGTATCACTGGCAAATAATGAACAACAAAAAAACCTGCAGACATAATGCAACTTACAGTTGAAGCATTGAAGTAGGTAGGTGTCCGTAGGTGTATTTTAAACATAATTTGACCTAGAGTGTTTCAGACATTTAGGAAATGTAGACAGATGATGTTTGCATGTCAAGCAGTGAGCAAGAACAGGCAATCACACCATGTGGAGTCTACACTGTGCCTAAGAGAAATTAAATTGTGATTATTTGACAGCATGGGTTAAGTGGGAGTAATGCAAAGGCATACTTGGCAAAACGTTAACAGAATATTCATACAGCCCTTGTTCAGACAAAACTACATGTAGTCAACCTGTGACCCCTTGAGGTGCTCTGACACTCACGTCTACAGTAGGACTATCTGACAAGCACTTTACTTAAAAGAAAACAGACGGAGATGAGCAAAGAGAGGAAGAGGAAACCAGGCAGGGGATAGAATAACAGAGGTTGAAAAGAGGTAGACAAAGAAAAACAAAGGACATTCAGATAGGTATTTGCCAGGTAACAGTAAGCAGACACAAGAGACCACTGGAGTTTATCCTCTGCTGTCTGACATTACACATGCACTTCCTCTTCTCTTTCTTCAGTCTCTCTTGATCTCACTCATTCATCCATCTATCTCTCTGTATCTCAGACATGACATGGCAAATATTTCAGCTGTCGACATCTTGCTTTTATCACTGTACACTGCTATCCTTTAACTCCATCAAGCCTGGAGTCAGCTCAGGAAAGTCCTGCTTTGCTTTTGAATTGTGGTTCAACAGAATCATTTTAAAAAACAAAATACAGAAACTGGCCTGGACAAAAATGATGATACCCCTAGAAAAGACTGAAAATGATTTGATCATCAGGACATGTTAAACTAAGGTGTGTCCTGTAATTAGGATCATAGGTGTCTTTAAGCTTGTAATCAGTCAGTCTGCCATTTTAAAGGGTGAAAAGTCGTCACTGTGCTGTTTGGTATCATGGTGTGTACCACACTGAACATGGACCACAGAAAGCTAAGGAGAGAGCTGTCTCAGGAGAAAGAAAATTATAGACAAGCATGTCAAAGGTAAAGGCTATAGGACCATCTTCAAGCAGCTTGATGTTCCTGTGACTACAGTTGCACATATTATTCAGAAGTTTAAGGTCCAAGGGACTGTAGCAAACCTCCCTGGACGTGGGCGCAAGAGGAAAATTGATGACAAATTGATGAGACGGATAATATGAATGGAAACCAAAGAGCCCAGAACAACTTCCAAAGAAATTAGCGGTGAATCCCAGGGTCAAGGTACATCAGTATGAGATCACACCATGTGTCACGGTTAGGGATGTAACGGTATGAAAATTTCATGTCATGGTTATTGTGACCAAAATTATCATGGTTATCATCATTATCGCGGTATTGTTGCAGTGTGCTCAGAATGTTCATAGTACTTTAACACAGTCTTGAAATCATTTAACCCCTTTAATATTATAATTTTAACAGGTCTTTTGTCTTTTTGTCATAATTGTGTCAGGAAATGTCCTATAAGTAAATTTGTTTAAACTTTTTTCATCTGAAATAAAAGTTAATAATTCTGGCAAGTATTTGTCATTATTTTGTTAGAAATATTTAAACTGTGTGTAATTTGCCTACAAGAACACAAAAAAAAAACAGATTTATACTACAAACAGGATTCTCTTCATAAACAATTTTAAATCAACATGTTCAAAGTTTTTGGATGGCCAAAAGTCAATTTAACCTATTTGACATACACTCACACATTTTAGTTTGCCTGCAGCATTAGTGCCCATGGTACAGCTCGTTATATTAGACCATGTTCAGGCCTTTTCATTTATTTATTTTTTGTTTTACTAACGACAGTCCCTGAGGCAATTAGCCCCCTTAATGACTCTCCTCTGCTTTCCCCTTCCATGGCAGATCTCCTCAACATGTCCTCCTTTACTATTTCCAAATTATGACTGGCTAAATCCATAAAACACAAACTATGACGGAAAAAGACGATCTATTACGATGAAATACGGCGAATAAACGGCGAAAGAACGGCAGGAACACGCTCCAGATTGATTCTAATGCTGTTATTTACAACCTTTATACATTATTTACACAGAAAAGACCAATAAACCACCTATAATTCACTCTGGTATAGCTCACTGAATAAAAATCATTATACTAATCAAAAACAATAAAAAATAGACCCTGTCTCTGTAAAGAAAAAAACACATAACAATAAAAAAAACAAATAAAATGTAGTTTATTACAGTTCAGGAATTGTCTGAGACACGTATGTTCCCCCAGCCAAGTTGTACTGTCTGTCGAGCGTTTGTAACATTTCTTAAAATGGTGGCTATTGAAGGGTTGCATTTCTTTTGCAATTGTTCATTCTCTTTAAAACCAAAATATTCCCACACTTGGGCTGTGACACCCAGCTTATGAACCATTGCTTTCGTGCCATCATTCATATTAGTTTTGTTTCCTCGTTACTCCTCACGATGCTCACTTCAGCTGTGTGTGTGTGTGTGTGTGTGTGTACGTGCAAGCTGCCCTGCCTCCCTCCTCCCGCCTCCCCCCAAAGATTGTATGAATGACAGATGCTCACTCTACTAAATCCGCTATAAAACCAACGCACCCAGGTGTTGAGAAAGATCTATGGAGTAAGCCATCTTCTCATCCAGCCTGTTTGGTAAAAAGAGAGGAGGGAAACAAACATGCACACACGCGTCGATTTATCAAGGCCATCAAACTTACCGAGGATGTTTTTATTCATCGTGCAGTTAATTGATTTATTGATTATTGCGACAGGCCTAATAGCCTTTCTAAACTTTTTTTTGTGAGTTTTGTGCATTCCATAATGTTTCTTAACTGTTATTGCTGTTTTAATTCAAACAAGATTTTCTTCTGTAAGGATATTCATCTAGCTGTGTAAACAGCAAAGCTGATAGACATTAACAAATACATAAATAAATACAAGTAGAACTAAAAATATGTCTACAGACTGGCTACTGCTTCTTCCCATCTTCAGCCTTCCTGTTACCCCCTTTTTTGAAGTGTTTGTGTGTCTCATGCTGAAAGGTGAGGATGACAAAATCAAAGCACAGGTTTGTTAATGAGCTAAGATTAACTAATGAACATTGTTTCATGAGTTTCAGGATCAGTGGCAGCTGTACATGAATGAATTTGTTAGTCTATGTTCAAAGGCAAATATTTCATTAATTGCAGTGTTCACTTCTCATGGATTGGGAGAAGTGTGTTTGGCACTCCTGTCAACTGACAGTTTTCACTAAAGGAAGACTCCTCTGGCAGGCTAAAAAAGACTTCCCTACAATCTTCATTAAGTACAAGCTTAGAGTCTTTATTGCTAACAACATGTTATTAACAGGTTGATTAATTAATCGATTTAACAATTTTAATGGAAGACTGTTATTTTTCGATTGAATGCACTAACAACTGAGGGCACTAGCCTGAATTATATATTTAGAGGGAGCCTCATCAAACAGAGAAAACCCAGCCAGGCAAAAAAGTGGTTTAATGTGTGCGATGTAGATGCTTCATTGTGTCCTAAAAACAATCAAAAAAGCTCCAAACAGACAACTCCTAGTCCTGAAATAGATTTTTTTTGTGTTAACTTCTTTTTTTATAACATTCCAAACTTTCTTTGTAAGCACTGCAATCTAGAAACAGTGACTGAAAGCTGTCAGCTAACAGTGATATCAATAAAAACAACAAAACAAGCTTATTACTTTCTAATATTTTGATGATGACAAATAATTCTTTGTTCATGTCCTCCCTGAATAATTAATCCTCCAACACAAAATAACATTAAATAACTGCTTGTTTATCTTCACTTTATTATCCTGGCATCTGTGTAAGGCAAAAGATCTTCCTCTACAATAGTATGCATACATGAAATTGCATCCAAGAATATACAGGTTTTTGGGATTTAAATAACGTTCCTGGTGCTGTTAAAGTCCACAGGGGCTAAAGCTGTATTTCATGGTATACAAATGCATACTATTTTGAAGATATGTGGAAAAGTTCTGTACAGCAGCTCCACACTGTGGCCAAAGCTGCACCATCAGCCCAGCACTCTGTGCTGGTTACTTGACTGAAAGCATCAACGGCTTTACTCTGCCAAATGGTAAATATTGACAAAGTTGCACATGCCAGTAGGGTGGGGAAATTTAATAGAAAAATAATCCAAACTAACATTTGGACCCTCTAATCAAATTAGTTTTACTCATGTCAGTTATTCTGGTCCTTTTCCCTGTGTAAGTCATGTGGCTGCGCCCCCTCCATGCAGTGTGCGTTAAGTGTAAAGTGTTAAGTGTAAATACTGCGGTTTTCACAACCACTGGTAACACCACATATTGTTCCAGTATATCATTAAATAATTGTTCATTGATTGTCATCAATTAAAGAGCTTCAATTAATCTTGAGACTGAGATAAGGTAATATCGCCCAGCCTTACATGCCAGTCAACTGTGAGCCTACAAAGCCGTAGATGTTTCAGATGCTTCTTTGATGCACTACAGCCATGGCATGCTCACTGAAATTTTCTGGACCTAAAGCAAGGTTAGGTTGTGACCAAGCGCTAGGCCTGTCACGATAATCAATAAATCAATTAACCAAACGATAAATAAAAACGTCCTCAGTAAGCTTGCTGGCCTCGATAAACTGGCAAGTGCATGCGTGTTTCCTCCTTTCTTTCTACCAAAAAGGCTAAATGAGAAGATGGCTAACTACGTCTATCTTTCTTAGCACCGGGGTGCATCGGTTCTATAGTGGATTTAGCAGATTTAAAGCGGAGTGAGCATGATCTTTCTGACATACAATCTTTGGGGGGGAGGAGGGGCTGCTCGAGCGTACACACAGAGAGAGCAGAAGTGAGCATCCTGAACAAGGAAACACACGCTAATATGAGTGATGGCACGAAACGTACAGTTCTTAAGCTGGCTGTCACGGCCCAAGTGTGGGAATGTGTTGGTTTGAAACAGAATGAACACGGTGTGAGCTCATGAACACCGACGAGCAGATATGTTGTATTTGTTTAAAAGTAGTGGCGTCGAAGAAGAAAAAGGGGAGGTGCAGCAGAGCCTTCATCCTGACAGTCAGTGCTTACTGAGGCGTTTGGTCTGCAAAGAAAATATAAATAAAAGCGCAAAATGGTGTGCTCACAGACAGTGTTGTTCACTACATTGCAAAAGCAATGCAGCCCTTCAATACGGTTGAAAAGCCAGCAGTTACAAATGTTTGACAGACAGTACGAAATGACTGGGAGAAAGTACCTGTCACAAACAATTCCTGAACTGTATAAACTCCCCTTTATTTATTGTTTTTATTGGAGTTTTGTTTTTTCTTTACAGAGATGGGGTCTATTTTTTTATTGTTTTTGATTAGTATAATTATTTTATTTACATGTAATTTTTCCTAAAAGAGAGTCCATTTCATTTTCAAGTTTTTTTCCTCTTTTTTGTTGGTTGAATTTATTAGATTTATTGTTTAATTTATTTTATTTAAAATATCCTAACCTTACAATTACAGTTAAATACTCTTGAGATGTTAAAGTTTCTTGCTTTTGATATGGTGCACTCACTTTATTCTGCCATATATTATAATTACATCAATGAAAAAATGAAAAAAAAAAAAAAATCCAAAAATTATTGACAATAATATTGTTTATCGTCGATAATTTTTTGGACAATTATCGTCCAGCAAAATTTGTTATTGTGACAGGCCTACCAAGCGCTGAAAGAACAAAGTCAATGTAGTACCAAAGCAAGTACCAAATCCTTGGCTAAAGGTTGGGACACCTGGTGGTTGCATGATTGTGTGCATGGAAGGGTTGATTTTTATGGCATAAATGTACATATCTACAGCCTGGTGCAACAAACTGCCTCTGTCCAAATATAAAATCTATGAAAAAGCTCTCACTGTATTGGGTGGTGATGTTTTTGATCCTGCTTATATTTATTTTATTGGGGGACTCCTCATGTTCAAGGGAGAAATTACAGAGACAGTGAATGATTGTATAAAGTTACCCAGCATTGGTTTACAACGTTAGTCTGATAGTGTGCTCGGTCAGGAGGCTGCAGGTTTGAGTCCCACATGAAAGGGCTGGAATGTGTTAGTTGACACTGATGGATAACTAACATAAAAACACTTCCAACCATCAGTAAGTGAAAGAGTAGATGTGACCTGTGGTGTAAAGCTGCTTTGAGTAGTAAAAGACTAAAAAAGTCAATCTCAGCTCAAGTCCATTTCCATTTAAGTCAGTAGGTGACTCTGCAGTTACCACAGAAAAGTCAGCAGCCACTTATAACGGCAGTTAGCAAATCTTTTTCTGTATGTTTGTTAGCATGTTTGTATAATTGTTCAAACATTTAAAAAAAAATGTATAATGATTAATAAAATAAGACAAGTATAGAGTCCAAACTGAAGTGGGGAGATGGGCTTTTAATTATGCTGACCCACAGCCAGGAACTATATACAGACTGAACTGGAAATGTCAGAACTGGATTAATTTCAAGCTTTTCGTTTCATTTTACTCACAAGGAAGCAATGATCCTATGAGCAATGCTTGTGTCTTTAATTTGTTACTGTTCATAAAACTACAGCATTTTCACTGTGATATTCTTTACTATATATACTTGGCAGATGCTCCCCCTCTTCCTGATAAATGTGCACACACTGTTTTAACCACCCTGAAACATTTGCATCGCAGCTGCATGAAAGTAAAAAACATTTGCACAAATCAAAACAGTTACTTACTAGACTTGAGAGCCGAGGAGGTGACTTCAATTTCTCCTCCTGCGATTGGTTGGAAAACAGAGAGCTCTGATTGGTAGAGGTCAGGGCTAGGGGTGAGGCCTGTGTTAGCCACACCCCTCTGCTGGGCTTCCTGTTCCTCATACACCGCCATCAGCTACAAAGAAAAAAAGACAAAGAGTTTCATTTTTATGCTCATTTTTTTTATTATCCTCCACTGTGAACAGTTTAGAGCAACAGTAACACTTTTCAAGCATCTTTGCTCCTCTCAGTGTTACTTCAGCTTTCGCTACACTTATTCTGACTATGTGAGCCTCTTTTTTCCACTGTCACATCCACACAAAGAGAATAAAAAAGTACAATCCAAAAGAATATTCACAGGCATTGTTGACAAAGGTTGTCAATATTGTGATGCTTTAAAACAGAGGAGATGGTAGGTCACATCACTATAGTTATTGAAAAGCCATTTAAAAAAAAAAATAATAATCCCCACCTTTCTGTTATTTCAGTGATATCTAGTATAGAAAGACCCCTCCCTCAAAAGAAAAAACTATCTTCAGGCAAGTTATCAACTCCATAAGAAGCAAAGGAAAGCACTATCTGGATTGTAGAAACGATCTACAAATGATACTGTAAAGAAATTGATCCTGAACAAGTATGTTGTAATGGAAAGGTACTAAAACGTTGCTCGCTATTAAAGTGGCAAAGTTCACAGGAAATATAAAAAAATAAGTACCTCTTTCAGATGCCCAGGTTCTATAGCTTCTGCTTTTTTAAATAAGCTACCTGTATTGTAATTTCAAGTTTTATATTATGGGACAGCGTCAACCCTCACAGTTATGCCAACGTGTGTAAATAATGCTGGCAAATGTTATCCATATAGGGTTACCTAAAGCAGAAACCCTGAAGAGCCAAACAGCACACTTCAGTCATGTCTGGAAAATATCAAAATTTACAAAAAATTTTACCGATAAGAAAAATAGAAGGTCTGACTGACAATCCAGGGCAAAACAGACCCCTGACTAATTTAAAGTTTTTAGTGTCCCAAACAAAGACTCAGAGACAAGGCCACATTTCCTTTAACAGACAAAAGGCACAAAATTGTGCTTCTTGTGCGCCTTTTTTGTACATCCAGACATGTTGAGTGTTACCTTGTGGATGAGGACACCATAGAGGACGTCCAAGGAGCCCAGCATTCCTGCGACAGAGTGTGTCTACTGCTGAACAAATGCCTCCATTCGTGTCTCCCCTTCACGTGTGCAACACCAACACTAGAGCTAGCTGTGTTATATAGTGGAATCCCTGTCTATTGAGTATTGCACTGAGTCTGCGTTTAGTTTAGCCTAACATAGCATAGAGCTTGTCAACTCACTGTTCTAGGGGCCTCCACGTAAAAGCTGAATAGACCTGTGTGAGTGCGGGGGGTGTGTGTGTTATCTTTATGTATGTGTGTCTCATGTCTATGGTGTCCAGGAGTAAAGAAAGGGGAGTTTGCCAGTAAAGCCAGAGGCTTCCTGCTACACTGGAACCAGCAGGTATGTAACAAACACACATATTTATATTAACATGAGTGGACCGCACAGCATTAAACAGGCAAAGGCCATCCGTACCTTTACAGTCTCAATGTTCTGGTCTTTATGTTATAATATTGGTATAATACTGCTTTAACTTTTGGCAAAATGTTGTTTTGCACATGGACACTTCATCAAAATTGTGACTTAAATGTTTCAGCTTAATATGTGCAAAACTAACAGTTAATTATTTCTTTAGTGCAAAAAAGGAGATTTTTTGTTTTGTGTTTAAAAGTACTCTACGATGAAGAGGAGACACAGCGTGGACTTAAAAGTGTTAACAGAATGATGCATGCCTAAATGGT
Organism: Scarus forsteni; assembly: GCA_036419115.1. Lineage (NCBI taxonomy): Eukaryota > Metazoa > Chordata > Actinopteri > Labriformes > Labridae > Scarus > Scarus forsteni. The sequence goes on from JAZDUH010000098.1 coordinate 41,918,345, forward strand.
CAATGAAGGACTCAATATGTAGATGCACGTTCATCTTTACTGGTCATGTTGAGTCTCTGTGCTCATGGTCTCTCCTGAAATCAAACTTAAGAATGTGCCACTCATAACAGGACACAACTATGAACAGTTTTTAAAAACACTTTAATTCTTCTTTCTTGTGTAAATAAGTGATAAGAAAAGTTCAGGAATTTAATTTTCATAAACCGAGGATGCTTCTGAGCAGGAAAAAGAGAAGTAAAATTTGTCTGACCTGGCATGCGAATTGTCTCTCATATCTTGGGGATTTTATTTCACCGGTCCATCTAGGGAAAAGCCAATAGACTGTGTTTGGGTAGGGTTCAAACATCAAACATCTTCTTCCACATTTTGGCATGACTTCCATGTGTGTTGTACAATACTTAAAGTTATGAATCCTGTTAAAGAGCAGAGGGCTTGTGGGCAAAACAGTGTCAGCCAACACGGCCAAGGTGCTGATACAGGCCTTTAATTTATCAGTCAAAACAATTGGATTACATCAGATGAAAATAAATAAAACACAATTGATGCAAACTATGGATTTGGGGAACTCTTTTATCACTTAAAGACTGCACAGTCTTTGCCTGGAGTGGATTAAAATATTGTTGAATCCACTCCACCACTATCAGGATAAAATCTACAGTTCTATGAATTTAAAACTTTGTTGATACCGATGCCATGATTGATTCTGCCAAATGACTGGCTCCTTATTTTATTGATTAACAACTCCTGTGGATTCTCTGAGTCGGCAAAAGTTGGTCTACACATGTTTTCAGTGGTAACAATGTCAAGCACACGCCACTCCTAACATTCAGTGACATGCTGCATAGATGAATGCCTTTGCAAGATGCTGGTGTTTCAATTCTCAAAACATTGTGCAAAAAGCATGTTTACAATAAAATTAGGCCACAATTCTTACCTCTTCTGCCCCCTTTCTGTCATGATCATATTTTTACTTCTCTGTTACCTTTTTGCTGACTTCCTCTGATTACAGCATGATATTACTGATTAACAAGGCATGCTGAACAAAGTGGAAGGAACTGATGAGGAAACTAATAATAAGACTGCAGGGATTGATTCTTTGAGACAGAGATGAAGAGTCGATTTGGACACTCGACTGAAGTTGCACCAAAGCCACAGGAGACTTGACTTGGACTTTACCCTAAAAGACTTCAGAGTCGACTTGGACTCGAGCTCTGAGGCTTGAACCCAATCATATTATTTTGGCTCATAGTAAATACAAGCTGAAACGATCGCGTCTTCCCCTCATATTGGACTAAAATACGAAGTTAACCAGGGGACAGAAAAGTCACCAAAGTCAGGGGTGATCCAAACAGTTAAATTCAGTTCAGTAGCGACCAAAACTTATATTGAAGTGATTAACAAATACTCATCCACTTTTGTTACATGGTGCAAACACCCAATAATCACTTTAACATCTACTCATAACTCTGTTTGGAGCTGATGTTGTTAAAAGTTAAGATATTCTGAATAAATCACAAAACCTAGCAAAGGAGTTATTTCTTAAATTCTATATTTCCATGGGCTGCCTGTGGGTGCTTTAAGATGACACAATATGGCAACGTGCTCTGCTCATTGAGAAAGGTAGGAACAATACACCGGAGTTTTCAAAAGACTCCAAAAACAACAGAGAAAGCTGCCAGATTTGTTGCGAGTAGGTGCTGAATATTCTTTAAATAAAGCAATGTCACTCATTTATCAACACTTACAGAGACAGGCAAATCATAAAAGATTGTTATTGTTTATTTATATCGAACAGACTGCTTTTAATGTTCATTTGAAATAAATAATGAAAAGGTGTTTTTAAGATAAAGAAAAGTCTTAACTAAACAATTTTATATAATATAAAACTGTCTGTGTTTAGTTTCAAACACAACAACCCCTTTTGGAAAACATAAAAAAATATTTATTTATTTATTATTATACTTTTATATCACTTAGTTAATATTTATTTATTATTAGATTTGTATATCACTTAGTTAAATATCAGTTCAGGCTATTGGTTATCCCCTGTTATTTTTTTGCCACACTGGTTTTATAAGGATGTTTTGAACTACAGTAACATGAAATGTTTTAGTGAATAACAAAATTCAATTTAAACAAAATTACTACAGAGACAGACAGACTTCTGTGTAAAATGTCTGTGAAAAAACCCTCCTATATATGAAGATCCTGAGCTCTGCAATTCTTGTGCACAATGGCCCTGGTCAGTATTTGAGGATTTACAGACAGGTAGAAATGACAACCTCTTGCATCAACTTGAGAGGTCGTGTTTTAACTGCCAGGGGACGTCAACAAGTGTGTGATGTCCCATGAAAGCTTTCAGTGCAGTGTTTTACCCACCACTGATCTGTGATGGTGACCAACGACACAGAATACTTTCTAGATGAAGTTAAGACCATTCATTTTCTGACAGGGTTTAAAATTACCTCTTACTTTATAATAAGCTAAGGGTAAAAAGAAATCTAATTTTGTTAGTTCTGCTGTCAGAACAAAATACACGATTACTTGAAAACGTCCTTTTGGTTTGTAAAGACTCTGAATGTCATATGTCACTGTCGAGAATTACTGGCAGGCCACCGCTCCTTGACTGATGAATCTAGAGGAAACAGTAATATAAAATCTCTAGTTGTTAAAACATGAATTAAAAGGCAGGTAATGACCATGAACACTGAAAAATCTTGGATCCATGGGTACCCTGCTTGTATCTCCATTAGTGCGTCCCTGCTTTTAAACTACAGATTTACAGCTACCTTCAAGATGAAAAGTAAAATGATGAAACAGAGACTGGGATGACAAGATGCAGAATGAAGAGAATAAACACTTAAATATGGTGAAATGCTTAATCTGGTTTCAGTGCCCTTACTGTAAGAAAGAGTAGAAGAAGAATTTTAACTGGCTGTATAACACATGAAAAGAGGTGGCTGAGGTTCTTTTCAAAGAGTATCTGAAAGACATGACACGAAGAAAAATGGGTTGACAAATTCAACACAGCTTTACTTATTCTTTTAAAAAAGCAGAGGTGGAAAGAAAGAAAAGACAGCAAGATGAGAGAGGGGAGGACTTAGCCTCTGTTCTTTTTCGACAGGAGACTCAAAGACCTGCCAAACAAAATGACACCGCAGCCTGAGCATGAGAGGGAGAGGGCTGGGAGAGACAGAGAGGTGAGACAGCTCAAAGAGAAAGAAAGGAGAAAAAAGGAAAGAAATGGCTGCTGAGCATGTGAGAGAGAATAATCATGATAATAATGTGAGGAGTTTGACAGACTTCTGTGCTGAGAAAAGCCTTCTGGATGTCAGAGGACACGCAAGACCTGAAACCTGGGATTGGCTGAAGTGTCTCTCTGTCAAGTGCCTGTGCAATGATGTGTCCATTTTCAGCAGAATCAAAAGTTACCAGCAGCCATTTGTGTCCCTGTCAATCGTCTTTTCCTTCCTTCATTTTTTCAAACACTCAAGCCTGTTGCAAGAAAGCTTAGAGACGTTGAAACATAGAGGAAATAAAAAGTATGTTCAGCCTGTAAATAACTTTGCTTCCTTTTACAGGGTTCAAACTCCTGGTCCAAAAGACTCTGCACATGTGTGAACGTGTTAACTTTGAGTTGAATCTTCTGGTTACAACTCTGAAATTTAAAGTCATATCGTAAAATATTTTATCCAAGAGTGATTTATTTTCAGCAAGACAGAAACTTTTCATCCAAGTGCATGTGTGATTCTGTGCAGTAAACACAGTCTCTTTTTCATGATTAAACATGGCTGTTAGCATCAAATTAGAGGCTATGTTGCAAATAACTGATTTGATAAAGAAAAAAATCTAACCCTAAAATGCACACAAGCCACACCATCACACATAAAGTATGTTCTGTAATGCATATTAGGGCTGATCGACATTTGTTGGAGATGACATTGCAATATATTTTACTCCTGCGATAAATAATTTTTTCTACAGCAATTTTCAGACAGATGCTCTTGTTAAATGAGCAGCAGCATCCTTCCAAATGCCTCTTTTTAGTTGTTGATTAAAGACACACCATAGAATTTATATTTTCAGATTAATAACGAAAAATAGGCTGAAAAAAAAATGAGCAGCAAATCTCCATTTGACAGGCTCCCTTTTGGAACTCATGCACTTGTGTGTATGCAACGAGATTAAAGACATTCAAAATACTTTCATCAAAACTCTGCACTCATCTTGGCAGCTGAAGTAGAACTCTGAGGTTGATACTGGGCAAACTTTACTGCAAACAGTCTACAGAACAAGAAAAGCAGCTAAGAGATGGTACCATGAAATGCTTTGAGTCACATGACTAGCAACGTAAATCCTGCAGTGTTACTCTGGCAAATGTGCACATTGCACTTATGATGTTTAAGTCCGACTATATACGATTCAGCTTTCAGTTCTCTGCGGTCATTGAGTGTAACTGCACTGTTGTACACCAACGTGCATTTGTTGACATACAGAGGGAGGAGAAGTGAGCTGACAGGACGTTCTGAGAGACACTTCAACCATGTGGACTGATAACGTACAGTTTGTTCGTGTTTCTTTTCAAATAAATCATCATGTACTTACAAGTCCAACAACAACAGAGTCGGATCTGCATCGGTCAAACATACCTCTTTGACTTTCAACTCACACCAGTGAGAGAACACCCGGCCAATGTTTATCCCTGTCCAGGCATTAAGCTTGCTATTCTCCCGCTTTCTTTTTTTCCTCTCCTCCGATTAAAACTTTTCTTTTCTTCTGATTTTTTTCTGCTTCCGCCATTATAACAACACTACATTTATCTTTCTTCTTCTTGTTGTTTAACAGCAGGTGGCATCCAGCATGAGAGGAGCTTTATCACTTTCTACTATGCAGGAGTGTGAGCCAGAGGTCCCTAATTCCATGAGGAAAATAAGTGCATATTTACTTTAAAGGTGCAATGAGAAGAATCTATTCCCGGTGAAATAAAGACTCTGCTACCCATGAGCATGCACGCCGACTGTCGTAATGCAGCGTTCCACTAACCTCGGAACTGGGAGTGACATCACCTCCGACTTATCGGCGTTCCAGTTGAAGTCAGAAAAAAACATGCCGATCTACCAGGCTATTGTTAGCTGTTGTTAGCACGCCCTGCATTGTTGTATGAAGAATGTGATTATCACTATGGCAGCATTTTTGTAAATATAAGTCTAACAATACGATGTATACAGCTGATCTAGAGCGACACACCCCAGTCAGAAGTGCAAATAAAATTGATAATTACATGAGCTAAATAACTGTTCACACTGGGAGCATCCATCTTCGATTGTTAACTCGGGGTGGCGAAGTTTCACAGAGTTCCCAGTAGAAAATTCCGACTTCGGGGAACATTCCAGTTGCAGTTTCCTACTCGGAACCCAGAAATTCCTACTTCTGACTACAACTGGAATGCACCAAAGATGTGACTGAAGCCAAAGCGTGTGTTTGTTGTGGTAAATGCAGCTCAGACCTTCCTCAGAACTCTGCATTGCTTTACAACTTCTTTTTTCAACAACTTACAGGATGCAAAGCGACGAGGTAATGTATCTCTTTCTAGTTACGTAGCGGTAGTTTTTGATGTGTGACAACAAGCAATTTTTGGAAAACTTATTATCGTAGTTGTAGCCAGCTATAGATCACTACTTACAGCCCGGTGCTCTAAGACGTGTAAAATAAATAATAAAATAATATAAATTTGCTCTAGTTTTAATTGTCTTGTTCCCGAAGTTGAGTATCCAGGCCAGTCCAGCCCTGTCCGACCCGACCGCGAAGCTAAGGAATAGCATTTATAGATAACCTATTTTGATGCTATAAAACTCATCTTAAATTGTGTATTTCGATCAGGCATATATCTAAAAGTGAGACTTTTTTGTAATTACTTAGAAACTCCTCACAGTCTCTTTAAATTAAATTCTGTTTATTAAATTTGTTTAAAAATTCAAAACTGCTTTATATTCTCCTTTTCCCTCGTTTAACTTTCACCTTGGAAGCATATTGTACATATTAATAATTTGTCGTTTATTAGTGTGGAAATGTTCCTACCATGGTTATCTGTACCACAGGTGATACAGACCCCCTCAGAAAGAACAAAAAATCCATGTTTTCAGGATATCTGTCTGTCTGTCTGTCTGTCTGTCTGTGAACAAAATAACTCAAAAATTTATGGATGGATTTTGATGAAATTTTCAGAAATGTCAGCATGGGAGTTGGTGTGAGTCCATCCAATCCCCTGATCCGCCATGACGCATCGATTTTCATGATTAGTTGAACTAAAATAGATATCACTAGAAAGCACTCTGAGACCTCCGCCAACACCACAGTCCTCAGTCATATTAGCTACTGAACTAAAATATGGAGCCGAAAAGTCTAGCTCCAGACCACCGCCTCTCTGCGGAGGCCCATGCGGAGCTCTGCCCATGGTTGAGGCCTGTTAGCGGCTAACCTAACGGCTAACGAATAGCCTCAGCCAGCCGCCAGACCTTCACAACACTGCTTCTCGCCCCTGGTTGATCAGGTAATGGCTTTGTATACTACAGTGGGAGATGTCTGCTGAATAACTCCTATTCAGATAATTAGCTCCTTGTGCCTGCACGGCTAATAACTTGCAGGGGTACTTCCAGTGATTGGCTGTTCCGCTAATCGCTTTGCACTGTAAGCTGAGCTGGGGAGGACAGGCTGAGAAAGATAATTCCTCACACTCGGCTCCGCTCTGGCGCGCCAGACCCGCATTGCCGCCGGTCCAATTGAAATGGCTACTGCTGTGTGTTACAAGGAGATGTCTGTCGTGTTTGATACTTTCAGTTGAGCTGAGCTGTTTTGATTGAGTTTGTTGCTGATATATTGTGCTGTTCGCTCGTACTCTGTCCGACCTGATAAGACTCACACGAGCTGGATCTTGGAACACAGGTGAGGGAACAGGCTGCGGTTTCAAATCGTAGACCACAGCTTTAACTTTCACCTTGAGGGGGAAGTGACATATGCAGTAAAGCAGTCAAAGCAGTAAATATTTGTCATTTATTAGTGTGGAAATGTTCCTACCATCCACACCGAAGTTACACTGTACCACTGAAGGTGATACAGACCCCCTCAGGCCATGGCAGAGGTGTCATTACCTCCACCAAGGAGGTTATGTTTTCAAGAGAGTTTGTCTGTCTGTCATGAAAAAGTTATGGATGGATTTTGATGAAATTTTCAGGAAATGTTCAGCATGGGAAAAGGAAGAAGTGATTCAATTTTGGGTGTTGAGGACTTCTCACGCCTGGATCATGGACTAAAAAAAAATTGTTTTTAATTGCATGCAATGACAGATCTTGTTCACTGATGATCAATGAAAGCTTTCAGCACAGCAGAGGAAAGATGCTGCTGTGTGAGCTGACAGAACTAGATGTTTTTTGTCGGTCATAATCTATATTTATTGAAATTAGGAACGGTAAAGATTCCTACAGGAAGTTGGTCTGACCCACAACTAGTTTGGTGATCATTTTGACTCTACTAACCTATTCAGAGAGCTACAGTGGGCCGGTCTGTATCAGTATTATGTATGAAGAAATAATCAAGTGCAGGACAGAACTTATGCCAGAGTTCGGCAATCTTTGAATCCATCTGATACACCCAGAGAAAAGCATCTCCTACATGTTCTTACAAACATCAACATATTGACAGGTGTCAGTCATACAAAGACTAAGGAGGAGCTATGTCCATCTTTTGTGACGAGCTGTTACTTATTTTATATCCAGCCTGATAAGTGAACTTTTCATTTGATACTTATGACTTAGTCTGGTATTGTGCTCCGTCAGTGAACAGAGGGTTGCAGGTTCAGCTTCCAAAATGGTGTGGATGGATGAATTTCCATGCATAACTGACACAGAGCCATCAATGAGTGAGACTGAACGGGTCTGAGTTATGGCTGGACAATTAATCGAATTTTGATCGTGATTTCAATTTTGCCATCTGACAATCATTAAAACATTATTATCGAAGAAAAACGATTAATGTGCCTCACAGTGTGGAGTGTATGCAAGTTCCTGCGCTTCATAGTGCTTCTGTGTTCCACGTGCAGCCACAGCGAGTGTGTGTGACTTATGTGGATCAATACTACTGTATGTGCTGCTTGCTGGTTCTTAAAAGTTGTGTTTAAATCAACACTGAAGTTTTTAAATAAACGAATAATTGTGCATATTAATTGTGATTTCAATATCACTTAAAATAATCGGGATTCTTATTTTTACCATGATCGCCCAGCCCTAGCCTGAGTGGACCAGCGGTTTCAAGTGCTTTGAGTAGCCAGAGCGATGAAAAAGTGCGATCATTTACCATACCATACCATACCATTTTTCAGTATCCTGTCCCAAAATCGAGCATATTCCAAACTCTGAAATTGGGACATAAAAATTCCAGCACTTTCAAGGACTTCAAGCACCTGTATGGTGCCTGTTTTTTGTTATTTTTTTGTTTGTTTTAATTAAGTAAATCTAACATTTTACTTCTTGTCAACTTCCTGACAACAACCACACAGACTGAAAGATAAAGACCGTCATGAACATACCATTTTGTTTCTTTTTTCAGTTTCAGCATAAAAGCAAAATCCAACTTTCACTTCAAGTGTGTTGCTGATAATCTTGTGTAGAAGCACCATTATCAATCATTGAGTCTTACGGGAAATGATATAAGAAATGAGGACTTGTTTGTGCAATTGGTTGGGTAAAGGAAAGGGAAAATTCAAGGCTGACAGTGTTGAGTAGGTTTAAGATTCTTTTCTAATTTAAAAACTGTAGCCTTCCATGTAATAATACAATCCAGACAATTTATTGATTAGCCAGTGGAGATAGAACAGAGTTAGTCTGAAATCTCTTGGACTCCCCACAACATCCATCAATCGGAGTGGTCAATAGAAGGTTAACACAGGTTACCAGAGACAGGTGAAGGCTGGCAGGAGGTGACTGTGTTTGTGGGCTTTAGTCAATCAAAGGTCTAAACCAAAAACCTCAACTCAATCACTCTAACATAGAAACCAATATACAATGCTTGTTATATGGGTCAAGTCTAGACATTGTTCCTCAAAAGGGCATTAAGAATATTGTTGCAAATACAGTGCATCAAAGAAACAGGTTTTATTAAAGGACTTTAAAGAGGCAGTGTCAGCTTTTTAAAGCAAAAAAAAAGTCATAAAAAAACAGTTTTCTCTTTGAATTGCTGATAAATCAGCTTATTGACAATTTTACTTGAGTCTACTGCACTTTATGTGCTAAAACACGAATAACATTTAATTTTTACCCTAAATTCATGCTCCCATGGTATCCCTCTCTGCCTCAACACTGACTGACAGTCACAGTCACAAAATTTTATGACTATGACTTCTGATCACTTAATTTCTGGAACATGCATAGTACAAATCAAGTCATTCGGGAAGGATAAACATGCATCAATGATCTGTAACGTGAATCAACAGAAAGCCTTTCTAGGCTTTTATAAAGGCATAGAAAACTCCAAAATACATGTTGAAAAACTCCTTTTGAAAACCTTTTCCCACTATCTGACCTTTGAAAAGAGATGGAGTTACAGGGGAGATCGGACATAAATGATGATCCCTTTGTTGGTGGATGTGAAGACTTGGTAGTGTGAAGGCATTTAGGATTTGTTCATATATACTCAACAAAAATATAAACGCAACACTTTTGTTTTTGCTCCCATTTTTCATGAGATGGACTTAAAGGTCTAAAATTCATTCCAGATAAACAATATTACCATTTCTTTCAAATGTTGTTCACAAATCTGTCTAAATGTGTGATAGTGAGCACTTCTGCTTTGCTGAGATAATCCATCCCATTGATTGGTTATTTCTTCAAGATGCTGATCTGACATGTCATGATTAGTGCACATTTTATACTGCCCAGTTACAATAAAAGGATCTGAAATGTGCAAGTTTGTCTCACAGCAAAATGCCACAGATGTAACTGATAGCATTTAGCTGAACAAAATATTATGTTCCCAGGAATGTCAACCAGATCTGTTGCTCGTGATTGAATGTTCACTTCTTCAGAAAAGTATTTCTTTGGTTAAGTCTTCAGCAAAGCATATGGCAGTTACATCCAACCAGCTTGTCACAACTGCATTAAGTGTAACCACACCAGCCCAGGACCTCCACATCCAGCAGGTTCACCTGCAAACAAGATGTCTGAGACCAGCCACTCAGAAAGCTGCTGAAACAATTGGTTTGCATAACCAAAGAACTGCACAAACTGTCAGAAACCATCTCAGGAAGCTCAACTGCATGCTCATCTTCCTCACTAAGGTTGCAACCTGACTCCAGATTGTCCTTTCAACATGATGTTGAGTGGGTTCAAAATACACCTTTGAAGTGTTGTATTTTTGGTATAATATCCAGCAACAGATTCAGCCATTGTTTGAGTCCTTCCACAGGCCACAATTGAACAATCTGATAAACTCATGCTCACAACCCAGATGTGTTGCACTGCATGAGGCAAATGGTGGTCACACCAGATACTGACTGGCATTATGAGTCCCCAGACATTTGAAATAGGCAACTGCACATTCCTCAGATCTGTGATTGAGTTGGGGAAAAGACAGTTCAGCACCTGTGCCACAAGTAATCATGGTGTCTGATGAGCATCTTGATGTGGCACACCTGTGAGGTGGGATGGATTATCTCAGCAAAGCAGAAGTGCTCACTATCCCCACACATTTAGACAGATTTTTGAACAATGTTCTGAGAGAAATGGTAATATTGTGTATCTGGAATGAACCTTTCTGATCTTTAAGTCCATCTCATGAAAAATGGGAGCAAAAACAAAAGTGTTGCGTTTATATTTTTGTTGAGTGTATAAATGGACAAAAGGCATACAATTCAGCTTTCTGAAAATGCACATTTTAGGTAATTCCTGCCAGGTTGAAGATGTGTTTCCGCTGCTCACATGAAGTCAGGAAAAACAGCATTTTGGCCTTGAGAACTCATATTGATTGGTTATTTCTTCTCTGTGTGATGTCACTTTGTAACATTTTTAAATCAGTTACTAAAATGATCTTTTTTAGGAAAAGTTTGCATGGCAGGGACAAAGCTACATGTAACTGATAGCATTTAGCTGAACAAAATATTATGTTCCCAAAATTACCATGTGGGCATGACCTTACATTGATTTAAAATGCACTTCTTCAGAAAAGTATTTCTTTGGTTAAGTCTTAGCAAAGCAAGGGAGTTACAAAAGCTGTGTGCTTGTCCACTGCATTAAGTGGTAAATAATCTGTATTCTATGTAGAGTCATGCAAACACAAAAATGTCTGTAAACGGATTCAGAAAGTTACATCCGAACCTAATTTTTAGGAGGCAAGAAAACCAAGAGCCAAATCTTTTATTTTCTTGGATTACTTACTGTTTACACTAAGGTTGCAATAGTTCCCAATTCCCTTTCAACATGATGTTCAGGGTTCAAAATACACTTTTGAAGTGTTGTATTTTTGGTATTAAGTGCAAACAGATTCAATTTGTTTGAGTCCTTCTACATTTCTGTGAACAGCTGTGTTTGAGCTCAGGAGTCACAACCCAGTGGTGAGGAAACACCGCGCTACTGCTTTGAGAGGAGAGGCATTATGCACCAACATTTGAAATAGGACGAACCCCTCATTCCTCTGATCTGTGATTGAGTTGGGGAAAAGACAGTTCAGCATGTGCCACAAGTAATCAGTAATATTTGAACTTATCAATACGACATGGACCCGGCTACATACAGTTGTGCCCAAAAGTTTACACCCCCCAGCAGAATTTCTGATTTTTTGGCCTGTTCTCAGAAAATATGAATGATAACTCAAAAACCTTTCTGTCACTCATGGTTAGTGGTTGGGTGAAGACATTTACTGAAAAAATGATAAGTTTACTCTTTTTAAATCATAATGACAACAGAAACTTCAAAAATTACCCTGTTCAAAAGTTTACAGGACTCTCTGAAAAAAATTGGGGTGGATGTTTCAAGATCCACAACAAGGCGACACTTCAAGAAACATGGGCTGCATGGTCGGGTCACCAGAAGAAAGACATTTCTACGCAAATGCCACAAAATATCCTGCTTACAACCCAAACAGCACAGAGACAAGCCTCAAAACTTCTGGAACAAAGACATTTGGAGTGATAAGACCAAAATTGAACTTTTTGGCCACAACCATAAACGTTACATTTGGAGAGGAGTCAACAAGCCCATGATGAAAGGTACACCATTCCTACTGTGTAACACGGAGGTGGATCACTGATGTTTTGGGGATGCGTGAGCTACAAAGGCACAGGAAAATTGGTCAAAATTGATGGAAGGATGAATGCAGCATGTTATCAGAAAATATTGGTGGAAAATTTACACTCATCCGCCCAGAAGCTGCGCATGGGATGTTCTTGGACATTCCAACATGACAAAGATCCAAAACACAAAGCCAAATCAACCTGCCATTGGCTACAGCAGAACAAAGTGAAGGTTTTAAAGTGGCCACCTCAGTCTCCTGACCTCAATATCATTGAGCCACTCTTGTGAGATCTCTAACGAGCAGTTTCTGCAAGTCAGCCCAAGAATTTACAGGAGCTGGAGGCTTTTTGAGAAGAGGAATGGGCAGTTTTACCATCTGAGAAAATAAAGACCCTCATCCACAACTACCACAAAAGACTTCAAGCTGTTATTGATGTTAAAGGGGGAAATACACTGTAGTAAAAACTGGGGGTGTAAACTTTTGGGCACAACTGTAACCTACTTTTCTAAACCACAGATGCTCAAACATTCATGAAGTTTTGCAGGTGGAGCATAAACTCCAAGCACATCCGCACTGTGCACTTAATTAAGCATGTCTTATCTTTTCAACTGGTAACTCCACGAGAGACATAATATACTGGCCTGAACATTATACTCACACCCATAGCCCTCATCAATATTGTTTGGGAATGACAAAACAGCTTTTTCTCCTCAATAACCATTTGCTGATCAGAAAAATTGTCTGAAACAGACACACGAAAACACACACAAAAAACAGCTCAGAATGTTAAAAAGGACTTCAATGGCCGAGTTGTTTAAACTTAACTGAACATAAAACGATGAGTAAAAAAACAAGGTACATACAAAACCTTAGGCTGATGCATTTTTGCATCCCTAGATTAGATATAAACAGGTGTATCGGTATGCTATTGTATACAGTGTACTACAATGAAGTTTCACTCATGTAAAGCAAAGGAAACGCTATATAACTTTGGCAGTCTTTACAGACTCACACAAGGACAACAGATTGCTTTGATATTCCAAATACTGACAGTAATCTTCTGATGTTATTGCCTGTGTTCCACCCTATCCTTTTCATTGGCTGTTGGAAACAAGTGTTTGCGAAGGGGTCTGTAATTAGACCACACTACCTGATTTCATCCAGATTCTGCTAAAAAAAATTTAAATATTTTGACTGACTGTGACTGAGGTTGCGCAGAGTCTGTAACCCTCACACTCGCAGATACACACACATTACAGATTTTTGTAGTAACAAGCAATGCTGACCCTTTCCCAACTACAGGAGACTTGTGCAGACTTTGACCAACTGAGAAACTTGTTGTGTCCTCACCTTGAGAGGTGGAGGGTGTAGAAGTGCCATGTCAGTTCCTTTCCTTTTATTAAAATTAAAAGGTCCATGAATATCAGATGGGTAGATTAAATGCAGTTCAGGATGTAAGTGCATTATACAGCATTAGTATGAGCAAAATTACACCCCCCCACCTCACCCCACCCCACACACACACACACACACACACAAACATCCTCTTTCACATCCTACCCTTTATAAATCAGGTCGATTAGGCTGTGATTGAGTAGTTTGCTGTGGATCAATAAAAAGCAACAATCAGCCAAATGCACAAACACACACACAGCTCAGGACATGCACATACACATTTTCACTCACGTACACATGCACAAAGCAATCTTTAAATATGCATAGGCTTACTGTACATCACTGAGCTTTGATTTCCACTCATGCCCATTCACCATAAAGAAAAAAAATCTATGACATTATAGTGTGCATGCATGTGCTCTTTGGTGTCTTGTGGAGTCAGCAGTTTGCCCAACAATGACCACTCCATCACCAGAGCCTTAACGGCAACATGAAGGGGAGAGGAGGCCACACATGATGGCACCTGTCCATCAAGTGGAACGGCTGTGTGTTTGGGAATATGTCCATGTAATACCTCATGCTGACAACTCTGCAAGCTGGTTATGTGCTGCTGAAATGGTTTAGTGGGTAAACATTTGGGTGTTTGGAGACAATGAGATGGTGAACAAAAATAACAGCAAACCTCTCTCCCTGAAAATCTGCTAATGCACTGGCAGAAAGCTTTTTTAGCTTAGAGTGTCACTTTTATCATTAAAATGGAAATAACTCCTAATACATTAGAGGAAAAACTCCTGTGCTCAAAATACAACTATAAATAAGTTCTAAATGTGGTGCAGCCGTTCTTCATAAGGCAGAGAGCAGGGTTTTTCACACTGTGGCACACTCATACAGCAGTACAAGGACTGACAGCACCACCTAGCTCCACATAACAGCACCTGCATATGAGGTGCACATACCCTCCCCCAACAACAACCCTTGGCCTGTGAAGCCTGTTTGTGTGTCAGTCATGTGTTTTCTAGATGAACAAAAGGTCTCTGCATATGGGATACAGAAAAGACAAGAGGTTTTAAACAATTTGAAATCACTGAACAACTTGAGTCAAAGAAAGACAAGCAAATATGGAAAAGCTTTATTTGTACTTGACCCATTTACTATGACAATTAGGTGTACTTCATCATGATTGTTACCAATGAGTGACATATTAAACTCTGAAATTTAACTAGGATGATGATTTATATTTAAAAAAAAACCCTCTACATTCAATGTTCATTACAAAACAGGCTTGAACAAAACAGATACTTGTTGGTTTAACAGGGTCACACAGCACCCAAACCAGAGGATCTTCAAAAGGGGCCCAAACAGCCTTGTGATAGCCTAGAGTAACACCTGATTTGCCTTGTATTTCCACAAAAGAGCAGCAACAAAACTCCTTCATCACTACACATCAAGATAATGAAATTCATTTCAAAGACAGCATAATATTTATGGCAAGTCACAATGCAATACAGCTTTAGAAGAGAGAAAGAGAGCAGGGTACAGTCCACATTGGACATACACACAGTTTTGCACTTTCCCTCTGGCTCAGTGTGCTCCCCTCTCACCAATATTACACCTCTGAGGACGAATCAAATGGGACAGTCAACTCAACCATCCCATCTTGCCTTCACAATTTTAATATACAGCAAGGTAGGCACCCAAGGGTACACAAGTATCAGACATTGAGAGAACAGTGATAAAATGCTTTCTGTGTATACTGTGCAGAACGTAAACGAGGGATATCTAGATTTAAATTAGGGGTGCACCTAATGGATTTTTGCAAGGATCCAAAGTGCTGACATGTTCAAACTCCTTTTGCAATTATTGACACTTTTTTTGGTGGTTTCTTTGTCTTCTACCATTCCTGAGAAGCAGAATTGTATACAAAATTTTTTATCCAAAATTTCCTCATAAACCACATGAACAGCTTCTTGTCCACACCATGGTGTGACTTAAACTCACATTACTCACTGGATCTATTTCTGAAGAGCTGTGCAGCAGAGCACAGCCCTGAGCAGCTTAAGACACAGATTCACAAACAAGAGAACTACAATTTCACCAAGAAATTCTAAAATCCTGTAGTAACAGCCACATAAACAATTCATTGCAATTCAAAGATCAGTTTGATTTCTGTAATATCATTCTGTGGCATTTTTTTCCAACTGCCATGCATGAGTAAAATAGAGCCAGGGCCGACTGACTGACATCTTTCAAGTTTTGACTTTGTGCTGGAAAATAAAGACACAGATTAGCCTGATGCAGGGCTGGAGCCATTATATCTCTGTTTAACTGCTGTGTCAGCTGATTAAACATGAGTTTAAATTCAATTTCACTGCTATTTAACTGAAATCATCCAAAGAAGCTGCTAAAAAACGTGATGGCCCATAAACTCACCACTAAACGTAAAGAAAACAAAGCTCCAGCATAAGCTTAGTCAATGACAACACAACAGGAGAACTTCCAGATGTAAATACTGTAAAATACAAAATAGTCACCCGGTCTCAAATGAACGCCACGACAAGTTAAAAAAAATAAAAAAAAAAATAAAAAAAAAATAAACGCCTGGTCTGCTCAGTGATTGAAATGAATAAACGCCAAAGCTTTTATTTGGTATTTTACGGTAATCAAAACAAAATGAGTACATAAAACTACTCAGAAGCTGAGAAGTAAGTATTTTTTAGGCCCAAGGTTGTATTGGCTTTTCCTTTCCCTTTCTGCAGCTTTTCTGTGGATGGTACAGGACAGGCCAAAAATTCACCAGTAGTTTAAGCTTATTCCTGCCTTGTTTATTGATGGACAAATTTTGTTTACTCACACCCCTGCATTGGAAAAGCACGGTGGCTTGGATAGCTGACTAGATAGATAGAAATTGTGTGTAAAATTATCTTGTTTAATGTTCCTGTTTAGATACACAAACTGAAATAGATCAATACTTTAATCCTTTTAAATCAAATGTGTTTTTGAACCATAATGCTGCACCTCATAAACCCCATGGAAGACTTTTTATCCTAATGGCACCATTCCCCTTTCTGCCCTTTTGATGTAATCTCAAGGTGAAATTAAAAAAAGCATTTTTATGACTTCATGACATAATTTTTGATACAGCTCTTTGTGGTTCGCCCATTAAACCAGTCACTGCAGTGCTGGCAGATAAGGTCACTTCTGAGGCACTGAGTGCAGCTGGCATGAGGAATAATTTTTAAAAAGCTTTGCACATTTTAGTTTGATGCCCACAAAAAGTATTGTGCAGATCACAAAGAGAATTTGAATGGACCCTGAGGCAGGTGAGCTCTTCTGTGCGAGGCTATGTACAAGCTGGCCTTTTTCATCTTTCATCAGCAGATATTCCTGCTTATCCTTATTTTTCCCTCTGGCTTCACTTCATTTCCTCTACGGCTTCCTCTCCTTTTCTGTTCTTCCTCTTCTCCCTGTTTCATACTTTTGCTTCCTCTCATTTGCCCTGTCTCATCCTTTCCCTCGTTCTTCCTCTGGTTCCTGCTGGTTCTTCCTTTGTCCAGATCTTTCCCTTAAGTTGTTGGTAGTTTCTTACAAATCAGCCAGTGTAAATCATCATGTTCCAGGACTTTGCTCAAAGGACAGACCCACAAAGCAGCAAGAAGCTTATGGATTAACACATGAATCTGATTCACCTGCGCTCACCCTCTCAGTCTGGATACTATAATACTTTCACACTAAATTAGCGGGTCAACGCAGGTTTTTTCAACGCAGGTTAACCCGCTAACAAATGGCAAGTGACTCCTTTCCCACTGCCAGCAGACCCGGGTCTAATTGAGCAGATGAGCTGCATGGCTGTGTTTTTTCCTCTGGCGCATCAAACTGACATGATCACGTTGATGACATCATCAGTGCGACGAAACACGGCCATGTAAACAATGGAAAGGTTTTATGTACTTTGTACTTTTGTCCCACAAACTCAGCGCTAATGATACAAAAGCCGATGGAATTTGTTGCTGAGATGGCAAAGAGTCACAAAAGTTACAGATGGAGGGGGGCAAGTGTGACGTTACGCCAACATCATCCGTAAATTAGCAGTCGACCCAGGTGTGATGTTCCCACTGAAGCCAATTGGAGGCGAGCCAATTAAAATCCGCGTCTCTGCAGGGTCAGTCAACCAGAGTCGAAGAGTCGATTAAACCCTGCCGACAAGAGCCGATTGTTACCGGATCTAAACAGAGTTTTTGGCCAGCCTGAAAGGGCTTTAAATCTCACTGTTTTAGTCCCGCCCCCCTTCCCCCAGACCACACAAACACACCATTTATTTATCTGCATTGCTCTCTCTTTCTTTTATTCCCTCATATTCTACTAAGTTAAGCACAAAGAATCATTTGTATGTAAAGATCCGACATGTTGCATTTATAAACTTAAAAAAAAAAAAGATACACACAAAATGAAGACAAACACACACTTCTGACTGTGACCTCTGTGCCAAATCAATTAATCTCCATGGAATCAATAACCAGGACGGTGTTGTCTCCATATGGAGAATATGGATGAATGAAATTCACCTGCTCAGCAGTTTAGAGTGTTAGTGCAGGTGTGTGTGTGTGAGAGTGCTGACCCTGTATCGATCAACTGTCATCTGAGCTTTCAGTAAAGCATTAGAAATCCAGACAGGACAGACAAAGAAAAAGATTAATGGTGGACAGAGATGGTAGGAAGAATGAGAAAAGTAGTCATTAAAGGAGAAAGTCACAGACATGGAGTACAGACTTTTGCAGTGTTGCAGGGAGAAAAAAGTACAAACAAAAAAAGATTCAAACTAAAAGACATGATCGACATATTTTCAGAGGTCAGGAAAAGCATAAAAAATTCCATCTACGACATTTCCATTCCCTCGTCACAGCAGCCAAACTACTGTTCAGTGCCTTTGAGACTTCAGACAAAATCAAAGTCTCTGTCGATTTTTATGCATTTATTTCTGGGTTTTTATCCCAGTCTTTACATTGGTTCCCTGTTCCCGAAGAAGATTGTCTGTGTGTGCCAGTGTACACGTGTTACCACTGCCTCCCCACGGATGTGTGGAGACCACACTTGGCCATATGGGGCAGCATTATGGAAGCACACAGCGCACAGATGGACACATTCTGAGCAGGCCATATTCTCCATGAATTACCAGTGGTACTCTGACAGAAAGCACCCATAAACCAGAGAAGTCTATTAACTATGGGGCAGTGAGGAAGCTCCACCCACTGAGAAGAAGAGCACACTGTTGCCTTTGTCAACACATCAACCTTATTATTGGTTGTTGGGAGAGAACAAAATCAAAAAAGAATAAACTTGATGTCTAATCTGATGGCAGTTCTCACACACAGATAATACTGTCCTAAACCTTCTAACCTCAGAGACCTTCTAACTGAAATGTAAATGAACTGAGGCCTCTGTAGGACCTAAATGACAATGAGAAAACCAAGACTACAGAACAACAACAAGAAGACAGAGAGCTATGATAACCCTGAATTAACACCAATAAAAGACACAAAAACACAAACAACAATTACTTGGTCATATAAATCAGGGGGTAAGATAAAGCTCTGACAAAGCTTGAAACTGAGCAGACGCACAGCAACAGCAACTTGCAATAGCCTCTAAGTCCCACCAATTAAACATCAATTTAAACTGACTTACACGACTATAAAAACGATTGAATACGCAGAATTTTCATTGTGTTTTCACCTCCTGTTTACACATGAACGGTGCCTGGAGCGCCTGAATCAGCAAACTTTTGAAACCAGGGTCCAGAGCAGAAAGTTTTGAAAACAGATCCCTATCCAGCTCCATGTAGAGGGAATTCGCTTCAGGGTGAAACACTGACTTCACTGCATGCGCAGTACTCTTTCACATGGAGGCTGTGCACACATATCAGGAACAACAACAGTTTCGGCCGTCTACCAAGCAACATGTGTGCTGCTTACTGTGTTTGGTTTGTTATCCAGACAAAACTATCCAGAAAGATTTGCTGACTAGACAAGAAACTCTTGTGCGTCCACTTGCCATTGTTGTTTGCGAAAAGTTCGTCTTCACAGAAGAGCGCTCATGTGTTGTAACACCACTGTTTCTTTACAAACCTACATCACTTACTACTATTTATTATTTCATCTTGGTACTGATCATTTGAGACCCAGGATAGTTAAGAGTTGTATGGCTTGACTATACAATTTTTACCTTATATATCACTTGTATATGATAAGAGTTTTGCAGACTAATAAATACATGAGTGAAAACAGAAAAACAAAGTGAAAGGACCTTTGAACTGGACAGCAGTGGTCTATCTTTGTAGAATATTTAGTCTTGGTTACCCCTGAGTGCCAGTGGGTCATTAAGTTGCTGGAAAAAAGAGGGTCATACAAGTAAATGTCAGTGCTTTCAGACAGATCTATACTGTAAAATGCTGTCATGTGGCACTGAGTTAAATTTGAAAGGGTAAAAGAATCAAGGCTTCAGATCCACAGAGAGAAAAGTGCTACCATGAAGATGCTGCACCATTACCAAATAGAACATTTGGTGCTTTCTTCAATTCTCTGGATGCCATGGTGAAGAAACATTATGTTAAAACCCTTAGCCCTTGTCACAGCTTCTCTGGGGGACTCTGTGGGTTGCTCTCACTTTCTTTTTCTTAAAGTGGTTTGTAATTAAGGAATTAAAATGAGCTTGTGCTAATTAATGGAGCTTAGCAGGCCTACGTGCTGCTCTACTTAGAACAGCCTAAAACACACAGCAGGGCACAGATAAAATCATAAGGTAGTTAAGGCTTGTCTCCTGGTTTCAGACTCGTTTGATTCTTTATTTATGAGTGTGCAGCATTGTGACCCTTCTTACCTCCAAATATGCCACTTGAACCTATATTGCTGTACTATTACTACACCCAGCAGTCATCCCAAGTCATTTATTGTATGTCCTTTTTGAGAAACTCAATCCTCTCTGCAAATGAATCTCTGAACATTTTTAGGAAAATCTTTACCAAAATCTTTGGACAAGCTGTCCAGGAAAACTATTTTGTTTTGTTGCTGACCTGTCCCTTTAAGAACATATTTTATCTTGTTGGGAGGGTAAAGGTTGGTCCTAAAAAGGCAAAACATGGCAAAGTGATGTCCAAAGGTATAAATATTATCATGTTATATTGGGACTAAAACATAGGAGTATATTGTTTACTACTGCAGTTGTGATATGCAGATGCATGGTAGTTATAGTGCAGGGAATGGGGTGTCAACCAAATAAGCTGAAGCAAGTCATGCCAACACTGTAACAGTATGTCCACTGCCTGGAAAGTAATAAAGGAACGGTCAGTGCTGTTGCAGCTATACTGGTGTTGAATGATTTTAAAAGTATTACCATGATAACTTACAACTCCCAATTGGGGGTGCACCTTAAAACAATCCCAGCTCTGTCAAGGTTTAGAGGCCATGTTGTTATTATGTTTGTTCCAGCTGAGGTTATTCTACCTTTCTTAGTTTGACAAAATTATTAACAAGCCCCTCAACCTCTCCCTATGAGGATCACCTTCTGTGAACATGGTATTGGGAGATAAACTTTTTAAACCAGAGGGCTCTGTTGCATAGATGTGAGGATGCCAAAGAGATCTGAAATTAAATTTTTTTAAACAGTCTAAAAAATATTATTCCTGTGCACTAATTTTCATAAATCTAACGTAAAGTGTCTTAACCTCCAAGTTCCACATATCGTGATAGCGCAGCATGGTGTTGAACCGTACTGCAGAGCACTTCACTCCCTCTAGTCCATCAGAGCGATGTGGCACTCTGGCCCGCCGGGCCACATCGCTGAAACACTGGAGACTCGCTTCAGGTCTATTTTCTGCAAAGTCATTTCAAAACCTTGTAAATCCACTGTTGTTGAGAAAGCACTAGACATGAAGTCAACGTGTGAAGTAGGGATGCAAATTATCAAGTAATTTATTAATCGATTGTTGTTTCATCTGATTGATCAATGATCAATTAATTGATAAGCTACAATTTTTCTGCGAAGCTGAATCTCCCTCTGAACCAATAGGTTCCTTTCCACGAAAATGCTATCTTTCTTATTAATTGAGAAAATGCAAATCATATTCCTTAATAAAAAATGTATTCTTAACAGCAGGAAACAACACATTCACAAATGGAACAATGCAATAACAAGGCTACTTTAAGGCTACTTGAAACATAAAAATAAATAAGTGCACTGTCTGTTAGAAGCAAAACAAAAATGAGGGTGACTTTAACTTGAAAATAAATTAGTGCACTGTCTCTTATTAAGCAGTATAATAAAATACATAAAATAAATTCTGAAAAGAAATTAAGGTGTCACAATTGGACTTGCAGTACGGCTGAATGTGACGTATTGAGGCGATAATTTAACAAAGTTGTGGAGGAGTTGTACTTTAAAATACTTCCACATATTGTGCATTTGGCATCTTTGTCATCATTAACCAACTTAAAGTGGTTCCATACTGAACTCTGTCTTGTCCTCTTCATCCTGCCAGCTTACCGCTTCTCGTTTGTCTTGTTGCTGTTGTTGTTGTTGTCTTCTTCTTCTTCTAATGAGGTTCTGGCAGGCTGTATGCAAGGAAGCGTAATGCTGCCCTCCACAGGTTGGGTTATGTTGTTGTCGTCAGAGGCCATCTTCTCTTGTGATCCCTTCCAGTCAAGGACGTCTGGCGTCAAGTGCGCCCTCATGCGGACTTGCGGGGAATTACAGGTTGAGTAATTTCTTATCGACAATCAATAATCGACTAATTGTTTGCATCCCTAGTGTGAAGTATCCAGAACTTTCAAAATTAAACACAATGTACAGACTCTCCAACATAAATTTCCCCAATAGGTTGTCATTATGTCACAACCAGAGGCACAAACATCAGGTCAACAATTGGTCAGAAGTTCCCAGAGGCAACACGACACCATGGACCAAGAAAAGTGAATCGTAGAGGTAAAGAAATGTTAAACATTGTATATATGACACCAAACATGCTTTCTACAAGGATATAGGCAGAAAGAAGTTAGATAAATCATTAAGCTGTATGAATGGGACCAGCAAAGGGACCTAAGACAAGCGAAGTGAGGAGTTGTTTATTTCTTCCCTCAGTCTATAACATGTTTTATGAGCAAGTGTCATCCCTATTCTCATGAGAGCTTGTGGCTCTCTGGGGATCCACCCTCCCCCTACAGGGCTGAGCACTGCGCCGTGGCTTGCCGCACCACCTTCAGTGGGGTTTGTCGGTCGAAGCAAGACCACGGCACTTTATGTGGAATTTGGGGGTTAGCTTGGCAGTTTTCTGTTTTTCTTTTCATTCTGCCTACAGGAAACAGATTTAGTGCATGTGTGTGTCAGTATGATACATGGTTACTGCTCCATCTATTGTCCTGAACCCTAAATAAATAAAATTCAACATTATAATGTTAAAATAATTAACAAATAAGGAAAAAAATAATGTTCCCTTAGTGTTTTTTGTTGCTTTCCTCCCACCGTGATCAATCAATCAACTTTATTTATAGAGCACTTTAAAATACAGAGATCTGTTTACAACTTTTTTAAAAGTTGTTCTACCTTTCAAGTAGTTTTCAACAACAAGAAGTACAACATAAGTGACTTTTATAAGGTTGTATAATTAATGTCCCAGAAGTTTTTTGTTTTTTTTTGCATGTTATTGTACTTTAAACTTTCTCACTGGTGTCAAGTTAAACAAATACTAAAGGACCAAGTATTGGTAAACTTTAAAATGTTCTGCCTGTAATTAATATATTCATTGTTGTGTTTTGGGACCAATTTTTATTTATTTATTTATTTTTGTACATATATTTTTTTAATTAATCAGCTGATTAATCGGTAATCTGTATTTTTTTTTTTTGCCAAATGTCGGTATCGGCATCGGCCTCAAAAAATCCATATGGGTCGGGCCCTAATCTTAAATATCCTTGTTAATGGTTGGAAATATAAGCCTAAACTTGTCATAAAAGGTTTACCCCAGTTGCACCAACCCCCATTTCATCTCCATGTTAGCATCTTGTTGTCAGAGAAGTAGACCCAACAGCCTTTGTGCTAAAAGTTGGACAGGGTTGGATCAAAAATATTAGTTCAAAATCTAGTTATGAAAGTGTTATCATCACTCAGTTGTGGCTGTTATTCATGAAAAGATGCTTTATTTATCTAATGTTATGTCCTGAAGAAAATCACATTGCAATATCTTTATTTGCAATATTGTTTGAACCTAGATATTTTGTGCTGATGTTTACCTCGTATGCACTGAAACTTTCAATGTTACCAGTGTTCAAAGCAGTATCAGGGTTTAGTCTATAGCTCTCAAATCTCTGGAAGCCTTGGTTTGCTTCCTGTTCTCCTTCCCCCCAGCATCTTATCTCATTTAACTGGCTCTCCACATAACAATGGAGGTCTGAATGGCTGTTGAACAAGGCTTTGCTGTCTGTCATATGGGACTGATTAGACTACACGCACTGACACACCAGGTTCTCTCAATTACTTACACACACAGTTTAAGACTCATGCAAAGTGTTTTGCTGATAATAACACTGGATTAACATGTTAAAGCACAGAGCAACAATAAACGTCAGCTGAAACTCCAAAACTGGATCAATGTGTAACACACTCACATAAGATTTAACAACATTGATTGTAAGCGTTTGTAGGCCATTGCAGGCGTGTACAAAACAAAAAATGCTACGTGAAATAACTCTGTTCAATATTGTGATACAGTAACCAGAAGAAATGTGATAAACTAACAAAAGATGCAGAGTGTGCTACAACTTGAATTGTATGAGCTAGTGTTAATCTGAATGCTTTACACAACACTAGCAGTTGCATCAGGATTCTTTTGAATCAAAGACTCAAACAGAGGCATTCTCCTCCACATGAATTAGCACAAATAAATCAATTAAAACCATTTCTTCAAGGGGTGCTGGTTTGGCGGAGTGGTTAGCAACCAGGCACCCCATGTACTTGCTTCTGCCGGTCTAGGTTCGAATCCCGCCTGTGACCAGTTTGCAGAGTGTCTTCCCCTACTCTCTCACCCCCTTTCACAAGCCTATCCACTGTCTCTCTCCTATCAATAAAGGCACAAAAAGGCCCAAAAAATACATTTAAAAAAAAAAAAAAAACATTTCTTCATGACTTTGTACTGAAAAGTTTGACAGCAGGGCTGACAGTAAAAGCCACAGGAAACATTGTATGACCACATTTAAACAGTTTTCAGGGTTTTAACCTTAATCTTTAAACAATTTAGCCTTTAGCAATGTGTTTATTGAAAAGGCTCAAATTGTGTTAAAAAAAATTTAATTGCAGATCCCTTATTTTATCAAATCAGCTATGAAACCATTTCTTGTACTTTTTAAAGGCAACAAAACTTAAAAAAGAAAAAACAGTATCTCAATGTGTGTGTACTTTTTACAGCCCTGGAGATTGACTGTCAGAGTAAAACAGTAAATGTATCACATCGTCAATGCACTGTACCTTCTGGAAATATGGGAGTTCTTAATAAAGGTGTTATGGGGGTTGCTGTGCTGACCAATTTAAGCATTCACATGCATCTAATCTGTAATCACTTTGGGGATTATGGGGTTAACTGTTGGAGGATTGTGTTCTGACCCCCAGACAGCTTATCTGCTTCACACTTGAAGAAAGCAATCAATCTCACCATGTCACTTCAAACCAAAGAAAGAGGAGAAAAAAAACAGCATTTTTTTTTACAGAATTAAATCCCTTTTTTGAAAAACTTGAAGTGGTGACTAAGGCTAAATAAATGAACCACAACATCTTTGAGGAAGTCTTGGTTAGGCCAAGTCTTCTAAGAGGATAAAGTGAAACTCAAAAAGTGAATAAAAAAAGTGACCTCCATAAAGAAAAATGTGTTTTGAGGTCAATGAATCAAAAAGGACATACAGTATGTATCTAACTTTTTTGTTGTTGTGGTTAAGTTTAAATGATTTGAGGCAGTGTGTTGTTGTTGTTTAAATGATGTTACACTAGAAAAGCACTCGGAGAGCGCAGACCTCCGCCAGCACCACAGTCCTCTCCCATACTGTGATTTTTACCATAAATATCAGTCCTACCTCTATTTCATGTAAATATTTGGATTCCTTGACCATGAAAACATACCATTAGCAATTGGTTTCATAATGATATCTATTTTAGTTTAGTAGTTATTCATGAAAATAACATTTTTCTTCATGGCGCATCCAGAAGGTGATCCGGATCAACACCAAAATTGAATCAGTTCTTCCTTTTCCCATGCTGAACATTTCCTGAAAATTTAATCAAAATCCATCCATAACTTTTTGAGTTATTTTGTTCACAGACAGACAAACAGACTCTCTCGAAAACATAACCTCCTTGGCGGAGGTAATTACTTGAGAATAATTTATGACCACAGGTTGATGGTAAAAAATAAATTAATTAATAACAAATTGGACACATCTTTACACAACTACAGTCTGTTTTGGAGTGCCCGTCATTTTCTCCTGATGTTCATAAAAAATACACAACTGGCTGATCCCAAATTAATGGTAGCAGTTTTTTTTATTAAGTCAGAAGTGGTTAAATTCCATTCAGATCATTTAGGTTGAAAAAACTCTGACTCCTTGACTGCGTCTGCTGCAGCTTATGCAGACATCTCATTCACTTAGGGCAGCGGTGGTAGATTATCTGAAACGTTGTTTTCAGCCCTGTTCGCTAAAAAATATTAATCTACAGTGGAAAAATGAGGGGAAATTCACATAGAGACCAACAGAATAAAACCTGGTTAGCAAGCTAAACTGAGTGGTGTAAGCGTTACAATATCATGCGAGCACAGTCCAGTCCAGATGATGCTAATGACCATTAGGCAACAATAGGTCTTTGTGCAAAAGTTACATTGCAAAAACTTTTGCAAAGACCTATAATATCAGTCATGTGGATCTGAGCATGTCATGCTGCCATTCGTGTTGCTATATGGCAAGCAACACCTAATACATAGTAGTAAATGCATCAGTAGCATAAAACAAAGTTATGTTTAGAGATGTACTGCTTTTCCATTTGCAGACTTAATGCTATGACGGGCAGACAGCAGAGGAGCAGGAGACAGCAGCTGCAGTTACACCTGCAGAGGTCAAAACTCGGTCTAATTTTGTGCAAGACTGTTGTGGTAAATAACTTATCTGCCATTTTGTGCATAGCACCTTTATAATTTATTTTCCAAACTATGAGACTACGTACCATTGGGGACTTAGTGGTCAGTATAAGTAGTGAAAATACTGAGCAAGGCATCCTCAGTCTTAAAGAACATTTTGAGAGGGGGAAAGTGGACAATGTATGAAACCTACCTTTGTAACATGTATGCCAAGTGAGAGTGGAATGATATTAAGCAGCAGGAAGAAACGGTTAAGAGATGAAGAGAACTAACTGCAGTAAGCATTTATTATGTACCATGCCTATTAAGGGTAATTTTTTATTCTGAAGAACATCTGATAGTTTTATTCCCCACTAAATTAAATCACATCAAAATGAATATTGTGGTATGATTGCCCTCGTTCACATATTGATTACACTCTACTGTACTGTACAGTAACAACAAATGTAAGAAACCCATGAATGTCATCCCCAATGTTAGATCCATCCAACAGCAGTTGAGCTTCAATTCAGCGGTGCACTTCAGGTTGAGACTTCAACATCCAGAACAACTGCTGAGTGCCTAAACTATAGACCAAACTGAGCTGTACCTCCAATAAAGTCCACTCTACCGGATCCCGAGTCTCTCTCTGTAACTCCATCATACTGCCTGATCTACGCTTCTGTAACGTGAATGACAGAAATTTAGTTATGCTTTATGTTTGTGGTTGTGACTATGTGAGTGTTGGAGGATACGAATACACAGTAAATCTTTTGTTTGCACATTTACAAAGTACCTTAAAAGCACGGGAACACACACTCTGCCTTTTTTGAGAGAGGTCGACAGGAGGGGCGTTCCATCTAACATCTCTGTGATTGAGGTGAAGAGTAATGCTTACAGCCGACAGAGTGATTACATTAGTCTTGTGAAAAGATCACATCTTCTATTCACAGGACCATGAATCAGACCCGTTGACACTTAATGTTGTGTCCCTTAATGCACACTCAGCCTTGACTCGGACTCAGCCGCCAAAACACTGACACAAATTCCTCCAGATTAACACACA
The DNA here is from genome assembly GCA_036419115.1 of Scarus forsteni. Classification (NCBI taxonomy): domain Eukaryota; kingdom Metazoa; phylum Chordata; class Actinopteri; order Labriformes; family Labridae; genus Scarus; species Scarus forsteni. Next base: position 41,946,226 of record JAZDUH010000098.1, read on the forward strand.
GATTAGCCTAAATCTCTGAGGCAGATTTCAACACATTTCTTCAAAAAAAAAAGCCTGTTGTGAAAGACTCTGAAGCCCATGTCCAGAGCCTCGGAAGTCATTACATCAAGCAGGTCTGACCAACTTTTGTCATATAACTCCATATTTATCAAAGTTTGCTGCATTAAGACCCTGTTGCCTCAGCCAAAGCTCTACAGTTTTGTCTTCTAAAACTGGAGCCAACCATTAAACCTGCACAGTGTGAAGAAGGCTGTCAGCTGTGCAGTAACTGAAGTTGATGACTCAATGTAAAGGGTAATAGAGATCCGTTCTTAGACCATTTCTTAACACTTTGCTGACATTTTCAACTTTGAATCAAATCTTTAAGAACCAAACAGAGAAGTAAACTAAAGAGACGAAAAAGAGTCACATGCTCTGTTATGAAAAGCATCAGTTTCTATCGTAACTGTAAACCAAACCTGCTTTACAAACACACTTCATTATTCAACACAAGCTCATTGAAATTAAATAGCAAAGAGGTTTGCTTAAGATCTAGAGTCCACAAAATATTTCAAATACCTTAAAATGTCTAATAGAGAAATGCAAATACCTTATTACCTTTTCAACACAAAGCGTATTTACCTAATCGTTGAAAAAGTGAGTAACTACAGCAAGTTTGATACACACTTACTTTCTCTTCTCAGCCAACGTGTACAAATTGATATTTTAAGCTAAACTAGTAAATGAAGAGCTATTGGCTGTGATTCAAACCGGATTTACACAATTGCTGGTGACTTTTTTCTAGCAGATTTACGTCATTGTTTGCTAAATGCTGACACCCGAAAAAATCAGTGTCTATCAAAAGACTAAGCAAAGGCTCTACAAAAATGTAATCAAAGAAATAATTTTGTTTAATGAGCAATGTAAAGTCAAATGGGCTTTTCCTTTACATGAAAAAGGTTTATTTGATCTCCCAGCATCCTATCAATGCTGTCATGGCAGTTATGACGTGCACATGCTCACTGTAACTGCTTTTCAAAAACCATGAGCCCTGAGACCCCCATGACCCCCCAGGTGACAACAAGGCATCAGGCATGATTCTGAATGACTGAATAACTGAAATGCATCTGATCTGATCATGATTCTTTTTACATTCATATACAGCTTTCACACTAATATTACCGGGTCAACATTTGTTTTTTCAACGCCCGTTTACCCGCTAACAATCGGCGAGTTACTCCTTACCCACTGCCAGCAGACTCGGGTCTAATCAGCAGCAGACAGTTTTTTTCCTCTGGTGTCTCAAGCTGATGTCATCACGTTGATGACATCATCAGCGTGCCGAAACATGTTCATGTAAACAATGGAAAGGAACATGGAAGCCATGGACATGGTGGTCAGCTGTTTTCTGTACTTTGTCCCACTTTAAAAATATCCAAACTCAGCACAGACTGAATGACATTCAAGTGCTAATGATAAAGCAGATGGAATATGTTGCTGAGATGGCAAAGAGTCACGTAAGTTGCAGATGGGGAGGACGGGCACTATATTATGTCATGATGTATATAAGCGGGTTGACCCAGGTGCGATGTTCCCACTGAAGTTGATCGGAAGCAAGCCAATAAAAACCCATGTCACTTGCAGGGTCAGTCGGCCCGGGTCGAATTGCCGATTCAACCCTTTCAGATTGCTTCCATAACACCGAGGTTAGGTATCTTTTAAGGACTAAATCTTAAGTTCCAGCTTCATTTTTGTTGCAACTTTCGCTGCAATTAAGAGGGGGTATACTCATGAGGGTAAAAAACAAGCACTGAACAGTTGCGATCGTCCTGTATGTACGAATAATCTTAAAGGATAACTTCGGTTCCTGCAGCTTTTACATTGTTTATAGAATGAAGAACAACAATATACTCACCCAGAAGGCTTTCCTGATGCAAACGGTGCTTCGGGAGATATTTAGATCCAAAATCGAGCAGCGGACACCGATATAATGGTAGCCCGTAGGGCATAGATCGCCGCTCCTAAAAACTGCATTAATCGTCCAAAAACTCATGTTTTTCACCAATATTCCATCATGATCCGCGCCGAACGGACGGCCATTGTAGCCTGTGTCTCTCCACACAGCGCTGTGTGGCTGAACTAACCTCTAAACAGACGAGTCTGTTTGCATGCCCCTCGCACATGCGCAGTACTGTCTGCAGCGTTGAGATCGCCCCCTCATTTCTATCAGCTCCTTATCTGTATAATCTGGCTCCAAACTGTAAGGACGTCCATCATATTCAAAGTCCTCCTCCACAACATCTTCATCCCATAGATATTCGTCCATTTTGCACAAAACTGGAAGAAGAAAGTCGATTTGTAGCTGCCCTGAAACAATGAGCACTTTTCATCTTGCGCGAAGAGCATGTAAACAAACTCGTTGGTTCAGCCACACAGCGCTGTGTGGAGAGACACAGGCTGCAATGGCCGTCCATTCGGCGCGAATCATGATGGAATATTGGTGAAAAACATGAGTTTTTGGACGATTAATGCAGTTTTTAGGAGCGGCGATCTATGCCCTACAGGCTACCATTATATCGGTGTCCGCTGCTCGATTTTGGATCTAAATATCTCCCGAAGCACCGTTTGCATCAGGAAAGCCTTCTGGGTGAGTATATTGTTGTTCTTCATTCTATAGACAATGTAAAAGCTGCAGGAACCGAAGTTCTCCTTTAACACAGTCCACCACACACAACAAATCTGTTCCACCACAGATCTGCAATCTAGTCCTTGTCAGCCAGGAATCCTGAATGACAGAACATGATCTAACAAAAACAAAGAAGAAACATAGCAACAGCTGGAAAACATGGCATGGAAGAGGATATCTGCACAGAGGGAATGATGGTAGTTTTTGACTATTTTTGACAGACAAATCCTGAATTTAAAAAAAAGGCCAGACAGAGGAAAAATATCCTGGAGACAGTGTGAACACCTGAGCTGGTCCTCTGAACTTAATGTTTCAGGTCGTGCTTGTTTTTATTTATGTTCCGAAGTCAGCTGGCTTCCTGATTGTCTGCCTTCTGTTTCATGTTAAAATTCAAAGAGTCATGCCTAGGGAGTCATTGGTTTTCCCCACACACAAAGATTTTGGTTATCAATATTGAACAAGTTTAATATTTACAATTGTCAGTCCAGACCCATTTCGAAGTCGATTATTGGGACAATGTCACTCTGAACACACCTCAGACTGAAGGATAATCTTATAGAAGGGTTGGGCAGTATGACCTAAAATTCATATCACGGTATAAATTGAATCCTTATACGGTAACTGTATATATCACGGTATAAATGTTGTGGCGCAAAACTTATAATGGAAGTGTTTCTGTTTTCAAATTTAAAGAGGGAAACAAAGTAGCAGTAGTACAATCTTCACTGGGTTAAATAGAAACTAGACTGCTGGAATATTTACGAGCAAAAAATAAAGCCACACAAGAGTACACTGTTTTCAAACACAACCTTTTATGTCACAAAGCATCAAATGGGACAGAAATATCATGTTATAGCACACACAGAGACGGATGATGTAACATAACTGGTGTCTCTTATTTGAAATTAAGCAAAACAGGTGTGACAGTAAAGTCAAGGAAGCATTGCAATATTTTGTAATAATTTGTGCCAGGCGATCTGACATTTTTCCACAAAAAATGCTTTTTTTATTGTAACACCTGGAACAAAATTGATGAATTTTTACTGCCAACTACTGGCTAGGGGCTGGGCTATCATGCAAAACAAATACCCTAAATATCCATAAATTTTAACTTTAAAATAAAAATACTATACTTTCAAATTTTGATATAGTACTAAGCAACACATTCTTGCCTATTTTGGTGTATTGATACTTTCTTACAGCCCTGCAGAACTGGAAATTGAGATAAAAGCAAATGCAGTTGCAACCATTTATCAATGGACATCCATTAGTTATTTTTGATGATGAATCCTGTACACATCTGAAAGCTTGACAGCATTTAACACTGCAATCTAAAAAAAACAACCACATGTAGCTTCCTAAATCTGTTTAAAATGCACAGAGATAACACTTTGCATGCAATTAAAATGAAGATTTATCAGAAATAACTATCAAAATGAAGAAAATAACTGACTTCAAACATTGTATTTGCTCAACAGCCCTACTTTTTCCTCTTTAAAACTGCCACTATAAGAAAAGATTTCCCTGTCAAGGGTCTGTTCTGCCTTCAGAATAACCAGCTCTCACTCCTTTGGTCATTTAGTCAGTCTTTCCCCAGCAAACCCCCATTAAGGCAATTCATTTAGATAATTCATCAGCCCGATGAATCCATGAGGAGGCAGACTTCATAACAATGATTAGCAACACACACAATTTCATGCAGTACTGTGGATCCATCTATGCTAGGTGGGTCCCAGGTGCAGCTGTTTTCTTAATTAAGAGCTGAGGTCCATGAAGACCACCGCTTCCATCTTTTATTACCATCATAATTAACCCTTTTGCTTTCAGCCTCTCTGCCTCTCTCTTTGTTTCATTTCAATCACTCTGTTAACCCTTTCAACATCGCTTTAAATCAATCCTCCACACTCTGCTGGCTGACTGCCTCATGCTGTCACCTCGTGTCCATCTCACTCACCGTCACCATTAACCCCAAATTTGTCTTTATCTCACCATCTCCTCAACAGTTCTTTAATCACCAGCCTCCCTAGGACTTTCATTTTATTCACTGTGGCAATTAACCCCTTTCTCTCCAGCACCCTTACATCCCTCCTCTTTTCATATAATCTAACAAATTGCACCTATCTGTCTCGTTCTTGCTCCTCTAATGCTCTCCCTCCTGATGCATCTCTCCTCCTCTCTCTGGTTTTCCTGCCTCATCCTTCCTCTTCTCCCTTTTGCAAAGCCCATTACTCAATTAACCCCCCTGGTTGCAGGCTAAGGGTCAACATATGTATCAGGTCTGGATCAGGTCTTTGTGTGCCTTTGACAAATGAGGAGCACACACACACGTGCACACTACGGTGTGACTCCAAAATGATTGGATGCATTAGGGGAAAGGGTGAAAGGAAAAAGGTAGGTGGTAGAGGAGGAGGACACAGAGGACCCAAAGGGGTGGAGGGTAGGGCTGAACAATTTAACGTTTATAGATCCAAATCATATGCAATCATGTGATTATGGAAGCTGCAACTTTTTGCAGCGCTCCTTACTGACCCAGGATCTGTTGTGTCAACAATTTTCAAATTTGCAAGCAATTACCATTTAAGATTGTCTCGCAAATGAACAACAACAAATCAGTTGTTGTTGTTCACTTAAAAGAGCCGTTCAAAAAAGTCGACTCATTTGTAAACTTCACATCTTCATCGGAAAAATGCGGTAAAGCAGCTTCTGTTTAGGAATATAAATTGGACTATCCCTTAAAAAATGATAACAGATTATTTATCATGAGTATTAGATCCTGAATAATGTGTTGTGTGCTTTTGATCATTGATGTCCTTGCTGTCGTCTGTGCTGTCAACATAGTGAATATTGCACTGAAGCATGATCTGAAGAAAACTGTAAATTGAATTAAAATCCCAATATCTGTCAGAAAAACACCGTACCGTACTGTTCAGCCCTAGTGGAGGATAACACAGTAGTCCTGGTAGAGGACAAAAGGGCACAGAATAGAGACAGAGAAGTAGCACATACAGAAGATCTTAGCTGAAATGTTTTTCAAAACACAAGACTCACTGCATCTTTAATTTCTGACCTGCTACAACAGATACCTCGCCAGCCAATTGACTAAGTACACCTGTTAAACTTCATATTGGTGCAAATAGCTATTCAGCCAATAACATAGCAGCAAATCAATGCATTTGGGCATGTAGACATGGTCAAGGTGGCTTACTGGACTTCAAACCAAAGGGAAGGGAAGAACTGTACCCAGGTGACTTTAAAGATGCCAGAGGGGCTGATCTGCATGTTTCAGGAACCTTCTCTTGGTACTACACAGAATGGTCCAAAAAAGAGGAAATATCTATTGAGCAGATTCATTGACTTTTAAAGATGCGAATGTGTTGGCTGATGCTTATAGACAAAGCATTAAAAAGCATTTTGATGTCGCAGCCACCAAAAATTGGCTTCAAAACAACCTTCAGGTCTAATGGCTCATCAGCTGCTCTGTTGTTGTGGTTAGGGGGGTGAGTGAAGAGGATGCAGTTGAAATAATGTCAGCTTATACATCCTATTATGATATGATATGATCACAGTGAAGCTCATGCTGACAAGACGCCACTGGGGCAAGGTGACAAAAATGAGGTGTTTATGGACAGGCGACACTACTTAGGTGGGTGTGATTTCAGTCACAAAGTCCCATTCCGTGTGAAGGCAGCTTAACACATATAACCTTTCACTATGAAGGAAAAAGGTCATTTTTTAGTAAGTTAGAGGGTTTGTGCTCATGATAAGAAACAAGATATTAGGGATAATGGGTTCTTAATATTAAGTTTTGTCTGCATATTGGACATTGCCAAAAATCCAACATCCCGTCAGTTTTATAAAACAAAATACATATATCTTGTTGGAATGCAGTGTTGCTGGAGCAGTATTAGTATAGGCAGATACTCACCCGTAGTGATGAACATTAGGGCTGAAAGATTTATCGTTTTCAGAGCGAAATCGCAATTTTAGACAATGTAATTTTGTGATCGCCAAAGCAGCAATTTTTTGCAGCGCTCCTGACTGACTCAGGATCTGTTGTGTCAAGTATTATACACATACTTTTTTACAAATTTGTAGACAATCTATACGTTAAAAGTGCTGGTAAGCAGGACAACAACACAAAGCCTCTGGAGTAGAAGTTAATGAAAACAGAATATTTATCATCACTATTGAAGGTGAATAATGTGTTGAGTTTTTCATCATTTATTTCCTTACTGTTGTCTGTACTGTAAACAAAGTGAATTTTGCACTGAAGGTTGATTTGAAAAAAAAATTGTGAATTTCAATATCTGCCAGAAAAATAGAAATTAGATCTTTTCCTAAAATCGTTCAGCCCTACATTTGAATATCCCAAAGCTTGATTTGAAGAAAATCGTGAACCGAATTGAAATCGCAATATCTGCCAGAAAAATCGCATTTCAATCTTTTCCTAAAATCGTTCAGCCCTAATGAACATTTTTGCAAAATGTTGGAAAAGTCAGACAAAATTTAATTTAATCGTTACAACAGATCAAAACCTTTTGCCCTTGTTGCAAACAAAGTCAAACTAAAAAGCCCGATGCACTTACAGCACACAACTCTTTTTGAGACAAACTTCAGGGGATAAGCTCAAATACCATTTCATTATCACTCACACTTACACAAGTAGTTATTTCTTCAAGATTAGGCTGACCTTTCAACATGAAGATGGGGCTTTAGGAACAAACGATCATTTTTCATTTCAGAAAATTACTCAATGAGCTACACACCCTTGTTTTTATGGCTTCTCTTTTGTTTAAGCTTTTTTCTGAGAAGCGACAAGCACAAATCTGTTTAATTAAAACTGTATCAGCCAGTTTAACATGATGAGTGTTCATCCAAGCTTTCAAGGAAATAATAAACTGATCCGTTCTTATGCATGTGGATACACTACCACGCAATAGCATACACACCCACAGACACAATGACAAGAATGTGTGCGTTTAGCAGATGGCTGGTGGTTAAGAGGGTGTGAATGATAAAATCTCCCCACTATTCCCTCGCCTTGTCCATTATTCCACTCCACTGCTTTTGAAGAGTGTGAGAGTGTGTAGGTGTGTGTAAACTGGAGTATATCTATGTGTGAATCTTTATGCGTGCATTTTCATCTCCACACATCTGTGTCTAAGTGAAGCAATCTACTGCCATCGCTGCTGTCGTAAATGAACAATATTAAAATTAAACCATTAAATTACAACATAAAAAACAGCCATTTAATTTGGTTTTACTCTATTCTGCTTTTATTGTCTCTACCCATCATGTGTGACAGGTTGCAAGCAATCAAACTAATGGAACATTACCAACCTATTCAAAAGATGACGCACCAGTTATGTTGTATCATCCGCCTGTGTTTGTGCTCAAGTATAACATGGCATGTCTGTCCCATATGAAGCTTTGTGACATAAAAGGTTGTGTTTGAAGACGGTGTATTCTTGTAAACTTGCAAAGTGTGTCCATGTGTGATGGGATTGCAGCTGTAGTTGAACAGGTGATGCAATGGAACCACACATACACTGACAGGAAAGACAGCGTTCAACAAAATTTCCACCAGATATGTCTTTCAACCAGCCTCTATGCAAACTGGCTGCCACGTGTTCTTTGCATTGGTCATGTGTGTTGAGCAAGTCCTTCTTCAAAAATCAATGCGAGGCAGATGCAAGACACATTGCGTACATGACTGGTAGGATCAGTGTCAAAGCAAAGGAGATGTTATCAACCCAGCAATGGAAAAAAGAATTAAAAGTTGATTGAAGCTAATGGATTGAGAACACATTTCTCCACAAGTAAATGTGTTTAAAAGAATACACAAACATAAGAAACTGTATATCTTCAGATAGTTAATGGTGTATCAATTGTGTCAAAAAAAAAACCTAACTAGATGAATAAACAAAATAATAAATTAAACACAGAGGGGTGCAGCAATGACCTTACTCTTTTGTAAAGCATCTTGATATAACATTTGTTATGATTTGGCACAATGAAAATAAAGATTGATTAATGGATTGATTGACTGAATGATGTATAACAAGCTGAATGAAATGTCTAGAAATGGAGTGTATAAATTGGCTCAACCAGTGCCCATACAAAGCAGGCAGGACTGATGGTGTAGTCTAAACAGCCATCAGCTTCTAACAGATATCTTATGTTGACTACCCAAAAAGCAGTAGTTAAGGCTGGTTTGATACCAGAATTGTACATGTCAGTACAATACCAGTAAAAAAACTGAACAATAATAACTTTTCAACACCACTGCAAAACACTGAAAAAAATAATCAATAGTAGTTTGAAACAGATTGTCCCTTTGTTGCAGGGCTGGCTATTTCCAGCAACTTCACGATACGATACGTATCCCGATACTAAGGCCATGATACGATACGTATCCCGATACACGTAAATTGTGAACATTGACTATGCTTTAAGCAAAATTCTTGACAAGTTTAGTTTTTTCTTATAAGAAGAAATAGAACAAGGATGAGTTTTAAGTGGTTCTACAACTTGAGACATAAATTCAGATCCTCAAAGATGGTAGACATAAGTTCAAATTTAGAACATATGCTTCATTATGTAGCTCGTCTTCTACCTTGAACTGTGCCACTGTTAACATTAGCCAAAGTTTATTTACAACAACTGTCAAAATATTTAGGCCGTATCGATTCTGTAGAATCCGTATCGATACACGTATCCCAAAGGAGTGCGATACGATATTTTGCCGTATCGATATTTTGAGCACAGGCCTACTTTGTTGCCATTAAAAACCTGCAGTGCAAAAAAAATGCAGGTCCAGGAAAGGTATCAAAACATATGATAACACATTTGCAGAAGTGCCTTCTTTTGTAAATTAACACATTCTTTGTCATGAATGTTTGTGTAAAACAGGTTCAGATAATAAACTTCAGACAGTTGTTACAACTATTTTATGTTTTCAAATAAAGCAAAACATTACAAGAACATATCAATGAACTCAATATTAAATACAACAGTATTTGCCGTTGTAGTTTCAGTAATCATCTTCTGTTGTGAATCAACTCTGCTGCCCTGTGTTTAAAAAAATCTGATTTCTGACCTATTTGTTTTAGCTTTGACAACATTACTGCCATTACATGCATATTTTGTGGTACTGTATTATTTAAAAAATACGGCATTGAAAAAGTATCCAAGTATCATTTTTTGACAACCTTGGTATACAACCTGAACTCTCTGTTACGTCCTCAAGTAGTATTCTCCTGTAAACTGTTAATACTTATTTTAAAGTATATATACAAAGTCCTAATAAAGACAGTGGATGCAAGGACAAATGGCAAATACCTCCAGCTTGAAGCATTCTCCATCCATTCTCTATCCATGACATCAGTGCATAAGCTGGAGGCAAACCAAAGGAAAATTTGAGGCCACCAGGCTGGCCGGTAGTACAGAAGTCTACGAATGTTGTCATTTTGTGTTGGTGGGTAGCAATAAATAATGGTTAAAACATCATGGCTCAAAGCTGAGTTCAGATTGTACACTTCTACTGGTTGTTGCTACATTTTTAAAGTAACAATCTCAGTCATTGAGGGAATGAGACCTCACAGATTTAGGAATAACCAGCAGCAATAGTTAGAAAGAAACATGCTTTCCAGCACTTTCATATAAATGTGTATATATACACACATACATGCACAATGATGTGAAAGAAATTAGGTTTATCCTGTTAGCTGAACACTGAGTCTAAGAGTGCAGCCAGAAACCTCATGTTAGAACTATAAACACTTGGCACAGTCACACTCATAATATTGACAGATTACTGAATGTAGACTGTAAATTGGAGCTGGGCAACAGTTTAAGGATAAAATAAGACACTGTCTGAACCCACAGGACAAACACACAGCAGTGGTTATCATTTTATCACTCATAATGGACTCTTGGTCAGCCTCCAATCTCCAATAAAAACCCTTTAACCCTGTCAAAACCACAGCAAAATTTCACTACACAGAGCTGACAAAGTAAATCTACAGCAAAGATAATATCTAGCCAGTAATGTATCATACAAGGTAAGCAATTCAGGGACACATGTACATGTAGTGTGCACATATAGTGAAGGGGCTCTTTTATTATGTTGACTGTCGATGTAGACTGATATATATGTCAACGTGCTCCAATTTGCCAATGAGGCCACAGCCTTATCAAACATAATTCACAATTTGGCTGATAGCTGATATCTCAGCTCCGACAGAAAGATAAGGTTTATGGTCCATCTACCCTTCTCAAGGACTACCAGATGCACTTTTTCACACACACGGGACAACTCAATGGAATAACACATATGATGTCTGTATAACGAAGGATGTCAGCCTACATAAAGAAAATGACAAAAGAAAGATATCAGGGTCACATGAACATGACAGCCAGAAGACTTGATGGCACTCATAACCTTCTGAAGGACTACAAAGAGCATGGACACATGTTCAAGCATGTGGGGATTACTATTGGTTGTGATAACCATTCAGTTTTGATTTTGCTGTAATTTTACATGTTCTGACCCTTCAGTAACACTACAATAATAAAACAAATGACAAGACATAAAATTAATCCTTAAGATTATATCGTTTGAAATTGGCAATGTGAGCATGTGAAAATGTCACAGGTAATATTAGGCACATGACCCGGAGCACGACTTGCAGCCATTGGAAACCAAACCACCAAATACCTGTTTTTTTGAATATCTATACTATAACTATGTTTGAGATATTAATTGGTAGGAGTGCTGGAAGTTCAATTGTGATTATGATCGTAGCCTCTCAAGATCATAAAAACTGACTAATCATCATTAGGCAATCACTCTGTTGTGTTGGTGAATCACTCCACCACCCGTCCATCCTCCCATCTCACAGTGCTGCTTGGCTGCTCTATGCAGCTGAGCCTGACTGTACCAAGTAAACACACTCATATCTGATGAATTGTTAATCAGAGGATGTGTTAGACTTTTACTGTTTGTCGCACTGATGGGTAAGGTCGAGCCAGTGGCACAGTCTCACAGTGCACTTGGTCAGTAATCAGGAGGTTGTAGGTTTGAGCCCAGCTATAGCCTAGATACAGAAAACAATAAAACATGACAGCTAGGGCTGCAACAACTAATCGATTGAAATCGATAATTAAATTAGTTGGCAACTAATGTAATTATCGATTTTCATCGGCAACTAATGGTGGGTGTTTTGGTGCATGGAATTGTAGCTTACAGTAGGTTAGTTCGGAGGAGCCTGCTCTCTTACCGTAAGCTACAGTGAGAGGTGCGCATGCGCACTAGCAATCATCACTGCACACAACATGCAGAGGGATTCACACTGGCGGCGTCCATGGCAGTATCACTTCTCGAACGACCAGAAACCTCCAAAAGCTGGGAGCATTTCACGCTCAACAAAGCAAAGCAAATGATTGCAAGGCCGACCTTATTTGGCATGAGAGCACGACCTCTATGAAAGAGCACCTGCTGAGAAAGCAGGTCGGCGTGTTGGAGACGGACGAAGACTCACCTCGGTATAAATATTATTTTTGTTTGTTATATTCAGCAGCACCTTATTTTATTGAATACTTCATAGACAAGACTGTTACTACTTTGCCTGCTTTGTTTCAAGAAAAAAAGTAAGTTTGTGAGAATTTATTTCAACAACATCCAAACAAGTCTATTGTAACGTCCGTCAGATGTAAAAATAAAGGTGACTCCGCCTTTCGAATATACCTGCTTTTATTAAACAGTCACTGTGGGCCGTGACCACAGCAACTACAATTTCAATTCATGACCAAAACAGTGAGTAGTAATCTCTAGACCTCCGGCTAGTGGCTCTCTCCCTCCTCGCTCAAACCCACACACTATCTCTCTCTTTCTGAACTCTGACCCACTCGCCCCGCCTTCCTGGTCCCTTCACTGACCATCAATTTTCAGGAAACATTAACATCCACATTGAACACATAAACAGGAGAACTGCTACACTATTAATGTACTAACAGGGTTGCACAATGAGTCAAGAGAGAAAAAAGCTGTAACAAAATACTATTACTGAAGGAAAAATGCTTTTAATTTCCTTTATTGTTGTTTAGAAAATATCTAAAACAACTTAAAGCTAAATTGTAAAGGAAATTACAAAAATGTGTCATTATCCGATTAATCGATAATCATTAAAATAATCGCCCGACTAATCCATTATGAAAATAATCGTTAGTTGCAGCCCTAATGACAGCCTCTTCTCGGTTTTACATCAATTAAAGTCACTTCAGTAAAAAGTACAACACCATATTTTAATTTTTTATACCTTAACATTGTCTGTTTAACATTTTGCTTCAGTCCTCATCCTATTACCTCTTGTCATCAGTAACATAACTGCTGTTTCTTGATATTAATCTCCATCTTTACATCTATTTTTTTATTCTAATCAATAATGTGCAGTTAAAGAAAAAACTGCAAACATGAATGCTTAGTTCTAGTCAGGCATTGCACATACACACAACCCCAAACATGCACGGACCTACACACTAAAATACCATAAAAAGTAAACCAGTGCCACGTGTAAGAGCAATAAGCCTTCTGTTTTCTTTACTAGAAGGTCAATATTGTTCTGACCAGCTTGCCTTTTCTTTATGTGGGCTGAGGGGGCAAAGGTGACTTCATAGTGTTAGTATTACATACTGTCAGTGTGTGTGGGCATGTGTGTGAGACATCAGAGTGTATGGTTGTCTATCTTGTTCATCCACTTAACCTCAGAAAGCTGATACCAGGCTTTGAAAGAAAATGTCTAAACTCAGCTGCTACAGAAGTGGTGGAAATAAATACGATTGAGAAAAACTGATAAATTACAAGAGGCCAAGGCCAGACAAAAAGGATGGTCTTATTGTATTTATTCTTACAACAAGTCTGACATTTCAAGCTCATGAAAGTGATATGAAAGTTCAGAAAAAGAAATGTTTGGATGGACATGGGGTAGTGCATTAAAAGTCTTACAAATTTTAATGAAATGAAAAGCCAGTGTACAGCCTGGAATTCATAAATCTGATTACCAGACAGACTGGAACCTAAAAGTGATCGACATGTTTTTTTATTGGTTAAATAATCCAACCTAAAACCTACAATCACAGCTGAGTAAAGGGGCAAGAAAGGAAAATACCAACAAAACTCATTTCTTGAAAATGGTGTTTTGCAAAAGATGGTTGGAGTCAAGGGTCAAGCTCAGCCAGCCCTTAAAGCTCGAGGTAATAGAGCAGCTATTCAGACACAGATATCAGCTGAAGGATATACTCAGTAGATGTAAGGAAGTGAAGAAAGAGCGGCACAGAGGGCAGACCACCAGCAGACTGATAAATGTCACTGGCTATAGCAAATATGTAAATCAATCAAAAATGGAGTCAGCTTCACATAAAAACCATCGACTCTTTGAGGTATATATATATATATATATATATATATATATATATATATATATATATATATATATATATATATACACATACATACATATGTATATATATATCTATATATATATATGTATATATGTATATATATATGTGTGTATATATATATATATATATGTGTGTATATATATATATATGTGTGTTTGTATATTTATATATATATATGTGTGTATGTATAAATATATATATATATATATATATATATATATATATATATTTGTGTGTGTATATATATATATATATATATATATATATATATATATATATATGTGTGTATTTTTTATACATATATTTATGGTTTTCTTTTTTTTTTAATCTAAATCTCAGAACAGCTGAATTCTTGGGTGGGTTTGGATTGCCAGGTTGTGGTATAAGCACTTTGTTAATTTGCCCTGGATTAAAATATCATGATTACATGTGGACTTTATCGGAGAGGCCACCCACACAATCTGCTGCATGTCTTAAATTCCTTTTAAGTCTTATTGTTTTGATCTGGGGCACGGTTCAATTAATGTCAACATGTTCCCAAGCACTAAGCAGAACACACACATAAACACACATTCACACACACCCCCACAGGCAAACAGACACACACACAAATACACAAAATAATGTAAGAACCATATCATGTTAATGTTTAATGCAACATGTATGTATATTAGGCAGCATGAGAACTCAATCTCCCCGCCTGTATGTTTGTCTGGTGTCTTTTGTCCTCATTATCTTGTTATTCCAGAATAAGCAGCTATAAATAATCACATTAAAACTGCATCATCCTCAGTAATCAGTGCACTTACACAGCTTTGTGTCTGTCTGAGTCTACAGTAGATATTAAAAACATGGTCTGAAGATGGGATTTAACAAAAACTGCTGGCATTGTATGCTTTGGAACTTTGACATTTAGTAACTGCAGCTGTAGCAGAAGATGGTGTGGTGTCATCCCAGAGAACACTTTTAGGACAGATCAAACACAGCAGTGGCTTTAATGAAAATCTTGACAATAAAGCTTTACAATTTCTTGATCTTCTATTTTGATAATGCAAAGTAATAACAGTAGGAAAAGTCACATAGTTATAGATAATGATGATATCATTCATATCATATCATGCATTGAAACATTATCACAATAATACACACTGTTATTTAGGTAACAAATCCATAAGGTAGACACATTTTCAGTCCCACCCCTTCTCCAAAAGGCAGTGATACTCCTCATCTAGCTCCCTTATAAATATAAACTACAACAACAGCTATTCTGCTCATATACAAATCCAAGGTCTGATTTGCTGATAGTCTTGCTACTACCAAAAAACAAGTTATATGCCAAGTGTCCTTCATTGTTGTTACACACAATCTTAGATTTAATGTATTTCCTACACCTTTACATCCACGTCCACACATACCATCACTTTGAAATGGACCTTATTTATGAATAAGACGGAAACACATAACTTAACACATAAATACAAGGGCAAACTAAAAACAAGTATACAACAACAGAGTGATTAATCAATAATCAAACAAAAACTGGTTATCTTGGCGGGATGTGTTGTGTTCATGTTATTTTCAGGGATGCAGTGCGTCAGATGGTTAAGGGATAAAGACTGTTAGCACCAGATTCACAACTGGTTAAACTGATGCTCAATATCTTTATCAATGCAGGCCAATAATCCTGGCCAAATGCGCTATCTGGGGCTATGCTATCACTCTTGGCAGAGACATGGACATCAACATTCAAGGACAATCACACTGGCAACACTCCCCTGAGTAAACCATCTTCATGCTACAGATTCCTGTCTTGTTGTGACTATACACTGACCACTCAGCAGTGCCTTCATTTTTGCCAGGTATTGGGCACTATCTGTGGTGGTAATCGAAAATGGCCAAACAGTCGACCAAATAGTCGACCAAATAGTCGAGCAACATCAATCAGTTATCATGTTATGGGAAACTCCCAGCCCACAAGGCTGTTAGCACTGACATATATGGACATATAATAAGATGCATCCATACACCCCGTCCTTACAAAGTACAAAAGCACCATTAGATCTTCAAAATAATTGTTTTCAACTGTGCAGGGCTATTAGCTTCAAAGATAATCACCTCATACAAAATTAAACTAAAATCATCAGTCTTGATGAATAAGTAAAGATTATATTTCAGCTTCAGAGTAGATGCTATTATAAGTTCTCACAATAAGTAATGACAACAATCAATCCATAAATGATTCCACACACAGATGAGCCCAGCCAGATGAATTCTTCATGTGTCTTATCTGTGACTTAATGAATTTTGCAGTCGGTGGACATTATCATTTTTCACTCTCACAAGCTAAATTAGTGTTTTGTACATCCGTAATTGATCCATTTGTACCAAGAACTATAATGTCTATTAAATATAGCATTAATGTGTTGGCATTCTTTAGCTGACAGAGAAAATTAGATGGCGAGACTACAATGAATCCACATGATTTTAAGAGCTGCATCTGTTAACAGCAGCAGCAGCTTGAGATATGCACCACCAATCGGAGAGTATCCATAAACATTAATGTGGAAGAAATGGAGAACAAGGAATGGGACTTCGACTGGGCTGTTTTCTTTTTAAAGATGAAACTTGAATACAAATGCTATGGTTGATACAGAATATATACAGTTTCTGTCATGACTTATTATTTTGTACACATGGTATGTTCTCACTGCTTCCTAAAACGAGATTTGTCTTGACTTTCTTGAGTGACTGTTTTTATTTGTATTATATTTTTTTATTTTATTCAATCTATTTTAATTCATTTTATTTAAAACTTTTTTTTGGGGGGGGGGGGTCTGCATTTATTGGACAGGATAGAGCTGCGAGACACTGGATAGGGTCAAAAGGGGGTGAGAAAATGGGATATGACAATAAGCAAAGGTTCAGATCTGAACTCACATAAGCAGTGGACTATGCCAATGAAGCAGACTGCCAAACTAATGTACTGAGTGGATATGAGTATTCCAATGTCAGTAAAAATGAGACATAAACTGCGCAATTGCAATAATGATGTGAAAAAGAATTATAAGAAACTAGCAAGTTTTTAAAAGAGTCAAAATCAGGAACAGATAGACTTGATATTATCAAACCAACAAACAGTGATTCATGTAAGGTAAAAATCAAAGTCATAATCATGTTCTCTGCATGTGCAGCTACTGACTGAATACATGTTTTTAAACATTCACCACTGACTGAAACTTTGCTCATCTACTATCTACTTATCATCTACTTATCATTCCTTCAGACTACTGTGTGTGGCTGCAGTCGTGATGGGAGACACCAGACTGTTTCAAATCGATACGATATGGATACTTTAGCTGTAGTTCCTTCAATCCATCAATCAAACTTTATTTATGAACCACTTTTCATCCATAAAAGTATCACAAAGTGCTGTACATTAAAATAAACGAGCAGATCACAGTATGGGGATACAGAATAAAATAGAAAATCCCACCCTACCTCCCAGCCCACATTTAACACAGACAGCCACTCACACAAAAACTCATGTACCAAGCACACACACACACACACCCAGTCACACAAACACACACGGACTCTAAGCCAGGACTCTTCAGAAATCCACAGAGGACTGAGGAAACACTATCTTGAATTGAAAATGAGGAAACAAAACTGACTAAACAAATAAATACAACCAGGATAAGATATGACAAAGGTAATAAAATGCTAAAAGTTGATCAAGATAACAATTAATAAATAAAAAGTGGTAAAACATAAAATAGTAACTCTGAAACTAAAAATGGAGTAAACCCATATGATGCAGATTAAAAGAGTAAAACAAAAATCAGCTAAAAGCCAGATTAAAAAGGAAGGTCTTGAGATTGCTTTTAAAAATATGAACAGTAGCTGCTGCTCTCAGGTCCTCATGGAGACTGCTCCACAGACATGGGCCAAAATAAGCCTGAGGGCTCTACTGGGCTCATATGGGAAAAGCAAATTGCATAAATAAGAGGGACCAAGACCATTAAGAGATTTAAAAACTAATAAAAGAACCTTAAAATCTATTCTAAAAGATTCAGGGAGCCAATGCAGAGACTTTAACATCAGTAAAACATGGGCTCTCTTTCTGGTCTTTGTCAGCATGCAGGCAGCTGAATTTTGAAGGAGTTGTAGATGTGAAATGTTCTTTATGGGAAGACCAGGGAGGAGGGCATTGCAGTAACCAATTCTGCAGGAAATAAAAGCATGAAAAAGAGTCTCTGCATTGGCCTGAGAGAGAAACTGGCGCACTCTGGAGATGTTCTTTAAATGACAAAAAGCCTTTTTAGCAACATCTCGGATATGTGGCTCAAAACTGAAGTTGAAACCAAATGTTACACCGAAATGTTTTACTTGTTTGCAGGGATTAAAAAACAAAACTTTGAGTTTGCTCTCCAGTTTCTCTCTCTCTGGACTTGTACCAATAAATAAAACCTGAGTTTTAGCTTAGCACCCAGACAGTTGGGATGGAGATCATCACCCCTGAAGAGCTCTCTCCTGCTCCAGAACAGATTAAAGTTGTCGATGTAGTTGACTCCATGAGCAGCGCAGGCAGATGACAGATAGGGGTGCAGGGCGAGCAGCCTGCTGAAGCACCCACAGCCACGGCCACAGGTGCGGATGGGGCCGGACATGTGGATGTCCTTCACGGATCTCTGAAGTGTTGTGATGAGGTGGAGAAAGTCATGCGTCAGGAGGTGTTGTTGTCAGCGAGGTGGGAAGCCTCCATGGCCAGAGTGTCCAAGTAGTCACTCAGAGTCTTGGATTTGGCAAAGAGTGGAAATCCGACCCTCCAGTTCGGCTATTTTCTGGGACAAATAGAAGCATCCAGCACAGTCCGGTGGAGAGGTAAGATCAGGCATTTCTATTGAGAGTTGTAACCGGTTGCCAAGGTAAACAATCTCACTGCAAAGTCTCACTCTGCGTGCAATATCTCTACTGATACTGGTAAAAATCATCTTTGACAACACATTAATATTACTTCTGAATTTTACATTTTCATTGGCCAAAAGCACAAAAAGGAAACATGCTGTCTACTCTAAACCAACATACCTATAAGTGTGTAGGGTTTTAAATTCTTGGTCCAAAGCACATAAGGAGATATTACATCATTCAAGACTTTGTACATTTTTATACTTTTCTGGATGAACTGATAATTATTTCATGATACATAAACAAATGAAATAATTATATAGACGTGTAGACCAATGTTGTTATGACTTATAAATAATTTAAAATCATATATATTATCAATTCCAAGTTATTATTTTTATTAAGTGATTTTAAACATTTTGTGGAAAGTAGAAATGCTTAACTTGTGCTTTCTTTCTTTCAATTTGACTTTATTTTTTTTAAAAGCTGTTATGTGTCTGTTTGTAAGCTTCTGTGTGAGCGGAATTCTGTTTGACACATTTGTTACATGGCATAAAGAGTGGCACTGCCACAGAGTTAAAGACTGATAACAGTCCAGGGAACTTCACTAATAAACATTTGTTAGAGTACTCATTTAGTGCTGATTATTAGGGAAGTAAAAAGTACTAAAAGAGACGGTCTATGTTTCAAACTGCTTTTCTTTATATAAAAACATACTATTGTTTCTAAGACATGATTACACATTTCTTCCAGTGGTACTATAATATGACCATTAGCTCTGAAAATGGTTTTCTCTGTAATAAACACAGTATTCTGTATTGGGATTAAGATGGCCAGTGAAAGTGTTGGCTTTCCTATCAGTGAGGGTTCAATAACCAGCTACTGAAGAATCAGACACTTGTAAAAAAGAAAAAGAAAAAAAAAGTTCTATGGCAAGACACGAGACTCTAATTTGTTACCAATGGTTCTCAGTTCTACCATCTCTCCTTTTCATTGAATCTATTGACATGAACGACAGAACCGTAGCCATTTTTTGCAGACTATTTTGTCTTTGTGACTGTTGACATTTGGCATATATAACTGTTACATTTTTATTTATTTGTTTAGTTTTTGCTGACCATGTACCAAATACACAATCTAAGTAAGGTGAACTTCAGCTGCTTCATTGTTTTGTTAACTGATTTGTTTATGGACAAATTGTTCTACGTTATCAAACATATCTAATTTCATGGAAATCAAAGACTGTTTGCATGAACAAAAACAATAACAAAAATATTATACGTATGTACTATAATATGTGAGCATGTTTAAAAAGACTGTTTCGTAGATGTCCACTTGTTATCGGCCAGGCTGATATCTAATGTTTTGATTATCAGATTATCTGTATTTTACTTGACTCTTCACCGATAATATCAATAAATCAAAAAGTGTGTTTGTTCAGCTCAAACCCACCCCATCGGCTGCCTCTGTCCACCTGTTTCCTTCTCTCTCTGAACTAACACCTGCACACAACATGACCTGATTGGCCAGATGTCACACAACTAACAGCCTATGAACACGAAAGCTAAGTCAATGACCTATCTCTGCACTCTCTGATTGGCTGGACATTTCATAACCAGAAGTCAGTCAACACAAAAGCTCAGGTAAAGGAGCAGCCAGGCTCAGAAATCATGAGGTAATCAAAGGGAACATCTACCATTGCTAACATTGTCTCGTTACACCTGTAACATTACAGAAGGGGTAAATAAATCTTTCACGAAGCACATTTAATATGTTAATTTAGCAACATAAACGCAGATAAATGTTGAGTCTCACATAGAGAGACGAACAATCATTCACTCTCAGTCCTACCTAAGGGCAATTTTGAGTCACCAGTCAACCTAATGGGCATGTTTTTGGTCTGTGCACAAAGATTCTTCCACACAGAAAGTCCTGCCTGACCTGTTAATCGCATCAGTGACCTTCTTGCTGTGAGGCACGTGCACTACCTGCTTTGCGACTATGCCACCTGCTTTTATAATCAGTTATATATATTTCATTCTGAATTATAACTTTGTCAGTCTTGTAATATTTCCATTTTCTGTTCTGACAGAAAGATTTCCATTGATGAAAATGAATATTGATGAAAATATTGGTTATCAGTCCATAGTGCCACCAAAAATCAATTTCTGTATATGCTTAAAAAAATCCATATCAGCCATGCGCTACTGTTTAGTATTGAAAAAAAGAATACATTTTTGTTTATGTGTGTGCAAACTTGATGATTATTTATCATTAATGACCTGAACAAACATTTATATTATTTAAAGATCATCTTTTTCTCCCTCTCTTGTTTTACCAGCTTACCTTCAAAAAAGTCTCAAGTCCCTGCAAGGCTGTTTCTGCAATACCACCAAGATGAAAAAGTACATCATAACTTACACTTACAAAGAATGTGCTGATGGGAAACCCATACTTCCTGCTCACATTTTGTTTTCTTTGGCATAAGTCTGTGAGTGGATATGAAAAAAAAACAACATGCAAAGGGGACACTGAGGTAATGGAGAAAAAGGTTGGTGTATTTTGTGTGCACACTACACTCAAATATCCCTGCATTATTTTCCACCTGCCACACAGTTGTGTTGTTTGGTCTGAATTTTAAATGGGGTTATGTTTGGGGTTATGCTTCTAGACTACATTCTCATCAGCCCACTGATACAAGGACTGCTACAATATATTATACAAGCACCCGAAATGTACACACATGCTCCGGTCTCATCGCAGGACATTCAGAGTTAAGAAAATGTTATGTTGCAGCCTATTTTTTTCTAAAATACTAAAGCAGAACCCACTGGTGTTGAGGTTTCGATAACTGATGCATAAGGGGGAACAAATGCAACCATTTTTAACATCTATATCAGTCCTTTGAACAGACACTGAACACTGGCCAAATGAATCAATATAGTTTTTAAAGATGTTAACTGTGTAATGCAGGGCAATTAAACAAGCTTTGATTTCAATTTGAATAACTATAAAATAGAATCATAAAGATGATCATTTTTTATATTAGTACTTGTCATATCAATATTTCATTTTGTCTTGCACCTCAAAGGTTCAAAATTGAAGTGAACAGTGTTTAAGTTCAATGATTGCATGTGTGGGCAGAGTGCCCAGAGAACCTACATATGAATGGGAGAGCATTTACTTAGCACGTCTACACACATATTCATAACTGATGTGAACCTGCCCAAAGATATTGTTGCAATAAGTTCAAGATCCATTTATTTTCAATCAAAAAGATAGATGTGGCATATTGCCAGCTCAATAACTATTACATATGGTCTATTTATCTCAGTTTGATGCCACAATCATGATACAATACAATACTTACTTTTCCTGGTCTCCAGGTGCTGCAGGCAGCCCCACTGGATACTGAAGAAACAACTTTTTTAATTGCATTTTGGCCTCATATGATTGACCTTGTATCAAAAATACAGTTTAATTTTTTAATAATTAAATTATTTAGTGTTAACTGCTCATTATAAGCTTACAGAAACTCACTTTATTTTTGCAGATTCTGTCCTGTAATTTATTCAAAGTACAGGACATGGATCATAGATAGTAAAAGTACTATTTACAGTCATATACAGAACTATACCCAAGGCACAGTGGCACAATGAAATAAAGTTCTGCTACATGAAAAAATATCCACATTTTCTCACATTTACATATCACTAACATTCATAAGTGGGATTCTTTTGCTGTTGAACTCTGTGTCAAAATCTTTTCTGTTCTTCCCAAGTTATGAATCCCAACATGAGGCCATCTCAGCCTGCCAAGACTAAAATATTATCAGGGATTATAAACCATTATAAGCCATTTATTAATCTCAGCTGAGATTTCACACTTCATTCCCTTTGCAGTCTCTCACTTTTTCAAGTGTGTATGGCTGGATTTCCATCAGTGCTATTTATATCTATCTATGTGTGTAGATAGTATATAACTCGTCATAACAGTAATTTGGAAATTTAAGGTGTGGCACTTCATTTGATCCCAGCAATGGAATGTTTGTCTAGTGGTTCCAGTGCTATTGTGCCTTTTGATTTGTTTCTGTGTTGTAAAATTATGTTATATACAGCTTGCTAGCATTAAAGAATATCAAAAATAACCAGTATGGATAAACCGGAAATTGCTGACTTTGTGTTTCTGTTTGTACAACAAATAAGGATTACTTTTGAAACAATGAAGTTATAGCCCCATCTCTCTCTTAAACCACATGTCTGAACCTCAACAACAGAAAAAAAATGCAGGGATACAGTGTTTCATTAATGCAGCAGAAGCTTCTGAGCTTGATCTGGCTTTTACAGCAACTTACTGCTCCGCTCCATCCACTGTGAGCAACAAGCAGACATGGAGAGCAGCACACACTCCTGTTTGTTTACATTGTTAATAATGTATGATCTAGGTCCATGTCTTCTTCTCTAGTTTAGGAGTATGCCTGCAGCACCACATACAGGTCTGACATAATTACTACAGCATTTCAGTGTTTTCATGCGGACTGACACATTTCTTGACGCATTTTTTGTCTCCCTGTAGACAGAGTCTAAGTGCCATTTTTTGGGTGATTAGCACAGATTACTTCACTATCAAAAAAATTTAAATACTGTACTTGTTGGAGTCACTCAGGAGTATAAGTAACATCAGTCAAAAATTGCATCATGACAAAAAAAATAAATTACAAGTCGCACCGGACTATTAAGCCACATTTATTAAGTCACACGTGACTTAGATATCAGTTTCAGAACCAGTCAAACTATGAAAAAAGTGCGACTTACAGTCCGGAAAATATGGTAGTTGTTTTTTCGATCATGATACCATTTTCACTTTTCATTGTATGAGCTGACGGTCACTGGAACTGTTATGTGGCTGATTGATTTCTATACGACTTCATGGAAAAAAAAAAAAAAAAAAAAAAGATAGTCCTAATCTGTCAGTTACTATTTGCAGCCCAGAAAGAGCAAGAAAGCTGAAGCCAAATCACGTCTTGAGATGTGCATAATTGGACCTGGCAGTGCAGCTGGATGCACCTGATTCATTGTCTGTAATCAGGCAGATACATTTTGCAGCTCTGGGCTTAAACAATGGAGCTCAGATTGCAGAGGCACCGCCCAATCACCATCCTCTGAGGAGAGAGAGGCAGAGGGTACAAGCGTGATGACAGCGAGATGTGAATGGAGACCTGTGAACAGTGGCTGCTCATAAATAGATGAACCTATAAATTTCCTGATGGTGTAGTCATTTTAGGAGATTACATGACTGAACGTGACAGACAGGACAATCATTCAGTCCCGTCCACAAATATACTGGAAAAGTCCTAACCTTAAAAAACACTTTCTACTGCCGGCTCAGACAATGTTGTCATTGATGAGTCATGAGCGCGACAACCTAGCATGCTCGCGGTAGCTACCATTAGCTTACCCTCATATGTCTTTTCCATGCAGCTCGATTGCTCTCGTCCTCGGCTTCATTCTGTTGTGTAGCTTCCAAAACTCTCCTGTGCTTCTCAAGGGGTATTTCTTCTTGCCACCTGCAGCCTCCTTCTGCTTTACTTTTTTACTCGGTTTGTGATAAAAAGCCACAGATTGTTGTGTCGCGCTCAAAATGACATCACCGCAGTGCCGCTCAGTGACACTGCACCCCTTTGGGCAGGCGACTGGGGCTAATGGAAAAGCAGCAAAAGGCGAGTAGAGTAGAGCCAGGTAGAGTCGAGTAGAGTAGAGTAGGGCTAATGGAAAAGGGCCATATCTGGTAGGGCTGGGACGATTCACTTTTCTCCCGATACGATTTATTGCGATTTTTTAGGTGCCGATACGATTTAAATTGCGATTCTACGATATTGCCGATTTTTGCAATCTTTAGTTAGCTTTTTTAAAACCAGTGAAAAAGACGAACAATGATGATGCCTACAGACTATATCAGGAAAAATACACATCACATGTGAGTCTGTTTTTAGGATTTATTCAGCAATATATGTTATCCAGCTGTTTATGCTCCCTCTCTTCAAAAGCCTGGATTGCATATAAAAAGTGGCTTATTATCCCTTCAGGCAACAGAGTTTTTTCAAGAAATATTCAGTTTTGCTATCAAGATTTAAAAAGGCTATAGTTTCAAAGTGGTTAGTTTTCCCAGCCACCGTCATCACTGTAATTTACGGGCCGAGCATGAACGCCTCTGCTGCCTGCACTGTTTACCCCCGGCTTCTCCCTCGTCTGACCAGAGCTCCGCGGTTTTTCTCATTCTCTGCTAACACCGTCACTTTTCACGGTGTTTTGAGCTTCCCTGCATCCCAGACTATGTACACTCTTCGGTAGTCGCTCTCTTCGGAAAAGCTCTCGGTATGTACTGCTCCGAGACTGTAATGGCGCGCGGAGCCGCTCCCGCTGCGCGCACTCGCTGCCAGTTTGGTTCTCACTGGACGACTGACCGTCATCCTCAGAGAGTAAATATTCCTCAGATTCAGAGTCAGACAGTACTTGACAAAGTACTCTCGGCATCGTGAGTACTCTCTATCACTCTGTGTCTCTCTCTCTGCTCCGCTCCACAGCCTCTGCAGCCACACTCACGTCCCTCGGTCCGGTGTGTGTGTTTTAAAATAAATATACGTCAAAACTTTGAATAGAAACCTGTCACCTGTCCACCATCTGCTGGTGAAAAGTAGTAAATCTACTATTTTAACAGCTATGGCCTGTTTTATCCAGCAATGTCGCTTGCCTCAGTTTGGCGACTTTAGCGCCTATAGAGTGTGAGTGTGCGTGTGTGTGTAGGGGGGGGAATATCGATTTTTGAATAAAAATATCGATTTTAAAATCGTCAGACAAAAAATCGCGATACTTAGGTGTATCGATTTTTTCTCCCACTCCTAATATCTGGCATGTAGGTTAGACCAAGCTCATGACACTTTACATAAATACCATTCTGTTTTGCACTGGGATGAAACAGAGGGTTATATAGGCATTTTAAAACCCAATATTAAAGGTGTTATGAGGAGAATTTATCGCCGGCGTAATGCTGCGTTCCTGTAACCTCGGAAATGGGAGTGACATCATCTCCGACTTATCGGCGTTCCAGTTGAAGTCAGAAAAAAACATTCCTAACTACCAGGCTATTGTTAGCTGTTGTTAGCACGCCCTGCGTTGTTGTATGGGGGTGGCGAGGTTTCACCGAGTTCCCAGTAGGAAATTCAGACTTCGGAGGACGTTTCAGTTTTAGTTTCCCACTCGGAGCTCAAAATTCCTACTTCTGACTACAACTTGAACGCACCGGAGACGTGAAGCCAAATGTGTTTGTTTGCTGTGGTAAATGCAGCATGGATCTTTGTCGGAACTCTGCATTGCTTTACAAGTTCTTTTTCAACAACTTACAGGATGTAAAGCCACGAGGTAATGTATCTCTTTCTAGTTACGTAGCGGTAGTTTTTGATGTGTGACGACAAGCAATTTTTGGAAAACTTGTTATCGTAGTTGTAGACGGCTATAAATCGCTACTTACAGCCCGGCGCTCTCAGACGTGTAAAATAAATAATAAAATAATATAAATTTGCTCTAGTTTTAATTGTCTTGTTCCTGAAGTTGAGTATCCAGGCCAGTCCAGCCCTGTACGACCCGACCAGGAGGCTAAAGAATAGCATTTATAGATAACCTATTTAGATGCTATAAAACTCATTGATAAGTGTGTATTTCGATCAGGCATACATCTAAAAGGGAGACTTTTTTGTAATTCCTTAAAAACTCCTCACAGTCTCTTTAGCATGTATTTTAGGCAAAAACTCAAATATATATTCTGGGAACATCTCATCCATATTCAAGTCAAATATTGAGATAGATGTTTTTTGTCAAGAGAACAAAACCTCCACCTCACAATAAGTAACCTGGTCCTTTCATTGTGACAGTCTATTTGAGTTAGAAACAAATGTGGAGCAAGGAAAACAATTCCTTCATTGATAAATAATTCTTCTGAATTATAAAAATGGAGAGTCAGCAATAATGAAATAAACAATGGTACATTCTGCCACTACTAAAAAAAATTGTAAAAATTGTCATATATGCCAATACCAATAATCACCCTTTTACATTGTCTACTGATTCAACCATTGTTCTGATAAAATCATGCATCCCTGGTCACTGTTTCATTTTGATTAAGCAATTTACCTGTACAACTCTCCTCGTCCCAGTGAACAAGCACCGAGCAAAAATCCATCTACTGACAAAGCCATATCTGCCTCCACTACAGCAGGTGACAATTCGCCCCCTTTCAGCTGCTCACTGCTGCTGGCTCACAAACAAATACTCAAAAACTTCTATCTTGCATTAGTTTTTTGTTTAGTTTGGGTTTTTTGTGTGTTTTTGCAAACTAGACACCATTCAATTCAAACTTGTTTCTTGACTTGATTATTTTTAAAGCAACCTTTGCTGAACTGAGATGATTCTGGAAGTGAAACATGACCAAAGTGTTGAGTACAAGCACATATAAAATTAAATCATATTCCAAAAGAAAGACGTGTATTTGTTAAGGGTCATAAATTGCTACAGCTGCAGAAATGAACTTACTGTGATGTTTCATCTGTAGCTGCAGAAAACAAAAGTGTCTCTAGCTTTGTGCAAACGGGGACATAAATAAAGAAACACGTGTTTTTGGCCAAATTCCTGGCTATTTCTTTCCCTCTTCGAAATATTATGTAGAATTCCAGGCAATAAACTGATGAGATCTGAAACACATCACCAATACTTTAAACCATCATGAATATCAGGGCTCGAGACTGCAACCAAAATTCGTAAGAGTGTACCTAACATTTTTGTTTGTCGCACCGATGCACCTGGCGCTCCCCGGGTGAAAACACTGACTGCTGTCGCAAGCCCCTCATCTCTCTCTCTCAAATCAATAGTTTAGAAGTTGAGAAAGCACATTTCAATATACCTACAAACGTAATACAGCCTATTAAAGTTGACAAAAGTGACGGCGGTAGCAGAAAATTTGCCAAAACCAGACAAAACACAGCGCGTGCTTCCTCTGTCTCTCCCATGGATGGATCTCTCCGTTTAACAGCAGGGTCAGCACACATACGCACGCACTCACACACGCACAGCCCTCGGTAATCATCCAATCAGCTGTCAGTATGCAAATTAGCCCAGACTCTGTGGTGTCAGGTTACAGCACGGAGAAATAAGTCGGAAGACGCAGCAAAGCTCTGCCAAATCGTCTTAGTGACAGTCAGATAATTAATAATTAAATACAATAACAAGTAAAACAAAGTAAAGTTTAATATAACATCTATCTCAGCACAGTCATTTCTCCTGTTGAGGGGGGAGTTTCTTAATCACACATGCACAGAGATGAGTGTTCACGTCGACTGCGGACACATGATCTGACAGCCCCCGACTGTACATTAAACTGGGCTGTAAATTAAAAAAAAGCCAAAACAAACAAGAGAAAAAAAAGTCATTAATTTTCTGCCCTTAAAGTCATTTTCATAAATTAGTTTGAGAATTGTATTTTTTATTATTTTGCTTAGTTTCAGTTTTGTAAATATTGACTATAGTGTGTGAAGTCTAGTTCTAGGTTCAAATTTATTAGAGAATAAGACCATCCAATTAAATGCTACGTTGTTGGTTGTTAAAATATGGATATTTATCTCATTTTTCAGCTTAGTAGAGCACCTTAAACATTAGCTTTTATTATTCTGAAATATTTTATTTGACTTGAGATGTTTGAGTTTGAAATATGAAATTTCAGTTCAGTAAAACACTTTAACCCTTTAATGCCAATTGTATCATATTTGATACATACTTTTATAATACCTCTATATACTGGATATGATTAACAATGACAAAAAAACATCTGAATAAAATCAGATAAATGATAAAAATGTCCTCAAATGGAATATCAGTTGCCAAAAACACCTAATGTATCAAATGAGATACGAAAAGTCTATATGTTGAATTTTATGGACATTCTGATTTTTGTAGGTTTTTGGCAGAAAGTGAAATAAAAATTAAATCTCCAAAAAATTAGAATTTTCTGGCTATAATCTACGGTCTTGGACCTTAAAGGGTTAAGAACAAGCACTTTTATTTGGAGATGTTTTATTCTTCTTAATGTTTTAGTTTGAATTTTTTAAATTTCATTCAGTGAAGCACTTTAAACGCTCTGTTTTTCTTTAAATGTAAAATTTTGCTTCAAATAAAGACAAGTATTTCTTTACATCTTATTCTTGTTAAAAAAGTATTCGTTTTATAAAATTTATGGAGAGTGATAAAATGGTGAACTTATGGCATTAAAGGTGACACTGAAAAACTTGGGTGCACCTACATTTTGTGCTGGTGCACCTTTGCAACCAACTCAAAAAGTTAGTCGAGAGCCCTGAATATAGTGCATGGCTGTCACATGACAGAACTGTAATCAAAAAGTACAAACATTGCATTGTGGGAGAAAACAGCAGGATCAGGCTGCTCTATGAGTCTCTATATCACCATGGCAACAGGCCCTTGTTGTAGTAATAATCCCCCAGGTCAGTTGTTGGTCTCCTGACTCTGATGCTGCTCACTGCTCACATGTCACTAAGTCAAACTGCCCTAGGGCTGTAGCTTAGTGTGTCATGTTACCCCCACTCACACACACCAACACAAATACACACATTCACATACACACAGGGATACAACCAGCAACAACACCTAGAAAACTCAAAGTAAGACATCATTACAGCTACATTATTTTTGTTTGTAGATCAGCAGATGAACCACGTCAGGCTGCCCAGTGTCAGCTGGGATAGGCTACAGCCCACCATCCATCCAATGGTGGATGGATGGTTTATGGATTTTTGTTTAAGATATTAACTCTCTTAAATGTTCAATGTCCTACAAAAGGCATTTTTCATTTTCAATGTTATTAGAGGGTCTTGGGGAGCAGAAGAAGAAGACCCATTTGACTTAATTTCCAGTTCATGAAGAGGCGTGCTATGCCTCTTTAAAGAAAATGCCCCTTGGAAGGCCAAGTTTTCACTTCCTGGGGTTTATTATACCACAGCAAAAAAATGTACCCAACAATTAATTTTGATGTCCATTCTGTAATGTCCATTCTAAAATTTTAATATTTACATATTTGAACTATCATTATAATAAAAAATAAGCATGTGCAGGGATGTTTCTTTCTGTATTTTCTAATTTTCTTATTAATTACATTTATCAGCTTGACTGTTTGTTTAATGATGAAGAGTCCAGGAATAAGAAAAATATTTTAGAATAGCTACCATGGCTTTCTCCCTCCTCTGCTCTCTGTCTGCAACAGACACATAAAAGTCAACTTAAGCATTTTGTGAGGTTATGAAGGGAACTTGGTGAAACATGCTTGATTAATGAAAAAAGGAGAGGTTATGATGCAGTCCGGATCAAGACACTATGTAGCAGGAAGGAAGTACTGCCACTTCACTATCAAACAAACTAAACCCTGTACAGCTGTGTAAAGGGCTCAAGATTATTACTGTTATGAAACAACCAGGAAATAATACCTAATCTCCTCTGTATTGTTGCTTTCTAACTAAGTGATACCATTTCTTGATTGTCTAGCTCTGCAAGCCTCTGCCTCTCCATACCTGGTATTAAAAATTTTTTTTAAAAATGTATTTCTGCGTTCTATTAACTCTACTGTTGGTACTACTGAATATAACACAACAGGTATTGCTTAATGGGTGTGGTATTGAAAAATTATAAGAATTGATGACTGCCTGTTATTAGAAAATATACATCCTAATTGTAATAGTCTCAATTTTATTTGATTGGGTTATTATTACACACACAAAGTAGTACACCAATGCATCCATGTTAAAGGAGACATACCATGCTGATGCATGATTTAATACTTACATATAATATAATAAATTTGAAAACAAGACCTTACACCCCCTTAATTTTCAAAAAATGAGATATTGTATTTTTTCTGATATCCTAGAACGAGATTTGATGCCTCTGAAAATAGGTCATTGCGAGATGTCCGTGAGATTTAAATCCTCGTGACGACACGAGGTACCTTTCTTTTTATTGGAGTAATCTAATAAAACACTTCCTCCTCTGTGATGTCCGTTAGCCACAAAACCGTCACCGAGGAACACATCCACCCAGCAGCAGTATATAGCCCCCTAGCTCACATTCACTCATTACCAGCTCTGGCCTGTAGGGGGACTCAATACGCGGTCGCTGCTTTGAGCCTGCTGGAAAATACAGTAGAAGAAGAAGGACAGGCTGGCTCTACCCCCGATAGAACTGACCAATCACAGCACAAAGGCCTGTGACGTTGCGAGGTAACTGGAGGTCATCCTGACATCCTCGTGTTTCAATGAGAGCTAGATAATGGCCTAAAATGAGGATTTTGAGAACGCTATTGTGGGGCAATGAAGGAACTAAATGACTTGTACTGAGGGCAGAAATGCTTTACAGGTATCCTAGTCTGGCATAGTGAAAAGGAGAAACAAGCATGATATGTCTCCTTTAATGAATAAAGAGGAAAGTCAATATTTTTACAATGCACCAAACAAGTCAAGGTCAAGGTGAAAGATATGATTTATAATATCATCTCCCTGTATCCTGATGTGTGTCGTATCACCAGATTTCTGCCAAAGCACACCCCTAAATATTTGTCTTTTCCAAACTGTGTCTGAAGAGAGTTGTTGGTCTCCTTAGTGGAGCTTGTGATGTCATGTAGTCAGTGTTTACTCAAATGCTTTCTACAGGTTCTTTAAACCCCAGAGAAAAAATGCTAACTAATGCAACTTCGTTCTTAATTAGTTCAGAGAACCTCCCACAAATCTTGCAGTATTTATGCACCCTTTAAGGCATACAGTAAGAGCTGAGGACAGGGAAATATATGTATTTTCTAAGCCTCAGGGTCTTCAACTTTTCAAGCGGTGACCTAAATGAAAAATTCAGTTCCCCATAAAACACAGGCTCATTAAAACATGTTGATACTGTTTCAGTGTGCCACCAACTACCAGAAGGTTTGAGATTCATGAAAGGTCCTGAGCCATGGTTAAAAAAAAACCGTTATCAAGATCATATATCACACTCTAATAATTCTAAAGCCTATAGGGTGGTGTGAAAAAAGGCTGACTTTCTGAAGGGGAAATGAAAAATGACACATTCCTCAAGGGAAAAATAAGAAAAATGGGGAATATATGGATTGAGTTCACAAAGTCTCCAAAAGTGAATTGCTAATGATGCTGCTTTATGCTGAAGGCAACTTAAAACCTTTTCCCTTTGAATTTTGCTTGAGAGGCAATATTCTGTCCAAGGGAGTGGCTTATGGCCAATGCAGCTCAATACTCGAGTGTGTACACACACACATCCACACACAGAAAAGGGCACAGGTTTTCTTCTAAGGTAGCTCATCATGGGCCTGTGTGAACATTTTTTATACAGTGACTCTTTTGCATTCCAGTTGATGAACATACAGATTCTGGTCATTATATTACATGTATTAGAAAAATAAAAGTAATATAAAAAGTCGGGGGGTGCATAGTGGAGCAGCAGGTAGTGCCTCACAGCAAGAGGGCTGCTGGTTAAAGCATAGTGTTGACCAGGGTCTTTTGGTGTGGAGTTTGCATGATCTCCCAGTGCATGCCTGGATTCTCCCCAGTAGGGATGTAACAGTTACCAGTAAAATGATAAACCACTGTAAAATTTCCCATGATTAGAGTAGCTGCTTCCAGCTTTAAACTGTGTTTGATTACCACACTCGGTCAATAACTCATGATGATGCTGCGCATTGCCTGGAAAAGCTGAAACCATGTATCTGTATCACACACATTATACTGGAGGTTTTTTCCCCCCCGAAATGGACAGAGTCTGAAGTCTGGTCAAATTCTGGATTTTACAAGGATACTGAGGGGAAACTAATTAAAGACAGTCACCCTGTCTAAAACATGAGGCTGCTGCTGGTGAAAGAAAAAGACATGTGTGATTTAAACTACTGTAACTCTATTTTTTTCCACAGGATCAGGTTTTACGATCAGTAGAGATCATAAATATTTATTTTTGATTATCATCATCATCATCATCAGGGGATATGGGGTCAGTGGGTCTTCCCCTCACATTTTTGAACTTAAATCATGTCTTTCCTATGATCTGCAATCACATACAGCAGACATGGTTATAAAAAAAACATCCACCTGAAGGTTAGTGTAAAACCCCCACTTCAGAAACACTGTCACAGTTGAATTGAATCTATCGTCTCTCTGTTTTTCTCGCCTTTTCTGAAGCTTTATCGTCGACATGCCTCCATTTTAAAAGTCTGTATCTCTTCACAGCAGCAGTTGTCAGCTGATGTTTTAAAAGTAAGAGAGTTCATCAAAACATCTGCATTGAAACTTCAAATCAACATGACGGGTGAGCTCACAGACAAAGATGCAGCAGCATCCTGCTCTCCCTCCCATCTCATGAAGCAAAGTTGAGGATGTAAAAAAGGAAGAAATAATAATTTCATAGAAAAAAGCACACATTGTTTGCAGATGGTGCTAACCATGCAGAAATAACATCAATTAACAGCAATTAGAGTTTAATGAAAGACAAAGAACAAGTTTCTTTTTTGCTTTCCTCTCCTGAACATGTATTGTGAATCAGGAATCATTTTGATTTGAAAATGTAATTCTGAATTGAATCCTGATCCAAAGAATTGGAATCAAATTGACTCTTAACCTCTGGGTAGATTCATATTCCTACTGTTATCTAGTGGAGCCTGAGTTAATGGCAACTGCCCCACAGCTGAAATGACCAATGTTTTGATCTACATAACAGAGAGTGAGTTCTATGTGGGCTGTGTCAAATTTTTCTCACAGACAACCACTGGGTGATAGCAGAAAGTAACAAAACATGAACATTAAACTTAAGAGAACTGTAGGCTGCTAGAACTGCTAAGATTAGCACTAGCCACAGCACAATCACAACCACAACAATTGTTTACTCACCGACGTTGCATCCAGTGTTAGATTAAGACTGTTTGATTTGACATTCACCTGAGAGCTTTTTTTACTCTGATGTAGTTGGTTAAACCATTTTAAATTGCTTTTAGTCAGATATTAAACTATTCACCCAAAGACACTCTTAATCTCAAGCAATTTAGTTTCACAAGTAGATTCTTAGTCAACTTTTACGTTGTGTTTTTATGGTTAGCTGCATGTACAATAAGCCAAGCAAACTCAAAGCCATATATTTCAGATTGAGAGGTTCTTACCTTGTCCTTGTCTTCCACCAGGTCACTGAGTACATCATCAGGGTCAAGGATCCCCCCATCACAGTACTCGACATGGTGAGTCCGAACATGGTAATCCCCTTCCTGTAAAAAAGGACACAACCCTTTAGAAACATCCACGTAGATTCTTTAAGACAACCATCAGAAACATACTGCACGGGCATGTTTTATTTCTTATTTCTGGGGTACATGTCAGTTTATTTTAAAACAGCAATACAAGACAACTCAGTGCACAAAATAATAATGGTAATCTGAATGCATTCACCTCTAAAGCCCTCCATCATTGCTTACAAAGTTTTCCCTTTATTCCACATTTACAACTCTGTCTCCCAGCTCTTGTCCCCCCCCACTCCAATCTCCTTTACCATTCCCTAGATGTCTTGATACAGATTACAGCTCCAGCCAGGCCCTCTCTCTCTTTTCCCTCCGAGCTCCCTTCTCCGCTGTGTTGGGTCTGTGATTAATGACAGCAACACAGCACTGGACAGCTGACTACATAGGGCTGGTTGTTGAACAACATATTGAGACAACACACACATCAGCACTCACAGGCATACACAGGCACAAAATCAAAAAAAGCCTGAAGAGAGGCATGCCTCAAAACTTTTACAGGGACCTGCTCCATTAAATCACTCTTCAAGGGTCAGGTGCATGTCAACACTTTTCAAAAACTCCCATCAGGAGAAGGGAACGGTGGAGTAAGGTGCACCATGTCCCTGGATATCACTGCAGGTCTCGAAGTCAATACATACTCCCACACAAAACCTGGCCCTGCTGCAAAATACTTTGATATAATAAATTATCTTTCAACATCAGAGTTTCCCACTACTACTCATGACTTTGATTGAATATTTTGGTCACTAACGTCAAGTCTTCCACAGTCTACACACATATTTTGCAGGAGGTGACTGTAGCTGGATTCTCAGATATTGTATGTCAGCTTATGTAAATAATAATAAGCATTTAATGCACCTAGTTAGTGGAAATGTTTTTCGGTGTCATAGCAATTTAAAAGATTAAAAAAAGATTAGCAAGGCTGATCACAAAAGGCAAATATTTGTATGTGGCTCATTTGATTCTTTGGAAAAAGAACGTGTAAAAAAACATTTTATAAAGTCACTACAGAAGGACACAGTTGGTAGGCTATCAATCTCTATCAGTAACATCTTGTGTGAGTTTCAAAATATAAACTTGTTATTAAGGTAAATTCAATACAGTGCATCCCAAGAAGTACAAAGAGATTTTTGTTTTAAAATTATACAGTATATATATGAAACTTTAATTGGGCTGTAAAATGATTGCAACCTTTAATCTTGATTGATTTCCATCTTTTGATAGTTAATGCAAAATTAGCCACATTTGATCGCAGGTTGAGAATAACTGTAACTTGATTCTTTTTGTTTTGTTTTGTTTTGATGCTGAGTGCATCAGTAGTTCAATTTTTTACCACTTTATTTATGCATAAGTGGGTTGAATACAAACAAATGTATTCTATGTTTTCTTTATTTTTTAGATGTATTTTCATTTTAACCTGATGCTCCAGGAAACAATAATGTGACCTGTAAGAAGGACTAAGAGGAAGGAGGCAGCGAGTCCGAGTCCTTATTCTGTCCAGTTCACTATCTAAGACTGGTGCTCAAAATTAACAATTTTTAGAAGTTCATGTTACACTGATTTCTCTGTTAGCAAACCAGCTAACATACTGGCAATGGCTCTGGCAAAGAACACGTAACATCTTGTTTAGCTAACTCCAGGAATGTTACGATGTAGTTAGCTATGTTAGCTTAAGCTCAGAGCAAAAACAAATGAAACTGTGAATGACAACAGTAAACAAAAGAAGAAAAGGATGAAATGATTTGATTTAACAAAATGCAGCCTACCTTTCACTAATCCACTGAACCTATTGCGACTTTTTATGCAAAGGAGTAAAAGTGTCCTGTACATCAGTGTGAGTACTCTCTGCTTCATGTTGAGAAAACAAATCCTGTTCTCAGTGAGAAGGTAAGGAAGCTACATCTCTCTACTCCACAAAAACATAAGTAGGAGTAGGAGTAAAGATGCTGCCTCATGTTTGTAATCCTCTGTCAGTTTGCAGTATGTGACACTAAACACACTTCGATTGTAGCCTGAGTCGCACAGAGTAGTGAGAGTAAATTCTGAAACTATGGTCTATGGAGAGTGTCAACTATTGTAGTTGCTGGAAATGCCCAGCCCGACTTCCAACAAAATGAGAGTGCAATCTACAAAGTGCACAACCTGCAGCTACTGTGAAGTTATGCGCCTTATTCTTTTTTTTTTCTGTTTGACCATGTAGTGTTTCCCCCCCACTACTAGCGACTAGTGAGGTAGCTGAGTTTTCAGAAAACAGTAACATTGATTGTTGTGAAGCAGTTGTCCAGAGTATATCTCTTCTGGTCAGCTTTACTGAGGAGCCCTAGGGCCCTAATTTCCTTGCACAGCGCAGGGTGGCGGAGCCTGCCACACCCCACACAGTGGTAATTTCATCCAGCACACTGCCATGCCCAGCCAATTTGGCAATTTGGTAGACCAGCTGCACTGAGATGGGTGTGGTGGTGCACCAGGGGGAGGTGCCGACAGATTCAGGTTGATGAAGTGACGATTTCGGCCCAAAAAACTACGCGGAAGTTGCGCTGAAAGCTTGCCAGCTCAAACCTGGTCTATTCTCTGCGCAGGCGAGGCGCACCTGGTGCAGTGGTAATTTGGCTGACAGGCACACAGTGCGCACACGTCACCAAAACCGCAGAGACAGGTATCCAGAGTGTCATGCACATTTCAATGCAATAAACATTTCTCTTGGGAAAAGACTCAGAGTCATGGAGACTCAATGTCAAGCTGTTTTTGTTTGTCAAAGCTTAACAAACATTGAATGCTTGAGTAGATTTTGTCTTTCGTTACCTTTCCCCGGCAGCAGTTGATGCATTCAAGTAAACCTACGATTCATGGGTTAATATATTCAGAGTCAGATATTTTTTCCTGATAAACAGTTTTTGTTTTAACTACAAGACTCCACAACTGCGGTTGTTTACTGCTGAGCAGCCTCTCCCCCTCCCTCCTTTCCTCCCTCACTGATGGAATTCATTGTATGACTTCATCTGTTGTAACAGAGTTGGTCTACACCCTGGCCAGATGTATGAGAAGGGAAGTCTTTCAAACACTGTATGTTCTGTTTCATTTTCTCTTCTGTGCTGTGGTTGTCCTCAAGGAGATTTTACAGTCAGTATTTGGGGGTAAAAAACTCTTTCATTACACATGAATGTTTTATATTTGTTAGTACAAATAAAAGTGACACCTCTAAAGTGCAATTTTCAATAAACCCCCATTATTCTTTTTGAGTCTTAAATGCCCTTTAGAGGGTTTAACATGTCTTCTCTGCATGCTGGAGAAAGATACCTTGATGCACAAGACAAAAAGTCCACAGCATCAGGACTTCTTCCCCTCCCTACAGCACCACAGTAGCTGCCTGGAATAGCCTGTTTCCACAGCACCTCATCCATCTACAATGGTGACATGTCCTCTGCAGAGAGTAGCAAGCCCAGTGCAGAGCAGAGACAGCAGAATGACTGCTGACTTACTGACAACATGACACTGAGCAGGGCAGACTGGGCCCATGGGGGGAAGGAGGCCATAAAGTGGCAAGAGTTCCAGTTGAGCATCTCAGACAGACTGAGCATGCAGGTGGATCAGGGGCTCCCAGAATATAAAAACAAGAAGACTTCTGAACAATAGTGATTAAGGGCATGTTCTAGCAGTCCATAAAATGAAATATAAGACCCTGATTTAAAGCAACAATATGTAACTTTTACACCTTATCTTAACTGTTTTCAAGACCGTCTAACAGTAGCGAGTCAGTAAATAATGCGAATAGTTCCTCCCTCTCTCCCTCTGTGCAGCGAAGGGATCTCCTGTAGTACACTGTAACTCTTAACCCCGGGCCAAGGTCGAGCAACGAACTGCTTTACGGCACCAACCTGAGTTCAGCTTATGGCCGATACAAACAGCGCATCACAGACGCGTGTGTCCGGTTTTCATGAAAGCTGAGGCTATGATACGAAAGAGGACTGTGACGGATGAGGATTGGGAAAGAAAGAGGAGGAAAAAACGAGTAAAAAGCCGGACCAGAGAGAAGATTGGACAGACTTTAGCGATGTTTTGAACTACGTGAATCAACAGGCTGAAGTCGGACTGTGAGCTCTTCTGCTGCTGTAAGACGGTGAGTAGAGGGTGATTTGAGCTGCTGGGGTTTTATTCTGTCACTTTACTGTTGATCAAAGAAATAAGAAAGAAACACACCGTTACTGTTAGCATGTGTGTTAGCCTCACATGCTATTGTTGAGTTATGATCGATTAGATTTAAAATCTGATATTATGATTAGTACAGCTGTGATGTTGAGTGTTGAATACTTCAGAGGCTGTCAACCAAAAATCAGATGATCTGAAGTTAGCTCATGTCCTATTATTCTGTAATATTGGAGATGATAACACAGAAAACGTATTGTCCAGGTGCATGAGATGATGATTATATATTATGTCCAGTTCACTGTGGCACTGACCTCAGTATTTATTTCAGGTATCAGCTCAGGTGATCAGCATCAGCTTTAGACAGGAGACACCAACACCACCAAAGGAGTCAGAAAACAGGAGGTACGTTTTCTGAAATGTCTGCAGAGCTCAGAGTTTCTGATAATAGTTTCACCATTTACTGTCATTAATGAATCTTTGTGTGCTTGATCTATCTACATAGTTAAAAAAGAACTGTGTGAAGATTGTAGTCTGTATTAAATGATAATTGGATACAATGCAGTGTGCTTCTGTAAACCTGTAAATCAAATAGTGTAATAAATACTGTATATTATTTCTGAGCTCTCTTCTATATCTGACATATTTACAGTAACAATGTGCCCGACTTTTTTTGGGTGAATTCATAATGATTTTATTCTTTCATCGTGAAATAAATAGGTTTACTCATTACAATCCATCTAATCTTCATACACCACAAAGTGTACTCTAAATACTTGGTATTTGACTACATTTTATGTGCAGAACACACTCATTTTACTGAAGGAATGACTCAAAGCTGTTTTTCTTGGGTAAATATGGCCATCGTTTCTCTTCTGCTCACTGTATATTAGAATTTGCTTCATTAGCTGCCTTTCAATGAGACAGATTGTCACAACTACAAACTAAACAGATGTGAAATTAAAAACTGTAAAATAAATTGCTTTTCTCTTTCAAGGTATCAACAGAACCACAATCAAAAATATACCAGAGCTGGAGTTTATGAATTTTAAAGACACAGAAGAACACAGTTACATCAAGACCTTCAGAAAGCCGTTATTCTGATGAGGATTAAAAATGGACCGAGCCTTCAGTGATCCCAGAAACCTGCTGCCAGTTCTTTCATTTCCATTTCAGCTCTTTCTCTGTATAATACAGTAAATAAGGGGGAGATTTGGGGCAGTTCTATTTTGTAAGTTAGCAAACACTGAAGTATTGACACATGAGAATATTCTTCAGTCATGTCTGATATCCTGCATATTTATTCTGAATAAAAACATTTCTACATGCTTCTATAAGTTGATATTCTGTGTCGTAACACTTTTTGTCTTGCCTTTCAGACATTTTTATATTTTCCAATTTCGATCTTTATCTCTGTTGTATTATTTTAGCCTTACACTCGGTTTTACTATCACCTAAATTTTTCTGTATTTGTTCTAATTTTACAATGGTAAGTAGTTTTATTTTGCACTACAGCAAACACCACGACATAACCCAGAATATTTTGCTTTACATCATGTGAGTAAATATCCAGATTATCTGCACTGAATTGAACTATTTATCTGTGCTCAAATTAACAACTAGCACTGAATACTCCAGTGTCAAATTTTCTATTTGCATTTCAGTGTAGTTATCCTATCTGTATCCTAGTTATCATATTCAACGTCCTGAACCAACTTGCTCCCAAAATTTGAACTGACTTTGTGAACAAATAAAAGTTTTTTGTTACTGAAATGAGTAGGTCTGCAGTTTATGTTAAATATACTTTAATAATGTTAATAAAATGAGTTACACAGTATTATATCTGAGTTTTTCACATCATAACATAAAACACATTCGAAGGTCTCCTCTGGTCAGCTGGATCTCTCTGCTGCTCCTCCAGACCTCAACATCTCTGATTCTTCTTCTCTTCTCAGGGGTCTGAAGTGGAGGCTCAGTCCTGTGTCGAACATACACATGGAAACAGAAAATTACACAAATGAACAGACGTAACGTTACAGCGTAACTTTTTGCCTAATGCCCACTGTCTAATTTGTACGTGTTACAAGTTTTTCACAACTGATGGAGTTTATTCTTTACGTGTTTAAACTGTAGATGATGGTCTAGCTCGGCTGTGTCAGCACTCTGCTCCGTCATTATCAGCGTTTTCTTTGTCTCATATTTAGCAGCTTTGCAGAGAGCATAGAGTCATCCTTCCACAGTCATGTCTAAGAGGGCCTCAACTTAGTTTACAAAGTTTGTAACACGTAAAGTTTTCTCTATCAGCGGGTAACAAATGAGTCCCTCCTGGGTAGCCATTATACATCAGCCATTAGCCCCAGCCTAAAAGCTACGGTCAAAGTTACAGAATACACATGCAAACACTGAGCTAACTACTGACTGCTAATGCTTGAAAAACGATATATTAGGAAAGAAACACGCTCAGACTGTACCTTATCAGTCCACATGGTTTATATGTCTCTCTGGAGGTCCTTTCGGCTCGCTGCTCCTTCCTCTTTATGTAAACATACACTCTGGTTTGAGGCGCTCTTTAACGACAGTGCAGTTACACTCAATGACCACAGATGGAAGTAGAGAGCAGAAAAAAAATTGAATCCTACATAATGGGCCTTTAAGGCAAAATAGGCTCTTTATTATTTTCCCCCCTTGCACTTAGGTTCATTTTTATGGGCTTCGTTAGTGTGTCAACATATTTCAGGAATTTAAATAACTAATGGCTTGGGCAATTTCCAATCCTGTATCCATGAAAACACAAAACACAGCCCAAGTATGCCAACCATAGTCATTAACTTCCAGATTCTACTTTATATCAACCATGCTCACAGGTTAATATCAAATTCCAGCACATGATGGTGACAAATGCATTGTTGTTTGTATTTTTCTTCAGATTGTGCTCCAGAGGTGCAGTCTCACATACATCAACAATTCATCAAATAACAACAGGCTAAAAGACAAACTGTGAACACTGAGCTTCGGAGGATCCTCAGGGTCAGGGTCCACACTGCAATCTGCCTGTTCTGTGTGTTAGTTATTGATACTGCTCTGAACCTTCTTATTTAGGCTTTTGTAAATCAGTTCATGTTCCTCTGTTCCCTGTAACATTATTTTAACACTGTTAATTCTGCACCACTCAGTCTATCAAAATGAATATAGGTGCATGTGGTTCCAGAAAAAAACAAATAGGGGCTTCACATGTTTTTGTCAGGGAAAATCTTTTTATACAATAGGTAAGGAATGTGGCTGATCAAATGTATCTGTTAATATTAAAGTATATTAGACATAAATGTATTTTACACTAATGTTCCATGCATACTTATTTAGATATTACAGAACCTAAAGAGATAGACGTACAGAAGGAGAGAGAGACAAAAGCAACAAAAAATGTATGTTTCTTTCTCAAAATGATTCTAAAATACAGCACAATAAAAATATAGCATATGAAGAACACTTATCAAGATAAATAAACTATCGGTGAAGGCACTCAGCTCAATATTGATTGAGGTTGTATGAGGTATGACTAAATAAGCTTTGAGGAGCAGCATTTCAAACAACCGACCTTTTATTCGGTTTCCTGACTCAAGGAGTCAGTTTTGACATTTACATCAAGAAAAAGTAAAGTTACCATAAAACAAGTTAACCTACTTGTTGTATTTCTTCAAATAGGAGTCTGTACAAATGACAGATCCAGTGATGAGTTCTAGCACTTACTTTGCTTTTGGGGCCTTGAAGGTAGGGCTGAATGATGCAGCTTTCACACATTAACCGTAATGTAGATGTGAGCAACATTCACATTGCAGGAGTTCAGTGTTGGATTACCTGAAGCACATCAAGGTGCCACTTCTGTGTTGCTTGATATGAGCTGGATGTGATTTATGACTAAAATCAATGAATGTCTGTGTGTTATCACTCAGTAATCTCTATTCAAGCAGCATCTGTGTGCTTCAGTCAAAAACACATCGACATGATACACAATGCATCATGTCGATATGTTGGTACATTGTGACTGTTTAATTTTTCAGCTGGCACAAGTGAGCACTGGTGTCCACACAGTGAGCTTAGTTTTTATGTCAGGTTGCTGTAATTCATCCATATAGCAGGGCTGTATGCTTAGCTGTTTTACCAGGAGCATAGGTGCTCCTAAACGAAAAAAATTAGGAGCACAGAAAAAAAAAATTAGGGGCAATATGAAATTACTTAACACAATTTTAGTATTGAAACTCAAACAACATCCATAGTAATACACGTGCACTCATACATATAAACACAGTGGGATCATAAGGCCTCCTGTAACCCTCAGTTAAGCACAGAGAACATCCCTGTCCCACAGCTTTTAGTAGTCCAGTCATCTGGCTCGCTTGGCTGAGTTCATCATACTAAAATATTTTTTTCTCAGTTGAAAGTACAGTTACTTTAATGAAATTTCACTTCAGTACAAGTTAAAGTACCTGTTTAAAAACGTACTCAAAGAACAAGTAAAAAGTAGCTTGTTTAAAATGTGCTTTAAGTAGAAGTTACTGAGTTACTTTTTTAAAACAATCTTTCCTGTAACACTTAAGTCTGAACACTTTCCTTATCACACTTTACAGGAAAGATTCATTGTTTAAAAA
Source organism: Scarus forsteni (assembly GCA_036419115.1). Lineage (NCBI taxonomy): Eukaryota > Metazoa > Chordata > Actinopteri > Labriformes > Labridae > Scarus > Scarus forsteni. Next base: position 41,989,432 of record JAZDUH010000098.1, read on the forward strand.
GTAACTCAGTGACTTCTATTTAAAGTACAGTGTTTTTTGTGACACCAGTTCGCAGAGCGGAGTCCGTGCGGTCATAAAATTTGAGCTTTGCGCGCACCGGCATCCGCTTCGCCGCGTACAGTCCACCCGAGTATGTTTTAGGGCCTACACACTGCTTGGCATGTATTCTCACATAGACCCGCATTAAATGTGACACAGCGTCCCGACAACTGTCTTCTGTGCAGCGTTGACGGATCAGCGGAGACTCCAAGAGTGTAGAAGGAAGGGGGTTGGTCACCTAAATAGAATGTGAAGATGAGCGCGCCAACTTTGTTAGAAGACTAACAAAGCATCTCATCCTCCATCTATGGTTTGTCCCTGCTGCCACCGGACAATCCAGTACCTTGCCACTGTCAGAGGGAGGAGGAGATCACCACGGACCCAGCACGCAGCAGGAGCGCACAGCTGGCCCAGTGCGCAGCCGCGGACTCCCAAAACAGACATTCAGAGGGACTCTTTTCTCTCTCAGTCACCTTTTCGTCCAAACTCCGGAGGACCGGAGCAACTAAAAGTAGGAGGCTTACGTCTGGACAGAGACAAATTAGTTTAGCGTGTGTTTTATTTCTTTGTTTCTGATGAAACTTGTCTGAATTTATGCTGCATATTTTATTTTCAGTTGTCCACCCGTGATCAGTTTAATAGAGTCTCGCTTGTTGAAAGACCAATATCAGACCAGGTAGACTTCGGTTTACTGCCTCTGTTATTGTGTAGTGATACTGTAATTACCAACTGTAGGTGACGATTTTTCTCAGGGTCTCTCTCTCTTTCTCTCTCTCTCCCTCTCTATTATCTGCACACACACACAAACACACCTCCCTCACACCACACAGTCATTAAAGGGGCCATCCGGTGAGAGCCTAATTTTTTTAAAGGTCGCCTCAGTAGCACGAGGGCTCAAAGACCTCCCCCCTTTGTTTCTTCTTTGTTCATGTGGTGAGTCTCCATCTTGGCCCGAAAGAGGACAGGACACGTCCCTCTGTCGCCATTTTGGTTCAGGACACACCCTCAAGTGATCTCTTTCCCTCGCTTTCTCTCCTCCTCTTGCACCTCCTTCACACACACATACACAAACACACACCAACACACACACACCCACACATACACACACACACATGCTTCATCACTGGTGATTACATTTATTTTGCTGCTGTGATTTGCCGTTGATAATTACCGGTGATGCTGTGGGTTACTGCTGTCGCAGTCATTGCATTCATTGATGTTGTTGTCACACTTTTATTGGTTTGTAGTTAGTAGTTAATGTTTTGCTTTTTATTTAAATTTTAATAGTTTATAGTTTGCAATGTTATTTTAAATAATTATTGATTTAAATAAACCTTATTATAATTTAATCTGTCATTGTTTGTGTTTATTGTGGTTATATAATTGTGATACTTGCATGAGTCACAACAGTCAGTGCTCGGACTACATCCTTAGATTTTCACACCTTCTAAGACTAAATTCTGATTTTGTCAATTTGGTTATCGGTCCCTGGAGACAGGGTGGTGCCCCTCAAAAGATTGATCATAATCAATATTTATCCATTTTTAATATTTATCTATGATAAATTGTAACACTAATAATTAATTTTGATGTATAATTAATATAATTTGCCAATAGTCAAATTGCCCCCAACTAGCGCATAACACCACCGTCTCTTATTTTAGTGCTTTGCAAATTCAGCAGGCGGAGCAGCTCCTCTTCCTCATCCACAGTGTAGGATGTCATGACATAGAAATGTACAACACTGCGCAAAATTGTGGGAAATGTAAGGTTTCACTGTAATTTCACAAGAAACTACAACTACAAGCTCTGATGTCTGCAGACATTGCGCACAGAGTTTCCTGATAGAGGTTGTAAGATGAAGTCACGTCTTGTTGCAGGGAGCTTGGGTAACAGAACCATAAACCAAATCTGAAGAGAGAAAACATTCACTGAAAAACTGGTTATGTTATTTCTTGCAAAATGGGCAAGCATGTGTTCTCTTTGTATTTACAGAAGAACCGAGGTAAAAACAAGACCTGCTAGTTTTTTGGGTCAACAACCCCTCTGATCTCTTGTTACTGAAGGCGAGCCATACAGAGAAGAAAAGGAGGTTGAGAGATAACAGCTGTGAGCTCTCTGATACTCAGGGGGGTGCATGGATTAAGGGTTACATGCCTTTTTGTGAACTTCAGAAACCCTGAGCCCAAAGTCTAGCAGTTAAAAACCTCCAGAGACACTTAGATATTGTATTACAGCGATTCATTGTTGTAAATTCACTGATCTGATATGAAAATTAGTGGGATTAGCACCTTATACTCCAGTTTTACCCTAAGGTATTACAAGTCATACTGAGCAGTTTCAGGTGCTTCACTCTCACTGCATGATCTTGATTCTAATCAGGTTACATTAAAATCTCACCAAAGCTAAAATTAGGAGTGGGAGAAAAAATCGATTCACATAAGTATCGTGATTTTTTGTCTGCCGATTTTTAAATCTATTTTTTAGATCGTGGAAAAGGGGACAGGTTTCTATTCAAAGTTTTGGCGTATATTTATTTTGAAACACACAGACCGGACCGAGGGACGCGAGTGTGGCTGTAGAGCGGAGCAGAGAGAGAGAGACGCACAGAGTGATAGAGTAAGTAAGAGTACTCACAATGCTGAGAGTACTTTGTCAAGTACTGGCTGACTCTTAATCTGAGGAATATTTACTCTCTGAGGATGACAGTCAGTCGTCCAGGGAGGACGAAACTGGCGGCGCGTGTGCGCACAGCGGGAGCGGGTCCGCACGCCATTACAGTCTCCAAGCAGCACATACCAAGGCCGATGCTTTGCCTCTCCCGGGGTGGAAGTAATCGGCGAGTGCCGAGGAGGGGACGTGGTCTGGGATGCAGGGAAGCTCAAAACACACGAAAAGTGACGGCGTTAGCAGGAATTAAGGCCGCGGAGCTCTGGTCAGACGAAGGAGAAGCCGGGGGTAAAAGCATAGTCAAAGCAGCAGAGGCGTTCATGCTCGGCCCGTAAATTACAGTGATGATGATAGAGGTGTGAAAAAAATATCGGAATCGCAATATATCGTGATATTTTGACTCCCGATACAATATCGATATTTCAAATCTTAGTATCGATATTTTTGTAAAAGTAAAAACTCATATTTTATCAGAGTTTGAAATAAAATACAACTTATAAATATGTATGCACAGGTGCACAGGTGTCAGTTCAGACAGTGACAAGAGAAATATATGATTTTTTTACTTTTACTTACTGTTGTTCTGTCAGTATCTCAAAGCTCTTTGTTCCTCATGTGTTCAGTTACAGTTTGAGCTGCACTGCAGGTTGGGATGCTTTCAATACTTTAAGGGGAAAACAAGAATAACTTCTTTGCAACATTAATTTAAGTGACTTGATCCACTGTGTTTCAGGTTAAGTGTATTAATGTTACACTGCATTTGACATATTTCAATTACAATAAAATGGAAAGGTTACATATTCATTGTCTCTAGGTTTTACCTAGTTTACTGTATAATATCGCAATATATCACAATATTGTGATATCGTGATATTATTGTATCGTGACCAAAGTATCGTGATACGTATCGTATCGAGAGGCTCTTGCCAATACTCACCCCTAGATGATGATGGGTGGGAAAACTAACCACTTTGAAACTATAGCCTTTTTAAATCTTGATAGCAAAGTTGAATATTTTCTTGAAAAAACTCTGGTGCCTAAAGGGTTAATAAGCCACTTTTATATGCAATCCAGGCTTTTGAAAAGAGAGAGTATAAACAGCTGGTTAAAATATATTGCTGAATAAATCCTAAAAACTGACTCACATGTGATGTGTATTTTTCCTGATATAGTCTGGAGGCATAATCATTGTTCATCTTTTTCGCTGGTGTTAAAAAACTAACTAAAGATTGCAAAAATCGGCAATATCGTAAAATAGCAATTTAAATAGAATCGACACCTAAAAAAACGCAATAAATCGAATCGGGAGAAAAGTGAATCGTCTAAGCCCTAGCTAAAATACTACAATTTTTCAGAGTTGTCATGCTTGTGCTTAACCTTTGTCCTCCAGTCTATATCTCTGAACACTGAGTCTTTCTTACTTCAGCTGCTGTTACAAGAGTTTGGTATGTGTTGTGACAGCCCTGTTATAAGGCTGGCAGCATTATCGACTCTTTTCTCTTTTTATTACGCCATTATTAACATTTGTCCAATATGTGAAAAATTATTTTCATCTGCAGATGCTGAATGCTGCAGAGTGGAAATAAACAATAGCTTAATGTTTGTATGTGGCTTGACATGACAGACTTTTTTAGGATGACCCAAATGTTTGTGATATTATATCAGTAATCTTTTCATGCCACTCAGGCTCTTTATAAGGCGATTTTCATGCCTCAAAGGGTAATGTTCAACATATCCTCATGGTTCAAATTATATTTCCCTGTAACTACTTTACTTAACTACTAGTAGGGTTTTTATTGTCCAGTCATCAAACTCAACACAATAAGTGTCAGCGCAAGATGAACACATTACTGTGACTTTTCCTTTGAGAAGGTGGCACTTGTCTCCTCCCTCCTCCTCCCTCCATCCTCACCCTCGCTCCCTCTCTGTAATAACTGCCTGTTCTCTGGCACAGGGCCAGAGTCTTTTACCATTTTATCAGCTCCTTTGGCCACACCTCGTTAGAATTCTTTCCCTGGCTAATGAAACTACAGCACACACACCCATAAAGCAGGGAACCCTGTCATACACATCCAGCTTACATGCTCAAATGTAAGCATGTTAATATACTGTACAATCAGCATGCAAACCAAACTCTATTACTCTTTGCTTCCCCTAATTGTACCCATATTGTGAAATCACAACAGTTTAAGGCATTTTTTTTAAGTATTTGTCAGTGTGATTAGAAATTTGTACACTTCTTTTCATGATTATCTATTTTGATTTGTTGCTAAGACTGTTTTAGTTCTGTCATAAAAAAGCAGTGCAGACCGGGCCTGACACAATGCAAACAGGCACTCTTGAGCACACAACCACACACTTCTCTGTTTGGCTAAAGGTAATTAAGAAGTCTGTCAACAAGCTGATAACTTCCTGACTACACCCCATGAAAACAACCTCGGCCATCCTCCTTCCCCTTCCCTTTCTATGGCTGTGCTTCCTCCCTAATTTATTCATTTCCTCTCTGCTACTTCTGTTTAAAAATGTGTTTATAAAAGCTTTAGAGATATATATTTTTCACTTTCATTTTACACAGACCTCCATCAAGCAGCTCAGTTCCACCCATTAATTGTAATTTCCCCCCCAACATTATAGTCCTACATTTATTTTATACACACAATGTGGAGTGAAAATATCAATCTGAAAGAAGTCTGGTTTTTATTGACAAAAATATCATCCAAATAGAGTGACCTAGTGAGTAGTGGGTCTTCTAACTTGTTGACAGAACAATTTTTTCTATCGGCAATGTCTTCCTCCTCTCCGCTGTAAGTAGAACTGTGTAAGCACAGCTTTCACTGCTGATTGGCTGCACAGCATGCCCTGACTCTGCGAGACGGAGTAGAGACAGCAGACAAAGTGGTATTGCAAGGGAAGAAGAGAAATGTAGTGACATAGGCTTGAAAAACTAGACGTCAGTTTTAGGGCTGGATTTAAAAAAAATGATTTAATCGATTTAAATCAATTTTCCTTTAACTGGTTCATAATCGATCCATAAAATCCAAAGATCGATCTTTTAACTTGGGTAGTTTTTTCTTCTTTGGATGTGCAGAGAAGCAGCCTGTGGGATCAACCCTGCTAGTGTCGTGTGATCAGTGTTTAGCGTTGCTTTCTACTGAACAAGATCTCTGAGATGTTTCTGCAAACAAACATGGTGGAAGCACTATATGGGCACCACTGGCAAGTTTAAAAGCTGATGTTTGGATGTACAGTATTTTAGATTTATTAAGTAGAAAGGAAAATACAAGTTGGACAAAAAACAAGTAATATGCAGAATATGCATTAATGCATATCATTAAAATATGATTAATGTAACTGCTTTGGGTTTAGTTCTTCATATTAAAACAATTTTTAATGATGTACCAGGTCAAAAGGTCACTTTTTAAATTTACAGCACTATTTTAACTAAGATACCCAGATTGAATAAATATTGAATTGAATTGTGAATCGAATTGATTTGAGACCTTGTAATATCGAATCCAATCGATCCAGAAAATCTGAATCAATACCCAGCCCTAGTCAGTTTGCAAATAAACAATTCCTATAATGCCGTGAATGAATGGGATATGCGGTTATAAACTGCACTGTTTTTTGTGAGGTCAATCAAGATCAGATCAGCATCCAAGCGTATTGGCTTCTTCACTGGACCAAACTACACCTTTGGCAAAATCTTCATATAAATCCATCCAGTTGATTTGTGTAATCTTGCAAACAGACAAACAGACCCTGGCAAAACCACAACTTCTTTGGCGGAGGTCACAATGATCATTTATGTGATAGCCTAAATCTTTTGCCAGCTTGTATACCATATATTTACGAACCATGAAACTCTTTGTCACCTTATGTAACAACAAGCACAATGAAAGACTTTTATTAACACAGAACCTGAGCTTGAGAGACTTCGAAGAAAGACAAAGAATACACTCAAAATTAAAAACTAGACGTGCTCTGGGGGCATAAACCTCTGTCAAGATATTTTCGACAGTGTCAGGTAATTTGTCAAAAAGTAGAAAAATGCTCTATCTTGCTTTGTTCAGAATCATTTAAGAAATTCATGGATCTGCAACTAGATTCAGATTTCCACCAAAGTCTTATAATATTCCCTGAAAATGTCTTAGAAACCTGATGAGAACTTATCAATGTATTAGCAAAAATGTGGAAAACTGTCCCATCTCACAATGTCAAAAATTTAAAGCAGCTTAAACACAGATGAAGTAAAAGCAAAGTATAAAAACAAACTACTTCCATGAATACAAACTACTTCATTTTGGTCTTTGACTAATAACTGTTCCCAAGCTACCAGAAACAAGAACAAGTTCTCACTTGTACCAATCTCCATCTGAGCCCTTACCACCGCAGACAGGAGGAGATAATCACAATGCTGCTATTCCATTGCTTTCATTTTAATTATGGTTATCCATCTGCTATTTTTTTTTTCATTCTTTTATCTACTCTTGTATTTGTTTAAACTGACTTGTGGTCTGTCGACTGTACACCTTGTACCTGATGCAACGCTGCTCACAATTTGTACATGTTGTGTTTTTGTATATCTGTCTTTAACTGTGACTGTTGAATGTTATGTTATGTCCCTTATCACCATTTAAGGGACAATTAAATAAAGTAAAGTGAAGACAAAGTAAATCTCAAAGCTCGGCTTAGTTAATCACTGCCATAATGACCGTTCAAATGTTGGTTCCTCTTTTGCACCATGATGGGAACCCTAAACAAAGCAGCTAATAAACGGGACTACCATTGTTAGTTAACCACAGTTGAGACAAGCAAAGACACAGACGATTAAAAATATGTTTTTAATATGGGCGGCATTCTTGCTGAGAGGAAGAAGGTGATGGGAGGAGGGTGAGACACAGGGTGGCAGAAAGAGAGCAAGCTGTCTCCGTGACAATTTCAAAGCATGATTTGCCAAGCACTGGGAGGGAGGATTAGGAACTGGACTGCTCTACAACACACACATCCTGGCTTTCTAATCCTGGAACACATTAACAGACATAATTACACAGCTACACCAGATTAGTGTTGCAGAGCAATGATGGACTGATGGAAACAGAAAAGGAAAAGCACTAAAAGAAACACACACAAAGGGAGAAGACAAGAAGAGGTGAAGCAATTGGACTGTGCATATCTTCCACCCCAGAGAGGAGGAACAAAGGAGGAGGAAAAGTTAAGGGGAAAAGCTGTCAGAGTGGGAAAAGAGGAGAAGGATGAAGGTGAAAACTAAAAAATGCATCTTAAAATGCCAAACAACAAAATAACAACAGGAGAAAGGGACTAAAACTATCAAAAAGAAGGAGAATGTCAGAGAAGAAGAAACAAAAACAGAATTAACAAGGGGAGGTTGCAGAATGCTGACCAAGGTGTGGGTGAGAGAAGGGAGTGGGAAAGAAAACAGAAACGCTGCAGTGAAGCAGGTCCAACTATACAATCAGGGCCGAGACTAACCACCTCTTCTTGATCCCCGCAGTTATTACTTCAATGCACAGAGGCCATTGTATTAATGAAGCAAAAAAGACCTGGACTGGATAGCGGTAAAACGACTTGGTCAAGCCGTTGCTGCCTTACCCTTATATGACATCTACCCATTTTCCTGTAATTTTAACTGAGCAGAAATTTCAGTGTTTGTTTCGAAATGGAAGGATTTGGAATTAGGGATGTGATGACTACACTGTGTTACTGCTGACCACAATTTTTAAAGTGACAGCCATTAAATTCCAAAGGCTCTCCAACACAGCCTGCACCACATTTAAAAGGCAATTAAAGCCATTATTTATATTTTCAAATAGGTCTGTCACGATAATCCTCCTATCCTACTTCCTACAACTACCTACTTCTCAATGCCTGGGCACGGTTTTACAGCAGAATGAGCGGGGTTAGGGTTAGTGATCCATCTGTCATTCATTCAATCTATGAGGGGGAGGCGGGGCCGCTTGCGCGTACACACACAAAGAGCTGAAGCGAGGAGTAATGAGGAAACAAATACTACCATGAATGATGGCATGAAAGTGATGGCTGCTTACCTGAATGCCACAGTCCAAGTGTGGGAATATTTAGGTTTTAATCAGAATGAACAAGCCGACAACGGGGGTGTTACTGGTGCTGGAGGGAGCTTGGTCCGTCAAAAATGCTCCGTAATATCATCATTATAGAGCATTGATATCTGAATAAATAGTGAGCACTGGATTTTGTTCACTTTTTTTGGCAATGATACACTTTTTCATACAACTACAACATTCTCCAAAAAAAATTTAAATACACTGCATAAAGTATAAAAAGTATTAAAAAAAACAGGAAGAATGTAACATTTCATGTAACCATACAAGCTCAGCAGGTGGAGAGAAGATGAATCATGGTTAATAAAGTTATAACAATTGACTGACAATAAGGAGAAACTACATGCTGAAAGTTTCCTACACTGCTAGCTGTGCTTCCCTTCTTGGTAAGGGCAGTTGGCTTAAAAACACTGAGATTTTTGCTTGGAGTGATTGTTTGGTAAACTTCTGGTCATCTACTAATGTTTGTTTAAAGGAAAAGTTCGGTTCCTGCAGCTTTTACATTGTTTATAGAATGAAGAACAACAATATACTCACCCAGAAGGCTTTCCTGATGCAAACGGTGCTTCGGGAGATATTTAGATCCAAAATCGAGCAGCGGACACCGATATAATGGTAGCCCGTAGGGCATAGATCGCCGCTCCTAAAAACTGCATTAATCGCTCAAAAACTCATGTTTTTCACCGATATTCCATCATGATTTGCTCCGAAAGGACCGCCATTGCAGCCTGTGTCTCCACACAGCGCTGTGTGGCTGAACTAACCTCTGAACTGACGAGCTGTTTACATGCTCTTCGCATGCGCAGTGAAAGTGCTCATTGTTTCAGGGAAGATCGGCAGCTACAAATCAACTTTCTTCTTCCAGTTTTGTGCAAAATGGACGAATGTCTATGGGATGAAGATGTTGTGGAGGAGGACTTTGAATATGATGGACGTCCTTACAGTTTGGAGCCACAGTATACAGATATACAGATAAGGAAGCGATCGCAACGCCCAGAGAGTACTGCGATGCGCAAAGAGCATGTAAACAGCCTGCCAGTTCAGAGGTTAGTTCAGCCACACAGCGCTGTGTGGAGAGACACAGGCTGCAATGGCGGTCCTTTCGAGCAAATCATGATGGAATATCAGTGAAAAACATGAGTTTTTGGACGATTAATGCAGTTTTTAGGAGCAGCGATCTATGCCCTACGGGCTACCATTATATCGGTGTCCGCTGCTCGATTTTGGATCTAAATATCTCCCGAAGCACCGTTTGCATCAGGAAAGCCTTCTGGGTGAGTATATTGTTGTTCTTCATTCTATAAACAATGTAAAAGCTGCAGGAACCGAACTTTTCCTTTAAATTGTATTATTTTTTTTTTTTACCGTCATGGTCGCTCCTTCATCCACCGCCTGAGTGTGAGTGTGTGTTTGTGTCTGTGTCTTCATACTCCGCTTCACACTGCCGTGTGGCAACGCACCTACTCTAGTCATTTCAATGAGGGACAGGCAGCAGACAGCAAGCGGTTTTGACCATCGCGGTAGGACCCAGAAGCGGTTGCCGCCCAAGAGCACGCATACAGATTCTGCCCCTCTGCTTGGAGTCCAGCGTGTTGAACTTTCTGGCTGCAGTCACCTGGCAGCAGCCAATCATATCGAACTATCGAAGACCTGGACGTGGGAAAGCATTTCTACTGAATTGTATTTAGGGAAGGGAGTGTTGTGAGACACTTTAGGTGGCCTCTGCTCTGAGGTGGCGGGCCGCCACTCCTAAATGAGTGTAGAGGAAACACTGATACTAATATCCCTACCCTGATAAAATGAGTGTCATTAGATGTCATTACATCAAAAAATGTTCTACACTGAGAGTGACCTGGCAGTATACAGCAAATGTGTACTAAATTGTAAGACATAGTTAAAGCTCTGTGGAAGACATGAAAAATGTATCTACTAGGAGTGTAAATCACTAGTATCATGACGATACGATACGATATCGATTCTTTGGACAACGATACAATATTTGCCGATATCACAAAGTCTGTCACGATTCAATTTTGATTTGATACAATTCAAGGGCCTTCAATCTATTTAAGACGATATTATGTACTCACTGAACACAATCAGCTATATTTGACCTGAAACAATTTTGATAGTTTTATTACTGAAATTTGAAATGATGTGCTGGCCTTTGGGTATGATAGTTTATAGAGGATTGTAACCATCTATATGATGTAACTATGTTTTAAAATTAAAATTGGTTTAATTCATGTAAGGTGCTTTTTTGCCCCCATAATTACCTTATGAATCTTATTGTTACATTGTGATGTTTGTTTATTATATCAAGTAATGATGCAACATTATAATACAAATTGTTGAATTATTTAAATTTCATTATAATTGACCACAGACGTGACCATGCTCTATCAAACCAAAAATGTGTAGTTTTAATTTTAATTAAATCAAAACATTTCTCATGTTCAAAATAAGAACTATTAACTAACTCACCATTGATGGTTTGTTTTACTGTGATGCCTGGTAACCACAGTTTGTATGTCAGTGTGATCAGACTTTGTTTCACTGTTTAATGAACGATGTGGAGGAGGAATGACACTAAGCTCTCGCTGTTTTGCTTTCTAACTATATGTAATTCTTTTAATCAGTGTGCTACAAAATCAAAAGATGACATAACTTTGTTTAAACGCAAAGTATTCAGTACAGAGCTGGAACATATCTTTGTATAATTTTGTATCATCTCCTGTCCTGACTCCTCGGAGCAAGTGATAACAATATGAAAAAAAGTTTGTTCTTTTAAGGAACTAATAAAATCTAAATTAAAAAAAAAATGACATAACTTACTGCTCTCATGTGATAATGCACTCTTGTCGTGCGTGCAGCATGCATCCTCTGCTGTCAGACTGACCATATTTTACCTGGATACAGCAGAGGTATTTTCTGATTGGCCGACATGTCTGGCTCCCATTTAGCTCTGTGATGCTAACAGCGTCTTGCTACACGTCCACCTACAGCAGTGTTACTCAATGGGCGCTGAACAGTACATTTTACAGCAGGAGAAATATCACGTGTGGCGTCTGAGACACTGAAAGTGTTTAAATGTGTGTCTCATACAATGTGTTGAGTTTTCATCGATGTGATTGGATCATTGCTGAACCAATCAATGTATCGATCCAGATCGATGGATCGTTACACCCCTAGTATATACTGTAAAGGGCTAAACAACATCTGAAAAAAAACTGCAGTATTGCTTCTTCTGTACTAGTATACACTGCTATGTTTCAGGAAACTTCTTGAATAAATGATTCGTCTTTTTATGGGAAACCATTTTAAATTGGCTCTTTAGCTTATAAACTCACAAAGGGTTTCTTTCCATTCTGCAGCTATCTGTCAGCAACTGTGATAAGCACACATTTAAACAGGCAGAAAGAGCAGCAACAGGTTTCTTTATAAACTGTCCAAATAAAGTGGTATGCAATACCATTGCTCAAAACCTATATTACATACATGACTTTTCAAATAAGACACATATCTTGAGAATTTTTAAGATTTTAATCAAAAGGAAAAAAAAACATCTGGTGGCATGTGGCTACTGCACTTGCACACATTGCAACTGTGAACTAAAAAGATCAACTGTTCAGCGCTAACACTTTATATATGATCAAGATAAGGTATAATACCCAACCCAAGCAATGTGAAAATCTATATTTGTTTATTGCACAGTCTATTCCTACTTTACTCTTTTTAAAAGGCCAAAGAGTCAACTTTTCAAATGTACTTCAAGGTGAGACTCCGTTAAACAACAAAAAAGAACAGGAGGTGAAGGAGGAAGTGCTCAAAGAGGAAGAAGAGCTCAAATGAAAGGGAAGTAAAGGTTCTGTCTCTGTGAAGAGCTATATGAAGAGGCATTGTACTTGTGAGAAGAAAAGAATTACTAAATAGGATCAGAGGACAAAACACATGGAGCAGTGTGTGGAGAGAGTTGATATAGGATAGATGAAAGAAGATTAAGAGGGAAAAGGGAGAGGGAGCTGGAAAACAACAAGGGTGAATCAACAGTCAATCTCCAAGCGCTTTCTTGGTGTCTTTCTCACATCACTGCAAGCACGCACACATACACACAGTACCTACATCTTTCCTTCAATCACAACTGAGGCCATCTATCCATACGACTGGTGTGCTCTTTGAATAATAGAGCCAATATGAAGTGAGTCACTGAGAAGATTTGGTCGTCTGATCGGGGTCACAGGGTTCTTGCCCTGAGAGCAGCGCTGGGAATCAACAGTAGTCGCAAAGGAATCATAAGAAGGAGCCATTTGCATATTACACTCACAACTAAAGCGACTTATGCCCGCTCCTGTCTAGACCATCCTAATTCATATCAGATATGCTTTTAATTTTTTATACAGCAATTATGGAAAACTGGACCTCCTTGGCTTTTTCTAATTTCCCAAGACTTTGGGATATGAAAATCATATGGTTCTTTCATGATATAAAAATGACAGAGCTTTCGATTATTCTTTTATGACTTCAGGGAAAACCTCAAAATGTTATGAAAGTACTGTTCAATAAAAAGTTATCTTGCCTCTTCTTTCTTTTAGGAGTTCATATTTTTCATACATATTATTACAAAACTCCTCGGCAGTGAATAATGTTGCTAACTGATGGCTTCAGAGTCAAATGGACTCAAAAAAAAGTTAAAATTATCTTTCCATGCTGTTGTTCAGGCTTCTGAGCCCACTGGGCTATTGTGTATTGCGGATTTATTAGTCTTTAACATACACACAAGTAAAGCTGAAGTTCAAACCAAATATCAGACCTGGGTTTGAACTAGATATTGTTTGGGTGTCTTTAAATACCTGTGCAAATGTTTGCTAAATTATGCCACTGCCTCAAAAATGTGCGAACTGATACTTTTAAGAGAAAAAATTTTACTTCTTAGGCCCTGTTTACATGAAGATACTCTCACCTAAAAAGCAATGGTTTTTCCTTCGCGTTTTCAAACTCAATCCGCATTTAGATGGAGACGCGACAAATGAATGAAACCGCTGTAGTATGCATGCCAGTCCAGCAGATGGCGCTGCTACAATGCATGTATAAAGAAGAAAAAAAAAATCACAAACACCAATGGCATGTGGGCGCACAAAGACAAAGGAGTTTCTTGTCTGGACAACAAATCTGTTCATACGACAAATCTTTCTGGATAGGTTTGTCTGTATAACACACCGAGCACTGTAAGCAGCACACACATTACTCGGTAGACAGCTGAAGTTGTTGTTGTCCCTGGTATGCACGCACGGCCTTCAAGTGAAAGAGTACTGCACATGCAGTGATGTCAGCGTTTCACTCTGACTCTGGTTTACACAGAGCTGCGTGGAGGACTGTTTTGAAAACTCTACACCCTGGACTGTAGTTTCAAAAGTTTGCAGATGTAAGCACTCCAGGTACCGTTCTCATGTAAACAGGAGGCCAAAACGGTATCACTTGATAATCGGATATCAATTTCAATTCAACAGACACAAATACGATGAGAACAGATTTATGGTCCAAGTGTCCATGAATTTGTTGCTATCATAAACTCTTATTTTAGCCTCTCTGTCTACTCCCACCTCCCTACCTCTGTTCGCTTACACCCCCAACATGGCTCCAGTGGATGGCTTTTTAACATTAGTATAGTTCTGATGATGACTTCACACTGCTTAAAAGACATTTTCATTCCACTGCAATTGAAAGTAACACACAGTGGCCCAGTGATTTACAGATTCAAGTTGAGTTGTGAAGTATATGGGCTCTAATTTCGTAGACCAGACGCACCTGCCCTGCGCCCGCCTTCGGCTCGCGGACAGGGTGTGACCAGCGCACTTTGCAAGTTTCCTGCAGTGCCAAGAGAGGCACACTCCAGGAGCAGAGAGGCGCAGAGAGACGCATCCACGCCTCCGTCCCTGCCCCTTCGCGCAAGTGGCAGAGAGGGAGGACAAAAGGCGTGAGTGGGTTTAACACAGCTGAGTGCTGTCTTCACCCATCAAATGACCGCCTCTCCTTGCCTCGAATGGCGCTGCGGCCGAGGCGCAGCATCTGATTGGTCTGAATGATCCCCGCCACTGCGGAAAAAGTGTGCTGGAAAGACCTGGCAGCGGAGATGGTCAGAGCAGCTGTCCCTTCAGCAGGAGAATGGACAGCAGGGCGCGCATCGGAGGCAACGAAGCGAGTCACTGTGGGCCAGCTCCTGGGACAGATGTAATCTGTTCCTTTGTCATTAATAGGAGTAAAAAATTAAGAGACAGTTACAAAGCAGCTGGCTTATCCATTCATAATGCTGTGTTCACCTGCACTTCTGGTTTGTCATTGCCAAATAGCAGAACCTTTGATGATATACTGTATATTCTCCTGGTGTCTCCTCCTCATCCTCCTTGCAATAATGTACTCCATCTTTTTAGATCACGTTAAAAATAAAGACTAAAATAGAGAAATATAGAAAATCATAGTTAAATCCTGAGTGACATACATTTATTTTCTGTCTTTTTTCTCCCTCTTTTCTTTGAATTTAATGAAATGAGAGGAGCCAGATAAATCCTCAGTATCAGATGTTAAGGCTGTTTATTGTTGACTTGTAAGATGTGCATCAAACTTCCAGCTGCCATCAGCTTAAGTTTCCATCATGACAAACGGTTTTAATCCGACATCAGATGTGACGGGACAGTTAATATAGATACAAATGTATATGCTGGTTCAGACCACTACATTAAATAGTGATTGATGTGACTGCTTATTGCATTAAATTGTGCCTGACACTCTAGAAACCTGCCTCTGAGGCTTTGTTGACGTGTGCGCACATGTGCGCCTGTCACCTGTCACCACAGCTGCGGAGGGTGCGCTCTGCTTGCGCTGAGAATAGACCAGGCTGGACTTGGCAAGCTTTCAGCACACCTTCCGCATGTTTTTTTGGCACGAAATTGTCACTGCGCCAACCTGAATCTGTCGGCACCTCCCCTTGGTGCACCGTCGACTCCCCCTGGTGCGCCGTCACACCCATCTCTGCGCAGACGGTCTACCAAATTGTCAAATCGTCAGCGCACGGCGGTGCGCCGGACGAAATTAACACTGCGCAGGGTGCGCCAGGCTTGCGCCCCCTGCGCTGCGCCACAAAATTAGGGCCCTATATGTTTGCAGTTCAAGAATGCTCTGAACAGTCAAACACTAAAAAATCACAACCTAAGGCCGGACCTATATGGATTTTTTGAAGCTGTTGCCAATACCAATATTTGGCAGAAAAACATACAGATTACTGATTAACTGGCAAATTAAATTAAATAATAAATAAAAAAAAATACATACAATGATTTCTTTTATAAATTGTTCCCAAAACACTCACAACAATGAATATATGAATTACGGGCAGAACAGTTTACTGTTTTATAATACTCTGTCCGTATGTACAGTTGCATGAAAAAGGTGCACTGTGACTGTTTACACATTGTGTTGAATAAAAACATAAAAACGCATAATTTTTGTGCGGTATTAGTTTAAGCAGAGTGTGTTTGTCTAGTGATGTGACTTAGATGAAGAACAGAACACATTTTATGACCAATTTAAGCAGAAATCCAAGTAACCCCAAAGGGTTCACATACAATTTGTGACAATCATCACAGAACAGTCACAAATAAACCAATCCCCTGCCATCAGAAGGTCCAATTCGTCTGTTTTGTGAAAGACAGATGGTCAGACAATTTAGGTCAGCATCGGTCTGTGAGGCTGCTTCCGTAGCCGAGCAGTGAGCCTGGTGGTCTTGCTGTATCCAGCGGTATATTGGATACGCTCGTTATGTCAGACGTGTAGGTAAAATCAACATTCAGCAACTCCATGTGAGTGTAGGTGAGTTTTGTCCCATACACTCAATCACCCATACACACAGAATCAGTAGAGAGCTCACAGCCGCTACAACAACGTGCACCGCCATCTTTCACTACGTCATCATTCTGCGCAGCTTGGACATCGAACAGCATTCACTGCTTTATGAGAAATTAAGAATATATCTGTATTACATCTGAGCTACACTCTGGCCAATGTTGAATACTTCAAAAAGGGCTATAATCGGCCGAATGATATATCGGTCAGGCCCTATACAATCACAAGTTCATTTACAATTTACTTTTTATCAAAATTAGGCACAAAAATCTGTATTGTGATAGGTTCTATAGTTATTCAACATGTTGATACCTAAACCAGATTTCCATACAGATTCCTGGTCAGAAAGATGATTTCGGGGACTTTGAACATGTTGGTCTAAATACCAAATAAAACTTTGATTACACAAAATCATCTCAAAAATCCAGTTTGTCCATGAGTCAAAAGGGCTTAAATTGTGGAGAGGATGGTTCTAAAAATAATATAACTATCCAGTAAGTTGTATTACATACTTGGAAATGCTGACCTATGATAGCAGACTGTTTTAAGCAGTAAAGTAAACCAAGACATAGACATAATGAACACCATTCAACTAGTAAGGTAAACTCTCTCTGTTTCATTTATTCATTTTCTATACCTTTTTATCCCGATCGGGGTTGGGGGGGAAGGGGGGCTGGAGCCTATCCCAGCTGTCATTTGGAGAGAGGTGGGGTACACCCTGAATCAGTCGCAAGCCTATCGCAGGGCCTCATAGAGAGACAAACAATCATTCATGCTCACACTCCTCCCTAAGGACAACTTAGCGTCACCAATTAACCTAATGAGCATGTTTTTGGTCTGTGGGAGGAAGCCAGAGTGCCCGGAGAGAACCCACACATGCACGGAAAGAACATGCAAACTTCACACAGACAGGCCTTGTCTGACCTGGGAACTGAAACACGAACCTTCTTGCTGTGAGGCACGGGCACTACCTGTTGCGCCACCGTGCCACCCAACCCTCACTGTTTTGTGCTCTTAATACATCCTGGAGGAGGACGTTTAACCTGTGTGAAAAAGATCCCCTTCATTACCAGAATCACTCCGTTTGTCACTCAGAGCTAACTGTGTCACACTCTACATGCACGCTCGCTCTCCATCAGTGCGTGGAAAAAAGATGTTGAGAAAAACGTTTGTGTGTGCGTAAATGTAAGACTGTTTTCACAAGAGGTTATTAGTGTTGACGCTGTGCTGCTATGGGAATGATGTCATTCAGACAACGTTTAACTGGAATCAGAAAAGGAAAATTAAAAATGACAGATATTAATATGGCATGAGGGACAAGTGCTGACCTTGTCCGTAAAAATGACAGACACCAAAAAGATTAACACAACCTCTGCTCAGACAATAATATAGAAGAGACATATCATCTACCCAGCAATGCCGTTTCTGAGCTGCGTGCTTTTCACAGATGGCCTTTCAAACCCCGTTTCTTCTACCAACACAGAGATGTCTGCTAGAGTTCACCAGTGTGTTTATTTGCCTCAAACTCCATGGCTTCAAACTTTGTTTTTAGTTTACGGGCACTCTGCTCGCCCAAATTCTCCAAGGTGACAGGTGGTAACAAACGCAAAATCCTCATTTAAAGGGTGCAGTCCACACCACTTTTGCGCCTGTTATCAATTGCGCACATAGTCATCGTAGACTACCTGCAACACGGCCACCTATAGAACATTCGATTTTTTTGTTTGCACATGCAATTCTGTACTTGTTATTAGGTAATAGATCAGGCCCTTAATTTCTGATGCAACAGCTGGAGCTGGTGTCAGAGTTTGACATAAACAAAATGAAAGCCTTCTAGAACACCAATGACCATGGTGCTTCTAAAAGTTACTTTAACCACCATTCCTACACACACTGATGCCCTCTTTGATCTTAACCAGATTATCTTGATCACGTCTATATGCCTATATACACTGGTTACTGCTAGGTAAGAATATACCAATACTGATGGCAGCACAAGTCAGTACTAGTCAGCTTACAACAGTATGATGATGGTTTTTCATTTTAAAAGCTGGGAAGCTAAAATTGGAGATATGTCTCCAAGTTTGGTGACATTAAGACATTAACATTAAGTACACCAGCAGAGCAATACAGTTATAAGGCACATGTTTTCGCAAGCAATTACACAGATGTGTCATGAAAAAGGATTGCCAGTGCACAATTAAATATGAACCAAAAACTGACAGTTTATGCAAAAATACAGTAAATATATTGCATACAAAAACAATATGAGGATTTGAGTATGATGACCCAGATTTAACAGGTAGCATGTAAATACACTGTGAAAAACGGCTGCACATTCTCTAACTATTCACAGCTGTTTTCAAAATATTTATCTTTTTTTTATCTTTACTCCTGTACCTTACTTTGTTTCAAAATACTTACTTTTTATGTCTAAACCACAGCTAATTTTATAGTTTTCCACTTAGGAAATAAAGTTTTTGGGTTATTTAGAGCACTTTCTCGGATCCACTCAGCAAGCCTACTGTTTGATTAGAATTAACCTAAACAGACAACATTTTATTAGGTGAACTGCACAGATCAAAAGCGAAGTAATATTGCAGTGTTGAATGTGTCTCTCAAAACGACAAATAAAGTTCATTAACAACATTACAATTATAATTATGACACTATTAATGATAATTATTATGAATATCCGCATCTGAAATTGATTATTTATTGTTTGAGGATAAATTAAAAATCCTATGTTGTATTTTTGTGTCTGTTTCTAAAACAGAACTTAACATTTCTAGAAATTTACTAGAAACAATAAAAAATATAACTTACGCGGTCTTTCAAAATCTACTCAAAAATAAAAATGTTATATTGTTGGACAAACATTACAAACAGAAATGAGGACATTTAAACTGTATTGACCTATTTATACACAAATTTGACCCAAACTCACTGGGCTTCTTTCAGAAGTCAGAAATTAATCAGTCAGTAACAATAACTTGGCATCTTTACTAAGATATAATTCTGTGCTCATTTTTTCAGTTACTTTAAAAACAACGCATTTTAAAATTTATGGATGACATCAATAAATGTATCTTAACAAAAAGCTCCTACATACTGGTATATAAAACATTAGAAAAACATTAAAAAGGAGTATTTTGGTAATTACCAATGTTAATTTACGGCAGCTATGGCATAAACCACACACTTGGAAAGTGGTTTAACCACTTTATAAACTGTAACGTGAGGATCATTTCAGAGAAAGTACCTGTTCCAGGAGTTTTCTGTATCTCTGCGTGGCTTGTTGGATGAGGTCCCTCACGGTCCAGCCATCCTTACAGGGCACCACCACACCTGTCTGCCCAAAAGTTACGGTAACCTTCATCATGACACTGTCCTCTTCATCAAAGGTGCAGGTCCTCTGGATGTGGGTTATGAACAGCGGAGGGAAATGCTGCAGAGATGCTCTGAGGCTGCCAGTGAGTGACCTGGGTCAAAACTTCGTGTCATGAAAATGTTTCCTTCATTTGTCCCAAAGCTTGTCACGGTAGTCCAGAGTCAGTGAAGCCCTTTACCTGAACTGTTAAATGTTTTTACTTTCTGTCCATGTCATTTCTATTTACTTCTACAGTCTGTGTGATAATAAAAGCTTATGATTCAGGTAATTACCCCACCGGCGACGTTAATGACTCATCCCTTGCCTAATTGCCCTATTCTCATATCTTCACTTTTCATTAGTCTTCAATAGGATCGTGTAAAGCTTTGTCCAGCCTCCAGGAATACTAAAAACAGCACAGCCCCTCCATTGGGTGTTTGGCATTAGCTGGCTCACGAAAACTGTTGTGTCATTCTTCAGATTTCATCAAAGCTAACGCTGTTTAATTGACTTCAGACAGATAGCGGTTTATCAGCTAACTCCTCCCGGCTAAAAATGATTAGCTTGATACAGTAACCTGGCCTGGCAACGTTAACAAGCCAAAATGAGAGCTCTCGGTAGTCCGTGATGTTATGTATCCCTACGGCCTGCTCAACTAGGCGGGTGGTTTTCTGTTACTTGTCAAACAGATAAACAAACTTTATCAAAACTTCCACACCGGTTAGCAGGCTGTCTCCTACGTTAGCTAACGTTAGCCACCTTAGCTGAACTTTGGAGGGAGGGATGCAGTCGCTCGCGCATCATTTCAGAAGTTTTTCCTCTCGCAAGTTTCCTTCTTCCAGGCGTTATGTGGTCATAAGTTCATCGCCGGCATACACTGAAGGGCAACAAAGCCGCTACTATTACCTGTGGTCACATGCCGACACAGAGGTAAAACTTAACCGTGATACTTTGTGATGGAAAAGTTTTGGGATTCCTTCACTGCCTGTTCGTCCGCTCCTGGCCAGTTCCTGACCAGCTCCTCCGCTGCTTGTTACTGTCACTTTCTTAAAGGGGAAGTACCCCATTTACTGCAGGGAGGAGAGAGAGGAGATAATAACGCATGGATCCTTCGAAATTAGCAAGATATTGCTGTTCAAAGTCTCTGCACTGATTTGAGTTTCAGAAAATATGCAATTATTTACATTACATTAATTACTATGGATTATTGACTGTAGTACAAGTATGAAACTACTGATAAAGTCAACAATACACATTCTTTGGGATAATTAAAATAGGGCTGAGTGATATTGCCTAAAAATGAAAACAGATTTATTTTTGAACAACTCTCAGTTTACGATTTTAATTTATTTTTTTCCCTCATCAAAAAAACTAATAGTTTAAACACGTGCTGATCAAAACCTGACAGCCCCTTCCATCATGAAAGCCATGCATTTTCACTATTTATATTTTCAAACATTGCAACAACTTACAATTAGAGTAAGTCCAGAAAAACATGTCCATCTTTTAATTTGTAAATATTCTGCAAAAATACTTTGAATTAAGTGAGATATTCAATATATTGTCTAGCCCTACATTAGGATTAAAAATATATATTTTATTGGTCACAACAAAACAAGCAAAAAACATATCATCCTACACAAAAAGTTACACTTAAACCTTAAACAAATATTATTGGAGACCTACATAAATTTGCTAATGTTTCATCAAGATAAAAAATAATAAAAACTTTCTAAACATTTAGACGATCTAAAAAAGTCATTTTAACACTGGATATTAAAATCTTACAAAGACTGGATGAGTGAATCTGTTGAAATGATCAATAGAAAAGGTTGACTTCAGGCTCCAAGACACTGAGGCAGAAAACCAAGAGCAATGATTTTCATCAGATGATATTCCCACTTTCATAAGAATATCACTGATTATACTCCTTTAAAATGATCACCACAACCATTCAGGCATGAAGACACTCCTGAAAACGAGATGTAGCATCTCAAGGGGCTAACCTCTAATAAATCAGACAACAGGTCTATGGTTCATGGATCTGTCACTAATTTTAGTTCTTACTTTAGTCCACTTGTCTCCTCTTACCTCCCCTCCTTCACCCTCACACCCAACACAGCATCATGTGGATTTGCTGTTCATCATGAGACTGGGATCCACATTCAAGATTTCCTGCTGCTTAACAGAAGGTTTTTTTTTTTGATGGAGGGATTCATGATTGGCTATATGGATTCATGTTGGGTGTTGGATGTATATATTTGTATATATATGTATTTTTATATGTGTAAATGTATCTATGCATATATGTGTATCCATAAAATGAAGAGCTTTTTGCTCTATTGCAAAGTGTCTTGAGATAAAACTTGTTATGAATTGGCGCTATACAAATAAGGATTGATTGATTGATTGATTGATTGATTGATTGATTGATTGATTGATTGATTAGAAAGTTATTCAACATCCCTCTAAAAACAACCAAAAAAATCAGATGTTTTTAAAAATGTAGTATAAAAGATGATTAAAAAATAAAGATTCTTCTCTCTGCATCTCTCTGTTTAGTCCAACTAATATATTTTAGGCCCTGATTAGGAAAAAGTTTTTAATACATTCTTAAACCTGGTTGCTGATGCTCAACTTTCAGTTGTCTTTGAAATTTCTATAAAGAAACATATATATGAAGATTTATAAATTATTAATTGAGGGGCTGACATTTTTGTGTCTTGCTTCGGTATTTTGCATTTTCCCCTTCATTAATATTGAATGAGGTGTTTTTGTCCCATTCTGTTAAATACTGTAGAACAGATAAATAACAACAACAATAATAGTAATAACAATAATAAGGTTCAGGGACTAAGGACTAACTATTAATTGTTTGGATGACTTTTTTGCATAAAATAAGAGAAGGAACTGTTCCAGACTTAAAAAAAAATCCAAAAAACCCTGTATTGAGCTCTGAATCTTACTGACTTACTGAATCTAAGCTTTTCAAGCCTGAGTTGGGTCATCATCACTCTTTCTTCCAATATTTACTGTGAAAGCTTGGTTTGGTAGATTTCCAGTCAATGAGGGTGACCGGTCATGCAAACTATGAAAGGAAGGCAAGAGCATTACAATGTGCACTTGGAAGTGCAAGCACCTAGCAGTCACTTAAATTAATGCAAAAATTGAGTCTGGATATATCTCTGTAATTTTAACAGTTGAGAACATTTCAAAGATGACTGACCAGAATGACATAAGACTGGGGCAGCTCCAAGAGAAATGATAAAGAGAGAGGCTAAACACACATGCAAGAGGAGAACATGCAAACACTACACAGATAGGCTTCTTCTGACCAGAGAGTCAATCTAGAAACCTTTTGCTGTGAAGCATCACACATACCTGTCAAACATATGAATTATTTGCCATACATTTTTTTTTTTTTGCACTGAAGGAAGAAATCTGATACCACTTTTCCATAGAGAAAGCTATGGAATTCTATGTGAATAGTTACCAAGTGAAAAATCATACTAATACAAATCTTGTCATGAGGGAAGTATTTTTAGTATGAGACCTGGAGAAGCATCAGTAATGCCCTCTGTTAATATGTCTGTTATTCTGAAATTTGAGATATGTTACATCGTCGATTTTGTCAATATGTGGTGACTGTTTGGGATGACCATGGAACAACAGCCAAGTCCAGATCATTTCCAACAAGCTCTCAAACATTAATTAGGGAATTAACATGACACCAGATGGACCATTTTAAAGATTTCACTGGTCCACCTGAGAAACAGCCCATAGAAACTGTTTGGGATCAATAGCATATCCAGCAGGTGATTGATTCAATAGAAAAGTATTAAAGAAATGTGGTCCAGATCTGACAAAAACTGCTACTGAAGCTTGTAGCATCTATACTAATCTCTGTATGAGCAAATACTTCCTTCCTTAATGGAACCATAAATGAAAATGCATAAAATAAACAAATGTAAATGATTGCTGAAGCCAAAGTAATGTTTACAACTTGTGTGTGTTGTAAAGATCTTAGTAAACAACATATGGTATTGTAAAAGATATATAATCAATATAAGAATGTGAAAAATATGAAAAAGCACAAAATAATAGTTGCTACGTCCCATTATAATTCACTGATGGCATGCTACTTATGACTGATTGCATATGCTGAAAATTCCAACATTAAAAGGCATATAGACAAAAGGCAGATACATAAAAGAGTCCTTATTTATACACCAGACAGTCACATTTGCATCTTAAGAACCATGAAACTGAATCAAACTGCTTCAAAATCTCCATCTGTCTGACAGAAGCTCAGCATTATAATACTGCCGCCAAGAAAAATAAGATATTTACAAATATTTTGGATTTTGAGTTGGCTCATCTTCAAAGAGGGAAGCCCTCCCTGTGAGGTGGAGTTTGCTTTGTAATTAGCAGCTCAAATGAATGCATGTGTATGTCTGCTAATTGATTTGGGCTAGGTTTAGTTTCTGGGTCACTGAATTCCATTGCTACTAATGAACCCCAAGGGAGGAGGAACATTGTGCATGCAAGCATTATCTCTGCTTTCTTCTTTGGAGGAAGTTTAAAAAGTTTGAAATGCTCTTGAATAATCATTTAGGATATGAATTTTGAATTGTTGGAAATATCAGCAAAGAGAGAGAGAGAAGCCCATCTTTTTTGTAACTTGTCTCTTTGAAATGTGTTGCCCAGTAACTCTGAAGAAAATGCAGATATGAAACAGTTTTAAGGATATTTTGACTTATTAAGAGTTTACACAAACTTTTCTGGCTTACGAAGGAGAATAGAAATTGGTTGATTTATATAATCCAATGTTTTAAAAACTCTAGAGTGTTTTCTGCATTTTTCTTGCTTGAATCCCTTGATTTGAAAGGTATCTTCTGTTTTTTCTTTCAAATGTCAAAGTGCAACTACATGAGGATACTATCACCAAATGATACTCAGCATGTCATGTCAGTGTAATGTAATGTTGGCAATGGTTACAAAGGGGCAAAAAATTTCAAGTCAATTCACAAAAGTTTTACATAAATTTGCCATGGAAAGTTAAGCAGGGTAATTTTGTAAATTTGCCAACTACAAAATCACCAAGGGAATTATCAGAAGAACTGGACACTGAGGTTCAATTTAAATGAACTGTCTTATCCAAATATAAAAAGTACTTGTTTTGTCATGGACAGACATCCATGCAAAGTAAAACCATTAACACATTACATTTCAACAGATCTATTTGTAAGTAGAACGTCAAGTTTAAAATATTCTATTGAAGAATCTATTTCAATACTGGCTCAAATCTGTGGCCTCAATAGTCCAGGGTGCATGCCATTGAGGAATAGCAAAGACATTCTCAAATATACTTGCATGGAATTTGGTTGTTTAAGTTAATATTAAACTAAAATGTATTTTCCTCTTTAAAATGTAAAATCCCAACCTTCAATTTTTTAAATTCCAGGTTTATTCCCATTAAGTTTTTATATCATTTTAATGAAGCCTTTTGTAATCTTATAATGCGGAAACTATGAACATAAGGATCACTACACTGTCACTAGAGCAATATTTAAATGTTCCTATATCTAATATGTCTTTTAATGTCATTTGTCATAATGTTTGTTTTTAATTCTGTTTTTTCTTTAACTCTGATGTTTTTCAATCCATAAGGGACTAGTTAAGGTAAAGGGGACTTTGATGCCTTGATTACATAAACAAACATGTCCCAGTATTACTGTGTTATATTTTAATGACTCCTACATCAACCCGACCCCCTCTCTTAGTGGACTCTTTGTTATATGGAACAATTACCTTACTTTCTCATTTGTTCCTGACATAATTACCATTACTGCTAATTAGGTTGTTGTGTGGATGTAAACAAATTATTTTCAAGGGAACTTTTCAAGGCAACTTTTGTTGTTATTACCCCTCAGCAGAGATCATTTAATGATATAAAAGTATACAGAAATATAAATTGTCAGGCGAAAAACTCTTAACTCCATTATTTAATTAAACAGTGCTATAAGTCACTTTCTAGTAATTTTAGAGATACAGGAGGTTTATGCCCAACAATGGATGTGTTTTTGCTTTTTTGTACATCTATTTTCTCTTCAAGATGGGACAATTACTTGTTTACATGTTAAAGGGCTAATTCAGTATTTTTGATGTGGGGCAGTATGAGGTCAATTTTAATCATAAATTCATAAGCCAGAGTGATTTTAAGAAGCTCTGTTCTTAAAGGAAGAGAATCAGCAACGATACGACGCTATTCATTGCTGCAGATATGTCAGAGAGCTCCATATTATTTATGTAATTTTAGGTGCAAACAATTTATAAAAAGGGGTGACAGCACACTGTATGTAACACACTGACTATTTACTTTTCAGTTAACAAACCTCCTTCCTTTAATTCTGCTTCAACACACTGCATGGTCTGTGTGACCTTCCATGTGGAGCTAAGTAGAACCGAAACAAAGGACTATGTGAACAGGAAAGTAAAGTAAAATAAGCATGTTCAGTGGATCGTACAATCCCTGAAATGCTGTTTCCAAAATGACTAAATCACCCCTTATGAATGAAGAAGAATGAGGAGTCTGTGTTGCAGTAACTTCTAGAGATTCAGTTTTGTACATAGAAAAATTGGTCTATTAGTGGTTTATTTTGGAAATGTGATAACATTGTAGGGCCCACTGGTCCTGACCGCAGTCCTGACATAATGGTTGATGAAGGTGTTATGCAAAATGTTGTTCAGTAAATTTGTCTTTGCCTATGCAAGGGTCTAAATCACAGTACTGATTTAAAAAAAATAAACAAAAAGCACAAATACATCCAAAAACAAAAAAACAGTCACAGTAAACGTAGAGCACTTTCCATCCTTCTCAACCCAGTCCTCATCCTGCAGCCCAAGACAAAAAGGGTTTCATGTTGGCTGTGATTTGTTCACTCCCTGAGATACACACACTCTCATTCAAACCTGTGAGGAACATATGGTTGCCCATTTTCTTTCCTCACCCCATATGGTAAAGTCCTAACCCAAGCGGTGTTCCGTGTCTTGCCTTCTCCATTATGAACTGTTATGAACTACAGTGAACATGCTAGGATGCGAATGTCCCCCTGCTGCTGGGCCAGGTGCAACTAGTCCGTGGCAAACAAAGCAATATGTGTAGCAGAACATGTCCCGCTTTCTCTGGAAATGAAAGGAAAATGAAAGGGTGCAGTGGGAGGGTGAAAAGAATTGTATGATACTGGTGTAACTCCTGCAGGATAAAGACACAGACAGAGTTCACATAAAGTACATTCTGTACATAAAAGCACCTAAACCCAGTTCATGGTCATGTCATCTCATTGTTTCATACTGTCTCTTCACTGCCCACTGAAATAACACTGTGGAATAATGTGACAAATCGTGTGCATGTTTTCAGTCATACAGCTTTCATCATGCTTCTAATTTACCCTCAGCAGCCTCAAATGAAGTACTAACCAGATGGCATAGAGAGATGACATGGACAGTGATACACTGGCTTGGGGAACACAAATGCAGAAAAGTGAGCACAAACATTAATGTTCCAATCATTATATGGAACATCTTGCAATTTAGCTTAAAGTTTATGAAAGTGACCCATCTCTTCAAAGGTCAAGCATAGTCTCTTGTACAAAATGCAATCATTTACTGCAGTGTCTTGCACAAGCAACAACCATGTGGTAAAATTGAAACCAGTGCATAATTGCAAAATAATATATTGATTGTCAGGAGTTCACCAGGGGCTTTCTGAAAATGAACTGATGTTTTTAAACTGTAATGCGGTTGACATTACTTGATGGGGCTGTAGAAATAGACTGATTTTACCTTGTGATAATATAGTGGCGCATGAATAAGCATTTAAACACCTCCAGGTCCAGGGCCCAGAGTATATGTGATTTTAGCTTTTTGGATAAACACCTAAAACTGGAGATGCTACAGACCACAAACCTCTATCAAGGAATTTCTGATATTTTGAAAACTGTGTTGTGAGCAAACATGATGGAAATCTAGCAATGTTAACAAATCTTTAAAATAATTCCTGGACCTGCATCTAAATTCGAATCACCACACAGATCTAATTTCTTCTTCCTTGAGCCATAATCAGCATTCCCTGAAATATTAATTGAAGACTGTTGAGAACATTTTGACTTATGCTCAAGGACGAACAGACAAACAAACAGATGGTCAAATGTGGCAAAACATAACCTTTCTGGCAAAGGTAATAAGGTGTTATGAACACATGGATACAAGATTGGAAGGCTTCACTTGGCAACACTAAATACACCTGATGTTACCCTGGTTTTGAATTTTAAGGTGTCATTCTGTTCATATTATGTACGTCAAAGGCATTGGAGGAAGAAAAAGACTGTAGATGCTTTGACTGTTAAACCTGACTGATAAACTTGCTGCTCTGTGACTTTAAAAAAAAAAGTATTCCGTATCATGAAATTACAGCTCACATACTGTACATTTAAAAGTTCTGTCACATTTTCCATTTCAGGATCAAAAAGGGGCAGGAAGAAGAAAAAGTTACTAATACCAGCCCCTTTCTTGACATAATAAAGCAAAAATACTTGATGGTCTATCCTTCTGATATGTAACAACCAAAAAAGCAGAAAGTTAGAAATAATAATACATAAATGATACATAGATAAAATAGAAACAAGTAATCACAAAACAACTGACAAGCATACACAACTACTCACCATCAACACCAATAACTTATAAAGCAACAGAGGACCTTTCACCTATCATCTTCATATTTCCTTGTTTTTTTTTTTTTTTTTATACATTCTCTTAAACTCATTAATATAAGTACAGGATTTAAATCGATTGTCAAATAATTCCACAATTTGACACCACACACTGAAATAAACATTTGTTTTAGAGTGGTACATCCAAATGGATATTTAAAATCAAATTTACTTCTATGATCCTTATTTTCTGAACTAAAAGCAAAAAAATGTATATTGTCTGGCATTGTTCTGCCCTTTACCTTGAACATAAAAAGTCTGTAACTCAACAATGTCTTTCAGTTTAATTAACCCTGACTTAATAAAAAGCTTGTTCGTACGTTCTCTTGCCTCCACTTTGTTTATAATTCTTACTGCTCTTTTCTGTAAAATAATGGCTTGATATTAGTTGTGTTCCCCCAAATTTCAACACAATAGCTAAAATAAGGCAAAAAAAAAAGAGCACAATACAAAGCTCAGACTGTCTCTTTGACTTGATGGATTGTATATATTTGTGTCTGTAATTGTTTTTTTTTTGTCTATAACTTTGTAAATGTGCTGCTGCCTGTCTTGGCCAGGACACTC
This sequence comes from Scarus forsteni, assembly GCA_036419115.1. Classification (NCBI taxonomy): domain Eukaryota; kingdom Metazoa; phylum Chordata; class Actinopteri; order Labriformes; family Labridae; genus Scarus; species Scarus forsteni. The sequence goes on from JAZDUH010000098.1 coordinate 42,018,846, forward strand.
AAACAACAGGTCGTAATCTGACACTATACTGTGGGAAATGTAGTTGCTTCCTTTAAGTCAAGCGGCCATGTTGTAGTTCCATTATAGTTGATAATAGTATGATCTTAGTTGTTTTACACCTGCAGACTATAATTTCAAAACCTTGAAGTTTCATGAACTTTTGTTCATTACAGAACTTAAAACTATCTATTATTAGCAATTATCCAATGAACGTGAAAATCTCCAGGATATATTTGCACAAATATATCCTAGCTCTACTGTCTGATAGTGTGTAAGAACAGAGAGCAAAAGATCACTGGAGCAACACTGAAAACAAATGCAATGACGCAAACATATTCATCACTGGCAACCTGCAGGGGGGACCGAAAGCTGGTGTTAATAAGACTGAATCAAGCAGTCACACTTATCAGACTGAGTTATGCTGTCAACCAACAGAAAATGTGCATTGTTGGAGGAAGAGGGAGATGCAGAAAGAGAGGCACACAGAGATAAAGCATCAGCTAAAACGAAGAGTATTTTGAGGCTGCCCAGGCCATAAGACTGCCCTAATCATGATTTTTCAGCATCATTAGAAAGATAACATAGATGGTATGTTTAAGTAATTCAGTAATTTTACTATTACTTAGAGCAGTGCTTTAACTATTACCAGCAACTTTGGGTAAAAAAAAAATCAGTTCTCATTTCAACATTAACAGCTGTTGATAAGGTAATGTCAGTTTTATGAAAAACCTTACAGAAAACCCTAATGCCTCTCTTACTCAAATATTTCATATAATTACAGGTTTAACTGTTTTGAGGCTTGATATTGATAATTGAATTGCTTTTCTTGGCTTATGAATAAAATGAGACATAAAAATTAAAATGATTAATTAAAACAACAATAAAAAAAGAATATACAATCAGTGATGGTTAAACCTTCATACCTTTAATTTTTTTTAACACTGTGCACGGCATCGTAAAGAATTAATGAAACACAGCCCTGAATGAATGTCAATGCTTCTTTTTAAAATTCTTTTTGAATGTACATTTATATAATGATCTCTATTCACATGATATTTCCTGCTTGCTCTGTGCTGGATTTTAAATCTCCAAATCTCTTCACCATAATTATTTCAGCCAAGATGGAACGCCCTGCAATGGTGTTCACTGTTACTGAAAGATTTTTCCTACACCCCGCAGAGTGGTCTTGCATGTTTTTTGTGTATTTGTGTGCTTATGTGTAATTGTTTGTTACAGAAATAAAGATGTGAACAGATCAATAGCAGGACTTGTCAGCGGGGAGGTTTCGATCAGTCACCACCCCTAAAGCCTCAGCCCCCCGTACACACGCACAGTCCCACCCCATATCCCAGAGCACTGTGAAAAGAATAACCAGCCGTCAATAGAGCCGTTCACAGCACACTCTAACACACACATATGCACACAACTGTAGCAATAGTAGGCCTGTCGATCATCCCTCGATCCAACAGAGAACATCAATGTGACACATAAGCCAGTTCTAGCATCAACAGCAGCCCTGGACTTGTTATGAATGGAGGCATGAGTGAACTTAAGGCAGAGCTCCACAGACAAATGAGCATATAATCTTCTTCGGATGATTCTTCAAAGCAAGCAATTTTATTATTATTATTATTATTATTATTATTATTATTATTATTATCATTATTATCATTATTATTAATTTATATTTTTTATTATTGTTGTTATTATTGTTGTCGTTATTGTTACAACAATAACAACAATAGTGACAATCTCCTTCATCACTGGGTCTCTCCAGCGCATTGTGGTCATGGTGGGGGGTAACAGTCAGACTGATCAGTCGCTCTGTTAAACCCACTTACACCTTCTTTCCTACCTTGCACTAGTGGAAGGGACAGAAAAAAAAGGTGTGCCTGGCTGTGCCTGGCCCTCAGACTGAAAATGAAAATATATATATATTTGAATAGACTAATAAAATTTGTTTTCTTTGCACATCTTATGAAAATACTGGGCCCTTATTAAGTGGTGCAGGATGGCGCAGGGTGTGCGGAGCCTGGTGCACCCCACAAAGTGTTCATTTCGTCCAGCGCGCCAGTTTGGCAATTTGGTAAACCAGCTGCGCTGAGATGGGTGTGACGGCGCACCAGCGGGAGGTGCCGACAGATTCAGGTTGGCGCAGTGACAATTTCACGCCAAAAAACTGTGCGGAAGGTGCGCTGAAAGCTGGCCTGCTCCAACCTGGTCTATTCTCGGCACAGGTAAGGTGCATCCTCCGCAGTGGTAATTTGGCTGACAGGCACACATGTGCGCACACGTCAACAAAACTCAGAGGTGGGTTTCTAGAGTGTCAAGCACATTTCAATGCAATAAACAATCACATAAATCACTATTTAATGTATCTGTCTGAACCAGTATATATCTTTGCATCTATATTAATTGTCCCGTCACATCTAATGTTGGATTAAAGACGTTTGTCATAATGGAAACTTAACCTGACGGCAGCTGGAAGTTTGATGCACATCTTACAAGTCAACAATAAACAGCATCATCATCCAATATGGAGTATTTCATGAAATTCAATAAAAGAGGGAGAAAAAGACTGATAAAAAAGAGAGAAAATAAATGTATGTCACTCTGTGTCTTCAGGATTTCCCTGAGATTGCCCATATTTCTCTGTTTTAATATTTATTCTTAACGTGATGGAGTACATTATTGCAAGGAGGAAGAGGAGGAGATACTGGGAGAGGATATATCACCAAAGGCTCTGCTATTTGGCAATGAGAGACAAGGAATGCAGGTGGATCATAAGCATGATGAATGGATTAGCCTACTGCTGAGTTTAAATGGAACTGTCACTTAATTTTGTACTCGTTTTCATGATGGGGGAAAAGATTACATTTGTCCCGCGACGTGGTCCACATGGTGACGCATACTGTATTCTCCGATGCGCCTTCAGATGGCCCCTCCTCAGTTGCTGTAACAGGGACAGGGGCTCTGACCGTCTCCACTACTGGGTCTTTCCAGCACACTGTGGCCACGGTGGCAGGGATCAGTCAGACCAAATGCAGTGCATTTAAAGGCAAAGGGAGGCGTTCATTTGATTGGTGAAGGTCACACTCGGCTGTGTTAAACCCACTCACGCCTTGTCTCCTCCCTCTCTGGCACTTGCGCGAAGGGGCAGGGACAGAGGCGTTGATGCGCCTCTCTGCGCCATGCAGGTAACTTACAAAGTGCACTGGATACACCCTGTCAGCGTGGCATAGGTGCGGCGCAGGGCTGGTCAATGAAATTAGAGCCCACTGTGTCTTCACAGACATTTTCAGGAGTTATTTTGCTTTGTTATCTTACTTTTTTCAAGCACACATTTGAATGTTTTGTCCTGATGACGAGCTAAAAATGATCTTTTGCCTTTGCATGTTTGATAGTGTTAGCTGTTGTTTCAAAGATACTATTCCAAAAACACTGTAAAAATGTTCTCCTACACCTTGCATGGCAAAACACACCTTGAGTTCGCATCTTTCCTTAACACATACAAAAACACCTCTGGTTAAAAGCTCAATTAACACTTTGTCACATGTAAGAACATTTGAGCTCACTAAATCAAACTGTCTCCAAGGGGAAAAGCAAAGAGAGGAAATAATTCATGCAGTATTTAGGAAAAAGCCACTTTGAAAACTAATTATGTGTGTATAACAAGCAGAGAATTATTCTGACAGCCCAGAAACCTATTAGCTTTGGGGACTCAGCACTGAGCTGCATGTGTGTATGTGTGTGTTCAAGAGAAAGAGAGACTGAAAAGGAATTTTATCACATCACTGTGCTGTGATCTCTCCATTCACAACTAATTTGTTAAAACAAGGTAAAACTGCGACTCAACTGAGAATTAAAAGTCAGTGTTTTTTTTTAAATTTCTTTGTACAAAACTCAGAGCGTTTTTAAGCCTGGAGATACCAATGACTAAATTGTGTGAGTCGGTGAAGTCGTGTTGTATTGCACATACAGTATAAACCATTCAGCTCATAAATGTGTCAGCTCTTAAAAATCTTTGATGCATTTGGATACAATCTTATTATCAGTGACACAATAAAATACCATGAAATACATCCATCTGTCCTGAGGGGAGATTCTTTCAAATTCAAGAAAGATTTCTCCTTTTTGTTCTTTCATTCAGTACATTGATGTATCAATCACAGTGTGTTTCATCCCCATAAATCAAATAAGTTTGCATCATAAAAAATTGATAATATTGTATTATATTGAATTGTAGTGACTTGTGAATTGTATTATGTTTCGTTATTGTATTGCATTGCCTTGAATCCTGTCAGATCTGTTTTGTGTCATGAAATGTTATATGTTGAGTGAGTTGATATGATATAGTAGTGTAACAAAATAGCATTGTATAGCACGGATTCCATTCACATCATGGCCTCTAATTTCGTAGACCAGACACAGTGCAGGCGCACCTGCCCTGGCATTCAAGCTAAACTTGTGAGACAAGTTTTTTTTTTTTTAGTTATTTTTTGGGACTTTTGTGGCCCTTTAGCGCACTTTGCAAGTTTCCTGCAGTGCCAAGAGAGGCGAACTCAAGGCGCAGAGGAGTGCAAAGGAGCACATCCACGCCTCTGTCCCTGCCCCTTCGCGCAAGTGCCAGAGAGGGAGGAGAAAAGGCATGAGTGGGTTTAACACAGCCGAGTGCTGTCTTCACCAATCAAATAAACGCCTCTCCTTGCCTTTAAATGCGCTGCGGCCAAGGCGCAGCATCTGATTGGTCTGAATGATCCCCGCCACCGCGGAAACAGTGTGCTGGAAAGACCCGGTAGCAAAGATGGTCAGAGCCACTGTCCCTTCAGCAGGAGAATGGACAGCAGGGCGCGCATCAGAGGCCACGAAGCGAGTCACCGTGTGGGCCAGCTCCTGGGACAGATTTAATCTGTTCCTTTGTCATTTATAGGAGTACAAAATTAAGAGACAGTTACACAGCAGCTGGCTTATCCATTCATAATACTTGTGATCCACCTGCACTCCTGGTTTGTCATCGCCAAATAGCAGAACCTTTGATGATATACTGTATACTCTCCTGGTGTCTCCGCCTCATCCTCCTTGCAATAGTGTACTCCATCTTTTTAGATCACGTTAAAAATAAAGACTAAAACAGAGAAATATGGGAAATCACAGGTAAATCCTTCGTGACATACATTTATTTTCTCCCTTTTTCTTCGTCTTTTTTCTCCCTCTTTTCTTTTAATTTAATGAAATGAGAGAAGCCAGATATATACTCAGTATCAGATGTTAAGGGTGTTTATTGTTGACTTGTAAGATGTGCATCAAACTTCCAGCTGCCGTCAGGTTAAGTTTCCATTATGACAAACGGCTTTAATCCGACATCAGATGAGACGGGACGGTTAATATAGATACAAATGCATATGCTGGCTCAGACGATTACATTAAATAGTGATTGCTGTGATTGTTTATTGCATTAAAATGTGCCTGACACTCTGGAAACTGCCTCTGAGGCTTTGTTGATGTATGTGCACATGTGCGCCTGTCACCAAATTACAGCTGCGGAGGGTGCGCTTGGCTTGTGCCAAGAATAGACCAGGTTGGAGCTGGCGAGCTTTCAGCGCACTTTCTGCACAGTTTTTTTTTTTTTTTTAAGTTATTTTTTTGGGACTTTTGTGGCCTTTATTGATAGGACAGCTGGAGAATGACAAGAAAGCGGGTGAAGAGAGGGGGGAAGACATGCAGCAAAGGGCTGTGGCCGGGATTCGAACCTAATGCCGCTGCTGGGGTCTGAATGTCCCTGTACATGGGCGGACGCTCTACCAACTGAGCTAATGTCCGCCCTTCCGCACAGTTTTTTGGCACGAAATTGTCACTGTGCCAACCTGAATCTGTCAGCAACTCCCCTTGGTGCGCCGTCGACTCCCCCTGGTGCGCCGTCACACCCATCTCTGCGCAGACGGTCTACCAAATTGTCAAATTGGCAGCGCACGGCAGTGCACCGGACGAAATTAACACTGCGCGGGGTGTGCCAGGCTTGCGCCCCCTGCGCTGCGCCACAAAATTAAGGCCCCATATCATATTATATTACATCATATTGTTTGTATCTCATTGTGTCATATAATACATTAGAATGCACCGTGTTCTAATATATTTTTGAATCATACTGATTATATTATTTATAATTTTATGGTATAGTGCAGGGGATTTCAAAGCATGGGAGAATGAGCCCCCCTATAAGCACATAACATCTGTATGTTTTGCTATAGTGTACATATGGATACATTATTAAATTGTATCATACTGTCATATTGGCTCACAAAGCGTCATTGTTTGTTCCATTGATAGTTTCATATGAAATCGGAATGCATTTTTTAGTGTTGTATAATTCTGTGTGTTTTGTATAAATTGCATCACTTTCAATCTTTTGACACAAATTATATGTCATTTGGTGTCATATTGCATTGTGTACTAACTTATTGTATGGTTTTGTTTAGTGATACTGTTGTATAATATTATGGGCTCTAATTTCATGGACTAGGCACAGGCATGGCACACCTGCCCTGTGCTCCGCCTGCGCAGCGCCAACAGGGTGTGTCAAGAGCACTTTGCTAGTTTCCTGCAGGGCGCAGAAGGGCACAGAGAGGCCTCCTCCCCTGCCCCCTGCACAAGGGCCAGAGAGGGAAGAGACAAGGCATGAGTGGTTTAACACAGCTGAGTGTTGTCTTCATTGATCAAGTGAATGCCTCTCCTTGCCTTTAAATGTGTTACGGGCAAGGCGCAGTGACAATTTCAATTTCTCCTCCATTGACTCCAGCCTCCCTCTGTATTCCCGGACCAGAGGAGGAAGGGCTCTCCTCAGGCTCTCTCCTTCCTTTTTCAACCAGTAGTCCAAGAGGAAGAAGAGGAGGAAGAGGAGAGAGACGCATTTAGATGAAATTTATTTTTCCCATGAATAATTTTGTGCTCCACAGGCTTGTGATACAAAAACAGCCTACAAGAAAGTTACTAATATTGCCAATCAAGTTTCCCCAAATGAGAACCACTGTCCGATGTAAAAAAGGGTTTTAATAATGTAAAGAGAAGGGCCAAAAGAAAGCTGTCTGTTCAAAGAAGGCACATAGACACTCCACCTCACGAGCTTAGTGGAGGACATCATGCCCTCCACCCTCTCCATGCTAAGCATTGAGGGCTTTGTTGGGATTAAAGTTGCCATTACGGTTAAGGCAAATTTTTCCTTCTAAAACAGGGGGGAACGGCTCTCCGCCGGCTCCCTCCTTCTCCAACCAGCAGTCCAAGTGCTGATATAATAATAATCACTTTCTCTTCCAAGGAGAAAGAGGAAGGAGACGTAATGGAAAAAATTTTTTCTCATGAATGATTTTGTGTATGTTTAATTTGACTGAATAAATTGCGGCAAAAAAAACAAAAGACAGGATGGAGCAGGTGAGCTTTCAGCCCACCTTTCGCACAGTTTTTTGACCCGAAATTGTCGCTGCACCAGCCTGAATCTGTTGGCACCTCTCCCTGGTGCGCCGTCACACCCATCTTGGCACAGTAACTATATTGTATTACATTTTATTTTCAAAATACAAAAAAATATAATTAACACTGCATGGGGTGTGCCAGGCTCCACGCACCTTGTGCCACCCACCCTGCGCCACCCACGCTGTGCTGCGCCACGGAATTAGGGCCCTATGTTTCATGACAAACTGTTTTGTGACATAGTTTCTTTTTGCATCATAACTTGTGTCTTGTTGTATTGTACTGTATATCATTTAATTGTTCTGCATCAAATCATATCTTTCCCTGTCCCATTTTATCATATTGTATTACATTTTATTTTACAAACATACAAAAAATATTGTATTGTATAGTACAATATTGTTGTCAGGGCTGTAGAGGCTCTTTAAGGGGCTAGGCTGTTTGAGCTTTAAGGTTGTCAGCATCTGGTATACGTACAGTATATGATCTAAAACAACTGTAACATGGTAAGGTCCTGATCTACTAAAGGTCTGTGTGTATAAAAACGTGCAAACTTGATAGCACATGCAAATCTGATTTACTAACAGGGTGCACTGACGATTGTGTCTGTCAAATCAGCAAATGGCACGCACTGTCCATTTAGTGTGTTTGTCCTAATGAATATGCAGAATAGGTGACATGCAGATCATCAGAATGCGCAAAATGAAGTAGATACCAATTGAATCATTTCGCACCCACAACATGATTTATCAGACCTGCAAACTGATTACGTGCAGGATTTTTGCATCTAAATTTTGTAAGTTTGAAAAGCAGGAGCAAAAAAGGCACAGTGTTGCAAACCGAGGGCTGCAGTCATTGTGGCAAACAGGGGTCGCACAAACAGAATATTTTACTTCACTGACTGAATTTTTGATGAATGATTGGAAAAAAGGAAGGAAAAAAGAGGGAGGATCCAGGGTGCCATGAAGACACACTTGTCAGGTAAACCTTCATAGCTATAATCACTCTGTCACAGCAAGTTTTGGAGCTGTCAGTGCGTGGAGAGTGACACAGTCAGTGCATAAAAGGCAAGAGTACTCGTTCAGTCTGTGTGTGCATAACTGTTCTTCACATGAGAGGTTATTGGTGATGAAGCTGTGGAACTATGTGAATGCTGTCATTTAGATTATGTTTAACTGGAATCAAAAAAAGGAAATTTTTAAAATGTTAGATAAAAAACATAGCATGAGAGAAAAGTGACAACCTTGTCAGTCAACATGACAGAGAGCAAAGAAAGTTACTGCAAATGTGTTTATTTGCCTCCAACCTCCATCTCCAAAGTTTAAACCCTAATGTACTTTCACGTCCACTCTGCACTCCCAAACTCTCCATGGTGACAGCCTGTAGCACACACAAAATTCCTTTTGTGCCTGTTATCAATTGTGCACGCAGTCGTAGATCACCTGCAACACACCCAGTAACTGCACATGCAAATTTTTAGTTTGCAAACGCAATTTAGCACATGGTGCTTTTTCGATCTTGTTAGATCAGGCCTTAAGTGTGTACTGTTTTACAGATCTGTACACAGTATTGTTTACATTAACTCATTTTATCTTGAATTTTTCCACGAAAACAATTTAAATTTAAAGTTCATTTATTTATTTCATTCATGTCTCTGGGGGGTAGCTTGACTTTACTTAGAAATAACGGGTAGGGTGGATTTTCAAAGGGAATAAAGAGCAGGAACAACTGCTATTGTATTACCTTGTTCTGTATTATAATCATATTATATTGTATAGTGTTGCATCATGCTGTCATGTTCTTGTAATTTGAATATCTTGTCAAATGTTCAACTTCAATAAAGACTGATACAATTTGTAACCCAAGGAAATTCTATGATGTTATATGTAAACCAACATTGCTGGTCAATTTCCAGTATTTTAGTTTGCTTTTTATTTACACAATGATAGTGCTTAATAAAAAGGTCTTAAGCCAAACAGTCTTAAGAAGATGGATTATATCCCTCAACCAACTAAAACCAGCCATTTGTATGTGTCCCTGAATACTCTAAGGCAGATGTATCCTTGGAATTTATTTTAAAAAATGTTGATAGATTTCCTCTGAGGGGATTTCTGCAGCTTTACCATTAAGAGTTCTTCAAAAAGCCACATTGCACAGTATCAGGTAAGACAGGCAAAAGTTGTAGATAGATTCAGTTCCTAAATGGTTTTGTACTTTTGCAGTCATGTGAAAATGTGAAAAAGTTAATCTCACCGGGCCACTACTTTAAATCAGTACAGTTGGTTATTTTTGCCTCTCAATGCTATAAGAATTAGATTTCAGCTGATGAATAGAGCAATGGAATGGGAAGCAGTTGAACTCTGAATAGGTTTCAGAGGAATTGCAGACCAAAAGACTATTGGGTTAATGCCCTCTGTCTTCCCTCCTCTCTCTTTTACAAAAAATATGACATTTTGAATGCATGAAGCAATTTAATCTCTCTTTTCTATGAGACTGCCTGTAAATGAGTGTCTATGAAATTAAGGAGATTGCCCAGAGATTGGTCAGTTTCTTTCTTCAATCTGTTTTCCTCTCTCTCTTTCTTCAGCTCTGCCCTGTCTCTCGCTTATACAAAATAGAAGATATTATCAATGCATGAAGCAATTTAATCTTTTTCCCTCTGCTCTCTCTCTCTTATGAAAACGTCTGTAAATGAGTGTCTGTGAAATTAAGTGGGGGATCATCCCGTTTTCTCTGAGGTCAGTCCCGCTCTCCATTTATTCCTGCGATCAGTCCATTTGTCAGAGGTCAGACTTATTCCCATCTGGGAGCAGCATTCTGCTTGCCAAACATTCCCCATTACTGTATGTAAATTCACTAATTGCAAACCCATAACTACATCATCCTTATACTTTGACCTCTTTTATCCTGCCCACACACACATACACACGCGTCATCACACCCTCTGCCCTCATGCAAATCAGAAACAAATAAATAAATAACTGAATAGACAAGTGTTCTATGTCTGGGGCAAATCCTGGGAGGAATGGGGGATGAAGAAAGATGAGAAAGCAAAAGAGAGGAGGATATATGATAAGAGGCGGAAAAAGAAAAGAAGAAATGTGAAGGGTAAGAGAAAGATGGGGGCTTACAGGGGCTTAAACAAGACGATGAAAAGGAATGGATGATAGCAGACCGAATGACTGCCTCAATGAAATCAAAGGTTTTCAGAAAACAGAATTTGATGCTGGGAAAAACATCCCTTTGTTATGTTAAACACACCATCTCATTGGAAATGTCTTGGCCTGCTATATTCATACCAACATTGTCATTGGAAATAATAGTGCAGATTGACACAGACTCCTGCTTTGGATTAATCTCTGTGCAGTTCAAAGAGTTTTTTTATACACAAAATGCAATGTGTTGATGCCCTAAGCTGTAGAATAATATGTATGCAGTCTCCCATAAGTGTGTAAGTGTGCTAACTCAAAAGCTGTCTCAGTAAAGGCAGCAAAGAATGGGTTATTGTTAACATTCTCAATGTAAATGAAAGCCCCCTTTCAAGTGCATTCTGGTGAGTGCATTGCAAAATCAGTACAATAGAAAAGCAAGTCATGCATCCAAAGGATATGATCCTGTACACAGTATGCTTCTGCTTCAGGCAGTGACTCTGGAGATTAATATTCTTCTTAAAAAGCACTAGTCAAACACAAAACAAGTCTCAGTATGTAGAATAAATTAGTAGCACTTAGTCTGTCTTACTTTTTTTAATCTTCTAAGCTACTGCAAAATATTGCCATTATTTTTTTTCTAGTTGATACTGCTTCAGTTCTGCTCTCCTCATGCACTTACTCTTCCTCCATTTTCCTGACGCACACCTGCAGCTCCAAATTGTGCAAGCCAATTTTTTTTCTCCCTCGTGCATATAAGTTTGTGAATTACTGCCAGAAACTGAAAAGTGACTTAATGACTTAATGATTTTTACCTCATCCAAGAAGGTTCTGTTTTTGCCTGGGTCTGTCTATTTCTTTGTCTTTTTGGCTGTTAACAAGGTTATGCAAAAACTTTATGAATTAACATGAAGATTTTACCAGAGGTGTGGTTTAGTCATAGGAAGAAGCCAAAACATTTTGGTACTGATCCGATTTAGATTGGCGCCACAAAAAACATTGAATTTCTAATGGCAAACCTATTTAATTATGTCATTATGGAAATGGCAGTTTATTTGCAAACTGATGTCAATGTTTTTGAAGCCTATGGGCTCCAGCACACCTGCCCTGTGCCACGCCGACAGGGTGTGCCCAGCGCGCTTTGCTGCGCATAGAGGCGCAGAGAGGCGCATCCATGTTTCCGTCCCAGCCTGTCCGCACAAGTGTCGGAGAGGGAGGAGAAAAGGCATGAGCGGGTTTAACGCAGCCGAATGTTGTCTTCATCAATCAAATGAATGACTCTGCTTACCTTTAAAATACCTGTTGTTGGCTTGTGAGGTGTGTATCAGACTTCCAGCTGCCATCAGGTTAAGTTTCCATTATGAAAAACGGCTTTAATCCGACATCAGCTGTGACGGGACAATAATACAGATACAAATGTATATACTGGTTCAGTCGGTTACATTAAACAGTGATTGATGCGATTGTTTATTGTGTTTTAAATGTGCCTGACACGCTGGATACCTGCCTCTGAGGGTTTGTTGACGTGTGCGCACATGTGTGCCTGTCACCAAATTACAGATGCGGAGGGTGCGTTCGCCTGTGCTGAGAATAGACCAGGTTGGAGCTGGCGAGCTTTCAGCGCACCTTCCATGCAGTTTTTTGGTACGAAATTGTCACTGCACCAACCTGAATCTGTCGGCACCTCCCTCTGGTGTGCCGTCACACCAAAGCCTGTCTACCAAATTGGCTGCAAACCAAGCGCCACCCTGCGCTGTTCCATTAAATTAGGGGCCAATGTCACTAGATTTCCCAGCTTCCCTTGCAATGCCAACAGAGGAGTTCTGCTAACACAACGGCAAACAATAGCCTGGCAGATCGGTACATTTCTCCAACATTGTAACTAGATAACTCGGAGACCACACTATTCACAGTCACACTTTTTCCAGTCCCCATGTAAATGAAACACAGCATTCTCCACATGAACAGACATGAGTGGATGACTGTCTATGTGGAATAGAGAAGCCACTGCCAAAACTGGTTCAGGGTGTACCTCGCCTCTTGCCCTATGACAGCTGGGATAGCCTCCAGGTCCCCCACAACCCTGAAAGGGATGGCCGGTATAGAAAATGAAGAATGAATAATGATATGATAATTAAGTTTCTGTGTACTTTGAAGCATTTACAAGGTTTATGTTCGAGCTCTTTTTATCTTTGACTTAAAGCTACATTTCCAGCAAAAAGTCCAGCTTGCGAGAGTACTCAATTACTGTCAAATGTACTGCTCCAAACCACACCAGACTGTCCAGAAGCAAAACAAACCACTATGCTAAAATCAGTATTTACTGGTCATTGCTAACGTTTCATGGGCCTGTTATAGGTGTGCATGTAAAGACGATTAAACATATTGATTTGAAATGCTGAATATGTAAATTTAAGTCTTTAAGGCTATGTCCACATGTAGGGGGGTAGTTATAAAAGCAAAGCTTTGTCCACATAACATTTTTGTTTTCTTCAGACTAGTGTGGTGGGCCGAGCGTTGCATCACTGCAAAAAGCAGCAAATAGGTGCCGGATGATAAACATTTGTTTGCAGCCAGGGGAGATGCCAGTCATTTTATGAATGGACAGCACACAGACTGAGAAGGCTGTGCAGGAAATAGCAAAGCTGTTTGGAGACACCATGGATCCACAAGATGAAGGCAACAAAAAATCCATTCTGGAGCCCTTTAAGTTCATCTTTTATAGCACTGAAGACCTGTGGATGTTCTGTGAAGAGATAATGGAATCTAGAGAGTACTTGGCGTACTGTGAATACAAAGAGGAGGAAAAATAAAACCATCTTGTTTTGTGTCTACTCTGTTTTTTTTCCCATAACAGGGATTATTGGCTGTCTGACCCATGTAAGTAGGTACTCAAAAATTCACTTTGAATACAAAAAGTTAATTAATAAAAAACATCAATCTTCACATCCTCCAACGGCAAATGGAAGTTTATTGTTTTAAATGAGTTTGTAGTGCAAACTAAACTAACAGCTGTCTGTTTTGCTGATTTAATTCAAATACTGGTGTAAGAGCCACATTTGAGTTATTTACATATTTGAAATTGTATTTTTGTTGTTGACCTTTAATTTTGTTTGCGCCCTCCACAGGTGGTGAGGGAAGCAGGAGCAGCTGACACACAGCCAGATGATGACTAACAGCGCATATGATCATTGATAGCAGACTTTAATATGCTGTGATTTATTATTAACATATAAACCTTGTTTCTGATTTATTTTATTTATTTATTTTTTGCAATTAAAAAAAAAAAACACAGCTTGACCCAGCTCTCTGAGGACTTATTTTTAAAAGCTTTTGTGCGTGTCATGAAGACGCTGTGGAAATGTTCCCGTTCCAACACCAGGCACATTTCGAGGACAAACCTGTTTTAAGGCTTTGGGCCATTACAACTGGAGTAAACTAAATTTTGTTTTTAAGTAATGTTGTAAGGGGATCAGAAATACATTTAGTTAGCATTAATTATCTGTAATATCCTTTTGAAATGGAAACGTATAGCCTTTACTTTAATCTTGATAATTGACCACTTGAATTCAAACATAAGTCATTTTTACATTTTAAATTCCCAAGAAAAAAGGATATTTAAACAGGAAACAAAAAATATGTACTCACTTTTATCTTGAAAGGCTTTGAATCAGCGTCCAGTCCTCACATTGCAGGAGACCTCAGGGCGCAGGTCTGCAAAGAAGGGTCCTGGCAATGGAGGGCTGCAGCGACTGTCTTGGAAAAAGGTGGATATAAAACAAAATACCCTTCTATATGTGCATATACTCTTTTCATCTTCTGCTTGTAAAGAACACTGTAGGTACCTGAATATGCAGAAGAGCTGATGACATGCTTGTGACCAAAGAGGAACTTTGGGACTACACTCCAGGGCCAATCAAAACTCAAAGAAGAGGACACAGGACTTTATCTCATTGAAAGACAATTTGCAAAACTCATTTAATGCTTATTACAAAGCTCTTTTATAAAGCGAAACCAGATGGCACTTACACATCTGTACATTCATGAATGTTGGCAGAAGGAATATTGCTGCATATTAAAATATTACAAAACATGTAAAAATGATCTTACACTGAACCCAGAGAAATGCAATGTGTGCTATCTATGTTTGTTGCAACACATAGAGAATACACTGAAAAAAATGTGCTGATAATAATCTGTTAAAAATGTTGTGTAAAAAGTGCCTTTATTTCACAAGTTTTTAAAATGAAATCTTAACTTCAAATTTTGCAAAATAAACAGTGAAAACAAAACTGGCTTTATTTTTTCTAAAGAAAGAATTTCACTGCCATAGAAAAGGCCTAAATATATCTGGGGAGACCTTTTGTGTTTGTTTGGAACAGTAAAAATTAAAAAAAAAAAATTCATACCTCTTTTGGGTGCTACATGCAACCTTTCTTTCCCCGAATCTCTTTCACCGTTGTTGTATTTGTAAAATTTACATTTCAGTCAGATTTTAGGATTTTTATTTACAAATCACTGATCTCTGAAAACACGTGGGTTTCCTCAACCAAATTCTGGGGCTATGCGTATTGAGTTATATTTCTGGGTTATTCTCAGAGTCCTACCCATTTCTTGGTTTGTAGGGATTTTATTTTAAACCAATTTGAGGGTTTTTTGACTGGGTCAATGTTTATAGGTTACCGTTGTAAGAGTAACCCATTAATTGGGTTAGAAAGTTGGGTTAGATGGATCGACTGAATACTTCATCCACAGTTTGCACAAAAGCACGGGGTAGAGTTTTGTACAAATGGATGCTTGTACACTGTAAAATCCAATAGCTGCCTTGACTTGCAAACATGAGTTAACTTTACTAAGTTAACAAAAATATGCCTTTATGACTAGTATTTATTAAGTAACAATCACTTGCATGTGTAAAAATGCAAAATACTTACTTTTTTTATAGTTAAGCTCACTCGCAACAATAAGCAGTAAACACAGTCTCACACTGAAAAAATCCAATAGCTGTCTTGACTTGCAAACATGAGTTAACTTTACAATGTTTACAAAAATATGCCTTTATGACTAGTATTTATTAAGTAAAAATCACTTGCATGTGTAAAAATGCAAAATAAATGCAAAATACTTATTTTTTTTTAGTGAAGATTACTTTTTATTTTTTTAGTTAAGCTCACTCGTGTGATTTTGGAACCACTCAGATTTTTGGAGTTGAGTTGGCATGGTGGCATGGTGGCATGGTGGCGCAGCAGGTAGTGCATGTACCTAACAGCAAGAAGGTACCTGGTTTGATTCCCAGGGTGGACAGGGTCTGAAGTTTGCAAGATATCAAGTACACAGTACTTGATTGTTTTAGTTGCCTAAACTCATTTGTAAGTGTACTCTACAAAGGAAATGCTAGTTAGTACAACTAAAATTAACTAGTTCTCTGCACTTGTTTTTTTAAGTGCAACCGGTTTGCATGCTTTTTTTAAGTAATGATAACTAATTGGATTTTACAGTGTATAAAATGATAAACCGAAGGACTATGGCTTGTTTCCATTGGAGTCCTGTGCATTAAATTGATCCATATCAATGATGTAAATATATTTTAAAACATGAACTAATATCACTTATCTAATGTACATTACAATTCATTACTTTTAGGATACATAAATTCATGTCTTATGAATTTCTCACCATATTAGAGCTGTAGCTTGTCTGTCATTTCAAATCATATCTTGCTTTCTCGTAAGTGTTCCCCAAGAGTTGTCTGTGAGTAGTTTTTACTTCAACAACCTGGTCTGCCAGATTTCAATGATTTCTTTTTACTGAGCCAAATAACTGAGGGAAGATATAATCCTTTTTTTTTGGCTTTTTTTTAATCTTAATTATCTTCACCTTTTTTTTTTATCTGGACAACAGATGGACTGTTCAATAAATGTCAATTTTCCATTTTGGAAAGACCTAATGGAAAGTGTTTGGGGAGGGCAGAGCTTTTCCAGAAGCATATCTGGCAGGTGATTGGACCGTCTTTCTGCCAGATAACGTTGTAGGTGAGAGCTCCTGCGTGAAGCACTTCATGAAACAAACTGTCACCTGAGCATGTCAGAGATGAAGCAGAAATATTATTACTATGTGGAGGTTTGTAGTGTTGGTATTTGTTTCACATTTAATGAAGAAATGCGTTCATGTTCTGATTAAATCTGCAAGACTGCTGCTGAAGCTGTTAGCATTACTTCCTGCTTTTAGCTTGCAGTGTAAAGTTATTCTTTTTGTCTTTAAATAATACATTTATCTAAATTATCTGCTCTTTCTTTCTTTCTTTCTTTCTTTCTTTCTTTCTTTCTTTCTTTCTTTCTTTCTTTCTTTCTTTCAAACGCGTAACAAGACAGTGTGTGTACATCACTGAAATCAGTTTAAATCAAGGCTGAGGTTAAATTTTTATTTTACCATTCTGGAGATAATTTTGGCAGCTCTTTTGGGCAAGGCCTTGGCCTTGAGATAAAAAACACACCAGCATCAGTCACATTTGAGTTACTTTAGCTCTCTAAAACTTGATTAATGTGACAAGGTTGTTTTTTCCTTGGTAAAATAAGTAACAGATTATGGATAAAATAACATTTGGTACAAAATATTGATCTTAAACAAGATCAGTCAAGCTAAAATCATTAAAACAAAAAAATGACATAATGATTATCACTGTCTGAGTGACAATTGGCCTTTTATCAGACAAGATTAAGTGGAATGAAATTGGTCCTCTCATCTGATCATTGGTCTCTGCTGAAAAGCCTGTTTTAGTGATGCACCTTCTCTGTGACTGCTTACTGAATGATTCTTGCTGCTGCAGTGGAGAAATGCAACCATCGAACATATTTTCTCCTTTGCTTTGTGATTTTTTAAATCCTTTTTTTTTTTAAATATCCTGACAAAGCCCGAGCAGACATAGTTACAGCTATTAAAGAGGAAAATATAATTTGAATGATCTTTTTAAAGTAAAAAAGTAACAGCGCAGTTCCCTAAATACATATTCAGTGACTATTATCCATTTTTCTGACTCTAAATATTCACAGTCTTAAGCTATGGCTCCTGTTCTGCAATGTGTTTGTAGCTTCTTTAAAAAAGAACTGTTATCCTTGAAAAGACAGCTAAGACAGACAGTACACCTAAAAATGAACCTGCTATCACCTTTTAATTCCAGAATTTGAGGATGAGATTAGACTTAAAACACAGGCAACTTAATAGTTTAGATGGTGCACAAATTAAGCTTTTAGAGTGTATCTTGAGACTAAAGTATGAGAAAGAGAAACCCTTTGATACCAGTAAATGAACAATTGATTAGAAAACTTTCACTTCAGTCTAAAATTAACTCTTCAAAGTTTTTCACAGTGGTGAAAATGACCCAAAAGACAACAATAAAACACAACTGCCCATCTTTGACTGTTGTTTTTTCACAATTTCTTGATGTATATATACGCCTATAACTGTTACTACAGATCAAAAATAGTTGACCAGTCAACCTACCTAGTTCTTTCACTTTTTTATTTCAATATAATCTGAAACTCTGCTCAGCTATGGCTCATGTGGTACAGTGGATGGTGACTGATGACTTCCATCACCCAGTTGGCTTTCTTTGTTTCCTATAAAGCATATCCTGTCCTTTTTGCAGTACAAGCTAATGTTTGGTAGTAGGAGCATGTCATCCAGTTGAACATTTTCATTAAGTGTTGGGCTGGCCAGGACATTGACAGAGAGGGATGGCACATTTAAAATCAAATGTGAAATCAAAATTAAACCATTAAATTCTGAGCACCTGTCGCTGGTAATAAAAAATGTATTTAATTATAAGAACATGCTAAAAAGGAATATTTCAATGAAGGGCACACTTTCATGTACAGAGAACTTTTTTACATGTTACTTTACAAAATTTTCCACTCAGATACAAATGGAACAAAAATCTGTTTAATTAATCATTTTGCACAGATTCATGCCCTTATGAACTCACACGCTAAGCATTTAAATCTTTAAGCATTTTGGAACTGGCAAAAAAAGTCCACCATCTGATAAACTTAGTGTGCTCCTTATTTGGTCTAATGGAAAAGTTCCTGCCTTCAGTGGTTTGTGATTGTGCGTTGTGGTGATGCACAATGTAATCTATACTATCTAATTATATCAATATCGGCAGATAACTGCCTATAATCATGATTATTGATATCAGCAGATATTAAAACATTAACGATATTTTGGCCATATAAAATGGCCATAAATATCCCTTAACTGGCTGAAATACAGGCAGAATCTAAAAATGTAGCATAAAAGTGCAACTTATCATCAATGAATGCCAATTTTGAAAATCAAAGGTCTTATCTGTTACAGAATGCATTTCTTTTTTTGTTACACATCTGTTTCCAGTGTTAATAAGCTGTGAAAAGAAAACAGGAAAAGAAACAGGTCAAGTTTTAGCTAAGGCTTTGTGTTTTTTTTCTTTCTTTTTTTTTTTTTTTAAATGTACCAATATTGGTATTGATGACAATGATTCTGGAAATATTAACATGTCAGATATTTATAAAAAATTTTATCAAAAAGACTAACTCTGTGCTGTCTATCACTGAGAGAGTGGTAGAATAAAATGGGAGGTAACAAAATACCCCCCCCCCCCCCCCCACACACACACACACACAAATGGACAGAGACAAAGGAGAGAAAAAGAAGCAGTCTCCAAAAGACAAAAAAAGGACTCCATGGGATGATGAGGGAGTGAAAAAATTCAGCTCTAACTCTGAGATGAAGTGAATCTATTTTTGAGGAATAATGTGTATTCAGCCTCACTGTTGTACAAAGTCACAGCTAGCTCAGAAAACACCAACAGATCTATTTATTAGGAACAATATTTTCATAGTCTGCTCATATAAAATTCCATTCCCTCTCTTCACTTCGGCAAAATAGGAGCCACACGTCTACAGTGTGTGAGATATTACAGTGTTCCCCATGAAAATGAATTATATTTGACTGGCCTGAGACTGTGGTGTTCCTGGAATCACAGGAAATCATATCCTTTTTCTTCACACCCCTTTTTCTGATAAAAAAGTATATATATATATATATATATATATATATATATATATATACATACATAGATAGATATACATAGATATAGATATAACTATGTGTGTGTGTGTGTGGGGGGAGGGGGGGAGTGGTGGTTGGTTTTTACTTTAACTTTATAGCCTCTACACATGGATGGAGAGAGACATCAGTGGTCTTAAATTGAATTTTCAGCAGGCCAAGGTTTGAACAGGTCACAGGACTGAAAAAGGAGGAGTGAAAATGACATGGACACAGAGAAAAGAGAAAAAGTGTGTAAAAGAAAGTAACAGTTCATTTCAACAGCTGAGAAAAAGAAGAGAAAATTCAGTTTTGTTTGGCATTCAAGTGTGATTGCTGCTTCTGGGACGCACACACTGAGACGCACACCAAGACACACATACACTGACCTTTCTTTGCTTCCCACTTTTTTGATAGCCTGCTCCTTCCCCCTTCTTTCTTTTCATTAAAGCCCTGGGTCATTCTTCTCAAATCACACCCAAAGGAACAGAGTGAAACAAGAAACTGAACCAAAGAAAAAGAAAAAGATTTCATATAATCAAGGAGGCTCAATCGAAATGGACGATTGTCACCACTGTTTTTTTTAAGTCCTGAAGCTGTGTCCTCAACTTAACAGTGTTGCTTCCCTTAAGATACATACAGCAAATCTGTCCATGGAGATTAGTGTTTTGACTTAAAGGAGACATAGTTTGCCCCGTTTCTGCAGTTAAACATTGATCCTGGATGTCTTCATGAAATGTTCGTAAGATGCTTTGGTCCAAAAGCCTATGAATCAAGCACGGTTTCACACATAACCTTCACATAACCTGTGTTAAGAATGGCTGGTTTTGGGGTGCTGGTTTGGCGGAGTGGTTAGCAACCAGGCACACCATGTACATGCTTCTGCTGGTCCAGGTTCAGAACCTGCCTGTCACCAGTTTGCAGAGTGTCTTACCCTGCTCTCCTCCTTTCACAAGCCTATCCACTGTCTCTCTCCTATCATTAAAGGCACAAAATGCCCAAAAAATACATTTAAAAAAAAGAATGGCTGGTTTTGAGGGAGGTCGCTTTAATATGTCAATGAGCCACACCTTAATATGCCAATGAGCCAGAGCAGCATATGTATGGACAATTCATGATAGTCCTGCAGTAGCTGGCTTAGCCGACTGTAGCTGGTCATTCCTTTCAAAAATAAAATTAATTGGGGTGCTGGTTTGGCAGAGTGGTTAGCAACCATGCTTGTCCCATGTGCATACTTCTGTGGGTCCGGGTTCAAATCCAGCCTGTGACAGGTTTGCAGAGTGTCTTTTCCTGCTCTCCCACCCCCTTTCACAAGTCTATCCACTGGCTCTCTCCTGTCAATAAAGGCATAAAATGCCCATAAAATATATTTAAAATAAATAAATAAAATGTAATTAACCAACTGGGTCCTTTGGTCCTATGGTAGCCTATATGTGAAGATATATAGATATATGAGACTGTTTAGGACCAACAACAGAGCAGTGATAGGTTTTAGGTCTAGACATGCTGAATGCCTATCTCTTACTAAGAATGTAAGGTCAGGTATGCAAAGTAAAAATGATACTACTGTTAAGTAACAGTATATCCGCAGACTCAATAGCTTACCGAATGCACAAATTTACATTAATGCAGCCTCATAAATACAGGTTTTGATCACATTTTGTGGGCCTGAAGAAAGTCCAAATAAAAAGTGTTATTTTCACATGTCCCCTTTAATAGAATAGGACATGCTTTATAACAACTTTGCAGTGCAGCTGGATCTGCCTGTTTATAGATTAAATTAGATTAGATTAGATTAGAATAGATTAGATTAGACTGTACTTTATTAATCCCTTAGGGAAGACTCCCTCAGGGAAATTATATTATTTAAGTTATGTGTTTCTTATTTAAGTTAGAAATTATGTATTATAGGCACTAGATAAGACAGATCCAACTGCATCTTGCCAATGTCCAGTCTCCAATTGTGCTAAGTCCAAAGCAGTTCAGTCAGAATTCTTTTGAGCAGGAAGAGGTGGGAGCTATGAGCAAGATGACAGCAGGAAGTCACTGCTCAGAGTTTAGCATACACGCTAACAGTTTTTTAGCTAGAGATTGCTCTTCGGGGAGGCCTACATTTTGAACTTTAACCTGTCTACTACATTATCTACCTGGCCCGTAATGGAATGTGACTGACAAATCAATCATCCAATCACCTACTGGATATGCTTTTTAAATGTTGTTGTCCATTACTAAACTCTTTCTATGGGCTGTTGCCCAAATTGTTAAATTGTCCGTCACCATCAGGTATTAAAGCCTGTCATGTGAAAAAAAAAGCTGTCACAGAGCGCTGCTAGCCTCTTGGTTCAAGCTAATTTGCCCCCATTTATTTGATTCACTGAGACTGTAGGCACTTAAGTGCAGTCATCTATCTGTATATTCTAAGTGGATCATAATTTACATAATTAATTAACAGTGCATCATTTAACAATGCAGTGGAGGTGTGCATACTTTACACCTCAAATCACTTACATTTAAAGTATTTAACATGCATGTATATCTTTCCAAATTCACATTGCAATATGGCTTTTCAGGAGCATGAAAGAGCCACGTGTTTCACATTCACACTAAGGCAGTCACGCAAACTCAAAGCACAACTGTACCCTGCTGGGTCTAGTTGCCCCCCTCTAACCAGAATTGTACCTTTTTTACCCCTTCAAGAGACAAAACAAACAGGGCATCAATTTGACCCCTAATTATCTCAGTGAAGTTTACAGTGGAGGTAAAACATCACAGGAGCATACACGTTGGGGCAAATTGAATGAAGCTATACAATTGGTGTTCGGTCAACACACCAGTGTGATGTAAGTGTATGTATGCTATCTTCATTTGAAGTTTGCTACAAATAGAGTTAAAGACAAGGGGCTCTAATTTCATAGACCAGGCGCAGCGCAGGCGCACCTGCCCTGCGCCGGCCTTTGCTGCACGGACAGGGTGTATCAGCGCACTTTGCAAGTTTCCTGCAGTGCCAAGACAGGCGAACTAAAGGCACAGAGGAGCGCAGAGGAGCGCATCCACGCCTCCGTCCCTGCCCCTCAGCGCAAGCGCCAGAGAGGGAGGAGAACAGGCACGAGTGGGTTTAACACAGCCGAGTGCTGTCTTCAAGAATCAAATGACCGCCTCTACATGCCTTTAAATGCGCTGCGGCTGAGGCACAGCGTCTGATTAGTCTGAATGATCCCCGCCACTGCGGAAACAGTGTGCTGGAAAGACCCGGTAGCGGAGACGGTCAGAGCCGCTGTCACCTCAGCAACTGGGAGAACGGACTGGCCACCGGGGCATGCATCGGGGGCAACGAAGCCCGTCACCGTGTAGGCCAGCTCCAGGGCCAGGACAGATGTAATCTGTTCCTTTGTCATTAATAGGAGTATTAAATTAAGAAACTGTTACACAGCAGCTGGCTTATCCATT
The DNA here is from genome assembly GCA_036419115.1 of Scarus forsteni. Lineage (NCBI taxonomy): Eukaryota > Metazoa > Chordata > Actinopteri > Labriformes > Labridae > Scarus > Scarus forsteni. The sequence continues at coordinate 42,041,987 of JAZDUH010000098.1, forward strand.
TATAATGCTTGTGATCCACCTGCATTCCTGGTTTGTCATCACCAAATAGCAGAGCCTTTAGGGATATACTGTATATTCTCCTGGTGTCTCCTCCTCATCCTCCTTGCAATAATGTACTCCATTTTTTTTATATCATGTTAAAAATAAAGACTAAAACAGAGGAATATGGGAAATCACAAGTAAATCCTTTGTGACAAACATTTATTTTCTCTCTTTTTTCTTCGTCTTTTTCTCCCTCTTTTCTTTGAATTTAATGAAATGAGAGAAGCCAGATATATACTCAGTTTAAGATGTTAAGGGTGTTTATTGTTGACTTGTAAGATGTGCATCAAACTTCCAGCTGCCGTCAGGTTAAGTTTCCATTATAACAAACGGCTTTAATCCGACATCAGATGTGACGGGGCAGTTAATATAGATACAAATGTATATGCTGGCTCAGACAGTTACATTAAATAGTGATTGCTGTGATTGTTTATTGCATTAAAATGTGCCTGACACTCTGGAAACCTGCCTCTGAGCATTTGTGGACATGTGCGCACATGTGCGCCTGTCACCAAATTACAGCTGCGGAGGGTGCGCTTGGCTTGCGCCAAGAATAGACCAGGTTGGAGCTGGCGAGCTTTCAGCACACTTTCTGCACTGTTTTTGGCACAAAATTCTCACCGTGCCAACATGAATCTGCCGACACCTCCCCCTGGTGCGACGTCACCTCCCCCCGGTGCGCCGTCACACCCATCTCTGTGCAGACGGTCTACCAAATTGTCAAATTGGCAGCGAACAGCGGTGCGCCGGACGAAATTAACACTGCGCGGGATGCGCCAGGCTTGTGCTGCGCAGGGGGCGCAAGCCCAAGGTCTTTACATCTTAGACTATAGCTGAAGATACTCACTTAGATGTATCTCCACGGACATCATCAAAACAAACTGCACCTGATGGAATACTCACAATGGCTAAGGTGAGGAAGCAGACACAAAACAAAAAACAAACTGGATCTTGATTATTTTGAAAGCTTATGTGACATAAATACATGTTTAAACATGATTTTTCACAAATTCCGCCTTTTTATACTTCTCAGTAAAACAGAATGCAAGCAAGGACAGCCAGTTCACAACTGTCCTTGTTTTTTTTCCTCAGAAGTTCAAACTTGATCATGCCAGTTCCATCACTGCACCATTATTAGAACAAATGGCAGAGGCACAGTGTCACAGTCTGAATTGTCTAGTGTGTGTGTTTTTGAAGGATGGTAATTTCAAGAACCAGCTAAATCTCATTCTTAATGTTTGGGCTCTTAAGATTTAAACTGTCTGATGAGTGGCCAGCTAAATAAACAAAGAAAACACATAACTCTGGGAAAAGCACAAAAAGACAGTAATAACCACATCAGAACACGTCTCATTCATCTATTTGTAATTCTGTGTCCATGTTGTAGGTTCGGTCCGCAGCCTGGTGGCCTCAGTGACAGGCTCTGCATTTTCAAGACATCAGCTTGAATGTTAACACTCCCTCCAATCAATATTGTTTCTGAGAGTTTGACCCTTTCACCTTCTGGAAGAACTTTGTATTCTGAGAAGTGCATTGAAGAAACATGTTTCCTTTGGCTTTTACTGGATGCTGGAGGTTATGATTTACACATAATTTCAAATATTCACCATCCAGAGGAAAATCTTTTTCTACATACTTCCTCTCTCAGTCTTTGACTTTTTTCTCTTTTTTTACACACTTTCGGTCCATTAGGATCCGTCTGCTGAGAGGATCACTCTGAGTATGGGGAGACTACTGTCTACTCATTTTCATCGAGTCATGGCTACATGTAAACATCCCGGATGAGACTGTTCAGCTGGAGAGAACATCACTCTCCAGAGTGGACAGAGACCCAGTGAGCTCCATATCAACAGAGACTGGTGCTCAAACGCTACATTGGTGTCCAAACACTGCTCCAGACTGGTGGAATTCCTAATTGTGCGCTGTCAGCCGTTCTACCTGCCTAGGGAATTCACCAGTGTAATCATAGCTGTTTTCATAGCCCCTGGCTCTAGCTCCAATGCCAGTGCCACAGAAGTACTCCACCCCCTGTATGACGTCATCAGTGTGTTGTTGACAAAACACCCGGACAGCTTTCTGGTGGTTGCAGGAGACTTCAGCCACATAGACTTAAAGACTGTGTTCCCCACACAGGGTGTGGCCAGATGGAGCAGTCTCCGCACTGCAGGACTGTTTTAAATCCACTGACTGGGGGATTTTTAAAACAGCAGCATCACAGGGTAAAGACAATAAAGTAAAAACCTGAGGTACGACAGCTATCAAAAGACCGGGATGTTGCGTACAGAGGAGGTGCTCTCCACACAAAGATAATACAAGCAAAATCCAGAAGAACTTCTGTAGCACAGGAAACACCAGGCAAATATGGCAGGGGATCCAACAACTCACCCAGCACAAGACCAGGCAGAGGATTGAGGACAGTGATGTTTCTCTCTGTGATAAACTTAATGACTTTTTACCTGATTTGAAGCATCAGGAGGACCAAGGAGAGAGGATGTTGGACATTCTAGCCCATTGGGTCAGCCACCTGTGGTCATCAGCCCAGCTGACACCAAGAGAACCCTGGCAAAGATCAACCCATGGAAAGCAGCCGGCCCGGACCACATCCCAGGGAGGGTGCTCAAAGACAGTGCTGAAGAGTTGTCAGATGTCCTAACAGACATTTTTAACATCTTTCTCGGACAAGCCACAGTACCCAGGTGCTTCAATACTTCCACCATTGTTCCAGTTGCAAAAAAGGCTGTTGTGTCCTGTCTGAATAACTATCGTCCTGTGGCAATGGCCCCGATAGTCATGAAATGTTTTGAACATCTCGTCAAACCACACATCACATCTAGCCTGCCTGCTTCTCTGGATCCACATCAGCAGGCATACCGCTCCAACTGATGCACAGGGGATGCTATATCCACCACCCTGCAAACAGTACTCTCCCACCTAGAACAAAGAAACACCTACTCCAGAATCCTGTATGTCGACTTCAGCTCTGCATTTAACACCATCATTCCACAGATACTGATGGAAAAACTTCTCTTCCCAGGCCTTAACCCCACCCTCTGTCACTGGATATTGGATTTCCCGACTGATTGACCACAGTCAGTCTGTGCTGTGAATAACATCTCCAGGTCCATCACATTGAGCACAGGATCCCCTCAGGGATGTATGCTTAGCCTTCTGCTGTACACGCTGCTAACCCTCAACTGTGTGCCAAGGCACAAGAACAACCTGATCATCAAGTTTGCAGATGACACTACTGTCATGGGCCTTATTCAGATGAACGAGGAATCCTGGTACAGGGAGGAGGTGAACCAGTGTGAGAGCTGGTGCAGAGACAACAACCTGGTGCTCAATGTGGAAAAGACCAAGGAAATGATTGTTGACTCCCAAAGACCACAATCGAAGCACACACCACTCTGCATCGGCAATCGTGAAGTGGAAAGGGTCGATAACATCAAGTTCCTTGGAGTGCAGATCTCTGACAACCTCTCCTGGTCAAAGAACACCGCTGGACTCGTGAAGCGAGCACAACAGAGACTGTACTTCCTGAGGAAACTCAGACACTTCACCACCTTCCACAGTGGGCAGTGGAGAGCCTGCTGACTTATGCCATCTCCACCTGGCTCCCCAGCTGCAGTGCAGCAGACAAAAGGGCCCCACAGAGAGTGGTGAGATCTGCTTCCCTCCGTCCAGGTCATATTCCGGTGCTGCTGCAGGGACAGAGCCCAGGTTACTGTCAGGGACCCCTTACACCCTCTGAACATCTTCTTTCAGCTCCTGTCCTCTAAGAAGTGTTACCGCAGCAAAAGATGCTCCACTGCCAGGCTGCCACAAGGCTGTGAAACACAGCATGGCCTTAAATCTCTGCAAAGGTCTTGAATTATTTGTAATGTACTTATTATTGTTATTAATTTTTATTTTAGATTATTTATTTACTTGTATTATTATTATTAATATTATTATTATTATCATTATTTATTTATTTAATTGTTTATTTTCAGTGGGATGTATAAATGAATGGATGTGATTTGTTGTGATCCTGGAGAAACGCCTTCTCACTGTTGATACTTGGCATTAACTGAATGACAATAAATTTGAATTTGAATTTGAATTAGTCACACTTATTTTTTAAATTGTACTTGTAACATTGTGTGAAGGAAAAGTTTGAACATTATGATATGTTACCTTGGTCTTTTTTAGCATTAAGAGGAGATCAAAACCTCAACATTATTATGTGGCTAGACAGCAATTGCCAGATTCTCACTTGAAATAACTTAATGTAAAAACTGAAAAATCAGATAATTATCAGCTTTTCTCTTCTTATAAGTTTACAGCTGTGACTGTCTGGGTCACTGTTCAGTAAAATTTCCAGCTAACTGTACCCCACTTGATACTGATCTAAGTACAAAATGGAATGATGGGAAAATGTTACGTAAATATTAAAGTTCACAACTGCTAAAACACAGAATTTTGGTTTGAATATTAATTGTTTTTTAAACCCATATACTGGGTTCACTCTTTCATTGAAAAAATAAACAAAAGCACATTTTAGCACAATGAACACATCTCATTCACTTCTTTTTGAAAACTGTACAACTGCACAATTGTCTCTCTAAAACACTTTTTCCCCACAGTGCGATGCACTTGTGGCACATAAAGATGGTATAGCCAATTTTTTACCAATAGACTCCCATTATGCTCTGTCACAGAGCATAATCACAGAGCATAATGGGAGTCTATTGGTAAAAAATTGGCTATACCATCTTTATTACAAAATGGGGTTATGATTTAATTGATCAGTACATATTTTAAAAATGTTAAAATTTTATAGACACAACAATTTATAATTTTTTCCACCAATATTGTTGTTTTCAAATTAGTGTTAATAGCCCCAAATATTTAATGGATTAAAATTCTGTTCAGTCGTCATCATTGTTATTAACATAAACCATGGTCCCTGCAACATGTATAATCTTAACTGTCCATAGATGTGCCAGAATAATAATAATAAGCATAGTCACAGATAGACGAAGAGTCAAATGTCTGGACACCTTCTGCCACCTAGTGACTGGAGGTTGAATTACAATACATGTTCTAAATCTCCATAAATAACTTGTATATCATTACGAATAATGGATAATACATCAACATTTCACTTTTAAATTTGACAGAGTTGTACACAACAACATTTTTTGTATACATTGGTGTATTTATATCTTCTTATACCCCCACGCTACAGCTTGAACCGAAAACTTGTTGATAATGTGCTGAAACCAATATGATTTCAAAACAAGTCTGAAGTTGTGATCAAAAGTAGAAATAAACTGGGATGTTTTGCAATATGTAATCTGTAACTGATTTGTATAGTGACAGAAGGAAGAAGACAGTAACGTAAACAAGCAAGCAAACATACGTAAAAAGCCCCACACAGTCTCTTGTGCATGTGAAATTCCAACATGAGCTGTGGTACTTTTTGAAATTTAACCACATTCTTAGATATTGCCTAATGTGTTGTAGAACATAAAGTGGTTGAAGTATTCATCATCAACCCTGTTTTCTTAATTCTTACAGGTCAGATGCTTGTTGATTTTCAAAGTTAACTGAACCCAGAATCTGTCATATTTGGTACTTGTCATAACAAGGTTCCAGCCAAGCATTCGCTTTTCTGGTTGCCATATTTAGAATATATGACATCTCAAAGGGCAGCAATTGATTTTTAACTAAGGCCTTTAACAGCTGAAAAATGACATATAAAATGTATTATTCCTTTTCAAAATAAGGAAGCTTGGATGTCTTTTCTGTGAGTTAAGGTGAAAGTGGCTTCCCATGAGTTCTCTGGATCAGTGGCGGCTGCTGGTCAGTCAAGGAGGGGAAGCTAATTTTTTTCCCGGCCTACATCATAAATTAGTTTACTTATTTAAATATAAATTCTACCCTACATTCCTTTTCAAGAAAATCATCTGTGACCCTGTCGTACCAACTAGGTGTCTTTTCCAGGGATTTTACCAGTGTTCTCTCAATGGCCAGCAGAGCTAGACTGCTTAAACGGCCTTGGCCCATTGTGTTGCTGGTGTAAGACTTGAGCCGCTTTAAACAGGAGAAGCTCCTCTCCAGAACAACTGAATGTAAAACTTAGAAGATGCTCCGGTGGAGGGTTATACTTCCTGATCGCTGATTGGCTCATTTCACTGTCAATCAAAAAGGGATTTGGCCTCAGACAGATCATCCAATCATCATGCAGAAGCCGAGCATCCAGGCCAGCCCACTGCCTCATAGGCCCCCAGATACACTGAGCGTCCGATGGGCAGGACAAAGCCCAGCGTTTATCCAATGACCATCCAGTTTCCACAGTGGAACAACCCACTCTACGCTTCCCCATCGAAGTCAGAAGATGCTTAGCGTCCGACTGTGAGAAAGCGCTTAGACGCTGCGGGGATGAATGAGAAGGAAGTTGCGCCAGTTACCTGTGATAAGTAGCTGATTCTGAACAAAGGATGAAGGTATTCTAGTGCATATTTAGTCAATGAAATGTACACACAGCAGTACATATCACCACTTTTTTGGGGACATTTTAGGGGAAGCTAAGCTTCCCTTGCAGTCTTAGAGCAACGGCCACTGCCCTTGTTGCATTCTACACCATGGCTTCATTAGCACATTCTAGCCTGTTCAGAGATATACTTGAGCTCATTACAATGGAAAAAGGCAAAGGACTGTCCATTTAAAAGTTTTATTGTGTTTTAAACAGAGCTTAGAACAACAAACTAACTGGAATAACTTAAGTGCTTTATAATAAAGCCATGAATATGCATTTTTGAAGGTGTGATTTGATATTTGACACATTCCTTCTTAAAACACTGATTATATGTGACTGATCTTGTGAAGTTATGTTCAAGAATTTTTAAGCAGATTGTAGAATGGTTGATAATGAGCTTCAGCACTGTTGTAAAAAACAGGCTGTTTCCCTGTTTTCAGTCCCTGTGCTAGGCTTCAGCTCGCTGGCTGCTGGCTACAGCTTTATATTTACCACAGAGACATGCCAAGACAACAAACAAGCATGTGTACTGAAATGTGACTCAATATACCAACATTTAAGCAAAATTAAGATCGAAAACAGGATGGATTAAAAACACCACCAAATTTAGTTCTTCAAGCAACAAAAAACACCTCTATGTCCATCCGTAACTGTCATCACTCGTTAACATTAAAGTATGACCTTTGTCTTGAGAGAGGAAAGAAGGGAGAGGAGCACCATCATCCTTTTCTTTGTCTCTTATCATATATTCCATTTTTATTATCACAGCTCACCCACTTTGCACTCTTGTTTTCTCTAACCTTGACTCCCCCTTTAATCTTCAAGCTCAACTTCTCTGCCCTTTTAGACTGAGTTTATAGACTTTTAAACATTTTTCTTCTGCCTCTCCCTTTCAAAGGTGAACTTTCTTTCAGTGTCTGCTGGTTACATAACAGTCTGTTCATCCCCAGTAAAATTAATCCTTAGAAAGACATCAGATGAGGGAAAAAAGAAGTGGGGTTTAAGGAGGCAGATAAACAGAAGACAAGAGAAAAGATAAGAGATAAACAGGATGTTGTTCAGTTTCCTTGAAGAGAGATAGGCAAACACATAAAAACCTGATGGAAACATAAGCTTTGACAAAGAAGATAAACAAAGTGTATGAGTGGGTGTTATTTGAGTATCAGGTCCCTTCCTTTGAAGATGCGGTTGGTTCCCATCTGTCTTCTCTGTTTCCAGCCTCAGGCTGACCTTTCAAACACTTACTCTTCTTTCAACTTTTACTTCTATCCTTGTCATCCTTCTCTGTCCATCCTTAGATTTGTTTCTGACCTTAACAACCACTGTAAGTTTACTCAGTATCTTGTCAACATCAACAAGCCTACTTTTGTCACTTTTTATTGGTCTTTTTCTGTCTGACATCTTAAACAATTGTGCCATTACATTTTTCTTTTTATGCTACACTTTCATTTCCCTTGTTATCATCTGTAGTTGCCTAAGTCTTATAGGTAGTTATAGAAGACAAAAAGAGGTACACAGAACTTAAAAATACATTATTGAGAGTAAAACTGACTGACAATCACTCCTGGAGAACTAAAATAGGTGTTGTGTTTAGGGATAATTGGTCAGTTAATACAGTGTTCAGTACCTATACCAAGGACTTTAAGCGTGGGTATGATTATTTTTTAACTGCAGAAAGCTGTTTTGGTGAATTTTTTTCGTTGAAACTAGGGCTGAAGATTTCCAGTGAATTAGTTTCTCGTGCACCTGCATTGTCTTATGAGCGAGTAATCCCACATTGTTTTTGCTGTCAAAATATTCTTTGTTGTCTCAGCGGTACTTAAAAACAGTTATGATGAAACAGGACCTTTTCAAGACACAAATTCAGTAAAAATGTAAACTCTCTTTTTCACTGCAACAATCAGTATTGTGGTGCATTAGACTTTTGCTCTCTTTCTGTGTTGATTTGTTCAGGTGAGATACCTTTTAACAATTATCATATGCCAGGGTGCTAAATATTGATATGATAAAAAGACACTGAGTTGCACTGCTGTCCTGGGACAGGTAAGAAGGGAAGCAGAATCACTTGAGGAGACTAATATTTGGCACTGTTGGAATTACATAAACAATATTTTGATAAAATAACTTAAGTGTGTATTTAACTGTTTAAATTTGAGCGTTTCATTGAAACAACATACTGTTAAGAGGTTTGTATTTACGTAAGTGTGTTGCATTGGATCTACCAAATAAAGCTGTTTAACACACACACTTCTGTTTGGCACTGAGAAGGGTGATCCTACTGCTCTCTTGCTCCTACTGCACTAATGCACAATTACACCAGTGAATAGGAGCCATGAGTAAAACTTTCTATGTGGTCAGCTGGGATGTGGCGTTAGTACTGTTTGAGTCTTATGCAAAGTATTACTATTAAGCTATTCAAGGTAAGTAACAGCAACTTTTTTGACAAAATTGAAAACATGTACTGTAGAGCAAAGTGTCTGACTTTTCTGCAATCTGTCATGTACTTTGATTTTTGCTAGCTAAAACTTTGCCCATGAAATATTTTGCTGCTAATTCGAGGAAGCAGTCCCACTGTAAACACCTTCAATCCTAGTATTCCTTTCCCTGCCTGCTTTTCCCTCTCTGCTGCTCCGTTGGTCTTGTCTTTGCCACAGATTGTGAGATGGGTTATGGAATCACTGTATATTTGTCACCAGAGAAGAACCAAAAATCATAACTCACAGACAACAGTAAAAAAAATAAAAAAATAAAATAAAAAGGGATTAAAATAACATTTGGTTCACAGAAGGGCAGCCAAGAAACGGACAAAGTAACAAAATGGACAGGTAAAAGTCAAGTCAAAATATACTTATATGAGGTTTAAAAACACTGCAGGGTGGAAAAGGAAAAACAATGATGCTCCCCTTATAATTAATAAACATACAAACCCCTTTCAGACTCATCTATACTGCCACCAATTAAACCACAGAACACTGACCAAAAAATCCTGTCTGATATTAAAAATCATAAGCATACATTTCCATCTCCTGGACATTGAAGGTTACTCTATGAGCCAGAAAATCTTGATGATACATGAAAACAGACTGCTTTGGACCAATATTGAATAAATATTTCATTAATATTTGCTCAAATACTATAATAAGATGTGTTCTGTTTACTGACAGCAGAGGTTTCTGGTTTCTGATTGTAGGTCACATTTACAGATCACTCCTTTCATTAGCAGGTTGTTATGGGAATCTTGAAGTACTTTTAAAGAAATAGATAACAACAATGGGCTGAAAAAAAATGTCAGTAACAGTCTATGAAAAAATGATGAATTGAAGCCTCTTGTTTTTTCTTTCAATTTCAGGATATTGATTCAAGTGCAATGACCCAGATGAAAGAATCTGTCCTCTTACAGGTCAGATGGCCAGCAGATAACTTAGACAAGATCAAACCACCTCCTATTCTCAAGAAAGTTTCTTAAAAAGGCCAAACAGTCATCACTGCCATGACTCTTTTATCATTAAATGCTGATTGATTTGCATAAAGCAATGAGAGACAGCAGAGGTGTTTTCTGCCACATGTGTTTGTCAGAATAGTTAGTCAAGTATCTTGAGTAATTTTGCCTGTTCTAAGGGACTTCGGCCTCTTGAGAACTCCAAGCTATAGACAGTGCAAAACACTTTTTTTAATGATGTTTGTAGTGACAGGGAAACATTGTTCAAGTAACATCATATCCCCTTTCACATATGCATTTATGCTGCCCAACTCAATAAGCTAGGTGCTAATGTCTTCCTCTGTGATTCATTTAGAGTCAAGAGCAGAAGATATACAGAAACAGGGGCTTGACACCCTGCAGAGAACAGATTGGAAGAGTCTGTGATTGAACACACCAGTAGGGCATGAGTCTCAGTATATCATTCATTTCCATGGCATCACATACAAACCCACTGTACATCAGGCTTGGGTGCTAACAGGGAACAAGCCCACACAAACTCAGGGTCTGAAGGTGTTTGTAACACTGTGGATGTGTGTGAGCTTTTGCAGGGTAAGAGAAGAGGAGAGGCAGGTTAAGCAAAATGGAAAGGGTGACATTTATTGCACAGACTGCCTTTAAGTCAGCAAAATAATTCTGGTTTTGGCAGGATGGCTGTCTGGGAAATAAGAGAAGGAGTAGCAAAGAGGAATGGCAAAGAGAAGAACACTGTAATTGCTGAGATTCAAGGGAAAAGCTTGTCCGAGAAGTAATCTGTAGTCATTCTCAAATTCGAGTTCTCTTCTTTATTTCCAATCTCAGATGTACATCTCCCTTTATTGCATGTGCATTTGAAAGATGTGCTGTACTCAGAACTCAGAAATCAGAACTATGAGTCAGCTTTTTTGCTTTTCTGTTGTGATATTTGGCCAAAGCTAAAATTCTCTCTTGGTTTGCTTGCTTTATTGGACCTTGTTTGGTTCGGATGGCATTCGCACCCACCCTGAACCCAACCCTGGTAAGACACTGATGTTGGACAAGAAGGCCTGGCCCACCGCCTCCACTCCAATTCATCCCAAAAGGTATCTACTGGAATGAGGGACTCTGTGCAGGCCAGTCAAGTTCCACACCAAACTCGCTCATCCATGTCTTTATGGACCTTACTTTGTGAACTGGTGTGCAGTCATGTTGGAACAGTAAAGGGGCATCCCCAAACTGTCCTAACAAAGTTGGGAGCATGAAATTGTCCAAAATGTCTGGGTGTGCTGAAGCATTAAGAGTTCTGTTCACTGGAACTAAGGGGCCAAGCCCAGCTCCTGAAAAACAACCCCAAAATCCCCCTCTACCAACTTTACACTTGGCACATTGCAGTAGGACAAGTATTGTTCTCCTGGCAAGTGCCAAACCCAGACTCGTCCATCAGATTGCCAGACAGAGAAGTGTAGTTGGTCAGTCCAGAGAATGCTTCTTCTCTGCTCCAGAGTCCAGCAGTGTGCACCACTGCATCCACAATTTTGCATTGCACTTTGGGATGTATTGCTTCGATGCAGCTCCGTGGCCATGGAAACCCATTCAGTGAAGTGCTCTATGCACTAGCTAATCTGAAGGCCATATGAAGTTTGGTCTGTAGCCAGGGGCGGACTGGAGTGGAGGGGTGGCCCGGGAAATCACTGACAGAGAGGCCCACTTCATGCGCGGTGTGCGAAGCAACCAAATGGCGACACAATTTTCCCATACCATGAGGGAAAAAAGACTAATTTAACATTGTTTTGGACCATAATAATATAGCAGGGCTGCCAACTTTTCAAAAAACCTTGGAGTGAGATTTGGTGAAGGCAATCAAAATTTTGCCCGCATACACGGTGACATTTAACACAAAATACCTAATTTTGTGCAGGTTTAATCAGACTATATAGCACTCAGAAGTAACAAAAAGGTGCATGCGCAATCAACTTAGGTTAAAGGTAAAAAATAAAATTAAAACAAATGCTATTTTCTGCTGTGTCTGATACGTCAAGCTCTTTAGACCTACATAGTGATATAAACAATAACTATAATGTCAATGTTCCTCATAAGTCTATGTCCTACCTGTCTATGGGTTTGTGTTCATGCACAACCAGTAGTTCCAAGACCAGGGTTAACTCACCAAAAACACTGGTCTGATCACCACTACAGCAGCTCCGCAAGAATTAAAAGCTCAAAACAATATATAAATCTAAATGACATTTTTAATGAAAAGCTGAACTAAATCAAACTACAATTTGATTTTATTTTTTTTATCAAACTGTCAACAAGCAGCAACAAAACAAAATCTGAATATATCACATAACTTAACAATACACAAACCTTTACATAATTAACCAATTAAAGCCTGTTGTATCTTATTTGACACATATGTATTTGATACCTTTATCAAATCAATATGACCTACAAATACAAAAGAAACATCTTATTCAGATAAATGGTAAAAAGTGTCTTTAAATTGATTATCAGTTGTCAACAACAACTAATTCTATCAAATGAGATACCAAAAATATATGTGTTAAATTTTATTGAATTTTTTTCTTTGATTTTAGTTGAAAGTAAGATTAACATTTCAGCTCCCAAAAAGTAGAATTTTCTGGCTATTATTTGTGCATTCATTTTTAAAGGGTTAAATTATGTAATGCAATTAAATATACAATTAGCCAAGATTTAATTTTCCTTTAATAAATGAACAAAGTTTTGGTATCAATTTGTAGGCTATAAGTCTTGGCTTGATCCTTAAAAGATTGCTCACATCATGAAGAATATGTGATCCAGGGAACCTCAGGATAAATTTATCATTTAGAAAACAGTGAGTGAGTAAAAACAGCAGCTCATATGGACTGAGGATGTTGATTCATCAAAAGTTGTTGATCTTTGTTTTTTGTCAAAATGTTGACTCACTTTTTTAAGTCTACCTCATTTATGCACTGTCCACTAAAAACAGTCCTGAGACCCACTTATGGGCCTCCAGCCACAGGTTGAGAACCACTGCACTAGTAGATTGTATTTGAAGCTTGATCCTTAAAAGATTGCTCACATCATGAAGAATATGTGATCCAGGGAACCTCAGGATGAATTTATCATTTAGAAAACAGTGAGTGAGTGAAAACAGCAGCTCAGATGGACTGATGAACAATGTTGCATTTTGATTCATCAAAAGGTTGACTCGTCTTTTTTTTAAGTCTCTGTGTTCATTTAAAATGTGCTCATGAGCTATCAAGACACAGTTCGAAATATAAAATCACACATAGTGACTGACGATCTCTCACTGCTGGGATGCGCGTCTCTCCGCGCCTTTACGCACACTGGAACAAAGAGGAGTGTGCGTACACGGAAAGTGAAAGTTAAAGTCATACAACCATCCTATAAGTATGTTTTATAGTGGTTATATGGTATTTCTTGGCGTTTTCTAGTGGGTACAGGGTGCATACCTGCATATCTTGTACATTACACCACATGACCTCTGCGTTCTCTCTGTGCTTTTGTGCCTCTGACTTGAGCGTGAGAAATCGGATGTGTGGCGTGAGTGCGTGCGAAACCAACCAAATGCGCGAGTCTCACGGCTAATGCGCGAGTGTTGGCAGCCCTGTTATACATCCATGACTGTCCCCTGTTCGAGCAGCGTGATTGACAGGCGACTCTGCCACAGCCTGATCCACCCCACCCACTCTCTCTCATGTTGCTGCCGCGGCCCACCGCCCTTGGCCAGACACTAGAGAAATGGTAAACCAGCGGTGGAGTCTGAGGCAGCGGCCCACCGGGAAACCTCCCGGTGCTCCCGATGGCCAGTCTGCCCTTGTCTGCAGCGATTGACATTCTGCATAATTTTGGTGACCTCTGTGCACATGCACCTCAGCATCCACTGACCCTGCTCTGCAATTTTTGTGGCCTATGACTTTGTCGCTGAGTGGCTGTCATTACCAGTCACTTCCACTTTGTTATAATACTGACCTCAGAACATTTAGTAGCGAAGACTGCACTTCATGCACAGGTGGCATCCTATCACAGAACCACGCTGGAATTCACTGAGCTCCTGAGAGCGACCCATTCTTTCACAAATGTTTGTAGCAGCAGTCTGCAATGAATTTATATTTCTGTGGACAAGGAAGTGCCTGGAACAGCTGAATTCATTGATTTGGATGGTGAGTGAACACTTTTGGTAATAAAGTCTCTCTCTCTCTCTCTCTCTCTCTTAATCTATCTATCAATCTACCAATCTATATCTATATCCAGTTTTATGGCCTCGGCTATGCGACAGCCTGCCAGAGGACCTCAGGGCCCCAGAGAACATTCAAGTTTTTTAAAGAAGGCTCAAGACACACCTTTTTAGCTTATCATTAATTGAGATTTTATTTATTACATTTATTTATTTTAGGCCTTCACATAGTTTATGGAAACATTTTCAGAAATATCAACCTTTCCACCTGTTCCCTGGACCCTATTCCATCAGCTCTTGTCAAAGCCTGCCTCCCCTGTCTCATCATCAACTCATCTCTCACCTCTGGAACTGTCCCCCCCGGCTTTAAACCTGCCACCATCACACCCATAATTAAAAAACCCAGACTGGACCCTGATTGGACAATTTTTGCCCCATTTCCAACCTCCCCTTTCTGTCAAAATTCTGGAACACTCTGTCGGCATTCAACTGCAGCAACACCTCCACTCCAACCAGCTCTACGAGACCTTTCAATCTGGCTTCAGAACCCACCACACTACTGAAGCCACACTCATTAAAGTCAAAAATGACCTCCTGCTTGCGTCTGACTCTGGTTCACTCTCCATACTCATCCTTCCTGACCTCTCTGCAGCCTTTGATACCATCAAACAATCCATCCTCCTTCACCATCCTCAGTCCACAGGTCTTTTGGTTCGGCCCTCTCCTGGTTCAACTCCTACCTTTCCAACAGATCTCACTACATCTCCATCAACAAATGCTCATCCCACACCATCCCTTCTACTCATGGAGTACCCAAAGGTTCAGTGCTTGGTCCCCTTCTCTTCATTCTGTACATGCTTTCCCTTGGACACATCATACGCAAACATGGACTTCACTTCCACAGCCAGCTCTACCTCTTCACCAAATCCATCTCACCTACAACCATATCAACCATCACAGCTTTCTCTCGGAAATAAAACTCTGGATGACCTCATACTTTCTAAAACTCAACTGTGATAAATCTGAAATCATGATCATCGGCCCCAAATCCCTCCTCTCCTCCACTCAGAACTTCTCCCTCACCATAGACAACCACACAGTCACCCCCTCTCTGCAAACCTGAAACCTTGGACTTACCTTTGACCCCGCTCTCTCATTTAACCCCACATCCGTCACTTCACTAAAACAGCCGTTCTTAATTTTCGCCCGTCTCCGTCCCACACTGTCCACCTCTGCCGCAGAAACACTCATACATGCCTTCATATCATCCAGGTATCGATTACTGCAATAGTCTCCTCTATGGTCTCCCCTCCTCAGATTTACAAATACTACAATACATTCAGAACTCCGTTGACCACTTCCTCGCTCACACCTGCTCCAGAGACCACATCACTTCTGTTCTCCAACAGCTCCACTGGCTCCCCAAAAAACAGCACATCCGCTTCGAAGACTTGATCATCACATACAAAGCCCTCCATAACCAGGCCCCTCCATACCTCACAGTCCTCCTTCAGCCTCAACCTCCTCAAGCCTACCACCAAATCCAAGCACCGGTCCTTGGGAGAACGAGCTTTCACCATTGCCGCCCCCACCCTCTGGACTTCACTCCCCCTCCAAATGTATGTATTTTATTTGTTGCACATTGTATGATGTGATGTGTATTCATTTTGCATCTATAATTGTATAATCGTTGTATGTTTATTTTAATGTGGACCCCAGGAAGACTAGCTGGTTGCTACGGCACCAGCTAATGGGGATCCTTAATAAATCAAATCAAAATCCACATCAGAAACTCAGACTCTCTGCTGTCATTCATACAATCCCTCAAAACCTGCCTGTTCACAAATGCATATGACCCCTAACCACTCATAGGTTTTTTGTTTGTTTATTACCAGGAGGTTATGTTTTCGGGAGAGTTTGTTTGTCTGTCTGTCTGTCTGTGAACAAAATCACTCAAAAAGTTATGGATGGATTTTGATGAAATTTACAGGAAATGTTCAGCATGGAAAAAGGAAGAAGTGATTCAATTTTGGTGTTGATTCAGATCACCGTCTGGATCCAGGAATTGTTCAAAGGATTCTTTGTGGGTACTGTGCTGCTTGACGGAGGTCTGTGTTCTCCGGGTGCTTTTCTAGTTGTTTTTGTTGTAAGGTGTCTTTGAGTCTTTTTAAAAGCTCTATAAAAATTTGATTTATTATTACCTCAGCCAAGGAGGTTATGTTTTCGGGTGAGTTTGTTTGTCTGCCTATCTGTGAACAAAATTTCTCAAAAAGTTAAGGATGGATTTTGATGAAATTTTCAGGAAATGTCCAGCATGGAAAAAGGAAGAAGTGATTACCTCCGCCAAGGAGGTTATGTTTTGAGAGAGTTTTTTTGTCTGTCTGTCTGTCTGTCTGTTTATAAAAAAAAAAAACTCAAAAAGTAGCGGATGGATTTTGATGAAATTTTCAGGAAATGTTCAGTATGGGAAAAGGAAGAAGTGATTCAATTTTGGTGTTGATCCAGATCACTGTCTGGGAACTCTGCTGCTTGGCGGAGGTCTGCGCTCTCCGAGTGCTTTTCTAGTTCAATTTTGGTGTTGATCCGGATCAGCGTCTGGATCCGCCATGATGAAAAATGTGATTTTGGTGAATAACTACTGAACTAAAATAGATATCATAATGAATCCAATTACTTATGGTATGTTTTCATGGTCAAGGAATCTAAACATTTCGATGAAATAAAGGTAGGACTAATATTTATGGTGAAAATCACAATATGGGTGAGGACTGTGACGCTGGCGGAGGTCTGTGCTCTCCGAGTGGTTTTCTAGTGATTAATGTTTTGTTGTACTATTTTATAGTCTCATTCTTAGTTGTTTTTTTTCAAATTTAAGTTTTTACGTATTTTCATATTTTATCAGAAGGATCACCCGACAGGTCTGATTTTAAAATCCTCAAGGCTCCAGAAACCATCTCTAACATAATCAGTACATCATGTAATTCGCTGTGCTTTTAAAGTTGGAAATCACAACCTTGTACATAATCTTGCACCATTTTAAATAGAATCACTGCTAAGTCTGCAGCAGTACTAGGTGCACTGAGCTGCATAATGCAGGAGTTGGATGGCAGTAAAAAGTCCTGATTTGCCATCAAGCTTTAATTGGTGCAAAGACACAACTAATGATCATTAAGTGGGGAATGATAGCCCCAAGCTAACTTTTCTCACTCCATAAGGATACAATACATAATTCATAGCCAACAGCTGAGCAAATGAGGACAAAAAGAGAGAAGGAGAGGACCAGAAAGAAGACTTAAAGGACAAAATACAAACAGCCATTTAGGGGGAAAATACACATTTATATTGTTTGTGTATATGTTGAATGATAGATGTAAATGTCAAATGCATTCATATGTGGGTGTGCATATGTATGTGAATGTAGATGCTAAATGTGTGTACTATGTGTAATCTTTTGTGTGTATATAATGTTTGGCAGGCTGCTTTGTGTGTGAAACTGTGACTGAGGTGACAGTGAGCCCGTGAGAATAGTTAGCAGATACACAAATGTACCCACAGAAACTCACACATGAACACACACACACACAAGAACAGCAGCTGTTGCTAATTATTAATTCATGCTCAAATTCCTGTGAAAACTCAATGTGGCAATGAACGCTGGGGATGAGAAGAGAGAGAGAGGAGAGAGGAAACAGGAAGAAAAAGATGGAGGGGCAAAATGGGGGTTTGAGTGAATTAAAGCAGTGAGTTTTTGCTTTGATGCTTAAAGTTTTTCTTCTTCCTTATAAATTATCAGAGAAATATTTTCTTTGGAAACCAAAAAACGGTACTTAAAGCTAGGGTTGGTAATCTGATTTTGATACACTTTTTGTAACACTGGTTAAAACTATCTTTATGACCCGATGGCAATCAATTCATAAGGTTTTCTTAAATAGAGCGAAAAATACCCGCTATCTACAGCAGGAATAAAACAGGAAAAACACCAACCAATCACATCTTTGTAGCCCACATTTTAAACCAATCAAATCCCGTCGCTGTTCTGCCTGCCTCCTGCGAGTACATTTTGCTGGCATGCACAGACTCTGATTCAGTACGTGAAGCCGAGCTGAGAGGGATCCAAGTCCGCTGGAGAATGCTTACCTGTCAAGTTTTGGCTTTGAAAATAAAGGAAGCTCGCTATAAGCCATCCCGCAACCCCAACCAAGCTCCAGTATCCCTCACATTTTAAGACAGGTGTACAAGAAATCTAAAATAAACACTTTGTCTTTCTTGGTTTGTTCCGCTTGGTTTGTTTTACGGCGGTTGGCATCCATCATTTTGGAGCATTACTATTCATGCTCGTGACAGAGTTCAGTATGCAGAGGCAGAGGAAAGTTTTTATTATTATATCCTCACACGGGAGATTTATGGGAGAATACTGATACGGGAGGATGTCTGGAAAGAGGATAAAATACATAAATAAAATATGGTAGTTTCATGGCCAAAACGGGAGACTCGACAGCTATTTGGAGAATGGCAGAGGAACTACCTATACCCCGATCAACATAGGGTTGTGAGTACTAACTAACTTTCCATGCTTTTTTGTTTTTTTTTAAACTTTACTATGATAATGTTTTAGTGTTTTCTTACCACTGACTGAGACATAACTTGGTGTAGTGTGACACGTAAACATTGTGCTGGGGGCCGGTTTGGAGTTGAATCAGTCTTCAGGTGGTGAATCAGCTGTGCATGTGCATGTGAACAAGGGGTCATTTTGGAGGAGGGATGGGAGGGGATAGGTGGAGCCCTGAGGACGTTCAAATTTATGCTAGTTTTTCAAAATTACCGACCCTTATTAAACTTATTGCTGACTACTTGCCCGATTTTTTTTTACCCTATTTACAAGGGATGTGACTTCATATGAGGCATTTCTTTACCGCTCAAACCAAGTCAGACCCTCTCAATACAAAATCTGTTTATGACCCAAGAGCAGGCTACTTAAAGGTTTGTTAACACATCAATGTTATAACGTGATGCTGATCAATATTGAGCAATGATCAAATTATTGGTAAAAGTACACCCCTGGAGTCAATTTTGCTGGGTTCAACATACAGTTGTGGTCAAAAGTTTACATACACTTGTAAAGAACATAATGTCATGGCTCTCTTGAGTTTCCAGTTATTTCTACAACTCTGATTTTTCTCTGATAGAGTGATTGGAACTGATACTTTTTTGTCACAAAAAACAATCATGAAGTTTGGTTCTTTTATGACTTTATTATGGATTAACAGAAAAAGCGACCAAATCTGCTGGGTCAAAAATATACATACAGCAACATGAATTGGCAATTTTGGTGACTTAGAAAGTTGTGTCAATGAAATGAGCTTCATAGCATGGCCCCTTACCTTCTTGTGAGTAATTATAAGTGATTACAGCTGGTGACTCCTCTGAGGTCATTTAAATACGGCTCATTGGATCCAATGCCCACAAATGCTACAATGGGAAAGTCAAAGGAGCTCAGCACAGATCTGAAAAAGCGAATCATTGACTTGAACAAGTCAGGAAAGTCACTGGGAGCCATTTCAAAGCAGCTGCAGGTCCCAAGAGCAACAGTGCAAACAGTTGTTTGCAAGTATAAAGTGCATGGCACTGTTTGTCACTGCCACGGTCAGGAAGACAATGCAAGCTGTCACCCGCTGCTGAGAGAAAATTGGTCAGGAGGGTGAGGAGTCAACCGAGAATCACCAAAAAGCAGATCTGCCAAGAATTAGAAGCTGCTGGAACACAGGTGTCAGTGTCCACTGTCAAGAGAGTTTTGCACCGCCATGGACTGATGGGCTGCCGTGCAAGGAGGAAGCCCTTGCTCCAAAAGCGGCACATTAAGGCTCGTCTGAAGTTTGCTGCTGATCACATGGACAAAGATAAGACCTTCTGGAGGAAAGTTCTGTGGTCAGATGAGACAAAAATCGAGCTGTTTGGCCACAATGCCCAGCAATATGTTTGAAGGAGAAAAGATGAGGCCTTTATCCCCAAGAACACCATGCCTACCGTCAAGCACGGTGGTGGGAGTATTATGCTGTGGGGCTGTTTTGCTGCCAATGGAACGGGTGCTTTACAGAGAGTAAATGGGATAATGAAGAAGGAGGATTACCTTCAAATTGTTCAAGATAACCTAAAATCATCAGCCCGAAGGCTGAGTCTTGGGCGCAGTTGGGTGTTCCAACAGGACAATGACCCCAAACACAAATCAAAAGTGGTAATGGAATGGCTAAATCAGGCTAGAATTAAGATTTTAGAATGGCCTTCACAAAGTCCTGACTTAAATCCCATTGAAAACATGTGGACAATGCTGAAGAAACAAGTTCATGTCAGAAAGCCAACAAATTTAACAGAACTGCACCAATTCTGTCAAGAGGAGTGGTCAAAGATTCAACCAGAAGCTTGTGGATGGCTACCAAAAGTGCCTAATTGAAGTGAAAATGGCAAAGGGACACGTAACCAAATATTAGCATTGCTGTATGTATATTTTTGACCCAGCAGATTTGGTCACCTTTTCTGTTAATCCATAATAAAGTCATAAAAGAACCAAACTTCATGATTGTTTTTTGTGACAAAAAAGTATCAGTTCCAATCATTCTATCAGAGAAAAATCAGAGTTGTAGAAATAACTGGAAACTCAAGAGAGCCATGACATTATGTTCTTTACAAGTGTATGTAAACTTTTGACCACAACTGTATGTTGACATTACAGACAGATTTTATATGGTAGATGAAAAGCATTGGGTAGTGCTCAAATTAAGGGAACGCTGACCTGTTGAACACTGTACAAAAGTATTGCCATGTCACTTCATAAACAGCATAAAATTTATATATATGTCAGTTCACCACATGCAGCTGCAGTTGGTCTCAGTATTCTGAAAACATGCCAGAGGACGAACGATGACTGTCCCAAAGGGCGCCTTGAATCATCCAACAGGAGTCTGGTCCTGAGGGGGAAGCAGCTGGAGCTGATAGAGATGAATGCAGCTGTAACTGAGGGAAGCAAAGGTGAGCAGAGCCAACTCTTGCTGGCGTTTCCAATGACTTTCGATCAATTGTGGAAACTGTTAAGCAAGTGGGAAATATTTTGATGCACCTGACAAACATCAGCATTAACCAACTGGCATTAAACTGGTTCTGTGTGGCCTGAGTGTGTTTCCCTCTACATCAGCAACAGTTGGCCACAGCTTCAGTGCCTTAACAAATGAGTTAGAGAGAGTAACCAGCCAGAAGAAATTTTATTTTCCTCTTAAAAAAATGAACAAAATTCTCCCATGTTCTTATGATTTCTGTACACATAAACCTTTTTGTCCCAGTTTTTGTAGTTGTGTCAAAATGAAAACACCATGTGACTAATGGCACAAGAGCTTTGATCATAGCTGATGTTTGAAGAGACCAGAGATCTTCACCCAGTTTGACAGTCTCACATTTACTTGCAACTAAACTTCATAAAAGACCCGCATGAGGTTAGAGGATTACTGATGTTCTCAAACACACACAAAAAAAACACCCTTATGAAGACGTAATCAAAGTCATTTTATTGATGGAATATATTTTCAATCCAGTCAGATTTAACTCATTTAAAATACATGTATATACTGTTAAATACATCTTAATGGTTGTTAACCCTCTATAACTATCAATCGCTTTAAAATGCCCAGTTAAAGCAAAAATATGCAAGTCAGCTTGGTGTTCTTATGTCTAAAGGTCAATATGCATTGCACTGAGGTATATTACACTTTTGTCTTTCCCTCATGGACATTACATGGACAAGCAGATGGAGCTGAGCTGGCAAAGATTCTGTGAAAGTAAAAGAACAGTCTTGATTTAAATGTGCAGAAATAATACAGGAATTTGTAGATAGACAAAGCGCTGTTATTGAATTATTTTACTGTTAAGCTGTGTTCACACAGAATGTGAATTTTAATTTGTTGTGTGATGGAAATACATCCAAAGTGAATTGCAAGATGCAAAAAAATTCTTAAAAGTGCTATGAGGAGAATCTATTACCGGCGAAATAAAGACTCTGCTACCCATGACCACGCCCGGCGACTGTCATAGTCCTGCGTTCCAGCAACCTCAGAAATGGGTGTGACATCATCTCCAACTTATCGGCGTTCCAGTTGAAGTCAGAAAAAAACATCCCAATCTACCAGCACGCCCTGCGTTGTTGTTCACAAATACCACATGAAGAATGTGATTATCACTATGGCAGCATTTTTGTAAATATAAGTCTAACAATACTATGTATACATCTGATCTAGAGCGACACACCCCAGCCAGAAGTGCAAATAAATCGATTATTACAGGAGCTAAATAACTGTTCACACTGGGGGCATCCATCTTCAATCGTCAACTTGGGGGTGGGGAGGTTTCACCGGGTTCCCAGTAGGAAATTCTGACCTCGGGGGACGTTCCAGTTGCAGTTTCCTACTCGGAACCCAGAAATTCCTACTTCTGACTACAACTGGAACGCACCAAAGACGTGACTGAAGCCAAAGCCTGTGTTTGCTGTGATAAATGCAGCTCGGACCTTCCTCAGAATTCTGCATTGCTTTACAACTTCTTTTTTCAACAACTTACAGGATGCAAAGTGACGAGGTAATGTGTCTCTTTCTAGTTACATAGCGGTAGTTTTTGATGTGTGACAACAAGCAATTTTTGGAAAACTTAGTATCGTAGTTGTAGCCGGCTATATATTGCTACTTACAGCCTGATGCTCTAAGACATGTAATATAAATAATAAAATAATATAAATTTGCTCTAGTTCTAATTGTCTTGTTCCCGAAGTTGAGTATCCAGGCCAGTTCAGCCCTGTCCAACCCGACCGGAAGGCTAAGGAATAGCATTTATAGATAACCTATTTTGATGCTATAAAACTCATCTTAAAGTTTGTATTTTGATCAGGCATATATCTAAAAGTGAGACTTTTTTGTAATTACTTAGAAACTCCTCACAGTCTCTTTAAGTAGTATTTGCATGAATATGAAGAACTTTGCTTCTTTTGCAGGAGCTAAATATTTTAAACTTCTTCAAAAGAAGTGAAATTCAGCTTAAGCCATGGCGCAACAGCCAGTCAGCATTGAGAGTAACCTGTGATGAGAATTAACTCATAGACAGAGGAGATATAGACAATGCTGTGTCATCGAACATCCTAAACGGTTACTCTAGAGGTGAGAGACTGAACCAAAAAGAGAAGAAACAGGGAGAGAAAGTGTTTTATGTATGTGGTAAGTTCATCTCATATCAATAAAATTGTTTTCATAGGCTGCATTTTGAACAGTCACCAAGCACAATGGCAGTTAGCACAACTGTGAGTTGACTACTGGAGTGTTTTCTGGCTTACTAGTGGTGCTTTTAATGTGTTTTTCATTAGAGAAAATATGCCAAACCACAAGGAAGAACTAACAGAGCACCCACACAGAATAGTATGGGTAGCAGGGAGGAATGGGTGCGCTTCGCCTGCGTCAAGAATAGATCAGGTTGGAACTGGCAAACTTTCAGCGCACTTTCCGCAGTTTTTTGGCACAAAATTGTCACTGCGCCAACCATAATCTGTCGGCACCTCCCCCTGGTGCACCACCACACCCATCTCGACGCAGCCAGTCAACCAAATTACCAAACTGGCTGTGCAAGGCAGTACGCTGGACGAAGTTGGCACTGCGCGGGGTGTGCCAGGCTCCACGCACCCTGCGCTGCGCCATGAAATTAGTGCCCATTATCTTTATCAAACCAGAAACTCTAAAGCTGAATTTTTACATATTTTAAGAAACAACTGGTGAGACTGAAATCTTTTTCTTAATAAAAAAAAATGTATGAAGGAAATCTGCATGTCCTGTCTGGCTCAAGGAGAATCTGTAAACTTTGCACAAATGTACCCTATGACTCCATTATGTATTATGTACATTATAGAGGTAAACTGTCCAAGGCTTAGTTCATTAGAGTCAATGTTCTGCCCTTGAGTGCAACACTTCTATGACCAATATTGTTCCAAAAAAGATTTCAAGTGTAATCCTAGCTTCAAGCTCGAAATGTGATGTCTGAAGAAGATGGTTGAATGTATTTACCACAAAGTCTGTGATGTTCTTTGCAGTTTTGTCACCTACACTATCACAAATCGAGTGATCGCTTAACTTTTCAACTATTCAGCATTTTAGGTGTAAGAACTTCACACTTGGCAAAAATAGGATTAGTTTCCACAGTGTAAACTTATTAATAGAGTGTGCCTCATTTGTTAAATGTTTGAAGCTCTAATTCTGTGTTTGAACATGCATCTGCAGTAAAGAATGAACTTGCAGGGACAGGGTTTTCACAATTGCTTTATTATGCAAAGCACTAACTGCCGTATAATTAACCATGACTTCTAATGACAAGCAGAACAAAGGGAGACAAAATGTACAATTAATAGTTCTTTCATTGTTAATTAACCTGTCATTTAGCTTCATATTGAACTGAAGTGGCCTTACCGCATTCAAACTGATTGCTAAGTTTTTGTAATTAGAGGACAGCTCCAAAACTTTTTTAACTATATCATCCTGAATAACCTGTGCCAACAACAGGGCAAGGAAAAAATCAAACAAACAATGTGATACAAGAGATGATATGGAAATGATATGGTCTTGTCAAATTGAAATTTGGTATGGAAGATGATTACTATAAATTGTAAAATGTTCAATTCAATTTTAGATTAAAAAAAGTTAACAGTTAACACGGCAAGAAATTAAACTTAACACCAGACCATTACATCCAATTACAGTCATTGTTTTAAATCAAAATACATATACTGCAGAGGGGTTTCTGTCCAGCTGTCATCAATTTGAGCGAATCTGATGTTACCATTAATCGATGGTTTTTCATTTTATGTGACCTCTATGTAATTGACCTGCAGCAGTGTTGTGCCTGCAAGTGTTTAATGAATGACTATTTGAATGAATTGACATCTGTGGTAACATAAGATTAATTTTTAAAGTAAGGCATGAGAATAGTTCATTTTGAAGGCACATTTCCAGAGACACTGAGAGTTTGGGGCTCTGTCTACTGAGTTGTACTGCTCTCTCAAGTGCCCTGAGTATCTTCCAATCATGTGTTGTGCAGAGTCAAATGTATACAACTTTGATGATAAAGCAGAAAGATGAGTTCACAACCAAAATGTTTCACAGAAGAGTTTTTCTCTGGCCTTATGTTTTTAGTTACTACAGGTGTGACAGAGCAGGAGCTCTCAATTCCTCAAGTCTGGACAGTAAAACCACTTTTGCCATATTTGCTAGAATCTGGTTTTGTTTTATACAATAAGGTCAACAGAAGACTTTGTTAATTAAAGAAGAGAAAAGGTAATAAGTCATTTATATCTTTGCACTTGCCTGCAGCTCAGTGGTAAGAAACCTCTAGGCTGAGGTATCAAAAAATTAACTAAAAATGCTCAGAGTGCAAATCTCCTCTGAAGCATTTATGGTCAGTGGCCCCTGTGTTGAATGAGCATGAACTTCTGATATAGACTGAAATCCAGAATAACAAATCAGATCTGGATCTTGATCCAGATCCAGACTTTACCTTTGACCCTTTTCCATTAGCCCTACTCTCCTCTACTCCACTCTACCCGGCTCTACTCTACTCGCCTTTTGCTGCTTTTCCATTATCCCCAGACTCCTGCCCAACAGCTGAGTGGCACTGCAGTGACGTCATTTTGAGTGCGACACAACAACCTGTGGCTTTTGGTCACAAACCGAGTAAAAAAGGAAAGCAGAAGAAGGCAGGTGGCAAGAAGAAATACCCCTTGAGAAGCACAGGAGAGTTTTGGAAGCTATCCAACAGAATGAAGCCGAGGACGAGAGCAATCGAGCAGCAAAGAAAAAAAGGGCAAGCTAATGGTAGCTACCTCTAGCATGCTAGGTCGTCGCGCTTATGACTCATCGATGACGACATTGTCTGACCAATCAGTAGCCGGCAGTTGGTAACGTCATCTTTTAGTCATCCAGGCCGGTGGAGACACACTGCCAATCGAGTAGGGCCGAGTAGAGTAGGGCCAAGGTGTGCTAGTGGAAAAGGGCCATTTGACTTTGCATCGACCTACGTGACAAATTCATTACAAATTTCTAGAATGCAGATCCACGATTTGGATCAACACCAAAATGTTCTTCCTTGTTCAATGACCAACATTCCCTGATATTTTTGTCACAATACATTTACAATTTTTTGAGGTTCTTTGCACACAATCAGACAGTCAAACACTAGCAAAATACCATTGAGGACATAAATAATACAGGACCATGCAACAAAAAGGTATGAGTTTGTGATACATCTACATACCTAAAAAGTTCTTTCATGGTATTTGGATTATGTGATCATTGTCCATGTTGTGTTTTCCTTTAAAGATATTTTTCTTGTTACTTTCAAAAACCTCAAAATTAGCTTTTTTTAGAGTCATCATCAAATCCTTTGTTTCAAAGTTAATACGGTAGCAGTACCCACAGAGTTTGACTGCTTTTTGAACTGCCAGTGAGCAACAATCCTTTGAAAAGAACAGAAGATGTTTCTCATAGGCCTCAAGCAGTCAGGCTTTTAGATCTGCAAGTGTATAAAGTTTTTTTTTTTTTCACTGGGGCTCCCACAGTCACATAAAAGCCATTTGCAAGACCCTCATGGATATTTTTAAATGCCATTCTGCTGCTTCGTCACTAATTTCATCGAGACATTACTGAACCCTGTTTGGAGACTTGGCTACCATAATTCGAAGTCCTTTTTCTGTTCCTGCACTTATTGTTTGATTTGTGATTTGGTTTATGAACCTGCAGAGGCTTTAATGGAAAAGCCACACACTCTCTGATCCCCATTATCTACCTTCTGCGGCACAGAGAGGCAGATAAGAGGAGGAGGAGGAGGAGAGGAAGAGTGGAAAAAGGCTAAAAACGAGGACCATGTCATAACCCTCATTATCAAATCCCATCATTGGGGGCAGAGACAGAGTGAGGAGGAGGAAGATAAGGGAGAAGGGTTGTGTTTGTAAATCGAACCAGAGAGAAAATAGTGGGATGTTAATGACAAACTGAGTTGAGGAAAGAACACAGAAGGAGAGATTTGCCAACAAAAAGCGAGTGAGGGTCACCCATGGAGCGAGAGATAATAGTAGGAGCAGGCCGGGGCTCTGATGTGCGTGTGTGTGTGTTTGGGGTGGGGGGGATAACAGAGCCTGGTCAGCCTTCATAAGCCATTGATTTACACAATCACAGTCACCACCTAATATTTCATCCCTGCTACATTTGCAATCTCCCATCCACTGAGGCCATGAGCCATTACCGATGGCCAAGATCACAGCATGGCGGCCCCCTCGGAGTAATGAGATAGAGAGAGGTGGAAAGTGAGAGACAAGGCAGGCAGGAAGATGGTGGAGGGGGAGGAGAGAGAGTAGAGGACAAAAAAGAGGCATAATGGAAGAGAAGAGGAGGATGAGTATGAGGGTGGATGAAGGTTTCTCAATGTGCTATTATGGAGCATGAAAATGGAGAAAATCAGAGATGGGCAGAGAGTGAGTGATTGAGGGGGGGGGGGCAGGTAGAATGAGAGATATGGAAGGGTGATTGCTTTCCCCTAATTATGTCCCTTTTCAGTGACGGGGAGATGGATATAAAGCTTATTCCACCTGCCCTCCTTCACATTCCCGTTTCTTTTCCTCAAAGCCTCGGCTCATTTTCTTTATCCCCTTTCACATTGAGCATGTCACAGGCTGTTTTCATGACACTGAAATGAACAGATGGCAAAATCCACCTGTACAAAAGAGACATTTTGTGGTTGCTATCACTGTGACAATAACCCCTGGACCACCCGTGCAATGTACTTTGAATCTTTTCTGTCAAAGGCAGAGCTCAATATCTGTCTGCCAGGCTGGGTCTACTTGTATCTGTCCATTAATCGGAGTCTCTTTGATACTTGTTTTATATACAAGCTTAAAATTGGATGACTGTTTAAACCCACCGTACTTCACCCAAGCTTTCGGCTGGTCAGATACATCTGAAATTCAAATGATTGCACAATGCTGAGCATGTAGAAAAGGTGATACTTCTTTAATGCATAGCATTAAAGGCTAGCAGAATGGCTATATTTAGATGTTAGATATCACATATGCAAAAGTGCACCAATCTGCTTCATTTGTATGCTTCAATAAAATATGGATTATAATCTAACCACCATACATTAACAGCCACATAATTAGGCTCTTTCTTATCAAAAGCATATTATATTGTAACTTCTTGCTATAGATGAAAGTCCTAATTATTCTGGACTGATTTTACTTGATTAAGTCTTTCTCTCCGTACCCTCAGAAATCACACAATCTCATTGAAGGGGTAATTTCCAACTTCAAAAGCAAAGCAAATCAGAACACAAAAGACTAGCTGTAGCCATGAACCAGCATGTTGTACATTAAATGACCCCAAACTGTCAACAAAGTTGAATTTTTGTCCCCTTCTATGGCAAGAAAAGCCATAAACAGCACTGTTTCAGTTTGGAAGAGTCGGGTTTTAATGGGACTTAAACACAGACTGTAGAAGAACTTAGACCAATTCAGATTGACCGTAGCCGTTTTTTAATAAGAGGCGCTTTGGAAGACAATCTATGGCAGTCATCATTTTTAAAAGACAACCTCAATCCAACTATGGATCATGCTGCTAACAGGCAAACAGACTGAGATCAGGAGAGAAAAATAGTGACACCGGGTGGGTTAGTGGTCACGTCAGCCGTAACTTTGCATCAACTTAAAATTTTCTGTAAAAACAGGATTGATTAGATGGATCACAGATTGGCTCTTTATATGAACAGGATTGTCCGCTTGGGTTTGATTTTTGCACAGCATCAGTGCTTTTTTCTCTCTATCATCTCAACGTGCACCTTGGATATGTGGTATGTGTTTGTTCACAGGACTTCTCCACCAAAGAATGCCAAAGAATATGTTCAATAAAAACACGCAATGATGGAAAAAAACTGTCAACAGTGGGGAAGCGTTTGACAAAACTACTTGTGCATTGGGATAGGAATTGAGAAGATTTTATTGATACCAGTGCTATTAACAATCCTGCTAATCGATCCAATTCTTTAACGATTCCCTTATTGATTCGTGCAGATTTTCCATGTGGGAAAATGTTGGTCTGTAAATTTTTAGTGGCAACAATGTCAAACACACGTAGAAAACTGCTTCTTCAAGTTTCTGGCCTTTACAATAACTTAAGGTTGTGCAGTAGGCACCTTGTCTAAAAAATTAAGTCACAATTCTGACCACTTCTGATCCTTGTCAGTTGAAGGAATTGATAAGAGAACTGACTTGCAAAATGACTCATGATATTGATACTTAGATGGAGCTGTTAATCAGTAGCTCACAGATTAATGAAATTACTCATTGTACAAAAGAAAAACAATGAGAGCTTCCTCTAATTCTTCCTCCACACCTACCGTTAAACAGTAAAGCAAAGTCTAATTACATTAATATACAAACTATGGTTACCAGGCATCACATTAAAACAAAATTATCAATACTTTAGTTCTTCTTTCTTCATTCCTCCCCCCTATTCAGAGATGTGTCACATTGAACAAAAACTGGAAGACAAAACAAACCATATTCAGCAAAGGAAATATAAACACCCAGCGATCTTAGTGCTTCCAAGCTGGCTACAGTTGCTGCATAGGGTTAAAAGGACCTCTTTCACAATACATGTAATTTTGCCCACAGCCCAATTTTTTGTTTATTGTGTGGTATTTGTAGTACACCCAGAGACTCCAGAGAATATACCTTTAGAAAATCCAAAAGTCATCCAGGGCCTGTACTATGACCTATTTTATGATCATTGCCATAGGTGTGAGCCAGGGTGCACACTTTACCCCAAAACTTACTCAAACACAAATAATAAATCATCAAATTGGCTCAAATCACCTTCACTGAAGTCTGATGCATCTTTTGAAATCATGTGTAAAGCTAAGTATTACAATTGAAAGAAGTTATTGAATTTTAACTGGGAAAAAAATAGTTTTTTTTTATGATTTTTTCAACAAATTCAATTCTTTAGAGATGGGTCTGACCAACTTACAGTTGCTGTACCGCTAAAATACTTACAAATTATTTGGCCACATAGATATTCTCAAAGTGGGAAAAAAATCATCAAATTCTGAGACCGGTAAAGTTGTTCAATTAACAGGTTGGGTTACTGTGGAAGAATCAGGATACTGTTCCATGTCTTGTATTATATCAAGGGTAATGTTTTATTTCATGCAATTTGCAGCAAATGAATGTTAACTTCAATTTAGTATTGTGCATTCAATTGAATTATATTTTTTTTCAAAATGTTTTTCATTTAAAACAGAAAAGGTATGCAGGGCCTGTAATTCCTCTTTTTTAAAATATCATCCAACGCAATACTAATCAACACTGCAATACATGCTATATATTTCAAATGAATAAATGGGATAGTGGTGCATCTCCTTGTATGATAGAGTAGTACGTTCAAGCTGAGGCAATATGCTATTGTTGACCTTCACGCTTGTGGTCAAGACGAGTTTAGTCAGTTCTGCCATTCTGTAAGAATTGTTGTCCAAGCAACATATGTCCCTAGCTAGCTAGTATCAATTTGTCATTTGAGTATAAACAACATATATTCTGCTGCAAGTGTTATATTCAGCAGATTTCTTTTTAAGTATAGCTGTTCATATACAGTGTCTTCTGTTACCACAATTTAGTTCGCACACATGTACATTTTATGAAAAAATTGTGCATCTAGTACAATACTAAGTGGTATCCATACCTATAACTATACCTTTTTGTTGTTAGTGTATTTTCCAGGTTTGTTTCCCTGAGAATACCAATATATATTTAAATCCTCCAGATAA
Source organism: Scarus forsteni (assembly GCA_036419115.1). NCBI lineage: Eukaryota > Metazoa > Chordata > Actinopteri > Labriformes > Labridae > Scarus > Scarus forsteni. The sequence goes on from JAZDUH010000098.1 coordinate 42,073,073, forward strand.
TTTATTTTCATATTGTATGAAGTTAAAATGGACGGGGTTTGTATTATACCCGATTGCAAAACCAGGTTCAAAGATAAAGGGAAGAACTTAAAATATGGAAGGAGTCTAGATTCTCCCAGTAACAACTGGTTAAAGCAGGTGCTTAGTAAAGAAGGATTGAATGTTGAGAGTGGAGGTAAGCTGTGTCTAAAATGCTGCATGAGATATCTTAGAAAAAGGCCACGCCCTGACTCAAAAGAAGACACTCACAGTGACAATGAATCCACAGGCATCTGTGATTCATTTAAGATTGAGGACAGCCCCACTAATCCTGGAACTAACCGATCTGTTATACCTCTTATCCAAATCAAAGATTTGAAGTATGCTTCCTCTTCACATCGTAAGTGTTCTTTGTGTTTAGAGTACAATGACAACTGTATAACCATTCCTAAGTCTGTTCGTCACTCTCTTGTCATTGAATGTTCACTTTGGTGCCCGCCTGATGCTCGTATTTGTTCTGAACACCTCATTGGGAGTTTTCTACACCCTGACACAAAGATAAATATGCACAGTCGTATTCCTCTGGAAAGTAAACTGAATGAATCTATTTCTCCAGTTGTTATTAATGATTTGCTTGAAATTGTACATGAAGTATCCAAACATGAGACATCACCCAAACTGAAGTTTGAAACCTTGTCAGATTCTGACTGCCATGCATGGACTGGCTGGACATTGGTGCAATTTAAGAACATGTATGACATGTGTGAATCTGATCTTGTTTCAGGTTCAAGTGATAGTTCCAGAGCAATAGATTTGCTTCTTTACTTTAGGGCAAAACTGAAAACAAACCTTTCATGGAATCAAATGACCATGCTTACTAATCTTTCCCAAGCTACACTGTCAAGATATTTTCATACAATTGCAGATATTTTGAACACAATAGTTGTTCCCAAATACCTTGGCACAAATCATATTTCACGCCACGATGCCATAACTCACAACACTGTCTTTACTAAAGCTTTTTATGGTGACCAGGTCACTCTTATCTTAGATGGTACATATATCTACCTCAACAAATGCAGTGATCATCAGTTTCAAAGGGCATCTTGCAGAGGACAGAAAAAACGAAATTACCTAAAATTCATGTCAGTTGTACTGCCTGATGGATATGTTTTAGACACTATTGGCCCCTACCATGGTAACGTAAATGATGCAACAATAACTCGGCTCATCATGGAAAAGATTGAAATATTGAAATCTTGGTTAGAAGCAAATGACAATATGATTGTAGATTGCGGTTTCAGGGATGCCTTAGATCTTGCTAAGTTGGGGAATGATGCTAGAATGCCGTCATTTTTACCAACTGGTAAATCCCAATTGGATTCCTCAACAGCCAATAGTGATCGTTGCTGTACCAAAACAAGATGGATAGTAGAGTCTTACCACGGGCGTTTAAAGAAGTGGATGTTGTTTAAGGAACAACTTACCTCAAATTATTTTGTTGAGGTCATTGGCAAATTAGTGCGCATAGTAACTGCATGTCCCAATGCCTTCAGAGGACCGATATATGTTTCAGATCCAGATCGAGAGGAACGAGATACTAAGATGGCTCAGAGTATGCTTTCACTTTTAAAAAAAGACAATGTTTTGGCAAAACGAGTTGCAGAAGACCCAAATATGTCACATAGAGCTTGTAGTGAATGGCAGAAGCTTGAAGCATCTGATATCTCGTTCCGTCATGTGGATCTGGAATACCTTGAGACCATAACATGCGGTACATACCAAATCAAACAGTCCCCTGGCTACATTGCTGAGCATCAAAAAAATGATGGTGACTATGAGATTTGGGTTTACCAGCATGATGCTGATCTCATTAGGGGACAGATTCATTCTCGTCACAGATCTCAAATAAAATACAATGTTTGGATTCAATTTGACAAGAATGCATCAGATGATCCTGTGAAGGCATATTATTGTCTCTCTGGAAAGAGAACCTCTGGCATGTGTGCACATGTTGCATCTGTAATCTATTATTTGGGATATTATAAACATTTTCAAAATCAGAAACCCCTCCAACCATACACAAGCAAATTCAAAGACTCCATTCTATGAAATAACCAGCCAATCATACATCTTATGGATTTCTCAGATCCCCTTTCCCTCACTATAGTTCCAGTCTACAAATTAAAATTGTAGACTAATAATAATTTGTAAGTATTTTAGCGGTACAGCAACTGTAAGTTGGTCAGACCCATCTCTAAAGAATTGAATTTGTTGAAAAAAATCATTTAAAAAAATATTTTTTTCCAGTTAAAATTCAATAACTTCTTTCAGTTGTAATACTTAGCTTTACATTTGATTTCAAAAGATGCACCAGACTTCAGTGAAGGTGATTTGAGCCAATTTGATGATTTATTATTTGTGTTTGAGTAAGTTTTGGGGTAAAGTGTGCACCCTGGCTCACACCTATGGCAATGATCATAAAATAGGTCATAGTACAGGCCCTGGATGACTTTTGGATTTTCTAAAGGTATATTCTTGGGAGTCTCTGGGTGTACTACAAATACCACACAATAAACAAAAAATTGGGCTGTGGGCAAAATTACATGTATTGTGAAAGAGGTCCTTTGGGAAGAAGAGGCAATGGTTATTAACTGACTAGTAAGTAATATCATAGGACAACATCATAAGGATATTATCATTGTAAAAACAACAAAAGGGGACACAACAATGTGCACAAAATATACCATTAATAAGTAGATTAAAGAAGTACGTAGCTCACTTAAGCAAAGAAAAAATGGACCATTTGTCTCCATGTAATTTCAAATGGACTACTGTTAGTGTAAGAATACAGAGCGAAATTGAACTTGGTATATGGAAGGAACATGTAAGCTGCAGACAAAATGCAAGATGCAGACTATTTTAACATTTTATGTAGCAAGCTGGCATCGGACCATCAAATAAAAAAAACAACAACAGACATTGTCCTTTCAAAGGGGTACAAAGAGGTAGAGTCTTATCAAGCATATGGAAATAATTACAAAAGAAGAGAAAAAAGTAGAACAACATTACAAGTACATCACATTACTACGACGGCGTATTAGGGCCACTTGAAGAAATAAAAAAATAAATGAAAACTCGAAAATCTTCGAGAAAAAACTCGAAATTTTTGAGTTTATAAAGTCACAAATTTATGACTTAAAAAAGTCGTACATTTGTGACTTTATAAAGTTGCAAATTTGTGACTTTATAAACTCGAAAATTTGATATAAACTCATATTTTGGGTCAATTAATCAACATAGTTCCCAACCCGGCCCTTCATTTTAACCAGTGTGACAAAGACTGTGAGCTACAACCTAGTTTTCATCCAAACGCGCTTCTTTTGAGCCAGAAAGCTTCACTTTGTCTCAATGAACTGCCGGTGATGGCTGGCTCGCCAGGGACCGATGGCAAATTACCACATTGGAGTAATAGTGTGAAAGGAAATTCAGTAACTTAACCATAAGGACGTATAACTATAATCACAGCACACATAAATGACCATAGGTTGTTCATAGTACATGTCATAGCTTCTTAAGATTTAGGTTATTTAAGAAATAGTTTTAATGCCATTTGTTTTTTTAATTATTATTGTTGACATACTGTACTGTGTATTTATTAATGACTTTAAAAACTGCAATAACTTTACTGTTGTTGACTGTAGTTGCACCAAAGCCACTAGCCAAAGCCAGTTTATAATACAGCTCTGCGCGAGATGAATATGTTTAAATTCAATCATATAGCTTTTACAAAGAAAAGTATATTCATAAATAGGTAATGAATATCAGAACTATATATATATATATATATATATATATATATATATATATATATATATATATATACATATATATATATATATATATTCAGCCACTTCAGTCAACAATAGTACAGTAATTACAGTTTTTACAGTCATTATTTAAAAAAGTGATAGTTATAGATTAAATTACAAACTATTTCTATCAAAATCAGAGCTGTAAACTGCAGAGATGTGTTATTTGGTTTTGGTGCCTCTACAGTCAACAACAGTAAAGTTATTACAGTTGTCATTGCCTGTTAATGAAATTATGTCAATAATAAAAAAAAAAATTACATAGGCTAAATTACCTTAAAACCTGTATCTCTTCAATAAGTACTGTAGTATTAACTAGAAGAGATGCTCGATCATCAGGCTGGGTTTGGTGTTTCTACTGTCAACAACAGCACAGTTATTAAAGTTTTTATAGTCATGTTGATAGCTTCTGTTGTATAGCTGTTGTATAAGCTAGAGGAAATGTTAGATCATTAGTATGAGTTTGGTGTCAGTACAGTCTGCAATAATAAAGTTACTACAGTAATTATTGTCATTTAACTACAAAACAGAATTTAAATCAAATCAAAAGCTTTTTTTCTAAAGTAAGAGCTGTACTTTAAGATAGAGGGGGGTCATCATTCTTGTTTTATTATCATTTCCTTGGTAGATTTCATAACTTTGACTGCTTTATTTTCAATCCAAAAATCCAGTGAAATATCTTAATTTACAATTCTTAAAAAACTATGACATGTTCTCTGAACAACCTACAGTTATTAATGTGTGCTGTGATTTTGAAGACATTATGGTGAAGTTATTCAATTTCCATTCCATCGGTCCCTAAGCCGGCGAGCCAGCAATCAGTGGCAGCTCACTGGGACAAAGTGAAGCTTTCTGGCTTATTTGGGGGAAAACGAGGTTGTAGCTCACAGTCTTCATCAGAATTACTAAAATGAAGGGTCGGGTTTGGAACTACGTTGTTTTATTGATGAGTTATTGACCCGAAATATGAGTTTATATCAAATTTTCGAATTTATAAAGTCACAAATTTGCAACTTTATAAAGTCGTAAAATTGCGACTTTATAAAGTCATAAATAGATTTTCGAGTTTTCATTTATTTTTTTATTTCTTCAAGTGGCCCTAATACGCCGTCGTACATTACAGAGTGATGACAGGGCAGACAGTTGACTTGTCATATGGTACAGTTACAGTTGCATGAAAAAGTATGTCAACCCTTTGGTACTACTTGGATTTCTGCTTAAATTGGTCATAAATATGTTCTGATCTTCATCTAAGTCAAATCGCTAGACAAACACAGCCAATCAATGTGATTAGATAGGATGTGTTGGTTAAAGCTGCCCTGCCCAATAAAAAACACACCAGTTGTGAGTTTGTTGTTCCCAAGAGACACTGAACCACGCCTCACACAGAAGAGCTCTCAGAAGATCTACTATCAAGAATTGTTGACTTGCATGAAGCTGGAAACGGTTACAACAGTATCTCTAAAAACCTTGATGATGTCCACGGTAAGACGGGCTGTCTACAAATGTTGATATTCAGCGCTGATGCTACTCTGCCAAGATGTGGTCGTCCTGTAAAGATGACTGTGAGAGCACAGCGCAGAATGCTCAGTGAGGTGAAGAGATACCTAGAGTGTCGTCTGAAGACTTACAGAAATCCCTGGCACATGCTACCATTATTGTTGACAAATCTACAATACGTGAAACATTACACAATAATGGATTTCATGGGAGGACACAACCAAGGAAGCCATTGCTGTCCAAAAAAACATTGCTGCATGTCTGAAGTTTGCCCAGGAGCACCTGGGTGTTCCACAGCACTACTGGCAAAATATTCTGTGGACAGATGAAACCAAAATTGCGTTGTTTGGAAGGAACACACAATGCTATGTGTGGAGAAGAAAGGCACAGCACACCAACATCAAAACCTTATCACCACTGTAAGGTGGAGGGAGCATTATGGTTTGGGGCTGCTTTGCTGCCTCGGGGCCTGGGCGGATTGCTGTCATCGACGGAAAAATGAATTCCCAAGTTTATCAAGACATTTTGCAGGAAACATTAGGACCATCTGTCCGCCAACTGAAGCGCAACAGAGAATGGGTGATGCAACAGGACAACGACCCAGAGCATTGAACTAAAGCAACAATGGAATGGCTGACCTCAACCGGACTGAAATGCTGTGGCATGACCTCAAAAGAACGATTCACACTAGATATCCCAGGAATATTGCTGACCTGAAACAGTTTAATACAGAAGAATGGTCCAAAATTCTTCCTGACCGTTGTGCAGGTCTGATCTACAACTACAGGAAACATTTGGTTGAAGTTATTGCTGCCAAAAAAGGGTCAACCAGTTATTAAATCCAAAGGTTCACAGACTATTTCAGCCCTGCACTGTGACTGTTTACATATTGTGTTGAATAAAAACCTAAAAACTTATAATTTTTTGTGTGGTATTAGTTCAAGTAGACTGTGTTTGTCTAGGGATTTGACTTAGATGAAGGTCAGAACATATTTTATGACCAATTTAAGCAGGAATCCAAGTAATCCCAAAGGGTTCACATACTTTTTCATGCAACTGTATGCTGACAGAACTGAAAGATGCAGGTGCATATTTGATACTGTTAGCATTCATCCATTCATCTACTTGGATTAACCATGTTTAGAGGGTGAACAGTGCCCACAGTTTCAATAAAAAAATTGGAACAAATTGGAGAGATATGTTCTTGCCTGGAAACCAATAACACACTTACAGCAGCCCTGTGCACCACACAGAACTGCAGAGATGAACTGCAAAGTCCTCAGAAGGGAAAGCCCCTCCGAACGTGCCCTGAATGAGTGGCAGGGCGCTCTGAACACGACTCCGTCTTGCCATCGCTGCAGGAGCAGTGGAACCTGAGCGAAGGGTTCTGATAGGCCCAGTGGGGAGGAGATTGCTCTGTCCCTGATTGGATGATTAGGGGCTGCGGGGGCTCAAATCAGCCGTTTTCAGGATGAGAGTGGTTTGGTTAAGTGGATTGGCACTGTGTGTGCTCAGTGTGTGCTCTTTGTGTGTGTTTGTACCTGTGTGTATTTGAGCTGTGTGTCAATTTCTGTGCTATGTGCAAGCTTGTGTATTTGTGTGTTTTTCCTCATGTGTTCAGAGAAAGGTGAGTCCAGTTCAATAAGTAAGGCAGATTTAGAAAGGCAAGGAGTAGGTGACCGTGGGGACTGAAAACTCAACAAAGGAAGGGTGAGGACATAAGCTGGACTCTCCAGCTGGCTTATTGCATTTAGAAATACGAAATGGAGAAAAAGAAAGGTGGTAACAATAGATTCTGTGTATGTGTGAGTGTGTGTCTGTAATTGATTATGGGTTTGACAGCAAATGGATCTATATAACAATGTCGGGAGCTGGAAATTAAGCAAAAAAATACCTGAAAGCCCCTCCCCCTCAAAAAAAGAGAAAGAAAAAAAAAAGAAGGTTAGGGAAGATAAGTACAGATGCAGGAACAAAGAGCAAAGCTATTTTAGTCAGCTGGGTACCCATGACAACTGAGAAATATGTATGTGTGTTTGTGTGTCTTTCTGCAGGCTCGTTCAATCTTCCATTCACTTTCTTCAACTCTGACTGCTGTCATTTCTGATTGCAGGATATGATATTACATTTAAGGCATTACTTTTTTGCCTTTTATTAAGTTGTGATTCCAATAAAATTAAAGTGAATCAGCAATTATTGCTCTCTCATCTAAAAACCTATAGGTACTATAACACCAGTGTCAGCTGAAATCTGGCACACTCGTAACCATTTTATGATATTTTTTGATCAACAGTGAGAGAGAAAGGCCATACATAAGACAAATACTGACAGATTTAACCATTTCACTGAAAAAACTGATCTATTTTTTTAATTAATGAATGGAAAACCTCAACCCTTTCCAACATAATCTAATTGATTACATTTTTTTTTCAGGGCAGCTTGGGCAATCAGAGTATTTATGCTGTAATGATATCTGAGTATTTTATACATATCACAAAGAGATCAATCACAAACAACATTTTCACATCCGAAATATTCACTAGTTGGCTATAATTAGACAGTAATACAAGTATTCAAACAACAACAGCATACAACAAGAACTGCAATAGATACATTTATTTGTACAAAGTATTGATGTAAATTGACAACGATTGCTGTGAACTCCATGTTACTGTTTATTTAAAACAGTAAAAAGGTTAAGTATCTCGCCGTTTCTCTCATAGAAAGTAGATAATTTTGAACTAACCTGCTTGATTTCCTTTTGATATTTAAAAAACACAGTTTGTTTTGGACTTTACGTTGCTGTCAAAACTTGTTCAGCAAAATTAATTTGTTTTTGGTTCCATTCAAGCCAAGAAGACTCATTTTGCAGTGGACAAAAAAACTTTCTAAACATAAATAACTGTCATTTATGATCATGACCAAGATACCACTGAACACTATTTAGCTTACCAATTAGGCCAATCTAGAACCCTGCTGCCCTGGAAAGTATGCTCATTTGTACAGATTATCATGATGAGCATGGATTATTTCATGATTTTCTCACAGCAGAGTTTGTTTGTACCCACAGCCTTTCAGTAGATAATACTCAAAAGAACTTTACTTTTAGGTCGATATCAATATGTCATCCCTCCTGTGTCGTAGATAACTGCTATAAAGTGCATGTGTCCACTGAGCAGATTCTGCTGGACATGTCTGTCAGTGCTCAGTGGTTCTCTAATGTGTGTTTCTCAATCCCAATTTAATTTGAAAATTTGGCCAAGGACAAACTGCCATATGAGATTGATCAAGACATTCTTGCGGAAATGGCTGTCAGGACAATGCTAGACATAGAGAAAAAGCAAAGGCTTGATATACATTTCCTTACAACAAAGGCTTCCATTTAGTCCCAGGAATTATTGCCTGCTGCCTCAGATCTATCAGCGGCCCCAGGGGCTGGTACTTCTCATTGTAAAGAAATATTCCATTGTATCGTTATGCTGCAGATAAGTTCTAATTATTCCATTCTGATTATATTTGATTAAGTCATTCTTCTCACACTCTCAGAAATCACACAATCTCATTGAAGGAGTAATTTCCTACTTAAAAAGCTAATTAAGCCAATCAGAGCACAAAGGACCGGCTCTCACCATGACCCAGCATGCATGACTATTAATTATCTGAAATTGCTTACAAAGTTTTAATTTTCTTGTCTTCTCTTTTTAGTGTGCTTCATTGATAGGTGGCCTAGTAATGGCTTTCATTAAGTCCAGCATGAGGTCTGTATTATACTATAAAACTTTGAGTAAATAGCAGTGGCCCAGTTATGTATTGCAACTCATTGTGAGATAACAAAGTACACTGTATATATAATTAAAGATAAACTAAAACAAATTGAAACAGTAGATACGTGTAGATGGATATACTCATTCTTTTACTTTGTTTGCTCCTGCTTTTTCTGATAAAACCTGTTAACTTTTGGAAATGTTTGTTTACCAAATAGCTCTCCTCACATTGCTTTTTGTGTGCTTAGCCAAATAAATCAAACATCACATCCTGGTGGAGTTAATTTAAATGTCTTGAACTTGTAAATGCACTGGGAAAGGTCTGGTATGAGGGTCATAGGTCAATCATACCTTTCTTGTATCTAGCTTTATTTTTGTCTCAGTTTTAAAGAACAATAACACTGTATTAAAAGGGATAACATTTTTATTGATTTCATGGCAAACTGTAAGGGAAAAGTAGCTTTCTACATTTGTGCAGCATTCATGTCTACATCACAAATACTATGATTTTTATTCCATCACCTCTCCCAAAATGCATCTGTTCATCTGTTGAGTCTCAGTTAGCAGACAGAAGTTGTTTCTTCCTGGTTCCCTTCAGGTGTTCATGACTAAAAATGACAGACATTTCCTTGTGATTTTTATTCAATAACCCCAATTACGTTTTCTAAAGTTTACAACATCATCACAGATTTAAAGAAGTAAAACTCGGTCAGAAAAATCAAGCAACTTTAAAAGGACAATTTTTTGAATGGAGGTCTCATCAATGAATTGTGATGAATCTCCAGAAGTCAGGGAAAAGGATCTATTAAAGCTGTGAGGTTATGTCATAAAATCAAGTACAGGAAAGGCTTAGGGCTCTAATTTCCTGGCGCAGCGCAGGGGGCGCAAGCCTGGCGCACCCCGCGCAGTGTTAATTTCGTGCGGCGCACCGCCGTGCACTGCCAATTTGACAATTTGGTAGACCGTATGCGCAGAGATGGGGGTGACGGCGCACCGGTGGGAGTTGAAGGCGCACCAGGGGGATGTGTCGGCAGATTCGAGCGGCGCAGTGACAATTTCGTGCCAAAAAACTGTGCGGAAGGTGCGCTGAAAGCTTGCCAGCTCCAACCTGGTCTATCTTCGGCGCAGGGCGGAGCGCACCCTCCGCAGCTGTAATTTGGTGACAAGCGCACATGTGCGCATGCCTCAGAGCCAGGTTTCCAGAGTGTCAGGCACATTTTAATGCAATAAACAATCACAGCAATCACTATTTAATGTAACCGTCTGAACCAGCATATACATTTGTATCTATATTAACTGTCCCGTCACATCTGATGTCGGATTAAAGCCGTTTGTCATAATGGAAACTTAACCTGATGGCAGCTGGAAATTTGATGCAAATCTTACAAGTCAACAATAAACAGCCTTAACATCTGATACTGAGTAAATATCTGGCTTCTCTCATTTCATTAAATTCAAAGAAAAGAGGGAGAAAAAAGACGAAGAAAAAGGAGAGAAAATAAATGTCTGTCACTCAGGATTTACCCGTGATTTCCCATATTCCTCTATTTTAGTCTTTGTTTTAACGTGATCTAAAAAGATGGAGTACATCATTGCAAGGAGGATGAGGAGGAGAGTATACAGTATATCACTAAAGGCTCTGCTATTTGGCGATGACAAACCAGGAGTGCAGGTGGATCACAAGTATTATGAATGGAGAAAAAAGACGAAGAAAAAGGAGAGAAAATAAATGTCTGTCACTCAGGATTTACCCGTGATTTCCCATATTCCTCTATTTTAGTTCATTTGATTGGCGAAGACAACGATCGGCTGTGTTAATCGCACTCACGTCTATTCTCCTCCCACTCTGACATTTGCGCGGAGAGGCAGAGACGTGGGCGTGGACGTGCTCCTCTGCGCCCCCTCTGCGCCATGAGTGCGCCTCTCTTGGCACTGCAGGAAACTTGCAAAGTGCACAGGTCACACCCAGTCCGCGCGGTGAAGGCCGGCGCAGGCAGGTGCGCCTGCGCTTGCGCCTGGTCTACGAAATTAGAGCCCCTAGTGTTAGAGCGGTGACCGCATGAGGACAGTGTTGCTCAGCAACGGTCACATTGACACCAAGAGATATTTTGTTCTCTGGGTTTTATGTGTGAAATTGCAAATATTTGTTATCTCCTTTAGTTTAAATGCAGAATAAAGGAGACAAGATGGCAAAAATGACTGTCTAGTTCGACTCTTCGCATGGTTTCTGTTTGAAAGGCAATAATGTACAGCTTCTTCTTTTAGGTTTTGACCTTACTCAGGGTGTTAGGTCTGACACAAAACAAAGGATGAGGAGGTATATTTTCTTCATCCAACTTGTTCTCCAGTAGGATGTAGCTATGGTGGCATTCAGTTTTGTTGTGCAGTCTGTAATCAGCAAATAAAAAAAATGGGTTTGCTTGCTGCTTAACAGAGGGTTTTTTCTTGCCACCATGATGGAGGGATTCATGATTGGCTATATGGATTCATGTTGGGTTTTGGATGTATATATTTGTATGTATATGAATATGTGTATCTTTATATATATATATTAGGGGTGCAACGATACACAAAATTCACGGTTCGGTTCAGTTCGATACGTTTCTGTCATAGTTCGATACATTTTCGATACAAAATATGAGAAATTTCAATGCCTTTTTTACTTGTGGTTTATTAAACTAACCAACATTTGTTTTAACTCAGAGTATATTTTCATTATGTGACGAGGGTAGTTATGACCCAGAAGCAAGCAGATAAAAGATGAGCAATGAACAGTCTTTATTTAACACCAAGTTCAGAAACAGTTCAGAGCGGGGTGTGAACCCGCGACCAGGAGATTTGCAGACGGGTGCTCTCCCAACTGAGCTAACCTGGAGATGTTCAGATGATGGCTCACTCATACCCATTTTCCACCAAGCTGGTTCCAGGGCTGGTGCTAGTGCTGGTGCTAGAGCCAGTTTGCAGTTGGTTCAACTGCGAACCTGTTTAGAACCGTTTGCTTTTCCACAAACGGGTGCCGGCCAGAGGGCTACGTCATCACGTCAATGTATACGTCTGTATACGTCACGCTAGTTTCCCATAACAACTAGCGCCGAATTCAATTGCCACTACAAAGATGGAGGACTACGTTGCGGTTCAAGTTTGGCTGTTAGCTTTTCGAGCCTTCCTTTGTAGAGCAAAAGTTGGCGATCCAGCAAGTTAATGCTACTCGACGATTATGCAACGAACAGCGATCACGCTTGAGAAGACGAAGGTAAGAATGCTTCCGTGTTTTTCCTCTGCTTTGGTGCTTCCGTGTTTTCACCCGCCCCCACCCCCTGATGTAAGCCGTAGCCCCCGACGTAAAGTGGTTCTTTCTGCTGGCCCAGCAAAGAGTTGGTGCTTGCTAAGCACCGGTTTTGAGAGCCAGCAATCGGTGCTTCGTCTGTGGAAAACCAAAGAACTGGTGCTAAGCTGGCTCTAGCTCTGAACCAGCCCTGGAACCAGCTTGGTGGAAAAGGGGTATCAGTGTTTTCAGGGGAGAAGCTGCGGCTTGAGTGGGGCTTGAACCCGCGACAGGAAGATCTGTGATCGGAAACTCTACTGACTGCGCCACACAGGAGATGCTCAGGCAGGGGCTCACACAGTCTTTACAGGGGTGTAGCTGCGACTTGAGCGGGGCTTCAACCCGCGACAGCAAACTTAGGAGATGAACACTTCTCTGATTGCAACACACAGGAGGAGTCCAAAACCAAGACCCACACAGTTTAAGCAGGAAACAGGCTGTGGCTGTGGGGGTCGAACCCGCGACAGCTCGATCTGTAGTCGGACGCCTTACCGACTGAGCCACCCAGGAGATGCACTGACAGAAGCTCACACAGTGTTTACAGAAGGAGGTGATGCAGGCTTGACTCACACACAGACGGGCAGAGGCGTTCAGGAACACTCGGAGATGTGATTCAGGCGAACTCACGTTGTCGAAGACAGGCAGGGAGTCGGATACCAGGCGGACGGCACAACGTAGGGCAGACAGGGCTCGGCAACAGGAGACGGAAGCAGGATCAGATACCAGGCGTGGTTCACAACGTAGGGCAGACAGGGCTCGGCAACAGGAGACGGAAGCAGGATCAGATACCAGGCGTGGTTCACAACGTAGGACAGACAGGGCTCGGCAACAGGAGACGGAAGCAGGATCAGATACCAGGCGTGGTTCACAACGTAAGGCAGACAGGGCTCGGCAACAGGAGACTGAAGCAGGATCGAAAGCCGGGGGTTCAGACAGGCGGGTGAATGCAGGATAGAAGCTAGTCGATACCTTGGAGTCAAGCCGAGGGTCAGGCGTATGAGGCAGAGTCTGGGACGAAACTTGTCGGCAACGGGTGATCAATCCGGGAAACAAGTCTGGACTTCTCAGCATGAGTGCGACGACAGTCTGACAACGACTGAGTGTGGAGCTGGGGCTTTTGTAGCTGGCTTGATTGCCGGAGACGAGGTGCAGGTGTGAGCAGCCACACAGGTGAGGTGAGTCTGGACTGATTAGAGTGGAGCAGGGAGTGACAGGCTGCGGATGAGACTGAGGCTGAAACTGAGATTGTGACACATTAAATGGAATTAAATGTAACTCTTGAAGCTAAACCAGGCACCTTCTTCGGTGCATACTTAGAATCATAAAAAACAAAGTCATCACTTAGACTTTGACTTCCTTTATTGTCATTACGCAAATTACATAGCGGTGCACTTGGAATTAAATTTCGTTTCATTGGCTTCCTGGATTGTAACAACACACAGTGATATTGTTAATGAATAAGTGTATAAAATATGAATATTATTAAGGCCAGAATAAATAGTATAAAAAATAAATATGAATACAAGGGCTATGCAAGAAATATCGATCAACACTGCCAGTTAAAAGTGACCTATGACTGCTACAAATATTTGTGGTATGAAGTGTATTGCACTTAGAGATAAAAAAAACAGCCATTATATACCATGTAAAAATATGAATAAGCAAAAATTAAATATATCTAATAGAGAAGTCACCCATCTTATGTGGTGCATTCTTAGCAGCAGAGTAAATATTACAAAGAACGAGTTATAAGTGTATCAAGTGTCGTTATTCACAGCAGAAAAGGGTCTCATGTCGACAGCAATAAAGTAGCTATCCCCTGGTCGATTTCCTTTGTCCTCTCTGAATCAAGTGCTAATGGTTGTCTAAATGACCCAGGGAAAGTCTGTAGCATGTGTGCTGCTTGTTGTTTCTGAATGGTTCCACTTGTTTTAACTCCGGGATGATGTCGGCGTTTGTTGTTTTGCCCCGACGTAGCTTAGCATCGTGTTTCACACTTACCCCTGTTACTCCGACAAACTGCTGTGTTTTTGTTCAAGACACGCTTACCATCAGGGTCATGCTTAACACGGAAGCCAAAGTAGTCCCAAACGCCAGATCTGAATGATAGTGGAGGGTCTTCAGTTTCAGGCTACGTTTACACGTAGTCGGGTATTTTGAGAAACGAATATTTCCCTCCCTCCGTTTTCCAAAATAACATCGTGCACACGGCGTTGTTTTCAAAAAAGTTTCCGTTTACATCAACCCGCATAAATACGCCGTCGAGCGCCGTCATAACTACGCCAAGCCTATGGGTGGCAGTGTAGGAAGAAGGAGAAAGCCATGCAAGCCAATCAGAAGCCTCATATCGACGACCACCATAGACATATATACGTAGACGCCTCATTGCGGCCTGGAGCGCATCGGTCGTCGCCGCCATATTGGATGGGTCTCTTCACTCCGGTCTAGCACCAGAAACATGTCGAGTGAACGCATTTATGCTCGTATTTTGTGCAGCCTAAAGTGACAGTAAACGGCGCAATATTGAAAGCAGATGACTTTTTTTAGTTTTATTCCAACACAGCTGAGTATAAACTTATTTAAAGTTTAATACACATGTCAACGTGATTTATATAAGAAGTCTGGTTTGTGTGTGCGAGCGCAAGTAAATGTGCCTGTGCTTGAAATAGTTGCATTGAATATTCTTACAGCACACAAAAACAAAAATATAATAATAATAATAATAATAATAATAATTACAATTATATATATACAATAATAAGAAGGGGATCAAGAAAATAAATGAGTAAGTCTGATGATTAAGTAATTATGGTAATATAGTAATGGTATAGTAACAACAACAACAGTATTATTATTATTATTATTTTAGTATTTTTGTTTTTGTGTGCTGTAAGAATATTCAATGCAACTATTTCAAGCACATGTACTTGCGCTCGCACACACACCAGACATCTTGTATAAATCATGTTGACATGTGCATTAAACCTTAAATACGTTTTTATTCAGCTGTTTTGGAGGCTGCACAAAATACGAGCATCAATGCGTTCACTCCACTTGTTTCTTGTGCTAGACCAGAGTGAAGAGACCCCTACAATATGGCGGCGACGCCCGATGCGGTCCAGCACGTAATGAGGCGTCTACGTATATAATGTCTATGGCTCAGGGTTCAGGGAGGAGATTGAGATTCAGCCTGTATTTCCGTGTGTATTTCTCCGTTTTTCTCAGGTTGCATGAATACGCAAAAACAGAGTTTTCCGAAATCTCCACTTTGGCCTGAGTTTTTAGAAAGATTCGTTTTCCGAGGCGAATTCGCCGTTTGCGTGTAAATGAAAGGCACAAACGAAGGGAAATGTCTCCGTTTTTAAAAATACCCGTGTATGTGTAAACGTAGCCTCAGCTGAAGTTAAAGCACTCTCCATGTAGCAGCACCCTTGTGTTTGTAGCTTCTTCTGTCTCAGCCATAACACAGCCATGGTCCCAGCAGCGTGACTGAATGAAAGGGGAGGTGCTGCGCGCGCAGCTCAGCGGATCTGTGCTCGACAGTGCAGCCCGAGGTAAACAAACGCAGATTCACTGAACTTTCAGCGCACAGCGCTTCGTCAGAAATTGATCAAATAAATACATAATAGCGTATCGTTCGGTTCAAAGGCGTATCGAACCGTGGCCACTGTATCAAATGGTTCAATACGGATACATGTATTGTTGTACCCCTAGTATATATGTATCTATACATACATGTGTATCCACAAAATGAAGAGTTTTTGCTCTATTGTAAAGAGTCTTGAGATAACACTTGTTATGAATTGGCGCTATACAAATAAAGTTTGATTGATTGATTGAAAGGTAAGTACACTGTTACACAGCAGAAAGTTTCTACAGACTGTCCATGAATCAATTACCTTTATTGATTAGGAGGGGCCTGGAGTCTCAAAAACCGATGCATGCACCTTTCATTTTCATGTAACCACTCCACTGCGGATAGAGGAAACAAAACAAAGGAAAAATAAGAAGTTCAGGAGGAATAAACACTTCAATTTTTACAGTTAAATTTAAGCTCCAACGTGAGGTTTACAGTGACACATATCACCATCATGATCACCATCTACTGGTGAAAAAGGGCTTTACAATGCAGAGTCCATAAACAGACTTCTCAGCTTCATGTGAAGTAAGCTTGATTTGAAGTCTTGGTCCATAACAAGTGAAGGTCAAGTTTCTAAAAACCGCATTAAGTTTTTTCCTTGCTACTCAAAAATGTGGTTATTCTAAAGTTTCATACTTGGTATCAAGAGTTACGTAAATTAGTATTCTTTTGTTATGTAACTTACTTTTCCCTTTTCAAAACCCCACAACATGTTAAAAATGAAGTTTAGTTTAACAGACCACAAACTTAAAATGTATCTTTTTAAGGTCTATCTTTCCCTCTCAGCAACCTTTGTCGTGATTGTATGCAATCATAATAACTGGTATATTTGCAGAAGTGTAATAGTAACTCACTACTTTAATTATTTACATTTTTTTTGTTTGTGATTAAAGAATAATAGTCATTTGCATAAAAATGAAAAACTTTCACTGATATAAAGTACAAGAAACAAGTTATTGAACAAAGTTCCCAAAAACTGTAACATCTACAAAGCTACGCCTCACAACTTCCAGCCAACTTTCAGACAATAAACCTCCCCTTCCCCCTGCTTCGCATGACAAGAATGATGAACCAAATGTTTACATAAACTGAAATAAACAATGTTTCAGCACTGACTCTTGACTAGAAAAAGTCTAGAAAGTATGTTGTCTGTAAGCTCAGTGAACTATTGAGCCAACTTTAATCCAATTCCCACCTTGTAAATCCAGTAAAAACCAAGTAGGCTATCCAGTATCTAATAGTCCTGATTATTACCTTGTGTGAGGTGCGTTAAGAATTTTTTTTCTGAGCATAATTCTGTTTTATGACATGGATCAGAACAACAGCCAGTCAGGAAGCAAGCTGGTAAAAGCAAGAAGCACAACAAACATTTGGCAGGGGAATAATTTTTTTTGACCCACGGCCAAGGTACAGTGACAATTTCAGTCTCTCCACCATTGACTCCAGCCTTGGTATGCTGGCAGATGAAGCCGTCCTCCCCTGGTCTGAATCCCGGACCAGGGGAGTAAGGGCTTTCCTCAGCCTCCCTCCTTCCTTCTCCAACCAGCAGTCCAAGAAGAGGAAGAGGAAGGAGACTTGTTAAGATAAAATGTATTTTTTCCATGAATTATTTGATTTTTCCCATGAATGATTTTGTGCTCCATGGGTTTATGATACAAAAACAGCCTACCAGGAAGTTACTAATATTGTCAGCCAAGTTTGCCCAATATTTTGAGAACCGCTGTCCAATGTAAAAAATGGTTTTAATAATTTAAGAAGAAGGGCCAAAAGAAAGCTGTCAGATCAAAGAAGGCACACGGTGGCCACCGGAGGCAGCCCCTCCACTGGTCTCAGGACAAGCTCAGGACATCGCATCCTCCACCCTCTCCATGCTAAGCATTGAGGACTTTGGTGGGATTGGAGATGGGATTACGGTTAACGCAAAAATGTTTTTCTTCTAAAACAGGGGAAAGGTCTCTCTTCCGGCTCCAACCAGCAGTCCAAGTGCTGGTATAATAAAAATCACTTTCTCTTCCAAGGAGGATGAAAAGGCGATGGGCTGAAAGACAATTTGTCCTTCTCATGAATGAATTTGTGTATCTTTAATGTGGCAGGGTAAACTGTGGCCAAAAACATGTATAAACAGAATGGGAGGCATAGAAACACATTTAAAGACGGAGCTGTGCAGCCAGGTGGTCTCTTCTCCCGCGTGTGCTCTGCTGCGCCTCCTGCTGATGCTGCACACACAGTTTGGCCCCTCTCCATCCTAAGCCCTTTAATGTCTCTTCCATGAGGTCAAAGCTGCTTCCATAGTATAAGGCTATGTTGTGTGGCACTCACCTTGTGACAAAGAACGTACTGACACTATGGAGATCTGCCTGTGCCTGGGTTTTGATGACAGGCGCATATCACAGCAGCAGAGGCTGCACTGAATAGACCAGGTTGGAGCTGGTGGGCTTTCTGTGCACCTTCCTCGCAGTTTCTTGGCAAGAAATTGTCACTGCGCCAACCTGAATCTGTCGGCACCTCACCCTGGTGCGCCATCAGGGGGAGATGGGTGCACATTTTGGGTGCGCATTTTGGTAGACCAGCTCAGCCGGTCTACCAAAATGCCAAATAGGCTGCACTCAGCACTGTGCCGGACAAAATTAACACTGCCCGGGGTGCGCCAGGCTCCGCCACCCTGCGCTGCACCACGAAATTAGGGCCTATGATGAAAAAGATGACAAAAAATATTAACTAGCTAAAATTCGACAAACAAGGCCAGAGCACTGCTAAAGAAATAGTAAGAAACACTCCAGAATGATCCTAATGCTTTTATTAACAATATGTTTCATTATTTACACAGAAAATACAGAAAAATCACTGATAAATTTCTAACATCTTTCACTCTGAGTCCTCTCTTTGCTCTCTGTTTCAGTCTGATCACTTCCCGTCCCTCTCCTGCAGGCACGCCACACTTTCCTGTCATGTACCATATATCAGTGCAAAGCGCCGCTCCTCAGCTTTCAGAATCCATTGGAATTATTTGGATAGACCAAGAGTTATGGTAGTTTGAATAATGCATGTCTTCTTCTGTCACCAGTGACAACTTCATCTTTAGAACAAAGCTGAGCAAATCCCAAACATTTAAGTGATTTTATAATTATGGGCTCATTTCCAAATAGACTAGTAAAATATATTGAACAGTCCATCTGTCGTGTCAAGTTAAGAGCAATGCTGCATGTAGTATGTCGGAGATATATACCTTCCTTACCATTGTTGAAGAGGAGGAAGTCTAGAGGGGGATACATGTAGTTGGCTTGACCCTCATCTACCATCTTACATAAGGATTACAGCTGGTAGTACACAAGCTGCACCAAACTGTACAGAAATGTATCGAACCAAACAGGCCACACAGTGGAAATTTAACAGTAGATTAACAGAGTGTATGTAAGACAAGGTTTGGCAAACAAGGCGGGGGAAACTGATGAGGAAGACTATAGTGGAGTTTAAAGCCACCAAGTCAGGATATAAACCAGGGCAACACCACTGGGAACAAAAACAAAGTAAAACAGGCAACACTAGAGAATGGACTCTGGTGCATGGAATTCAGGGGCAAGGGAAAGAATCTAAAATGGAACTTTACATAAGCATCTTACAATGTCCAATTTCCATCTCCATTGAAATCATGAAGGCATTGATAAAGGTAATAGCCTGCGTAAGTTTATGTTGATGTCCCTGTAAAATGTAAAATCAAGATGGGAATGGCCTTTTCCCTCCTATGGATTATCATCCTCAAGTCTGTTGTCTGTATATGCAGGATATGTGATTTTCAGCTGTAGGCCTTATCCTGCTGGATAGTTTCCCATCTCTCCAGAGAGACATTGGACCCTCTCTACACCTCTTGTGATTCCACCCACTAATGAGCTTGTTTTACAGACACACACATACAAAATACACTCTTGCTTCCCAGATGCAAACTCCTGTACACAAATTGCACATACAGCTGGCACAGTGACACAAATCAAAGTAATCAGATGCATTTCTAATTCCCTGAAGGGTTAAAAAATGTTCTTTCAGGAGAAGGGGGATCCACATGAGCCAGTCAGTGCAGCTATGTGTTCTGCATCATCAACACCATCAAACTCAAGCAGTCATGCTACATGTCAGTAATTACTCATGTGTTAAACAAACCAGTCAAAACACTCGAGGGGGGAGTCTGTCATTTAATCTGTTCAGCTGTGACAAATACTGAATTGCTATCACTCTTATATGTGCTTCTTTCTTGTTTGTGCATATGACATGCAGAGTTTAAGGGTTACAGTTAAAAGCTAACATGACACTGCCTGGGTGATGTGCAGCTTCATACAGATGCTTTTACTCCATATGGATGCTTTGTTTTAAGTAAGTGTGTAGGAAAAGCTTTGGAGCTTCAAGTTCTTGAACAAATCCCAAACACTTTTGTAAGTTTTATATTAATATTAAGTGTAATTTTTCCAGTCTGCCTGGTTAAAAAATAAATCAAATTTTCAAAATTAGAAGTGCAACATGTAAGCAGTAATGAAAGTAATGCTGCATTTCAATGGATCATGGAAAAATAATCCACCTTGAGTTGCCAGTTTTCAATTCTAATAATAATAATGCATTGTTATTCCCACCTCCAACATCTGATGTCTTGGTCACTGCCTGCTGCAAATGACAGAATTTATCCTGATGAATGCCCCTCAGTAGATCAATGGTGGAGCCAGTCCTTATTTAACTGGAAGGCCACGGATATAAATCCTCGTTTTGACAGTCACATGTCTTAGTAAACCCAACCATCAGTGTGATGTAAATGGGTCTAAGTGGTTGTGAATATGTCTTTGTGACAACTTTAAAGTGCTTTGATGACTAAAAGGCATAATAAAGTACAAGCTCAAGTAAATTTACTTTTTTAACAACGTATTAAGCGTCATAATAATGCCAAATATGAAATGGGGCATTATTGATAATTTAAAGCAATCTGTAGTCCATAATATTTTTTTGAGTAAGAAAAGGTAAGTTAAGGAAATCCTTTATTGATCCCCATAGGGGAACTTTGGGTATTGCAGCAGTACAGGATTAAGAACAAGGGTAAAGTAGCATGAATTAAAGGTCAATAGAATGACATATAATATGAAATAATATAATAGATATACCCTTATATACCCTTAAATGTGTTTTGCATGTCTCCTCTGCATGATAGAGTACTTCTATGCACAATGCCAAAGGTCCCTTTCCCCCTTTTCATAGCACCAGAAGCTGCCAAAAATGGCTCCACTCTCAAAAAACTCTCTCAAAATGAATGGCTACTTATTGTGCCTAGTTAGGAGGCATGATAAATGTACCCTTAGGGTATAGTGTAACAGAGACAAGTGTTTGTATTTCATGAATTCTTGCCTCTGAATTGGATTCTAATACATCACAAAGTGGAACACTCTCATGTGCCTCAATTTTCCTATATACAGTTGCATGGAAAAGTATGTGAACCCTTTGGGATTACTTGGATTCTGCTTAAATTAGTCATAAAATATGTTCTGATTTTCATCGAAGTCACATCACCAGACAAATACAGTATGCTTAAAGTAATACCGCAGAAAAAAATGATAAGTTTTCATGTTTTTATTCAACGCAATATGTAAACAGTCACAGTGGAGGGTGGAAAAAGTATGTGAACCCCCAGGCTAATTACTTCTCCAAGAGCTAATTGCAGCCAGGAGTCAGCCAACCTCGGGTCTAATCAATGTGATTAGATAGGATGCATTGGTTGCTGCCCAGCCCTGTAAAAAACACACAACAGTTGTGGGTTTGCTGTTCTCAAGAGGCATTGACCCATGTGAAAAAGGCCTCACACAGAAGAGCTCTCAGAAGAGCTACGATCAAGAATTGTTGACTTGCATGAAGCTGGAAAGGGTTACAAAAGTATCTCTAAAAACCTTGATGCCCATGTTTCCACTGTAAGACAGACTGTCTACAAATAGAGAAATTTCAGCACTGTTGCTACTCTGCCAAGATGTGGTCATCCTGTAAAGATGACTGTGAGAGCACAGCGCAGAATGCTCAGTGAGGTGAAGAAGAATCCTAGAGCGTCGTCTGAAGACTTACAGAAATCCCTGGCACATGCTAACATTACTGTTGACAAATGTACAATATGTAAAACATTACACAAGAATGGATTTCATGGGAGGACACAACCAAGGAAGCCATTGCTGCAAAAAATCATTGCTGCATGTTTGAAGTTTGCCAAAGAGCGCCTGAATGTTCCACAGCGCTACTGACAAAATATTCTGTGGACAGATGAAACCAAAATTGAGTTGTTTGGAAGGAACACACAATGCTATGTGTGGAGAAAAAAGGCACAGCACACCAACATCAAGACCTCATCCCAACTGTGAAATATGGTGGAGGGAGCATTATGGTTTGGGGCTGCTTTGCTGCCTTGGGGCCTGGACGGATTGCTGTCATCGACAGAAAAAGCTCCTGTCCTGCGATGCATCTGATCCACGCTGACAGGGTGTGTTCAGTGCACTGCAGGTGTCTTGCAGTGCGCAGAGAGTTGCACCTACACTTCCGTCCCTGCCCCTCCGCGCAAGTGCCAGAGAAGGAGGAGAAAAGGCGTGAGTGGGTTTAACACAGCTGAGTGTTGTCTCCACCAATCAAATGAATGCCTCTCCCTGCCTTCAAATGTGCTTCGGGCAAGGCACAGAGACTGATTGGTCTGACTGAACCCTGCCATGGCGGCCACGATGTGCTAGAAAGACCCAGTGGCGGAGACGGTCAGAGCCGCTGTCACTGTTACAGCAACTGGAGAGCAGAGGGGCCATCCGGGCGTGCATGGGAGGCCACGAAGCACATCACCGTGTGGGCCAGCTCCAGGAACAGATATAATCTGTTCCTTTGTCATTCATAGGAATACAAAATTAAGTGACAGACATTTAAACACAGCAGCATGCAGCAAGCATCATGCTTGTGATCCACCTGCACTCCTGGTCTGTAATCGTCAAATAGCAGATATATAGCGTATATATACTCCGTATTGGATGATGAGGTTGTTTATTATTGACTTGTAAGATGTGCATCAAACTTCTAGCTGCCATCAGGTTAAGTTTCCATTATGACAAATGGCTTTAATCCAACATCAGATGTTACGGGACAATTAATAAATCAATACAAATGTATATGCTGGATCAGACGGTTACATTAAATAGTGATTGCTGTGATTGTTTATTGCATTAAAATGTGCTTGGCACTCTGGAAACCAGCCTTTGAGGTTTTGATGACATGTGCACATGTGTGCCTGTCACCAAATTGCGCTTCACCTGTGCTGAGAATAAACCAGGTTGGAGCTGGTGAGCTTTCAGCGCACCTTTCGCACAGTTTTTTGGCACCAAATTGTCACTGCGCCACCATCTTTCTGTCGGCACCTCCCCCTGGTACGCTGTCACACCCATGTCGGCGCAGACGGTCTACCAAATTGCCAAATTGGCAGTGCACAGTAGAGCGCCGGACGAAATCAACACTACGCGGGGTGCGCCAGGCTCTGCGCACCCTGCTCCACCCTGCGCTACGCCAAGAAATTGGAGCCCATTCTGTCGAATAAAAACATGAAAACTTCTAATTTTTTGTGAGGTCTTAGTTCAAGCAGACTGTGTTTGTCTAGTGATGTGACTTAGATGGAGATCAGAACATATTTTAAGACCAATTTAAGCAGAAATCCAAGTAATCCCAAAGGGTTCATTTACATTTTCTTGCAACTGTATGTTTGCAACTTTGTCCAGAACACAGCTGAATGAGTGCACAAGCACAGGGT
The DNA here is from genome assembly GCA_036419115.1 of Scarus forsteni. Taxonomy (NCBI): domain Eukaryota; kingdom Metazoa; phylum Chordata; class Actinopteri; order Labriformes; family Labridae; genus Scarus; species Scarus forsteni. Next base: position 42,096,939 of record JAZDUH010000098.1, read on the forward strand.
TTAACAGTGATTTTCAAATCTGTGCAGTTAAGGTACACAAACAGATCTGGCCAGGATTTGGCCATCCTTTCAAAATACAACATTCTCCATGCTCAAAACAGGGGAATTAAAATAATATTTTTTGGTTTCCTGATACCAGTCTGCAGCCTGGCAGTTAGAGGTACATGTATTGTCTTGCTCAGTGAAATTTACCCAGTTGATGGAGAACATTGAAGGCAGGCTCTGTGTCAGCATAACCCTCATTCTGTACATATAGCTCCTTTACTGCAGCTCTTACCATGTCTCCATAGACATATAGGCTTGTCATGTATTTTTAAAGGACATTTTCGCAGTGGCACAAAAATTTCAACATTACCATGTGAAATGGACCAAACAATACCACGGCATGCCTATCTCACCAGGAGCTGTCTGCTGTAATAGACCCTTTATTTGACTGCAGAGCCTGTTACACACTCACACTGGGACTCAAAGACAGAAACCAGACTGATATCCAAAATCCCTCCACATTTATTTTTCTCTTCTCTCATTGTGATATTCCTTCATGCTTTTTTGTTCAACTGTACAATTCTTTGCATTTGGCAGGAGAAAGGGTGGAGGTGGTGCAGGAAGAATGGAGACTGTGTGCAGATGATAAGTTGTCAGTGTGAGACACTGAGAGAGGCTTGATGGAGAATGAAGCCCAGTTAGATTCACCTCAGAGTAAACTCTATTGTCTTGGCCAAAAAAAATCAGAAAGACTTGGTTGTTTGCTGACAAAATGTGCTTCTGTTTTATTATGATGTAAAATATTCATACAGTACTTAATAACTGCTGCAGCATTACACATACATTTGAGAGTAACAGCAGATTTATTATATGAGTAACACATAAAGAGTGCTGTCCTGCTAATAAATCTATTAATTTTCTGTCCTAAACCTTAGTTTTGTGATTTCAAACTGTTTGAGCATACAAACAGCAACGCAGGTCATTACTATGGAAAAATACTGTTACTGTCAGACATGGCCACAGAAACTTAGTGTGCCCCCCATAAACCTAGACAGTGACACCTAACCAAGTCATGTGGATTACTGATATCTTGTCCAAATGCATTAGTCCTCAGCCTTTGTTTAATATTAACCTTACCAGCAGAGGTCTGATCAACCTTTGACGGTTTGTGGACCTTGACACATCATTACAGGGTGACTGAGCCCCTGAGTTTTGACTGAGATGCATCTACCTTTGAGATTCACACAATCCCTCTAAGACATCAAGAACCGGGCTGAGAGACATTTAGATGAATAAATGACTTGAGCGGACATGTACTTCTCATGGACAGTGTATTCACAAATCACACTGACTACACTGTCTTACTGTTGACACCTTCAGTGTCCATGCTGCAGCTGAATGCAAGGCCAGTTGAGCAAGGCCTATATAGGCAGGTTAGTCATTCAAGGAATACTAGAGCAAACGTGTTTTTAAGTAAACCATCATCAGTGAAGTCTGTAGAGTCCATCGGTCAATTTATTAATCAAGAACTAAAAAGTATAAAGAAGAGAAAAGGAGCACATATAATGAGGGAAAAGTGGAGGAATCAATTTCACATTGGGGAAACAAGACCAAGGTGAACCAAGAACATAAGATGAACAACCCTGACGGAACTTATTAGTTTGTTTATTTGATAATAAATGGACTAATGTCTAGACTGGTCAATGAGATGGCCTACAACGGCTCCATGCAGTCCAGTAAGAAGAAAACACCTGCAAGAGCAGAAATGCAGCATAATCAAGTCCAACAGCAGAAGTGTTTCATGATCATGTTCTTGTTTTCCTTGTACCATCAAATGTATGAAATATTGGAGTCTTGTTTATATGTTAGCTCCAACATGAATTAACAGAATGTGTGATCATATTTTAGCAATGTTTTGAGTAATCTATTACTTCCTGTCATCTACCTCTTGTTGCCTCGGAGTATTTAATGTAATGTTTCTTAAACTGACTGATTATTTGAATAAGTTAAATACGAGATAATAACTTCATGCTCATTTAATATTTTTGTCTCATTGGCAAGGAGCATCAACCGTGATGGGTCAAATACATGAGCACTTCAGATTTAGGAACGGCTAATTTTTGCCACAGAAAACAGAGAGGGACTTGACTGCAGTCTCTCTCCTCTGTCTCTTCCATATGCTCTCCCTGATGCAGACCCTCTCCAGCCATGGAGCTCTTCTGTCGTTGAACTCTGGTTATGCTGTGTTTTTGTTCTTGCAGATGTATTATGGGTTGGATTGTTTTGGGCTTTGTTTTGTTTCTAATTTGTAGTGTGTCTCTGCTCTTGCAGGTGTTTTCCTTTTATTGAACTACATTGAGCTGTTGCAGACCTTTAGCCCTCATTGGTAACCGTAAATATCAGATGGATTACCAATGAAACATGGTCTTCACTACAAAAAAAGACAGTTTAAAGCATATCAAATCTGATTGGCTTAGGACAGTTAAAGCAGATGTTAAACAACCTCTTTCATATTAAAGAAGGGTTGATTTTTGTAGTTGACCAAAATAGTTTTCGTGAAATGTAGATATGAAAATTAACAATCAAGTACAGCCTATGTAGAGAAACCTTACTAGAGCAGACCTTACATTATATGACACAATAAAAACTATGGATAAGAAAAAAATCAAAGAAATGCAACAAAAGAGAACCTAGATAATTTCATAAAACTGGATGGGATTGGTAAACACAATGGCTGTTGTAAGAACTGGTTTAGCCCCACTTGCTTCTTTTTTAGAATTAGATTATTGGCCATAGTGTCCATCCAATATAGACTTGCTGCAAGGCACTTGGGAATAAAATGTTGGTACACGTGGCAGTAAAAGAAACAAGCTTGTATTAAACTCATTTCAGAGAAAATAAATTGATAAATAAAAGACAGGTTTGTGATCTCATGGCCTGGTTGCATTGTTTAATGCATTGATTTCCTATTGGTTGGTTGGGACACAAAAGTGGGTCATGTAGCGGTTTTCAGTGGGTTGCCAGTATGTCACAGGAAAAACAATAAACTGTGGCAAAATGTCTCTGATATAAAGAAACCTTAAGGGGTCTTATATTCATACATATTGCTTTGAGGTGCAAGTTTAATCGCCATTTTATTAGGGGAGGATTGATAAGTGGTGCAGCAGGTCCCTGCCTTGGATGGGCGTGGTTGGAGTCCATCAGAACCTTCCTGTGCATGCACGGGCTCTCTCCAGGTCTCTCTAGTTTCCTCCCACAGACCAGAAAAATGGTCATATTGGAAATGACTCTAAATTGTTTTATCTGTGTTAACATGGTAGTCCTTTATTACGGTGACCAATCCAGGGTGTAACCCACTTCTCATTCAATCCCAGCTCCCCAGACCCCAAAAGACAACCAGTATAGGTGAAGGATGGCTTTATGGATAGTAAAGTACAACAAACACATTTATTCTGAAAATACAACATTGATATAAATTGTATCCTGTCAGTCTGAAATAATGAACGCTTTTAAAAATTCTTGGCAGGATTTTTAATATTATTATTATTTTTTTTAAATCTTAGTATAACAAAGCTGGCTGTTCATTGGTATTGTGTGAATATTGGAAGATTTCTATTTTTTTTTTCTTTTCTCCTCTGCCGCGCAGGTTATGTTTTCACCACAGATTTGTTGTTTGTTTGTTTGTCTGTCTTTATAACGTCTTCTCAACTGCTTGAGGGGGTTTTGTCCCCTGTATATCATTATGGGGACTGTAGTTTATTTAAAAACTGACATCGAGGTTTTTCAAGCCTATGTCACTATATTTCACAGCATCCCTTGCAATGCCAGCAGAGGAGCTGTCCACATGGACAGACAGGAGCAAAGACTTGGTTGTCCAATTGGAGCAGAAAAGTCTGTGCTGTGACTGAGCTGCTCTCTGAGTGCTTTTCTAGTTTATACTACAATAGAGTAAAATAAAAAATGCATATGCAGAACTTTCTGAAAGTTCTTTATTACTATAATAAAGTGCTTTTAATGTTTCTTTGAGAGGACAACAATTGCAGCATTTTCTGATTGAGCTACTTTATTTTTTTTATTTTTTATTTATAATCTTGATTTCTTATTGGTAGGTATTGGTGAGATCTGAAGCTAGACCACATGAGAACCACTGGTTTAGTGCATGTTTTCCTTATGTCTGTGGTTTCCACTTTTTCTTCTGTCTTTTTTTTTTTTTAAATGTTTATATTTTGATTGCCTTTGAGTGTTTCCAGCCTAAAAAAGGTATTTATCAGAAGCTTGGATACTGTGATCTGATACTGTTATTTTATTGTATACAGGGGTGTGAATAAAAAGTTTTGCTGTGTGCATGTAAATGCCACATCCCATTTATATGATCAAAGTTAGATAGATAGATAGATAGATAGATAGATAGATAGATAGATAGATAGATAGATAGATAGATAATAATTCAAAAGTATATCATCAAGACAGTTAGAATTTTTGCAAAAAAAAGTAGGTCAGTAAAAATTATTTAGGGTTATAGCGTTCAGATACAATATGTTTTTCTTGATTTCAACCAGACACTTGGGAGTACAGTCATTTACTAACTACCTTTGTTTCCTTTCTTGTGTCAAAGAGGGCCTTACACCGAGCTCCTGCACTCACCTGAACAGGGAGTGAGAGATTTCTCAAGCTGACCAGCTCTGGCGTTCATGTTGTATTCATGTTGTTCATGATTGAGCACATTAGAAGCTGGTGGCAGAAACCAAATACCCAGAGATGAATGATGAAAGGAGGGAAGTGTGGATTAGGAAAGGAAAGAAGGAGGGAAAGAAACATCAGGATATATTATGAAGTGGGGCTGAAATGTTCAAGATGACAACTCAAAAGTGCCATCTAGTGTTAACAAATGGAAACACTAAATAAAATGAATCAGGCCCAAAGGAACCAGGTTCATCAAATGTATGCAGAATATAGAGTATGTATCTTAATATAAACTGTATATAGCTCATTTTCTTAAAGCCTGAATAATAATTAAAGCGGTTTGGTTGATACGTGCTCTGTGATGTACAATAATTTTGAAATTTCACTGTGCTTTTTCCCCTACAGTGCTACTCCATTAGCTGAAATGTGCTCTGAAAGACCCTTCTCTTTGTACATCCATCACTGGTCATTATGGCATCTTAGCGTAATTGCCCTTCCCCTGTTGTGTGCCCATACTCACCAGTCCTGAATGCCAGTAGTAATATCTCAGCTTTGCAGAGTGAGAGAGAGAGTGGGAGAGAGAGAGAGATGTGCATAACTAGCTCATTTCCACCGCCAATCAAATTACCCGACCCAGCCGCAATACATCACTGCCAAACTGTTTATTAAACAAAAAGCCATGATTAAATTATTAATGACAGAGATTAATTAAGACCCCATGCACCACTTCTGCACGTGCACACACACATATATACAAACGCGCACACTGAGTCACATAAATCCATACACTGCAAGCGCACTGGCAGGAAGCAAACACACACATGGGCCAAAAAGCCACAACTCTATAACACACTCCTCTTGTAGCCTACACAAACTGCTGTACAAACACACCATAAGTTGCAATATCCACAGCCGCTTCAGAGGAGAGGGAATAATTTGACATATATCTTTTACTGGTGTAGCAGAAACAGATGAGGAGTGTGCCGACTGTGTAAACAGTAAACAGCATCAACAAGCGGTCAACAAACAAAGGCAACAAACAACATTAACGAGCTGGCTGTCAGCAAACTTTTCTTGATGTTTCCATGAGGGCTTGTTTATGGCGGTGCTTATGCTGCTGTAATGGTTTGTTAGGGGGAGCATCTGTTGCAGTTTGGGCCACAGCAGGCTCATGTATGCGACTGTGTGGATTTGTTCAAAAGCAGTTTGTGTTTCCGGGAATGAGTTTAAAGAGGATACAAGAGTGACAATGTGGGCCCTAATTTCATGGTGCAGCGCAGGGTGATGGAGCCTGGCGCATCCCACATAGTTTTAATCTTGTCCGGCGCACCAGCGTGCACAGGCAGTTTGACTATTTGGTAGACCAGTTGCACTGAGATGGGTGTGATGGCGCACCAGGAGGAGGTGCCGACAGATTCAGGTTGGCGCAGTGACAATTTCTTGCCAAAAAACTATGTGGAAAGTGCACCGAAAGCTTGCCTGCTCCAACCTTGTCTATTCTCGGCGCAGACAAAGCACACCCTCAGCTGCTGTAATCTGGTGACAGGTACACATGTGCGCACACATCCCCAAACCCTTTGCTTTGTGTTGTTGTGTCTCTGTTGACTGTCAAACAGTCTAGAATGTGCTCCTCCTTCTATCCAGAGACTGCTATTGGACTTGGCCATTCAAACCCCAAAATGGTTAGGTGATATTACAGATGGATGGACTGGATTAATGCTGTTGCACTTATTTTATTTAGTACTTGATTTAGTGATAGTTTTGCTTTGGTCATTTTTTTTTTTAGATTGAATAAAAGTTCTCATTGTTTTACTCAATATGTTAAAGAACGGGCAGCTGTTTACCTCGTGGGACCACCTTATCCCATTGCCAAAGAAAACATTCCTGGGATGTCAGAAACTAGACATTTGGGCTGGCAGTGTCAACACAAACTTAGTTTACAACCATACAAACTGTTCTGTGAGGTGAGTGAGTTTACCATGACTGTCTGAAAAAGTTTTAATAGTGATTAATCATTATATCTTATAAGAAACTCTTACGTATTATTCACTCCACCTCTGTGTAAACTCCTGGTAACCTACAGCACAGTTACTCACAGCAGGTTAAATAAAAACATACAAATACATCTCAAGAAATTGGTGTTTGCAATCTGCACAAATGATATTAAACATGATTTTCAGCAGACTCCACCAGCCTGCACTAATGAACCTGAGAGATTGTCTGAAACTGTTGGACTTAGCCTTTCTTTTTTTTTTTTGGTCCAGTAATTCAAAATGAATGGGCTGCAGTGATCTGAATTGATGGTGGGTATATAAAAAATGCATAATTGAAGGTCTCCAGCATGGCTACCACGGTTTCACTGCACTACTTTTATGATGAGGGAGATCTACAGCTGAGGATTGGTCCCGGGACAGACCAGTAGACTCTGGTCATAAAAGATACACAGGCTATAAAATCATGTGTGAAGGTGTGTGTGTGTGTGTGTGTGTGGGTGTGTGTGCGTGTGTAAAAGATGGAGAGAATGAATTTGCATAGTGAGAGTGCATTTGTGTGTGAGCATTTGTGTAAATATGTAAGAGAACGAGTCAGAGGAAGCCAAAACAATCAACCAGTATCAGCACTTTATGGTGGAGACTACTACATCACTGTGACAACAAAGGCAGTAAAGCGCTATCCACTGCTGTAAAACATGGTGTGATTCTGCAGTGAGATGATCATTAGCACAGCTGGTTAATTGCCTGACCACTCCTCTCATGACACACACATATACCCTACCCAACACTTTACACGTGTGCAAACCCTATAGACATGCAGGTCTGCACAGATCCTCATAGATACAAACATAAATTCACGATATATGTACACAAAGTATTACCCAAAGAAACCGTAAAGACATATGATGGATGTCAGGGGAGGAGCTTCAGTGTAATCAGTCAAGAAGAAAAGGCAGCTTCAGATGCTGCTTGTTGTTCCAGGAAAATTTATCACTCTGTAATTAGTTTGCAACACCTCAACCCCACAGTTTTTGTTTATTACATACAGATCCTCACATGCACTGTAGTGTTTCAGTGCTTCTGAGGCTAAAAGAACAAACAAAACATAGGGAGAGGTCAAAATGGTTCAAAACTGTGATGTTACAGTAATGATAAAACTTAAAGATGAATGTTTTTAAAGTTGTTCTTTCATTTAAGACAATTCATTTTATCTTGCGGAAGTTTTGGAGTGAAAAATGTTTAATTAGACTTGGTGACTGTTATTTTAAATTAAAGACCAATTAATACTACTGCTACTACTACTACTACTACTAATAATAATAATAATAATAATAATTGTCAGGATTTTTTCCCCTTACAGTCCTTAGATTGCTCAGAAACCAGTTCGTACCACACCTGACATAATTCAGATAAAGATGACGACGAGGCAGCTGGATGCAATCAAGGCGATGTTTACTTGTTATAACAAGGAGGACAACATACATGTTACAACATGAAATGTTGAACTCAAGATATACAATCTCTTCTCTCATTTATAAGAATGTGTGTGTGTCTATGAGTGAGAAAACCCGTAGTCAGCTAAGCAGTGATTATACAGAGAATAAGGATGCAGTGAGAAAGGGATGTTTCAAATACATAAAAAACTACATACAATATATACATTTCCTGACAATAATAATAACAACAATCAGTTAAAGGGACTGTGAGGAGTTTCTAAGTAATTGCAAAAAAGTCTCACTTTTAGATATATGCCTGATAGAAATACACACTTTAAGATAAGTTTTATAGCATCAAAATGGGTTATCTATAAATGCTATTCCTTAGCTTCTTGGTCGAGTTGGACAGGGCTGGACTGGACTGGCCTGGATACTCAACTTCGGGAACATTTTTTAAAATGTAGTCTATATTAGTCAAAACAAACAAACAAACAAACAAAACACTAAAATAAACCAATACTGCAAACTAGAGGTTACCTTTTAATGCAATTAGAGCTCCCTGATTTTGTGTCTTTAATCAGACAGATCCATCTTGTCAAGCTACAGTCTATGAAGTGGCAACTGCTAATCAGCACCCTTTAAATTTGGAAGAGGTGGAAACCTCAGGCAAGGCAACAGCAGGAAGTGACTGTTCTTAAAGACATTAGCATAGATATTAACAGCTTCAGTAGAAGGTTTTTCAGATCTGGACTGCATTTCTTTATTAGGCTACATGAAAAACAAATAACATCACTGAAAGCAATTTTCAAGAGAAAGAATATTTTCACTTAATGTCCAACTTGCTTTGGCAAATGCTTGTTTTACGTAATGGTTCACATTTTGTACCTCACATCATGATAGCATCCCCCAAATACTACATTATCTGATTGGCCTATATTGAATTCAACTGTTGGAAATGTCCAATCACCTGCCAAATATGCTTCTGAAAGGCTGTGGAGGCAGGCATAATCTAAAGTGACCATATTATACAATTTAAATATCATAAAGCTTTTGTTCAATGATATTAGTAAGATATTAGATATTAATAAGGTCATTGTGTCTAATCAACAATATATTCATCCATCTGACTAATCTCAACTGTAATTGGACAAGCAGCGAGGTACACTGGACTAGTCTCTAGCCAGTCACAGGGCTGATACAGTGGTGTCTTAAGAAAGAGCAAACTCTCACCAACTCCTACAGGTACTTCACCATCACCACTGACCATGTTTGTTGGTCTATGAGAGATAGCCGGAGAGCGCAGAAAAAACTCAAGTATTTACAGAAAGAACAAACCAATTTTTAACTGTGAGATGAGAGCACTACCAGCTGAACAGCCATGCAGCCTTCAAAAAACATATATATATATATAAAAAATAATGTACTAAATTAACCAAGAGAACTCTGTAGCACGTGTTAACTCTCAAAAACAGCATATTTTAAGTTTTTGTAAATAATTTTATTTCAGCAACTTCATTACCTTTCAAAGTAGACTAATTTGCCAGATTTATGTCTGTCTCCGCATTGATGTATTTTTAAAATTCAAAGTCTAAAGGCTTGCTCCTGATCATGCAACGAACAAAATCTTTTTCAGAAGAAACAGGTGCTAGCTGAGAGAGGGGTTGCGCGAAAGAAACTAGACCACACAAGTTCACAATTAAAAGACAAGAAAAGCAGAGAATGATACTGAGTGTCGCAATTAGAAGATATTCTTGCTTACCCCTTTCTTATCCTGACTGGAATTGTAAATAGTAAATAGTAGACACATCATCTATCCAGCAATGCTGTTTTTGAGCTGTGTGCTTTTCACAGATGGCCTCCAAAATGATGTTTCTTCTGGCAATGCGGAGATGTCTCTGCTGGAGTTCACCAGTATGCTTATTTGCCTCCAACTCCGTGGCTTCAAACTTCAGTTTTTGTGTGTGGTCACTCTGTTCTCCCAAACTCTCCATGGTGAACGGCCGGCAGCCAATGTAAAATCCTCATGAAAATAGGGCAGTCCGCACCACTTTTGTGCCTGTTATCAATTGTGCATGCAGTCATCGGGGATCACCCTCAACACGCCCACTAATAGCACATGCAATTTTTTAGTTTGCACATGCAATTTAGTGCTCATTATTTGGGATCTTAGTTGATCAGGTCCTTGGTGTTTCAGACAAGTCTTATCAAATAGATGCATCTGCATCACAACCACAATAGTGTTGACAGCTGCTGCAAATAACTCTCATAGACAGTCTAGCTGCAGACCACCACTCCCAAGCGGCTTCACCTTTCTCTAGTCCCCCCACTAACCTTCTCTCTCTCCTCAGGCCCCTAGCTGCAGACCACCTCTCAAGCGCCTTCACCTCTCTCAAGCCCCTTCACCACCCTTCTCAGGCCCCTGGATGCAGATCTCCTTTCTTTAGCCCCTACCTCTTCAAAACTAAAGTCACTTCCAATTTCCAGTTTTATTTCGGACAGAAACTTAAGTTGGTCTGATACTTTAGTTGTGACAATGCCGCAGAATATCTATCTATCTATCTATCTATCTATCTATCTATCTATCTATCTATCTATCTATCTATCTATCTATCTATCTATCTATCTGTCTATCTGTCTGTCTGTCTGTCTGTCTGTCTGTCTGTCTGTCTATCTATCTATCTATCTATCTATCTATCTATCTATCTATCTATCTATCTATCTATCTATCTATCTATCATGACAAGTGCTATCTCAAGAATCTTCACAATAGAGCATAAAGCTCTTCATCTTATGGATACACATACATGCATAGATACACATGTGAAATGCACATACATATACATACAAATACATACATCTAACACCCAACATGAATCCATATAGCAGATCATGAATCCCTCCATCGTGGCTCAAGAAAAAACCTTCTGTTAAGCAGCAGGAAATCTTGAATGTGGATCCCAGTCTCATGATGAACAGCAAATCCACATAATGCTGTGTTGGGTGTGAGGGCAAAAGAAGAGAGGTAAGAGGAGACAAGTGGACTAAAGTAAGTAAGAACTTAACTTAGTGACAGATCCATGAACCATAGACCTGTTGTCTGATTTATTAGAGGTTAGCCTTTTGAGATTCTACACCAATATTCAAAAACAAAATTGGAAGTCACTTCTTGTTAAGCATTTGTCAGTTATGGATAGTATGAATTCTTACTTTCTCTTACACACACCAGTACTTTATTCGGTAAAAGACAGGAGACTAACCCCTCAGTGTGAAAAGAAAAAAGGCTTTTAATTGAACGCTAAAAAAGTTCCCCAAAAAAGATAAGTTATCATCAGAAAGATTGTCTGCAGTCCTTCATAAAGTGTACTGTTTTACTTCTTTTGTATCAATTTGCTCTTAAACTGAGCAGCACTCTTGGCAGAAATCTCTGAAGATAAAAAATATCTATGCATTACTATCTCACCACCCAACTCCACTCTCATCCAGTTTCTGTTTTTGCCATTCATGTTCTGTTTGAATTTTGGAAAACAAACTTAGAAAAATGGGTTAAAAATAATGTAATTTATTTTCATAAAACAGTTATATATACTGTATCCAGTCTCAGGTGTACATGTATTTATTTTGCAAACATTATATAAATATTTCTAATAACTCTTATTCATAAACTTCTATACAATTTTAATATATACATATTTAACATAACTTCACATTTCAATGCAGCACAGCTTTATTTTGTTATTGTTTTCACCATATTTTGTGTTGTTGCTTTACAAACTTGCAATTCTTTAAGAAAAAAAAGACAAAAAAGCAAGACAAAAAAAAGAGTGCCTGTCTATTGGTTCTAAATCATACATTCACAATATGCCAGGTATCCTCTTTTGTCCATTAACTCATCACAAAATATCCATGTCTTCCACTACTTGAAAGATTAACTTGAATGGCTCCATGATGTGTTCCCTCTCGTGCTCTCTGAGCTAACCCGATCCATCACATGAAAGAATAACAAACTGCATCACAGACTCCTTCTGCATCTCTTCTCCCATCTGCAGGATATCGGGCAGCGGTTAGCAGAGTGCCAATCAATATGATAGAATGATGCATCTACATTAAGCTAAAAAAACCCCAAAACAAACAGTTATGACAATGTCCAAATGCGAGACAACCTTCAGACTGAACATAATACCAACACTTTCTATTGCGTCTTCTACCGTTCCCAATACATATTCTCGGTCATAATTGTTGTGTTCTGTAATTTCAGCCAGTCTTAAAAGTTCTGCTGTCAAGTTTTCAGCCGCCATCCTTCTTCCTTGATAGGTTTCCTTCTGCGCCTGCGTACAACGACATTTCTACTGCGCATATTTTTCTGCGTATATTGACAAATATGTATTATGTGTGCGCTGACCAACACGGACATCTACAAGCTTGTAGGAATGTCGTCGTGAGCAGGTGCAGTAGGAACCCAATCGAGGAAGAAGGACAAATATGTCGGGTTATGCTTTGCTTACATTCTTAAGATTTCACCACACGAGCTAATCGATGTCTGTGTGGGTCAAAGCACACATAGTAGACTTAGTACACTGCACTCTCCATTACGTCCTCAACCGTCCCCAAAACATATTCTCCGTCATAATTATGTTGTTCTCTAACTGCGACGAGTTCTGTCAAGTTTTCTGCCGCCGTGTTTCTTCTCGATTGGGATTCCTCCTGTGCTTGTGACGCAACCACAAGCCTACTGCGCATATTTTTCGGCGCATATTTCCTTTGCTTTTAAAGTGACATTATAATGTGATTTAAATACACTCAACAAAAATATAAACGCAACACTTTTGTTTTTGCTCCCATTTTTCATGAGATGGACTTAAAGATCTAAAATTCATTCCAGATAAACAATATTACCATTTCTTTCAAATGTTGTTCACAAATCTGTCTAAATGTGTGATAGTGAGCACTTCTGCTTTGCTGAGATAATCCATCCCACCTCACAGGTGTGTCACATCAAGATGCTCATCAGACACCATGATTAGTGCACAGGCATGCCTTAGACTGTCCACAATAAAAGGCCACCCTGAAATGTGCATTTTTTTTCTGCTTTATTGGGGGCCTGGGGACTCACAACCAGTCAGTATCTGGTGTGACCACCATTTGCCTCATGCAGTGCAACACATCTTCTTCACATAGAGTTTATCAGATTGTCAATTGTGGCCTGTGGAATGTTGGTCCACTCCTCTTCAATGGCTGTCTTGAAGTTGCTGGATATTAGTGGGAACTGGTACACGGCTGTAGAGTATCGTCGGTCAAGCACATCCCAAACATGCTCAATGGGTGACATGTCCGGTGAGTATGCTGGCCATGCAAGAACTGGGACATTTTCAGCTTCCAAGAATTGTGTACAGATCCTTGCAACATGGGGCCGTGCATTATCTTGCTGAAACATGAGGTGATGTTCATGGATGTATGGCACAACAATGGGCCTCAGGATCTCATCACGGTATCTGTGTGCATTCAAAATGCCATCAATAAAATGCACCTGTGTTCTTCGTCCATAACAGATGCCTGCCCATACCATAACCCCACCACCACCATGGGCCACTCGATCCACAACATTGACATCAGCAAAGCGCTCACCCACACAACGCCACACACGCTGTCTGCCATCTGCCCTGAACAATGTAAACCGAGATTCATCCGTGAAGAGAACACCTCTCCAACGTGCCAGGCGCCATCGAATGTGAGCATTTGCCCACTCAAGTCTGTTACGGCGATCTGGAGTCAGGTTAAGACCCGATGAGGGGGACGAGCATGCAGTTGAGCTTCCCTGAGACGGTTTCTGACAGTTTGTGCAGAAATTCTTTGGTTATGCAAACCAATTGTTTCAGCAGCTGTCTGAGTGGCTGGTCTCAGACGATCTTGGAGGTGAACCTGCTGGATGTGGAGGTCCTGGGCTGGTGTGGTTACCGTGGTCTGCGGTTGTGAGGCGGTTGGATGTACTGCCATATTCTCTGAAAGCGCCTTTGGAGGCGGCTTATGGTGGAGAAATGAACATTCAATGCACGAGCAACAGATCTGGTTGACATTCCTGCTGTCAGCATGCCAATTGTACGCTCCCTCAATGCTTGCAACATCTGTGGCATTTTGCTGTGAGACAAAACTGCACATTTCAGAGTGGCCTTTTATTGTGGGCAGTATAAGGTACACCTGTGCACTAATCATGATGTCAGATCAGCATCTTGATGTGGCACACCTGTGAGGTGGGATGGATTATCTCTGCAAAGCAGAAGTGCTCACTATCAAACATTTAGACAGATTTGTGAACAACATTTGAAAGAAATGGTAATATTGTTTATCTGGAATGAATTTTAGATCTTTGAGTCCATCTCATGAAAAATGGGAGCAAAAACAAAAGTGATGCGTTTATATTTTTGTTGAGTGTACTTTTATTTATTTGTTTTTATATTTATATTTTATTAGCCTTTTCTTTTAAGGGTTTATTTTTTGATTAATATCACTTTATATAGCTACTTTATTTATTTATTTATTTATTTATGAAACACTTTTCTACTTATTTTTTATTTGTATTTATATTTCTACTTTTGTTAGCCTTTTCTTTTATGGATTCTTATATAATTTATTTATTTATTCGTTTATTTATTTATTTTTTATAGATTTATTTTGTAATTTGGCACTCTCACTACTCCATATCAATGTTCTTCACACAGCCCTTTTTGCTATCTCGTCATTTATGTTCCCCTTAAAATTTTAGAACATCCCAATATTTGGTTTATAGTGTTTTGTACGGTGGCCCTGAAGTGCAACTCACAACAGCAAAGAACTAAACACATTGGCAAAAAACTAAACACAACAGCAAATTAAAAAAACACATTGGCAAATTAAATAAACACAACAGCAAATTAACTAAACACATTGGCAAAAAAACTAAACACATCGGCAAATTAACTAAACACAACGGCAAATACCTCTAGCGCTACCAGAAGGGGTAGGTCCTTGTGACGGTGTTAGACGGATTGATTGAGAGAGAAGGAGCACTTGCTTGATTGGACGAAAGCATAGCTTAACCTTTGACCAGGAAGTTGTTGTTCATTTAGTGTGTTTTTTAAATATGAGCGTTACTGGTCATAGACATAGACATAGACATAATAATAAATAATCTTTCTTATGTCTATGTCTTGGATGTATTAGAACCATGCTCTATGTTCGTAGACATCATAGACATTATATACGTAGACGCCTCATACGGCCTCGAGCGTCTTCCAGCGTCGCCGCCATATTGGAGGGGTCTCTTATCACCAGAAATGAGTGGAGCAAACTCATTTATGCTTGTATTTTGTGCAGCATAAAGTGACAGTAAACGGCGCAATATTGAAAGCAGATGAGTTTTTTTAGTTTTATTCCAACACAGCTGAGTAAAAACATATTTAAAGTTTAATACGCATGTCAACATAGTTTATATAAGATGTCTGGTTTGCACTGAATATTCTCACAGCACACAAAAACAAAAATATGAAAATAATGATAATAATAATAATAATAATAATAAAAATAATAATAATAATAATAATAACATTACTGTTTTGGTTACTACTATTACCATTACTATATCATCATTATTTCTTATTCATCAAGCTTACTCATTTATTTTCTTGATCCCCTTCTTATATTATTGTAATTATTATCATTATTTCATCATCTACATACTTTTCACTTTTCTCCTTTCCGTAGATCTGTTCTTCATTCCTTTACATAATTATTTCCATATTTTACTATATTTTAGAGTATAGAAAATATAGTATATAAGAGTAACAAAAATAAACATGCTATAAAATGTTTATTTTTATTACTATTATATACTTTTTAGTTTTAAATTATTCACAATGCCAACTTCACACATTTTGTTATATAATAATAATGATAATAAAAACATAATAATAATAATAATAAGTATAATGATAGTAATGGTAAAGGTTCTATATAAATATATCATAGTAATTAAATAGAAAAAAGTATATAAGAGTAATAAAAATAAACATTGGGTGGAGTATAAACAAGCAGAGGAGGAACAACAACATCATTCGTGGCAGGTGATATGATGATAGGGACAGGGAGGGGTTGTCATCGGTTTGCTATAGTTGTATGGAGAGAAGCTGTAAAGGGGGCAATAAATAAAATATAGTAAAATATGGAAATAATTATGTGAAGGAATGAAGAATAGATCTACGGAAAGGAGAAAAGTGAAAAGTATGTAAATGATGAAATAATGATAATAATTACAATACTTTAATTAACAAGGGGAATAAGAAAATAAATGAGTAAGTCTGATGAATGAGAAATAATGATGATATAGTAATGGTAATAGTAGTAACAACAACAGTAATATTATTATTATCATTATTATTATCATTATTATTATTATTTTCATATTTTTGTGTGCTGTGAGAATATTCAGTGCAAACCAGACATCTTATATAAACTATGTTGACATGCGTATTAAACTTTAAATATGTTTTTACTCAGCTGTGTTGGAATAAAACTAAAAAAACTCATCTGCTTTCAATATTGCGCCGTTTATTGTCACTTTATGCTGCACAAAATACAAGCATAAATGCGTTCGCTCCACTGGTTTCTGGTGATAAGAGACCCCTCCAATATGGCGGCGACGCTGGAATACGCTCGAGGCCGTATGAGGCGTCTACGTATATAATGTCTATGATGTCTACGAACATAGAGCATGGTTCTAATACATCCAAGACACAGACATAAGAAAGATTATTTATTATTATGTCTATGTCTATGACCAGTAACGCTCATATTTAAAAAAACACCCTAAATGAACAACAACTTCCTGGTCAAAGGTTAAGCTATGCTTGCGTCCAATCAAGCAAGTGCTCCTTCTCTCTCTCTCGTCCAATCACCGACATCTAACACCGTCACAAGGACCTACCCCTTCTGGTAGCGCTAGAGGTATTTGCCGTTGTGTTTAGTTAATTTGCCAATGTGTTTAGTTAATTTGCCAATGTGTTTAGTTAATTTGCTGTTGTGTTTAGTTTTTTTGCCAATGTGTTTAGTTAATTTGCTGTTGTGTTTAGTTAATTTGCTGTTGTGTTTAGTTAATTTGCCAATGTATTTAGTTTTTTTGCCAATGTGTTTAGTTAATTTGCTGTTGTGTTTAGTTAATTTGCTGTTGTGTTTAGTTAATTTGCCAATGTGTTTAGTTTTTTTGCCAATGTGTTTCGTTAATTTGCTGTTGTGTTTAGTTAATTTGCCAATGTGTTCAGTTAATTTGCTGTTGTGTTTAGTTAATTTGCTGTTGTGTTTAGTTATTTGCCAATGTGTTTTGTTAATTTGCTGTTGTGTTTAGTTAATTTGCCAATGTGTTTAGTTAATTTGCTGTTGTGTTTAGTTAATTTGCTGTTGTGTTTAGTTAATTTGCCAATGTGTTTAGTTAATTTGCCAATGTGTTTAGTTAATTTGCTGTTGTGTTTAGTTAATTTGCCAATGTGTTTAGTTATTTGCCAATGTGTTTTGTTAATTTGCTTTTGTGTTTAGTTATTTGCCAATGTGTTTTGTTAATTTGCTTTTGTGTTTAGTTATTTGCCAATGTGTTATGTTATTTGCCAATGTGTTTTTTTAATTTGCTGTTGTTTTTAGTTATTTGTCAATGTGTTTTTTTAATTTGCTGTTGTGTTATGTTATTTGCCAATGTGTTTAGTTTAGTTTTGACTAGTTTAGTTTTAGTTTTAGTTTTGACCAAAAAAGTTTAGAAATCTACAGTGCCTTCACAGATGTGTAAGTTACCCATGCCTTGGGCACTAACACACCCCCATACCATCACAGATGCTGGCTTTTGAACTTTGCGCCTAGAACAGTCCGGCTGGTTCTTTTCCTCTTTGGTCTGGAGGACATGACGACCACAGTTTCCAAAAACAATTTGAAATGTGGACTGGTCAGACCACAGAACACTTTTCCACTTTGCATCAGTCCATCTTAGATGAGCTCGGGCCCAGCGAGCCAGCGACATTTCTGGGTGTTGTTGATAAATGGTTTTTGTTTTGCATAGTAGAGTTTTAACTTGCACTTACAGATGTAGCGACGAACTGTAGTTACTGACAGTGGTTTTCTGAAGTGTTCCTGAGCCCATGTGGTGATATCCTTTACACAGGGATGCTGGTTTTTGATGCAGTAATTTCCCCAGATTCTGTGAACCTTTTGATGATATTACAGACAGTAGAAGATGAAATCCCTAAATTCTTTGCAATAGCTCGTTGAGAAATGTTGTTCTTAAACTGTTGGACAATTTGCTCACGCATTTGTTCACAAAGTGGTGACTTTCGCCCCATCCTTGTTTGTGAATGACTGAGCATTTCAGGGAAGCTGCTTTTTATACCCAATCATGGCACCCACCTGTTCCCAATTAGCCTGTTCACCTGTGGGATGTTCCAAATAAGTGTTTGATGAGCATTCCTCAACTTTCTCAGTCTTTTTTGCCACTTGTGCCAGCTTTTTTGAAACATGTTGCAGGCATCAAATTCCACGAGCTAATATTTGCAAAAAATAACGCAGTTAACCAGTTCGAACGTTAAGTATCTTGTCTTTGCTGTGTATTCAATTGAATATAAGTTGAAAAGGATTTGCAAATCATTGCATTCTGTTTTTATTTACGATTTACACAACGTGCAAACTTCACTGGTTTAGGGTTTTGTACTTTGAGGAGAAACTGCCATTAAGTCCTTCAGGTTTGGGATGTTTTTCCAGTTTACCTTCAGGAAATTGAAGCATGGCTGCAAAAGTATAGAATTTAGAAGAGCAGGAGAGTCTGTTTGATGAGTAATAGCGCCGTCCGTATCACCTGTTTCCTCTGGCTAGTTCTAACATTCGCACCACTGTGTATTTCTGACTCTTTCTTGATGTCCAGTGTCCATGGATGTTTCCTTTTTATTCCTTTCGGTCTGTTCAGTGTCCATCTGCAGCAGCACTACTTCTGTGAACTCCGGTTCATACAGGTAAGTGAATGGAACTTCATTGGCACTTTCATAAGCACTCTTTTTTTAATTTCCTGCATTGTTTCTTCCTTCTCACCTATTAGTGTACAAACAAAATAATTATGATACTTGATAAAAGTTACACAAGGCGTCAGTTCCTGTTAGCAGCTATTTCTTTGTAACAGATTCTCACAGTCTGTGGCTCACTGAAGGAGAGGAGAGAACTTTCTACTTCATCCAATGCACTTAGTGGCCATGTGAAGCTCATACAAATCCACTTCAAAAATATTGAACTATCCCTTTGACCTCTGAGATATTTCATGAGATGACAGCAAACCTAAATGCTCAATGGAGAGTTCTAATGAACTTTTCAAAACATTGGCCTTAAACTCTTTCCAACATTTCCTCTGCTTGGTCATTGCACTCAGTGATCCCTTCAGGCTAATGTGCTGAGAGGACGTCCAACATGGCTTCATATGGCATGCAACCAAACCCTAAGACAACACAGTCAAGAACACATACAAACAAGGGAAAGTACTTCCATATGTTTCTGTGTTGAAGTGTGTGTGAGGTCTGATAAAACCAATCCTTTTGCAGACAGGGGAACTATGTGAGTGTCAGAGTGAGAAGCATCTGTCAGATAACTTTCTTTACTCTACATGGTTTTCTCATAGGAAAGGAGAAGGGATCTGTAGTATAAACAGCACTGGTGTCCTGTGACCAATAAATCAGGCTTACTGTTGTGTTAACAGAACAGTTTAAGGTGTGTGTGAGGGGTCAAGTTGAATAAAAAATTCAAACCAAGAACCTGCCTTTCAAGCATGAAATTCTTGTTCAGCCCTCAGCTTTGCTTCCAAGAAGAAATGGCCAAAAATATGCAAAATGTCAGCATGTTAAAAAAAACAAAGTATGAACAGCTGCAAGGGTTAACTGTGCATAATCTAACTTGATCTAACATGTGTTTTACTACAGAAATGATTTGTCTCTGATAGAGGGATAGCCTATAAACCCTTTTTTTTTAAGTAGGCAAACAGTGAAATGATTTTTTAGTAGTTGGATGCAAAATAATCCTCAAAACACATTAGCCATAGCTCGCTAGCAAGATGCTGGTTTACAGTACTTTATTTAAAGCCTTGTGAATGATTCAGTTGCACAAAGTGAGCAGACATATTGACATATCACCACAACTGATTTACTGCAGAGTATACCTGGTTTTACCTAAAGTCCATTGAAGAAATTGATGGCATGAAGTATGTGATTGTTCAGCCCCACAGCCTCTCTGTCATGTATTGATCCATGTGCCCACAATGGCAGAAACAAGGTTCGGCAATTAACAGTTATGCCCTGCCAGTGATCAGATACCCTGTGAGGAAAATAAGCTGGCCGAAGGAGGAATTCAGGCACAGATGTTAAAACTTGGAAGTTGCTCACTGCACGGGGGGGCTCCACCCCAAGTCCAGTATCAAGAGGCTA